>CM043009.1:23491116-24691116 GCA_023678885.1 Pogostemon cablin | reverse complement strand
TGGAGTTATTGTTGTTTTGAGGAAAGTGGTACGAACTTATAAAATTGTGTAAATGAGCTTGAATATGTGTAAAACAGGTCATGGAACGGACAAAAACGGGGTCGGGAGCGAAAGGGAGACGAAGAATAGGCCAGGCAGCTGCACGGGCCGTGCGCGGAACACGGCCCTGTAGCATCTGGCCGTGTAATGTCATCAGAGCACGCTGCTCGCCCAGGGATTTGACCGTGCGCCGGTGCACGGGCCGTGTGATGCTACACGCCCCGTGTGCGGAGCTCGGCCCTGTAAGAAGAAGCCGTGTATTGTCGTCAGAACGTGCTACACGGCCATGATCAAGGCCGTGTATTGCAGCTCGAGCCGTGTCCGGAAGCACGCACAAAACGCCGAAGTAGGTGTGCCCTACACGGGCCGTGTACTGCAGCACGGGCCGTGTAGGTGCAAAATTCTGTGTAATTTTCAGAAAGTTCCGGAAGCTTCTAGAAGGTCCATAAGTGATATAAAACCATGATTTGTGCGAAATTAGGGAGGGAGATACACATTAGATCAGATTGAGAGCAGTTACACACAATCCACACCATATTTCCTCACACACTAGATCTACAAGCCATCTACACCATCTTAATCCATCAATTCACCTTGATCTTCATAAATCCATCCATACATCCATCCCTTCCATCATCTAAGAAGAGAAAATCAGATTTGTTTAAAGAATTTGGCATGATCAAGGAAGAAGGAGTCTACCTTCAAGGGGAAGCTCAATCTCTTTTATTTTGCTACTTTCTTCATTTTATTGCTCATATGGAGCTTGTATTGGATTGTAGCCAATTTGCAATGAATATTTGTGGCTAGTCCTCAAGTGAGGCTAGCAATATGATTGGTTAGGAAATATGTAGATTTTTGCACTATTAAAGCTTGATGAATTGATTGTTATGATTACTTTCTATCATGAATTCTTATTCTCATTTGATGCATGATGTGTGTGGTTAAATTCTCTACGCATAGTGTTAGGATGGCCATTCCAATATTATGTGTGGTGATTTAATTGAATCATTGATTGTATTAGGTGACTTGGTTAGTATGAGGGGAGGAAAGCCATTCCCTCCAAGTGCTTAGAACCTCATGATAGAACATTAGTGATGAATTAGTGAGGGGAACCAACTTATGATCATAGTACCCATGAGGGAATTGAGAGTAAGACAATCTTAGGAGATTTAAACTTGTAAAAGAGTTGAGAACCTAATCACCTTGGCCATAGGGGTTAGGGGTACAATTGTGATTGCCCTTAGTATCATAACTTGAAAGTCATCAATGCTTGAGTAAGTGTGAAGTCTACATAAGACCTTGACCATGATGTTGCTAGCCTTGCTCTCTTTTTAGATATACTTCATCCATTCCATCTCATCTTGCTACTTGATTTGATTGATATTTGTTATAATTAGTTGCTTGTCTAGTTCATTAGTTAATTGATAGAGTAATCATAGTTCTTAAATCAAAACCTTATCTTGATCATCCTTACAAAACATAAATCAATGGAAAATCCGGATACAACTTGAGTTTACCTTTTCCCTTGGGACGACAATACTATAAATTTTGCACTTGGTCACGCGGATACAACAGCGATAGAGTACACTTACTCTTGACATTTCACTAGAAATGCGATTAAGTTCATGGCGCCGTTGCCGGGGAAATGTTAAACTTGTGGTTGTAACGAGTTTGAAGTTGATTAGTCTTGATAAGGATATTTCTTTCATTTGTATAGTTGTTTACTTGTCTTAGTTACTTGGAGAGCTAATTTTGGAATTCTTGTAGGTACATGCAAACTCGTTCAAGGTCTCAATCTATTGAACCTTTGAATTTGGAATTAGAAGCTACCTTAAGAAGACAAAGAAGAGGAGTGTTGGAACCAACGGAAGAAAATATGGAAGAAGTAAGGGATAATGCAAATATGGTTGATGAAGAAGGTAATTTGAGAAATTTTCAAGGTGGTGATAATGCTAGAGGAGGTTTTGGTAATCAAGAATATGTGCCACAAGTTTATGCTCAACAAATGCACTTGCAAAACCAACAATTGCAAGCTATTATTCAAAACTTGTTGGCACAACAAGAAGCAAGGAATGATCCTCCGATAGTGCAAAATCAACCTCGTAGAAATGGGAATAATGGAGTGGGAATGAACATCCGAGATCACTTCCAACCGCAATATGGAAACTATGTTGTGGGACCACCGGTGAATGTTAATCATTTTGAGATCAAGACGGGATTGATCAACATGGTGCAAGCAAATCAATTTGGTGGTGGTACTATGGAGGATCCAAATGCTCACTTAGCCCAATTTACGGAGTTAGCAAATACGGTCAAGATAAATGGGGTAAGTGAGGATATTATTAAATTGAAGCTCTTCTCGTTTTCATTACGAGATAGAGCTAAGGCTTGGTATCATACTTTACCACCGGGATCCTACAACACATGGAGAGAGTTGGCACAAAGATTCTTGAGCAAGTATTTCCCACCATCGAAGATGTTGCATCTAAAAGGTCAAATATTGCAATTTAAGCAAATGCCTCTTGAAACTTTTAGTGAGGCTTGGGACCGATTCAAAGAAATGCTAAGGAAATGCCCACAACACGGATTTCCCGAAGATCAACAAGTAGGATTTTTCTATGCCGGTTTGAATGGAAGTGAAAGGATGCTTGTTGATGCTTCATCGGGAGGTTCGATTTTGGGGCAAACTCCGGAAAGAGCAATTGCCATATGTGAAGAAATAGCTTTGAATACGGGACAATGGGCCATGGATAGAGTTGCGGGCTTATATGAAAAAGAGAAGATTGCTAAGATGGAAGAAGTGTGCTTGCAACAAGTGAAAAAGGTGGAGGTGCCTAATGAAGATGTAACCGACAGAGCAATAACTGAGATACTAAAAAGGATGAATGCTAGTATGCAAGTGACTCCAACATCTACACCAATGGTGAATCAACAAGTGCTAGCTAATCCTCCGCATGTGATGTCATTACCTTTGATGAATCAACAAGTGTTTCCTAATTTTCAACAAGGTGTATCTACACCAAGTATGGGTCAATCTTCTCAAAGTTGTCAAATGCCTACTTCTATACCTCAACAAGGTATGTCCCCTAATTCTTGGAGCCCATCGGAGATGACACTTGAGGAAGTTGCTTTCATGCAAGGAAGGAACTTCCAAGGAAATTACGGTGGGAATTTTGGGAATAATGGAGGAGGATATCCACAAAGGCAAGGAGGTTGGGGGCAAGGTAACTTTCAAGGGAATTTCAATCAACCCCGGAGATATGAAAATTTGTCGTATGGGAATCAAAGTAATGCACTCACATTGCCACCGGGCATTCATCCGGGGGAGAAGGCTCCAAATGAAGAAGGAAAGTCTACATTGTCTACATTGGAGGATAAAATGACTAAGATGTTTGAGTTTATGAAGCAAAGAGATGAGGTAAATGAGAATCGATTCAAAGCAATTGAGACTCACATTAGTCAAATTGCAAGTGAAAGGGGTAATGTTCATCACCAAGGGAAGTTTCCATCCACAACCATTACTAATCCGAAGGAACAATGTAAGGTGATTGAACTTCGTAGTGGAACAAAATACGAAGGGCCTTCAATGCCAATGGAAGTAGAGGAGGTGGATTGTGAACTTGAGCCTATGGAAAGTTTGGGTGAAGAAGGGAAAGAGAAAGAAGTTGATATTGTTGAAAAAGGTGAAAGTACCCCTACATTTGAAGAAGAAAAAGTAAAGTCTCCAAAGAAATGGGAAAGATGTAGAGAAGCAAAACGGAAAGAGAGAGAGGAAAAGTTTGAAAGAGATGAATGGGGGATTCCTAAGTTGCCCATGGCAATCCCGTTTCCACAAAGATGCTTGAAAAAGGGATTAGAAGAGAAATTTGCCAAGTTTGTTGAAATGTTGAAGAAGATACATGTGAATATGCCTTTTGCGGAGGTCTTACTTCAAATGCCCAACTACGCCAAATTTTTGAAGGATATCTTGTCAAAGAAAATAAGCTTGGGAGAATTCGAAACGGTGAACCTTACGGAGGAATGTAGTGCAATCTTGCAAAAGAAACTTCCCCCTAAATTGAAAGATCCGGGGAGTTTCACTATTCCTTGTGAGATGGGAGAGCAAAGGAATTACAAAGCTTTATGTGATCTAGGGGCAAGCATTAACTTAATGCCCTTATCAATCTTCAAAAAGTTGGGTATTGGTGAGGTCAAACCGACGTCGGTTACACTTCAATTAGCCGATCGGTCGTTGACACATCCCAAGGGAATAGTGGAAGATGTTTTGATCAAAGTTGGCAAGTTTGTGTTCCCCGTTGATTTTGTGGTACTAGATATGGCTGAAGATGATAGTGTCCCATTGATACTTGGACGTCCATTTCTTGCCACTGGGAAAGCATTGATAGATGTGGAGAAAGGGGAGTTAACGTTGAGGGTGAATGAGGATGAAGTCATATTTTCTTTAAGTGAGGCTATGAGGTATCCTAGGGAGGAATGTGGAAGAGTGGAGGTTATTGACGACATGGTTGAAGAGCATATGTATCACCTTCCCTCCAAGGACCCTTTGGAAATCATCATAAGCCACTCTTATTTTCTTGAATCTATAAAAGCTAAATCTTCTTTTGGTGTAGAAAATGATAAAATAATTGATGAATTGCATGGTTTAAATGCTTGTAGGGCACTCACAAAAGAGGAAGCAAAGGAGGTAAAGGTGGAGAAACTTGATGAAAAGCCATTTTTTGAAGTGCAAGAGAAGAAGAAGGTAGAGTTGAAACCATTGCCGGATCACTTAAAGTATGCTTACTTGGATAAAGATGAAACGTATCCGGTAATTGTATCCTCTTCCCTTAATGATTTAGAAGTAGAAAAATTGCTACGAGTCTTAAGAGATCATAAGTCATCTATTGGTTGGAGCATTAAAGATTTGAAAGGTATTAGTCCATCTATGTGCATGCATAAGATCCATTTGATTGATGATGAAAAGTCTTGTGTGCAAAACCAACGCAGATTAAATCCTATAATGCAAGAAGTGGTAAGGAAAGAGGTGTTAAAATGGCTTGATGCGGGAATAATCTTTCCAATTAGTGATAGTCAATATGTAAGTCCTCTACATGTAGTGGCAAAGAAAGGTGGTATGACAATTGTTAGATCCGATACAAATGAAACAATTGCCACTAGAACTATCACGGGTTGGAGAGTATGTGTTGACTATCGTAAGTTGAATGAGAATACTCGTAAAGATCATTTCCCATTACCATTCATAGATCAAATATTGGATCGTCTTGCGGGGCATGAGTACTATTGTTTTCTTGATGGTTATTCCGGGTACAATCAAATATTGATTGCACCGGAAGATCAAGAGAAGACAACGTTCACTTGTCCCTATGGTACATTTGCATTTAGAATGATGCCATTTGGTCTATGCAATGCCCCTGCCACTTTCCAGCGTTGTATGATGGCAATCTTTGATGGTTTAATTGAAAATATTATGGAGGTGTTTATGGACGATTTTTCCGTGTATGGATCTTCTTATGATATTTGTTTAACTAATCTCACGATTGTGTTGCAGAGGTGTGAAGAGTCGAGTCTTGTGCTAAATTGGGAAAAATGCCACTTTATGGTGACCGATGGGATAGTCTTGGGACATCATATTTCAAAGCATGGGTTAAAAGTGGATAGAGCTAAAGTAATAGCCATAGAACGTCTACCCCCTCCTACTAGTGAGAAGGGAGTGAGATCGTTCTTAGGACATGCGGGCTTTTATAGACGCTTCATTAAGGATTTTTCCAAAATTGCTAAACCCCTTTGTAAATTGCTTGAAAAAGATTGTCCATTTAACTTTGATGATGAGTGTTGTGTGTCATTTCAGGTGCTTAAGGATGCTCTCACTTCATCTCCGATCCTCATTACCCCGGATTGGAGTTTACCATTTGAACTTCATTGTGATGCTAGCGATCAATCCATTGGAGTGGTGTTGGGGCAAATGAGAGAGAAGAAGTTTAGAGCAATCTATTACGCCTCAAAGACATTGAATTCGTGCCAAATTAACTACACCACAACGGAGAAGGAATTTTTAGCCGTAGTGTATGCTTTTGAGAAGTTTCGACCATACTTGGTTGGAACACAAACGATTGTCTACACGGATCACGCGGCTATAAAATACCTCATGAGTAAGAAAGATGCTAAACCTCGTTTAATTCGTTGGGTGTTGCTTTTGCAGGAATTTGATGTGGTCATCAAGGATAAAAAAGGCGTGGAGAATGTGATTGCGGACCATTTGTCTAGGTTAGAAAATGGAGGTGCAAATGAAGATTTGAAGCCTATTGGGGATGAGTTCCCGGATGAGGACATTTTACTACTAGAGGTTAAGCAAGTGAATACTCGAATGGTGAATGTGCCACCTTGGTACGCCGATTACGTCAATTTCTTTGTGTGTGGAATCAAGCCCACGTTGCTTAATGAGTACAAAGAAAAGAGGTTTCATGTTGAAATTAAGAAGTATTTTTGGGATGAGCCGTATTTGTTTAAAATTTGCAATGATGGAGTAATAAGGAGATGCGTAGCTGAAGAAGAAGTTATGGGGATTCTTGAACTGTGTCACTCGTCTTTGTGTGGAGGTCACTTTGCTCATCAAAAGACGGGGGCTAAGGTTTTACAATCGGGCTTTTATTGGCCAACATTGTTTAAGGATGCAAAGAAGTTTGTTGCAAAGTGTGATAGATGCCAAAGGATATGGGGAATTGGCAAGAGAGATGAAATGCCCATGACCTTAAGGATTGATGTAGAAATTTTTGATGTATGGGGGATTGATTTTATGGGACCATTTCCCTCGTCTAAAGGATATGTGTACATCTTGCTAGCTATGGATTATGTGTCCAAGTGGGTGGAGGCAATTCCCACGAAGACGAATGATGCTTTGATTGTGCAAAGGTTTTTGAAAAAGAACATTTTTGCTAGGTTTGGAGTTCCACGAGCTTTAGTGAGTGATGGAGGATCACACTTTGTAAACAAGTTGATGGAGAGTTTGTTGAAAAGATATGGAGTGAAACATCGAGTGGCTACACCTTACCACCCTCAAGCAAATGGTTTGGCGGAGGTCTCAAACCGCCAAATCAAGTTAGTTTTGGAGAAGACCATCAATGGAGGGAGGAAGGATTGGTCGGACAAGCTTGATGACGCTTTATGGGCTTATCGGACGGCTTTTAAGACCATTCTTGGTGTCTCACCGTATCAATTGGTCTATGGTAAAGCTTGTCATCTCCCCGTGGAGCTTGAACACCGTGCATTATGGGCTATCAAACGTCTTAATATGGACGAGGGGGAAAGTGGTCAAGCACGGTTGTTGAAGTTAGTTGAGTTGGAGGAGTTTAGAGGAAGAGCATTTGAAAACTCAAGTATCCATAAGGAAAATATGAAGAGATGGCATGATGCTAAGGTCAAGGAGAAGACGTTTGCTCTCGGGGATAAAGTGCTTGTATTCAATTCGAGGCTCAAGTTGTTTCCCGGAAAGCTTAAATCAAAATGGATGGGACCCTATGAAGTGCTTGAAGTGTTGAATGGACATACATTGAGGTTAAAGGGTCCAAATAATGAATTTGTGGTAAATGGTCATAGAGTGAAGCATTACCTATCTCCTTCTCAAAAGGAGACGGTGTATGTGGTTACTCTCTCTTCTTAAACTTCTTTGAGTATTGGTTTAGTGTAGATTTTTTTTAGTTTTCTTGTAGATTTGGTATGAAGGTGGTTAAACTCATGAGAAACGCATAAGAGAAAAGACACGGATGCTAAAGGTGAAATGATGATTGTATGCCTCACCACTCTTTACAAACTTAAATTTTAACACTTGTGTTAATTTGAGTTTGGGGGGAGGTTGCGTGGTGGTCACACTTGATCAATTGGAGCTTAAAGTAGGCAGAAGAGGTGGAGAAGCATGAAGAGCATTGAGAAAACGAATAAGGTATGTCTCACCACTTTTGCAAACTTAATTCGTAACTTGTTTCGATTTAAGTTTGGGGGGAGAGTGCGTGGTGTGATCTATACTTTGTTCAATTGATTGTGTTATCTTGTGTATATTTATCATCATTACAAATTGGTCATTTTTTTTGAAAAATTTTGAATATGTTTCTCATGAGTTAGGATAGTTTTGGTGTGTTTGGTGGTGTTTTGAGTACATTCTAATCCATTCTTGGTTATGAGTGTAGCATGGATAACATTGAGTAGTGTTTAAGCATGAATAGGGTATGTGAAGAGTGAAAAAACAGGGCAAGGATGGAGTGAAGCAAGAAAAATGAAGAACAGGGCAAACTGCTACACGGGCCGTGCGCTGTGCATGGCCCTGTAGCATTTGGCCGTGTAGCGGGATCAGAACATGCTACACGGCCAGGATGATGGCCGAGTTACGCAGCTCGAGCCGTGCAGGAGAAACAGTACACGGGCCGTGTTCCGCACACGGCCCTGTAGCAGGTGGCCGTGTAAGGGGATCAGAACACGCTGCACGGCCTCACTTGAGGCCGTGCTGCGTAACACGGGCCGTGCAGGGGTTCGACCAGGTTTTTAAAAGGGCTTTTCCGTAAGCATTCTACACACTCCCTTTCATCCGTACACATCCAATTCACTCCTCAAAGTACACAAATCTTCCACCAGGTTGGTTTTTGAAGGATTGTGAGTAAAGTTTGTCAAGTTTGCACACCAAATCACTTCTCCACATTCAATTGTTGAAAGGTATGACTTCTTGAACCAAAACTTTTGAATTTTGATATGAATTTAGTAAATTGATATATGGGCTTTGTTCTAATGTGAATTTTATGCTTAATTGATGATGTTCATACATGTTTTGAATAGAATTTTTGAATAAAGTGAATTAGGGTTCATGAGAAATTTGGGGATTTGTGTGAGAATGTTGAATTTGAATAAATGTGTTGTGCCAATTGACGAATTACATTAGTATGATGTTTATTTGTAAGAGATTAACTTTAGATATTGAGGATTTGGGCATGAGGATATGCAAATTTTATGTTGAGAAGATGTTTACATTTTGTGCATGCCAAGTGTTCGATGATATGTCTAAAAGAGGAATTTGTTGGAAATTGATGGTCAAATGTGAATAGCATTTTAAGATGATTGAAGTGAGGATTCATATGTGTGATCATGAGTAGAAATTGGTTATAATTGTTGATAGTTGAGATGAATGGTGATAAGTTGTTAAGTGTGAATATATTTGATAAGTTGTATATTGCTTGTACATTGTAGATGGCTGAGAGGAGAGTTCGCCCAAGGACCGAGGATTTCATTGTGATAACCGACCCTGAGGAGTTATCTAACTTGGATGCCCAGTTGTTTATTGAAGGAATTCATCCACAAGAATTTGGAGTTGAGTTCGAGGATTATTGGGGAAAGTATGTGATTCGCTGGCAAGTGCTAGCCCCGAAAGTCAAGGCTACTCGTTTCCAAGATACGGAAACGATGAGGGGATTAGGTATAGAGGAAGATCTGAGGAAGTTATTTCGCTTCTCTCAGATGGAAGCTTTCTTCGATAAGAGGCCGCCAACCTACTATCATCTCACTGCGGAATTCATGAGTACTTTACAAGTGAAGAAAGATAGGAATGGGTATCCACTGTGGGTGACTTTTCAGCTAGATAATGTGTTGAGGGAAAAGGTTCCATTGGCATTTTTGAATGAGTGTTTTGGGTGCCCGCCATGCGAATTCCATCGGAACTTTTATGCCGGAGGAACTTTCAATCAACAGGAATGGTGGTCAAGCCTTGTGAATGATGGAACTGAGAGAGCAGGGTACGTCCCTAGTGCATCAAAGGGAACAGCCATCCGGAATCCGGTAATGAGGTATTTGGAGAAGATCGTCTCCAACACTATACTGGGAAGGTTTGAAGGAGGCTCAGTTGGAGAAAAGCAGCTCTACATCATGTATTGTATGTATAAAGAGCTACCGCTTAATGTTGCAGCACACTTTGTGCAACATGCGGAGAGAGTTGCAAAGAGGCAGAGTTCTCAAGGGTTGATGCTAGGAGGGATGATTACAATGATAGCTCAAGGAATGGGAGTTAACTTCGCAGGAATGGAGAATCGTATGATTAGTGAAGGGTTGAATTACTCACAGCTGATGAGGATGGAATTTTTGACTATGGTAGGAAATCAATACTGTTTAAGGCAGGAAAAGGGAGCTCCATTTCCGTTGCCAATGCCGGAGCTCACTACAGTTTATACAAGGAGAAGGCTTGCAAATTTGGCTATGGGAAGCGTGAACCATTCCAGAGTTGTTAAGGCATTTTATAGAAGAAACAGAGATGAAATGGAACAGGTTCTGAGGCAGGTTAGAGTTAAAGAAAATGAAGAGCTAGCCAATTTGAGGGCCGAGCAAGTGCCCATGGAGGGTGATGAGCAAGGAGAGCAACCGGAGCAGATTGAGTTTGAGGAGCAAGGCCCTGATCCACCACTGTTTGAGGAAGAATGAGCACCGCCACCAGTCGCACCGGGCCAAGGAGATGAAAGGTGGAACTATATGATGGATGAGGTACGTGACATGAGGCATGTGCAGCAGACATATGGGACTCAGATCAGGGAGATTCGCGAAGTCCAGCAAGAGCATGGAAGACACATTGAAGAGTTAAGAGCTGGACAACGAAGGAGGGAGTACTATGAAGAACAATCAAGGGCGCACTCCAACAACATGGAGGAGATGTTGACCATGATGTTCAACTTCCAGTTTCCTGCGAACCCCACCCTCGAGCCTACATCCCATGGAACACCTATCGTCCACCTCCTCCGCCTCCGGAACAATGAGGGAGTATTTTGAGTGCTTGGCACTTTTGTCCATTCATCTAGCTATTAGTTAGAATTTCGGTATTATTGCTTAGACATTTGATTTGATTTGTTAGGATTTGATTGGATTATACTTAAATTGTTGGTTTTTGGGAGGTTTTAATTTGGGATTTTTATTTTCAGTTTTATGCGATTTACTTTTTGGTATTTTAGTTTGATTTTTTCGTTGTTTGATGCGATGGGTGATTGATCTTTATTGTTATGGATTTGATTTGAGGTGTTTTATTTTCTTTTGATGGATGATTTGATTTATGCTTGTTATATGTTTGTATTGTTGGTTGATCCCTTGATTAGTAGGTGATGTTTGTTGTTAGTTTAATTCTTGTATAGGTGTGGTTTTGGTGGTATGTTTTGGGAAGGAGTTGAGTAATGTTTTTGAGTATGAGCTAGGATGCATTGTTTGTGATAGGTGATGGCAAGCATGTTAATGGTTTCTACTTGTTGAAATTGTGACATGGATTACATAATTTGTTCAATTTTGAGAAGTATGAAGGTTAATTAGATTTCTTTTGGTCCAAGCAAAAGCTTGTGAGAGTTGAGCCTCAACCGTGCCTCCATGGTTAATTCTTGATGAGAGGACTGGTTGAACTTAGACAAACTAGAACTTGCTCTTGGACTATAGGAACGAAGCCCGAATGGTTGAAATTTGTGAAATGATCTTAGGCCATCCTTGTTGAGAAAGTCAGGGCCATAAAATTTCCTTACCAAAAACATTATCACTAGTAAGCCACTTTGAACCTTTAAGCCTATTTCTTGTGATATAAACACATTACAAGCCTTGAAAACCCATTTAAACCTTATATATATAACCTATGTGTGGGTAATTGAGGATGATGATGGTTTACAAGGGAATATGTGGAAATATGTGCAAAGAAACGTATATGGAAAGAAAGGTTGAGTCAAGAAAAAGGATGAAAGAGCTTAAGAAAAGCAAGTGCAACTTCAACAAAAGTGAAAAAGGATGCAAAATTGAAAAATATGCTCAAGGAACACAAAAGTTAAAGAAAAGAAGTATGCCATTCAAAAAGAAGCTCAAGAAATCTAAGGAATAATGATGCTTAGTGTTTGTGATTAAAGTAGAAAAGAAAGGAAGCATGAAAGTGAGGATGTTGAAGAAAGGAATCATCTCTTCGATCAACCACATTTGAAAAGTCACTATGATCCAAAGTTTCCTACCTTACCAAAGAGCCTAAACATTACATCCAAAGATAAAGACCTTTTTGATCACTTATTGAAACTAGGGTGGCTTGTGAACATAGTCCATGAGCAAGCCTATGGTGAGTCGGTTACAACCGGTTGATGAGTGTTGTTCAAAACCTTACTTCAAAGAGTGTTGAGCGAATTTGATATCCTATGAAAGGCTTGGATTGAAAGGGATTTGAGTACTCTTTTGTCATGCTTGAGATTGAACTCGTTAATCTTTCATGTTACAAGTTTGATTATGTAGGGATACTTAACTTGATTTTGAAGTCCTTATTACTTGTGATGTATTGTGGTTTATGTTCGTTAGATGTTCTCTAGGTGAAAATTTCTCCTCTTGTTTATCATTTTTAGTTGTTCGAGGACGAACAACACTTTAAGTTTGGGGGGTACTCAAATTCACGTTGCTTTCAATTATTAAACCCACATTCCATCTAAAATTTAATTAGCCCACGAATTATTTGACAACTAAGTACACAATTTCAAAAATCATGAACCCTAGTACGATTTTGAAAAGAATGCAGTGGAGAATTACTTACCGTTGATCAATCGTTTTTCTTGTTCCATATTAGGTGTGAAATTAAGTCCCCCCCTCTCTCTTCTCTATTCTCCTTTCATTTCTTCTTTCTTCTCATTTTAGTGTTCTTCTCCCGCTTTCTGTTTGAGTAAGTGTGTGTGTTTTGTGTTCAGTGCATGTGTGTGAGTGTGTGTTTTGTGTGTGTTTTGTATTTAGTGTGAGAGTTTTTAGGTGTTGACGTGTTTGTACCCAAATCATTGGGTGTGAAAAGCAAAACTATTTTCTTTTTTATTTTATTTAATTAATGGATTGGGTTTTTTTAAATGGGTAAGGTTATAAATGATATTTCACGTCTTTCGTCTTCAACACGGGTGCTTTAAGTAATACTTCAGGTGACAATAGTGTCGTCCATTTTCAAATTGTGGGCTCCTATTTTATACCTTTTGGTTGTTCGCCCCCAAAAGGTCAGTGTATCTTCTTAACATTAGCTTTATTCTCTTTTAATGGAGAGAGATTTCGATATTGTTAACTAAATTAATTTAAATTCAAGTCCGAGTCCAAATTCATTCATATAAATATAAAATAAAATGAAAAACATTGGTCCATTAATTTAATTATTCTCTGTCACTGTTTTAATTAGGGTTCACAAAAGAAAGAAAGAAAAAAAAAAGGGACTAATTTGCATTGTTACCCTTCTTTATTTGTTGTAAGGTGGTTATAAGTAGCTAAAATTGAAGTAATATGTACCAAATTTGATTACATCTTCTAACATTAGCTTAATTATTCTTCTTTCAATTTTTTTTTTTAAAGATGAAGAGGGTTGAACCAGATCAAGAAAGACTCAATTCAGAACAGAGAATGTGAACATTTTACCCACTCCATTATTACTGCAAAAGTTAAGATATATAGTGGAAGTCATCTCTCTCCAAGACAAGCCCAACATGGTGAGAGTAAAAGAAGGCAGTAGTCCAAGTATAGATATGGTTTGTCAGAATTCAATAATCAAAAGTGAAAAAATTAATTAAAATTTAGCTGAGTACCAACGAAATTTTACAAAAATTTCGACAATGTACCATCGAATATTTTTGCAAAAATTTCAGCCACAATCTACCAAAATTTAATTGAAATTTCGACAGACCAGTCCTGAAAATTTTGAACATCGATTTTCCAACACCCAACTCAAATTCACGTTGCTTTCAACTATTAAACCCACATTCCATCTAAAATTTAATTAGCCCACGAATTATTTGACAACAAAGTACACAATTTCAAAAATCATGAACCCTAGTACGATTTTGAAAAGAATGCAGTGGAGAATTACTTATCGTTGATCAATCGTTTTTCTTGTTCCATATTGGGTGTGAAATTAAGTCCCCCCTCTTTCTTCTCTATTCTCCTTTCATTTCTTCTTTCTTCTCATTTCAGTGTTCTTCTCCCGCTTTCTGTTTGAGTAAGTGTGTGTGTGTTTTGTGTTCAGTGCGTGTGTGTGAGTGTGTGTTTTGTGTGTGTTTTGTATTTAGTGTGAGAGTTTTTAGGTGTTGCCGTATTGGTACCCAAATCATTGGGTGTGGAAAGCAAAATTATTTTCTTTTTTATTTTATTTAATTAATGGGTTGGGTTTTTTTAAATGGGTAAGGTTATAAATGATATTTCACATGTCTTTCGTCTTCAACACGGGTGCCTTAAGTAATACTTCGGGTGACAATAGTGTCGTCTATTTTCAAATTGTGGGCTCCTATTTTATACCTTTTGGTTGTTCGCCCCCAAAAGGTCAGTGTATCTTCTTAACATTAGCTTTATTCTCTTTTAATGGAGAGAGATTTCGATATTGTTAACTAAATTAATTTAAATTCAAGTCCGAGTCCAAATTCATTCATATAAATATAAAATAAAATGAAAAACATTGGTCCATTAATTTAATTATTCTCTGTCACCGTTTTAATTAGGGTTCACAAAAGAAAGAAAGAAAAAAAAAAGGGACTAATTTGCATTGTTACCCTTCTTTATTTGTTGTAAGGTGGTTATAAGTAGCTAAAATTGAAGTAATATGCACCAAATTTGATTACATCTTCTAACATTAGCTTAATTATTCTTTTTTCAATTTTTTTTTTAAAAGATGAAGAGGGTTGAACCAGATCAAGAAAGACTCAATTCAGAACAGAGAATGTGAACATTTTACCCACTCCATTATTACTGCAAAAGTTAAGATATATAGTGGAAGTCATCTCTCTCCAAGACAAGCCCAACATGGTGAGAGTAAAAGAAGGCAGTAGTCCAAGTATAGATATGGTTTGTCAGAATTCAATAATCAAAAGTGAAAAAATTAATTAAAATTTTGCTGAGTACCAATGAAATTTTACAAAAATTTCGACAACGTACCATCAAATATTTTTGCAAAAATTCAAGCCACAATCTACCAAAATTTAATTGAAATTTCGACATATCAGACCTGAAAATTTTGAACATCGATTTTCCAACACCCAACTCAAATTCGCGTTGCTTTCAACTATTAAATCCACATTCCATCTAAAATTTCATTAGCCCACAAATTATTTGACAACTAAGTACACAATTTCAAAAACCATGAACCCTAGTACGATTTTGAAAAGAATGCAGTGGAGAATTACTTACCGTTGATCAATCGTTTTTCTTGTTCCATATTGGGTGTGAAATTAAGTCCCCCTCTCTCTTCTCTATTCTCCTTTCATTTCTTCTTTCTTCTCATTTCAGTGTTCTTCTCCCGCTTTCTGTTTGAGTAAGTGTGTGTGTGTTTTGTGTTCAGTGCATGTGTGTGAGTGTGTGTTTTGTGTGTGTTTTGTATTTAGTGTGAGAGTTTTTAGGTGTTGCCGTGTTGGTACCCAAATCATTGGGTGTGGAAAGCAAAACTATTTTCTTTTTTATTTTATTTAATTAATGGGTTGGGTTTTTTTAAATGGGTAAGGTTATAAATGATATTTCACATGTCTTTCGTCTTCAACACGGGTGCCTTAAGTAATACTTCGGGTGGCAATAGTGCCGTCCATTTTCAAATTGTGGGCTCCTATTTTATACCTTTTGGTTGTTCGCCCCAAAAGGTCAGTGTATCTTCTTAACATTAGCTTTATTCTCTTTTAATGGAGAGAGATTTCGATATTGTTAACTAAATTAATTTAAATTCAAGTCCGAGCCCAAATTCATTCATATAAATATAAAATGAAATGAAAAACATTGGTCCATTAATTTAATTATCCTCTGTCACCATTTTAATTAGGGTTCACAAAAGAAAGAAAAAAAAAAAAGGGACTAATTTGCATTGTTACCCTTCTTTATTTGTTGTAAGGTGGTTATAAGTAGCTAAAATTGAAGTAATATGCACCAAATTTGATTACATCTTCTAACATTAGCTTAATTATTCTTCTTTCAATGTTGTATGTATCAACGGAGAGAGAAGAAAAATCAATTTTTTTTTAAAAAAAAAGATGTAAGTGAATCATGGATGATCTTATAAGTTGCTATCCATTTCTAGTAAATAAATGTATCAAATTCAAGAAATCAATAATTTATACCCAATCCATCACACATATTTATACACACTTTTCAATTTTTTTTAGTGTTTCAAGTATTTATAAATATTCCATTAAAAGTAAAAATACACTATACATCTTACATTTTTTACATTTTATTCATCAATTCTAACAACTTATATTTTTTCACTTTATTCATCATTCTCAACATCTTAATTTACTTTTTCTTTTTAAATTACCAACTTACCATTTTTTTCTTACAATATATTAAAAAAAAAAACAACAACAATATTTTTAAATTTCATGCCCTACATAACTAGTAACTACTTAGTACAGAAGAAATAATAAACTCAATGAACATAAAACTAGAAGTTGTAAGGTGGTTATAAGTAGCTATAGTTGAAGTAATATGCACCAAATTTATCAAGCATCCCATATGCAAAGTTGAAAGAAGAGTGTTAATAAAAGTTGTATTAAAAAGAAAAAAGAAAAATTAAAGAGAAGGCATCACTTGAGGTCCATAACCACATTACAATGTCACCCACTTTAAAAGCAAGATAACACACATTTCCTAGATTTCAATTTTATTCAACTTGTGTTTTTCAAAGAGTTTCATGATGAGAAGCAATATTAATTGATCTTGCAAATCATGTCATATTGTCAACAAAAAGATGTGGAACTTAATTAATGTCATTTTAATTATTATTAATTAATCATAATAATGTTTGTGCTGATAACAAGTTTTAACCTTCTACCATCGATATGATGTAAGTTATTAAATGATAATCCTAGAAAAGAACTAGATTGTAATCCGGATCTTCTACACCATTTTCATGCATCATCTCATGTGCCACGCGTTAAGTGACTGACACGTAAGAGGAGAATTAAATACAACCATTGACCCTAGGATTTAAAGATTAAGGTATAGTTTCCTCTCTCCTACATGTCATCCATCAACAAATTAAAGCCATAATTTTTATTTTTTTCCAACCCCTTAACGGTGAAAGGGTAATATATATGGAAAACATCAATTCTGTGAGGATAGCTGTGAGTTTTTTTTTTTTTCTTCCTTTCATATATCAATCATACCATTAATTAATAACAAAGAAAATTATATAAAAAACAACTTATAGAATATGGGGAAAATTACACTTTTGGTCCCGTAAGAATTACTTTTGGTCTCATAAGAATTGCTCAATGCCAAAAAGATCCCAAAATTGGCAGATCTAGTCTCATAAGAATTTTTCATCAAAATCTGTTAATAGTTAACAAAATATTCTGAACCGTTAGCAAGACCAAAATGGCAACTTGTAAATTTGATTTCATAATTTGCAAAATTAATCCCCAAAGAAAACTAATACGATGTTTATTGAGAGAGAAAATAGAGGAGAATTATTGTAATGGACTATGTCTATGTTGAAAGACAGAAAATAATATAAATCTGGTAGTTTATAATAATATAAGTTAATTTGGGATGAAAATTTTCGAAAACTTACGATTATAATATTATTATGGAACCAAAACCGCTAGCTATGAGACCAGTGAATTCATACTGGATTAAAAATGAACTGAAGGAATTCTTGTAGGAACAAATGTGACATTTTCCAATAGAATATGGGTGGCATATCTTCAATGTTGATGCAAAATAAATAAATGCATTAAAATGAGTCTATAGTTTGGTTATAGTTACTGGGATGGCAAGAAAATGAGTACAAGATATATAGGTTTTCCAAATCAGACACCTAATCCCACCAAATAATACTCCCTCCGTCCCGTTTCAATATTTACGTTTCTATTTTACGTGTCTCATTTCAATGTTTATGTTTTCCTTTTTAGGAATATGGAATCCACCTAAAACAATTAATATATCATCCAACACTGATACACCTACCCACTTCATATTAAATATTATATTTTTCCACCCACTATCTATTAAAATATAATACTTTTTAATCAACGTACAAAAAGTAAACGTAAACATTAAAACGGGACGGATGGAGTAAATATTCTGCAAAATTACCAAACCCAACTCAAGTGAATTAATTACATTTATTTCTACTTTTTAGGGTGCATAAAATCTGCTCTTAAAATCAAATCATGTTTATCGCAATAGAGAGAGCCTCTATTTACCCGCAAAACAAAATTGTCATAAAAAAAGCTCAGTTAAATCTAAGAAATGTATCCATCAATCAAAATATATCTTGAGATTTATACCTTCATGGATTCTTTATCATAAATAAATCATATTTTAAGTTACTCTCCTTCCCACCACAAGGAGTCGTTTCTTTTTTACATATAGATTAAGAGATATAATATTTAATATGTTGATAAAAAAAGAGAAATAATATTTTAATATATAGTGAGTATGTATATTAGTGTGGTGTGTGGGTCCATGAAGATATATTAATTGTTTTATGTGTGTCTCATTTATTAAAAAGAGAAATGCACATCTTATATTGGAATGAACTAAAATGACAAAATGTACTTTTTAGGGTGGGATATAGGAAGTACTCCCTCCGTCCACTTGAAAGATATTCGTTGACTTTTTGCACGTGGATTAAGGAGTATAATAATTTAATGTATGGTAAGGTGAGAGAAATAATATTTTAATGTGTAGTGGGTAGTTGTATTAGTATTGAGTGTGGGGTTATGTGTAGTGGTTGTAGGTCACATAAATCCAAAAATGGAAATGGATATTTTGTATGGGACGGACCAAAATTGAAAAATGGATACGTATCAAGGGGACGGAGGGAGTATTATTTAATGAATAATTGATAATTGTATTAGTAAATTGTATGAATCTTATAGAGTATTTTAGTGGTATTATTGATGTGTGTGAATTTTATGTTTAAAAAAAATGGAAGAAAAAAACCTTAATATAAATATGTAGAGTACTAAAATTTTAGTTTAAGAGTTAAAAAGACATAATTTAGTTAAAGCAGGGTGAAATGGGATTAGCAGAGAGAGGATAAGTGCATTAATTAAAACTAATGATATTATTGAAATGTGTGAAAAGGATTAATTAGGGCATTAATTAGAAGTACGTTAGTTTTTAAGTGATTTAGTAAATGCAGAAGTGGCGCTGCACCAGCCGGCCTTCTTTAGTACTATCCAATCCAATCTTAAAAACTGCCCACACTATTCATTATTCCTACTCACCTCCATTTTCCCCTATTTACTAACTTTCTCCTATTTTTCTTCAAATATCAAATTATAAATAAATAGTAAATGGAATTTTATCAATTCAAAGAAAATATGTAAACTATCAATTTGCGGCTAAAGTTATTTTTTCTATCAATTTGGATTGTGAAATATACATAATTATCAATTTATGATCTGAATTTAAGCCCTAAATTGATAAAGATAAGAGATAATATTTGATAAATTCATGCATTAGATTGATAGTTTTATATATTTCAAGTTTCGGATTGGTAAAAAAATAATTCAAATTTCGAATTGATAGTTTACCAATTTTTCATTCCTATAAAATTCTATAAATAAATCTCTCTTTTATGGAGTATAACAAAAGGAAGTAGAACATGACTCGTAAAATAGATTCTTGAAAAAAAATTAAAAAAATTAAAGTAACGAATGGTTAAGTTTTCATGAATTCATTATATGTAAAAGAGATAGGATAATGCTATTTAAAAGTTTCACATTTTGTTTTAACATATTATTTTTAAATTTGAAAATTATTACTTTTTTCTTTGATGTTTTTAATTTTTAAAATTTGTTATAGGTAAATCAAGAATGGAAAGAACGCAATATGTGATTGAAAGAGAAATAAGAAGCAAGTAATTTGCATGCTAATTTGGATTTTTCTTATAATTGAATTTATTGTGGCAAATATGCACCACATTGATGTTGCTCCTATTGGCACAAAATAATGGCTTTATTGACTTTAAAGTCCTTATTTTTTTTTAATAAGTGGGGATGAGTTTTTCTTTTGTCTTTATTATTGTTATCATCATCATTATTGAGTTGAACTATTTGTTACTAATTGAGTTTTTTTTTTTAAATATTTTTCATGCATGAGAATTTTTTTGAGATGAAAATATGAAAGTTTTTAAGAAAAATAAATAAATAAAACTTACAAAAATAAATAAATAAAATAACTCTCTCACATAAATTCTTATATCCATCCAATCAATAAACATGATATACCATGCAGTTCTTTTGTTAATTATTAATTAAATTTAGTCATCAAATACAAATTTAGAGATTTTTTTTTCAATTAAAGCATACATATCTACTTATTGCTAAAAGTAATCTTATCCCAATATAGTTAAAATTGATAGATAATAGCAAGTTAATTTAGCATGTTATGAATTAATTGTTAATAAATATTATGAATAATGATAACATTATAAGCTAGCATATCATAAAAAAGGGTCGAAAAAGTCACGCCAAAAAGTATATATATTTATGTTATCTTATCATAAATCATAATGCTTGTAATTGTCTTGAAAAAATGGAACCCACTTATCTTGGAATTTAATTAATTCACAGCTACTAGAGATTTATTGGAATTCCATATTAGGGTTTGTAGAAACTAATCTTTATCTTACAGTATTATAATAAAAATACAAAATAATTAATTTTTCTAAATGTTATAGTATTATAATATTTACATAATTATTAAACTAGCTTTGTCAGATTAATTATTAAGCATGGTCTGATACAAATTTTCTTTTTCTTGTATTTCTAGAATCCAATTCAAATAGATTTGTAGTGATTTTTTTCTTTTATTAATTATGACCAATTATACCTTGCAGATGCAAGTATATTCGAATTTTATTTTTTAATCGGTACATAAAATATTACTTTTTTTTAAAGAAAACCAATGTTCAAATTTTGTTATATTGTCAATTTTTACATTCCAAATGATTAATATTTTTTATTTTAAAATAATAATTTATCACTTTAAAAAATAAAATTCAATTTACCGTATAACATACTCACATAATACAGACTCATTAGTTATAGTATTTCTTATGCTTTGAGTATATTCATCTACTACGGATATGTGAAAATTGAGTTGATCTCTTATAAATTAAATTCACAAAGTGTTTAAATATATAAAATATTATTTTAAAAAATAAACACTTTAATTACTAAATATATTACCTTTTTCAATAAAAAAAGATGTTGAAATATAAAGAATGGAGTATTAAAATTTAACCCAAAAAAATTAATTTTTTTTCTTAAATTAAGGCATAAAAATTTACTAACATTCAGTAAAAAATTAAATTAAGGCTCACGAAACTAGTTTTATGCACTGAATGCGAGCAAACTATGCACTGAAAAATTTTAGTGAGTTAAAGGTAGTAGTATTAAAAATAAAATAATACTTAAGACACCATACTTATTTCCCTAGTCGAATTATAATTAATTCATAAATTTTAGTCTGTATATTAAAATGAATATATATATATATATATATATATATATATATATATATTATTTTCATGCAATAATTTATAAATCACGTCAAATTAAAAAAGGTTGTCGGGTACAGTTTGGCTAACAGTATTTTGGGTATTAAATACACTCTCCTCCGTTTTCGGATCATTTGACACTTTTTTTTCTTATACGAAAATTGAAAAAAAATAATAATAATGCATTTTATCAACTTCTCATCTTATTTTTTAAGTGATGAATGAATTGTCCATTTTGTATTATTTGAATATTATTATGATTAACTGTATGTATAACTTTTTAAGGATATGATTGTCCATTTATATAATAATTATTGGATATATTTGAGTTTGATTAGAAAAATATAACAGAATATTATATGAATGAAATTTGAGTAAAGGCAAGAGTTATATTCTCCCTCTTTAAGATGAAATTGTCCCCGATTTGGTGCTTACCGTTCAATAGCAATCATCTACAAGATACATCGATTTACTCTTGAGATAGTAGCACTACAAATTATAAGGAACAGTGAGCCAAATTGTATTATGAACTCACCTTAAGCGTAGGACAATTTAGAATACATTATAGTCTGAGATCAAGACTCTAAGTATGGAAGTGTTTCAAGTGTTCGAAAATGTTTTGGATTATGGAATTAAAGGGTCTATTTATATATTTCAAGACATCTTTTCGAGAATTTATGCAATAATTGAACTGATTTTTAAATTCAAATACAAATATCTTTTTATAAAAAAGACACAATTTATTTGTTAATCATACCTTTTCAAAAACACATTTTAATCTAATAAAAGTAACTTTTTCCTTCACCTTAAATTACCAACCATAATTTTTTTATTATTTAAAAAATGTGTCAAAACTTTTATGGGAGTAAATAA
This sequence comes from Pogostemon cablin, assembly GCA_023678885.1. Lineage (NCBI taxonomy): Eukaryota > Viridiplantae > Streptophyta > Magnoliopsida > Lamiales > Lamiaceae > Pogostemon > Pogostemon cablin. The sequence continues at coordinate 24,668,729 of CM043009.1, read as the reverse complement.
AATCCTATATCTCTATGATTGCAAAACTATATACTAGATGTGAGATGTCATCATTTCTAACTATCAGAATGTGACAAATGAACTGAAATTATTAATTCATTTATTTTTTGTATATATATAATTATGTACATCTTTTTTATAATATGATTTCATTAATATATACACCAATGCATTTTTTAGTTTTCTCATATTAAAAAATTGTTGATTGAGATATTACGCTAAAAAAATTATTTTTTAGCAACCGAATTTATCAATGGAATTCAATCCGTTGGTAATTACCAATGAATTAGCAACAAAAATGACATTTTTGTTTTAGCAACGGAATGCCAACGGATTTATTCTCTATTTTAGCAACAGAATTCAATCCATTGGTAATTACCAACGAATTACCAATGGAATCATTATATAAATTACCAACGGAATTATTAGCAACGGATTACCAACAAAATTATTTACCAACAGAATTATTTATCAACGGAATTAATTTTTCGTTGCTAAAAATTTACCAACCACAATTTTACCAGCGAAATTTTACCAACGAATTCCGTTGCTAATCCGTTAGTAAGCCAATTTAACAATGGAATTAAGGTTTTTACCAATGGAATATTTCATTGATAAAAAAAAGTTTTTTTTAGTGTTAGGTTCAATTATCATTTAAAATGAAATAATTCCACAAACAAAATAATTAATATAAAAATAATTCCCAGAACAATTGAGTACTAGGCATGATGCCCAATGTGACAACATCGATATGCAACCTTCAAAAAATGTAATTCATTATTCACAAAATAATGCATTATTAAGCTCCTAATTTTAGGTTTTGATATTTTGTGTTATATCGCATTCAAAGGTTCGATCAAAATGAAGTCAAACAAGTGATCATTAATTACGACTGATAAATAAAAGTTTGAAAGCTCCCAAAAAAAAATAATAATAAAATAAAAAATCACTAGTACTAATAAAATCATAAAATAATAATTTTGCCTAGACATGCACAAAATAATATGAACAGTCCGTTCGAATTGGGATTTTTACGATTTAAGGTTAAAAATAAAAAAAAAATAAAAAAGAAGAAAAAAAAAGAAAGAAAACTTGAACTAGAAGTTCCAACACCAAACCAAAATCATTCTAGTACCGATTTGATTCCAATTCCAAATTTTTGGGAACCGAACCATGGGGTTTAAAACAAAAATCCTAGCCAGATAATAATATAAATTAGAATACATATAATATCTATAATTAATTTCTTAGTACCCTAAACCTATTTAAAATCTCTTTTTTAAAAAATGGAAAAATATCTAAGATGATGGAATGTCAACAAAGAATAAAACGAGTTTCTTTAAATATATTTATAAGAATTCATTCATTTGATCGGATTTTTTTCTAATTAATTAATAAATTTTGATTCAATCTCAAAATAGGGTTATAAAAAAGGCTAATAATGAAACTTCAAAATGAAACCATTCATTAAAATTATATATATGTGGTATATCCTTTATATTGGCTCGATATATAAGTCTCAAAGAACGTAGCTCAATCGAGCTAGAGTCAGACCCTTCGATTCTCCTTCTGGATGGCCTACTAAGTCCATACTGTGGCTTATCATCATGAGTAATCAGCCTCATCATCTCACATAGGTAACTCAGACGGCTTCGAGCTACCCTAATCAAGCCACATTTTAAAGGCTTAAGAATATAAGTTCCGTGGGTAGCTCAGACAACTTTGACCTACCCTAATCAGGCCACATTTTAAAGGCCTAAGGATATAAGTTCCACGAGTAACTCGTCCTCGATCAATCAGATCCGTCAAACAGCTTTCATCTTCCCTAGAGGCTAACCGATCTAGCCTTGAAATCGGACCCAATAGAAACAAGTAAAACAAGACTTCGCACACTCATCTCAAAATTAGCACAATTATACAAAAAGGTAAACACGTGGTAGGTTCTTATTGTCCGACATAAAACTGAAATCACGTCTTCCTTATCTAATACCAACACGTAACATGAATAACAACGAGACAGAAAACTGAATTTCTTTAGTAGTCACGTCTTCCTTATTTAATACCAACACGTAACATGAATAACAACGAGATAGAACATTTAATGTCTCAAGGGATGTAACTAAATTGCTCTTATGTAACATAAACACTCATTTACTCCCAAATTCCCAATAATTGGGAGAAATCCTCTTCTTGCATTTATTCTCTCTCATTACCGGCTCCATATATTTATGTTAGATTAATTCAATTCTCACAATGTTAATAGCCACGTTAAACATCAAACCCACCCATAAACTGACTATATTCTACTATATAATATTTATTTATGTGGATTTAATTATATCAAACTTCTTATGATAAAAATTAAAGAGGTAATAAAAGGGCACAGCGACAAATGAATGTTTATCAATATGGCAACCAAATGTGCATGTCCCACAGTAAAACTCGCATCATATTCTCAAATTTCAATTTTCATCCATCTGATATTTTGTTACACTGTGTGAAATTTAATATCATAATTTTACATTATATTTTAACTAATTTTAAAAAAATTATCTTTATCTTTATCATGCATAATAATATATTTCACACCTTATTTATTATTTAAAAAATAAATTAACCTCAAAGTCAATGAATATTTTTTTAAAAAAATTAATTAATATTCATATTTATATTGAACTACTACTATTTTAGTATCAGACCATGATCATTTGAGATTCAGATTACTTTACATAACTATATTTATACATGAATTGACTTGGTATAATTAATTAATCATGATCACGTTTTCTATTTAAAAAAAATAAATGAATAATAATTCATCTATGATAGTAGTAAATATAGGTTATGGCTAGCATGAGTTGAAAATTTTGACACATTAATTTTATAATGACGGATATAGTATTTTATAGTGACGTTCTAGATGGTTTAATTACCTACGAAAATTTTACTAATTTACCCCCTTTTATGGTAATTCTTATCCGATTTTGATAAATTTTAACCTTTCTACATCTCGAAAGGATTAAAACCATTTTGTATCCCCAGATAGTTTTATCCGATTAAATCCCCTATCTCACCATACTATTTCACTCCATATTTTATAATTTGGTTTTTTTATTGAAATATTATATCCTAATTAATGAAAATTAAACTTTTGCAATCATGACAATAATTAAACATTGATTATAACATATTACAAACATCTAATCAATGAAATAAGAAATAAAATACAATAATAGAATATGTGATCTATTTGGTTTAATCCACATCTTTTAATAATGAAAATATCCATTAAAATAACCCTTGTTTACTTGTTAATTAACTTTTCAAAAATAAATTGCCCAAAATCACAAATTTTCACCTTTCCTTTATTACTAAAAAAAAACTATCAAACCACTACTATAAAATATACTCCATTCACTTAGTAAAGTTCCCACAAATCATCACAACAAAACGACAAAAAGAATAATTAAAATTAAAAAAATTAAAAAAAATCAAGAATATTGATAGCTATGAGAAGGGTACGTGGCAGTTAACAAGCACTACACTTCACTGCCCTCTCTCTCTCTCTCCCACCCCCCACACCCCACCCCCCACCATCAAACCCCCCGGGTTCTATTTATTTTTGCCATCTTTTCATCACCCGAAAAAAAACTTCCTCCATAACCCTCCTCCGGCGGAAGGGAACATGAGATGGTGGGCCTGAGTGTAATACTCGAAAATTACAGGGACCTTTCTGAAAATAGAAACCTTCAGATTATCAGCAAGGGAAGCATGATCAAACCACCCCCTTCTCCCACAACTCCTCCATCTCCCTCTGTTTTCTCCAGATCGACAAATCTCTCCTCTGTTTCTGCCTTTCTGGAAATCTGTTCCCTCTGCAAGCAGAAACTCTTGCCCGGAAACGACATCTACATGTACAAGTAATCTCTCTCTCTCTCCTCTCTCTCTGTCTCTCTCTCTATCGAAATGCTGTGCGCCTGTATTTACGCGTGTTTTGATGCAGAGGGGATAGAGCGTTCTGCAGTGTGGAGTGCAGATACAGGCAGATTTTCATGGATGAAGAGGAGAGCAGTGGTTGTACCATAGGGTACAACTGTTCGATGGCTGCCACGTCATCTTCGCCACCACCATCTTCACCGTCGCGGCGGCGGACTGGGAAATCGGCGAGGAATGCGTTTGCGTACTGAAATTATTTTTGGGGTCCTGAAATTGCGTTTCTGCCCTTGCTAGATTTTGTATATGGCTCTAATGCCCCCCTGATGCCAGGGATTGGCTCGTCATTTCCTATTGGCCCATGGGTTTTGGTTTTTTTTTTTTTGTTGGTGCTCACTGCTTTCAGACTGCTGGCGGAGAAATGGGAAAAAAAGAAAAACATTATTATTAAATTTTTTTTCCTTTTTTTATTATTTTTTTTAGGAAGTTGAGAAAGGGTGTTTTTGGAAGTTCAGTTTTTTGTATATTGAACAAGTGATGAATTTCGAATTTTCTATATCGTGAGTTCTCAGTGAAACTATTGAAATATTGAAATTAATTCGATTATGTTTATTAGTTTTTCGATTATATAGAAATATTATTTAAAAATATGGCTAATTTTTAAGCTTATGGTATTCAAGGGAATGAATGAAATTGTGTCAGTAGAAAATAGAGGGAGGTTTGTATAATTATATTTTTATTCGTATTAATATGTGTATAAATTACTATCTATAATTAATTATGCAAGATATGAAATTCTGACTAAGGTTCTGTTATATGAGGTCAACAACATTAACTTTACATGCATAAATACACAAACAATACATATGATATTGTGTAAGGACACTTTTGTCTTCATCGAAAGCCATTAAATTATTTTATTATTAGGTTTAATATATTTGTCTCAAAATTATATATTCATGCAAGTATAATATTTTAACCAATCCATATTTTCATCTCTAACGATTGAATAGTATAAATTTATAATGCTACATAGGTAATCCGTCCCATAATTGTTGTCATAGTTACTATAAACACGGAGTTTAAGAAAAGTTACTTTTTGACTAAATTTATTAACTTTTTAGGGGTATTATGGTATTTTTAAGTAATAAATAAATTATAAAATATGTTATGTGTGTTAGGTGGGAATGATATTTTTGAAATTAAGATAACTTTTAAGGTTGTGGGTTAATGTGAAATTTTTATTTTTAGGGTGTAACAATTATTGTGGGACGGACGAAAACGGAAAGTAAGATAGTTATTATGGGACGAAGGGAGTAATTCATTTCTTTAAAGTGTAATTTTTTTTTACTAGTAATTTTACGAATAAGGATTCACGAGGACCACTTGGGTGACCCGTGGTCACCCATGACCCTCTCACATGAGGGGGTGGGTCCCACATATCAGGGGGTGGGCCCCCACCCCTTCATGTGAGAGGGTCATGGGTGACCACGGGTCACCCAAGAATTACCCAGAATTCACATATTAATTAGGTTCCCACCTAATTTACTCATGCAAAAACAGGGTTCAATGAACCGAGTTTTCTTTTTCTTTTCTTTTTTTCCGATTTATGAATTAAAATATTTTTTTATGTAAGAAAAAATAATAATAATAATAATAACTCATTCTAAGCTCTTAAAGACAAAGTTTCTATGTAAGACCTCAACGAAGAAACCTTTAGTTGGAAATTTTGTTCTTACCAAAATTGTGGGGGAACCAACTAATCAGACAAAGTTCTTGTGAGGAAAGGGCCTAAAGTATAAATATTAATAAATTAAGGATTTCAAAATAAATTTAGCTTAGCTAATCGGGACGGGACGTATTAGATTAGCTAAAGTGCTAAACCACTCTTGATTTTACTTTATTAGGAAAAAACAAGTTTTATTTCACTTTTTTTAATACTCCCTCCGTTCCGCACCAAGAGTGCATTTTGTTTTTTTTTACATGGATTAAGGAGTATTATTATTTAATATATAGTGGGTAGTTGTATTAGTGAGAGTCTGGGCTCTATTTTTTAATTGTATTAGCGGGTGAATGTGGGATCCATGTGTATAAAAAAAGAAAGAGGACCCTTTGGTGGGACGACCAAAATGGAAAAAAGAGACCCTTGGTGCGGGACGGATGGAGTATAGTTCTAATTATTATAAATTTGAGAAAGTAAATTTATAGAGATTTCAACAGTTAAATTTAGGTAATGCAGAAAATGATATCTGCTTAATTCGAAAGTTGAGTAATAGTAATAGATAATTGAACCAGTTTACACAGAAATGGAAATTCGTGCAACTGTATCACCCTGCCAATAATAGACAAATATATTATTTTATCAATGTATAATACTTTTAATTCATAATAAATTAATAATGAACGTATGAATTGAAATAAACTAATTACCTAAAGTTTGAACTTTGAACTTTATACTTTAAATAAATAAATCTATATATTTTTCCACACGATTTATGAAATCATTTAAAAAAATAAAACATGGAAGCATATATACTACAATTATTATTATTATTTTTTAATTAGTAAAATCCCAAGATAATTATGTCTTTACACAAATTTTTTAAGATAAAAATCTCCCATTTCAAGAGCTAAGCTAGTCATTTGGGTAATAAATGGATACACCCACCCGAAAGCCAAACTCCGGTCCGACAAAGTGGTGAAGGGATAAATCATGATGATTAAACTAATTTATAGGGATAAATCACTACCCACTTACACAAAAAGTCCCCTCATTTTGTCAGAAGTTGCTCCCACATTAAGATAATGGGATTCGATCTTTGATTTTTTAGCAAGTTGTAACCCCTATTAATCAGTTGACCTTCCTGTCAAGCAAACTATAAGCTAATATACTATGTATACCATATGAATAAAAGAGGATGAGAAACTGGTCAAGAATTTAGAACTTCAAAGCAAAGTGGGGTGGGGGGTGGGCCAAACTATAAAAATCACAGTAGCAGCTGCATATTCTCAGGCTGTCAAAACTCAAAAATTGGTGGAAAGAGAGGTGAAGGTGGGGGTAAGGGGGTGGGTGCCGTACTTTCTTGAAATCATATGAGGTTTCTTGGCTTATGCACCCCCCACCCCCACTCCCCCATCTCCCCTTGGAAATGGAAATTTTGGTTTTTGGACTATGTTTAGCTTAACCCTCTACCCCAAATGGACAATATCTTCACTCCTCCCAAAATACCTTGAAAAACACAGAGTATGTGTATTCTTGATCTCTCCTATAAGAAGCAATGATTTAAAACAGTGAATTCAGGTAGTAAAACACACAGTAATTAAACATGGAGAATAAATTGAAAATGTTTCACCACATGAAAAGTAGGCATTGAATTTCCAAAGAACATATGTGAGCATGATCAAGATATCACACAAATACACTAACTGTAATTTGAGGTACACATGAAAAGTAGGCATTGAATTTCCAAAGAACAGGACGCGATCTAGTGGCATAGTTTTATATCTATTTAGTCTTCATGTTGGTTCAAGAACAACAAGCAGATGAAAAAGAAAAAAAAATGGAATCGGAGGTGATGAAACATTAGCGATGTAGAGAGTAAGATAAGTTCACACAAATTTACAAGAAAAAAAAAGTCTTTCATAGATGAAGATTTTTTGATTAATAGTAATACATACAAAAAGCATGCGATGGCTATAACATCATCATCTTATCTTCTTTGTCATTCATCATTGTCCATCTCCGTCCAAGTCACAACACAGCTCAGCCAGATTTGAATAAAAGCACTGCTTTGGAGTCCAAATAGAAGTAGACAAAGTGATTTGTCTCATGAGTTACATAAGAACCTATAGAAACAACGGATGACAACAAATTAGATTGCATTTTCAATGATGTATACCTAACCCAAGAAGTCCATTTTGAGATAAAGGATAATTTAAAAAAAAAAAAAAAACTTTTAATCATCAGTAACCAACAAAGAGAAAAGAAGAAAAAAAAAACCCACTAAAAATTATTCCACAAATTGCACCATTTGAGGGGATTGATTGTCTATAAAAAAAGGAACTGCATACCTATAGAATCACAAGGGGGTGATCTATGCATCTCATGACATCTAAAAACATGCTTATAGGAAAGGTCTGTAATAGGAGTATTACTCTAACAGCAGGTTGTGCACGAAATTGAATCCCTCATGTTTTAATGATGCAAGTATATGATAGGCACTAGTAACACTTCTCCACAGCCTTCATTATGGGTAATTGAACAAAAGAAATTACTGAAGTAATCTACTGATATCTACTGAAGTAATCTTTCCCAAGTTACATCCAGTTAAGGGAATTAAGTAAAATAAATTGAGAATAATAAGATGAAAGATGAGAAGTCACTGACTTTTTTTCTGGGAACAAAATCTTGCCCTGTATTCTACATTCGTAAGCTTTTCCAGAGGAACAAAGAACTATTAACCAGCAATGTGTTCGACAAGTCATAAAACCTATACTAGTAGTGTGAGAGGAAAATTCTACTTTAAATAAAGTGAAAGGCAAAATTTTACATTTGCAAGTGGATAGAATATGAGATAGCAAAAGTTGCTCAATCCTAAGTTATAATAGCATTACACTAATGCAAATGTAAAGACAAGCGTATATAAAGGTCATGCGCTTAAAACAACAAATACATAGTTGCTTTTCTGTTTCCCTTATCTTACATCACATACAAACATGATTTTCCAGGAATTCATGAATAGTCTGTGTTGAAGCTACAACATTGAAGACAGAATGAAACTCTTATCTACTTTAATATAAAAAGTAACACTATGCTAGCTCTCCTTCACTCATGCCTATCCATTAGTTGTTCTTCAGATTGTTAGAGAAACATATACACATAGTTGGATTTGGTTAGACAATGCGTGGGAAAATACTAAAACAAGAACAACTATGAAGCTTCCAAGTGACATTTTGAGCTACATGCTAAGAAAAATAGAGCTTAAAATGAATTGAGCAGGGAAATTATCAATTCAAGTAAAAGATTTCATTTCCATTGTCCCAGACATATTAAGAAATGTAAAGTAAATTGAGTGAGTCTGGTGTGAACCCTGTTTCATGTAAACTCTCCTTATTTAAAATTTGTAAAGACGATTATACCCTTAAATATTCTAAACCCTAAGAATAAACATTGAACCCCAAGGGTATGATAGAACATAAACCATTAGGGTCACATAACTAACTATCTGAACCCAATTCGCATAAGTGTTTGCCAAGTAAATTAAGTTACATCTGAAATTTACAGTAGATATGCCTTAAGATATGGAAAATATAAGAAAGAACACCATTCGCGCATAAGAGTCATACTGACATTCATGAATATTTTTTCGATGCATCAATACCCAATAATATAATATACTGCCTTCGTCCTAGACGTAATACAAAATACAGTGGAAAAGATATTGAGTTTGATGAGTTACGCCAAAAACAAAAAATAATGACAATCAAGGTAAGATGATGTATCTTTGTTCATCAAACAAATATTCAAAGTAGACATCAATATGATACTATAATACGTGATTCCTTCCCAGATAATCCATTATATAGCAGGTAGGAATCTCATACAGGTAATCTAGTTTTTCCACAACCTGAAATCCAAGTTATACCAAAACGCATTCTAATGCATGTAGCCATGCTTTTCTGGAGAAAGATATTAAAGATAACGAACAAAACGTAAGTCTTTAACACCTAGTATGAAGCCCACTACCCCAGACTCCATACCACAAAGTAACAAGATGTAGCCGAGTGAATATCTTTTAATTAGCAGAATATCCATCCATAAAATGGTCTTCCTCAAGCTTCTTACTTTATCTTATGCAAGTAGAACGACCTTGAAGTTTCCGAATTTTAAAAGATTTGCCTGTGTTGAATTAATCAAATTTTCTACTCTACCACATTCACTCTTAATATACCCTCAGCTCTTTGCCTATAAGAAGGTCTTAGTTGTAAACTCGTCTTTAAGCTTGAGCAACTTTCAGCCTCAAATTCCTATTCGCCCAATCATCATTATGGGCTAATACATAACGGATTTAAAGTAATCAAGAAGAACACCTACACCTTCATGTCCTTCAGAGAAATGGACCTCAGAACAGATTATTTTAAATTTACAGATTTTCCAACATACACCAGGGAGGATAAACGTGCAAGGCTAATAATTGCTAAATCCAATGACAGCAGACGAAAGTAGACACTCAAATCTAATGTGACCCTAAACTAGATCCATGTCTGACTAAAAAAAAAAACAACTATAACAGCTTTACTAATCACTCCAACCAGGATTAAATAGAAAACATTAACTAAAGCACCAATAAAATGCGAGAGAAAAGCAACTCAGAAGTTTAATTACCAAAATTCTTTCCAACAATACAATGCCAAGTTGGGCCGTACTTGTTGTCAAACATCTTCTTTATGTGCTCCGCAACATCCTTCTCTACATTATACTTCTCGAACGCCTACAATTAAAGCACATGATAATGTAAAAGCACACAAGTCTAAAAAATTGACAAAAGTAGAAATATTAAAACAGAGAGAGAGAGAGAGAGATTACAGCAACGGCAATGTCGATGGCTTCTTTCTGAACGTCCTCCTTCATGTCAGCGCTCTTTATGATGACTTTTTTGCCAGGATTTGAGCCGGAGGATTTCCGATCGTCGGAGGACATAAGCGGCACCAGTGCGCCGCCGCCGCTCCTCTTCGTCTCCTCACTCATTTCTCTTCCCCAGGTATAGATAATCTACTTTGATCTCTTCCTCAAAAATGATTCTCCAGCTAGAGAGAGAGGGAAGAGAGAGAGAGAGAGAGAGAGAGAGGGGTGTCTGATTTGTAAAGCTGGTTTCCTTATTCCGCTGACAGGGGTTTTGGAATTTCCTTGCCTTTTCACAGTCGGTAGGGATTTGGGTTTTTCAATTTTTTTCAAAATTAAATTTACTTTCTACTCTTTTTCAAAAATATTTTCTTTAAAAAATTATAGTTATATATGAACTGAATCCAGTAGAAACGGATTATATGGCCGTTAATACGATGAATTAAATTCATTTTCTACATGTATACTTTTTCATTTACACATTCATAAAATTGGATTGCATCACCATTCACCAATCAAACCTGTTTGACCCATTTTGACCAATCAACCTTTTTGTTCCTAATTGACCTATTAATTAATAATAATATTAGTATATAATTTCTAAAATAAATTGCCCAAAAAGCCCCTGTAAAAGTTGGGATTCTACTAGAAACGATAAATTTATGCATACGGGAGGACCCGTTAGCTCAGCCACTAAAACAAACTAGACCCGACCCGTATATGAGTATAACTGCATGAAAGTGAAACAACAGCCAAGAGTAGACCTTTAGCATGATCATTCATTCCATTGAAAGAGACGTCCATCATCCTTGCTATGCTTCTTCATCGGAGTGTTGCACTACTCGGCTCGTTTTCGCTCTCTTTGCTAAAGGGAGGGCCAGTTCGCCTTCGTCCTCAGTATCCTCTGCAGCCACAGGGCTGCCCGGTTTAGGTAGGTGGTCACTTGCATTTTCTTCACCTTCATCACCACTCTCTCCGGACGCAGTAGCATTGGATTGAGCACGATCAGGTTCCTCATTTGAGTTTTGTTCGTCTGCCATATCTTCACTTGTCTCCAAGATCTTGAAGTCCCTGGAAGTGCTGCGTTTGGCATGCCTCAACAGATTGATTTTGGTGATCTTGCTGAGCTGGATGAGGTACTTTTCGTAGTCTTCTATCTGGAAGATCAAGTCAGGGATGCATCTGTTTTCCCTCTTGATTTTATTGACTATCCCTCTAGTTTTATTGCTCTCTTGTTGGATCTGCGCAAGTAAGGTACATAACACATTTAAAGTTGATGCAATTCATGCAACAAGTGCTATACTACTTCAAGCAAATTACTATTTTATCCTTGTTATTTAGAGTATTTTTCAGTGCATTTCTTGTTTCACATTCTTTTAATATTATATAGTCAATTCATTTCAATTAAATGGTAGTAAGAATGTACGGTCAGTTTCACCCGGATGTGCAAAAGAAAGACACTTGATGAAAATGCCAACTAGTTTTCCATCCTAATAAACAGGCCAAAATAACAATATTAATTGATAATTTTATAAAGAATTGACCAACCAAATTTTAGCAAATCTTTGGACTTTCTTGAGACTACCACTAGAAGAACAGATAGCATTGTGCAGGTTCAGAATAAAGAGGCGATTCATACCTTTTGCATGTTAGAAACAAAGTTATATATGGGTGTTGTTAATTGCTTGCTAGTTATTTCCACAAGCCTCTGGTACTTCAAACTAGGTATAACTTGCTTGCAACCCTTGGGAGCGATTCGCAGTTTGGAAATCCGAGCTAGATTCTTGTAAAATTTCGCTGCTAATCTCAGCAAATGCTCAGCTTGAGGATCTGCACTTTTAAGAAATGATTAAAAAGATGAAAATTATTCATAACAAGAGATGACAGTTAATAAGATATGTAGCACTTTCCGTACCCTTTAGATTCATAGCAACAAAATGCGATAGGACCTTCACAACAGCTTCTGCTCTCGAATACAGTATCTCTTCAATTGCTAATTCAGGAGCTACCCTACCAGTTTGATTCAAGGAAATACCTTTCTGAGCAACTGTATAGTATGTTTTAAGCCTCATTGTGATCCATTCCATATCAACAGTGAATGATTCTATCAACTGTAATATAGTGGAAGCTATAGAAGCTCCTGTTGATTTGTTTATAAGAGGAAAGGTTTCAGATTTATCTAGAGGGTTGACGCCATCAGACCCAACCACTCGTAGAAGTTCTTCAGCCATAATTTGTGCAATAACCAAATCTGTTGGAGGTGAGCTTAAAGTAACAGCTACAAAAACCAAACTTTTTGCAACCTTTAAGTTTGATACCTCACTGCTTTTGCAGATTTGAGTTGCCCAGAATCCAACCAGGTTTCTCCTTTCGTCAGGCAATTTTTTCCCGATCATCAGAACTATGTCACAGAGAATCTGAGAACACATTAATCTCTTTTAGGCATAATGAGGAAACAGATAGTTTTCACAATTAAAGCGACATTGTCCTGTAGGTAACCGGAGAAGTATTCATTTTCTGAGGCAATAGGAGAAAGGACAACTTCATCTAAAATGAAAATGTCACATAAGCAAAAGTTTTGATTAAGTCAAGTCAACTGCAATTTTTTTACTGTAGTAATTGATGTAACTTTCGAACTACTAAATTCTCAGGCAAGTATGACAAAATATAACATTGTTATTTTAGGTGATCTTCATAAGTTAGAAAATTAAGAGTTGATCAAGTCGTGAACTATATCATTTGATAGTTGGCACCTAAGAGTTTTATCCGTCTTTCATAAAAGTTCAATCCCACAATTATGGCTTCAACAGCTGATTCAGACAGGTCTGTACATGAACTTCTATTACATGTAATACTAATTTCTAAGATTTTCCAATAGACCAGGTGCTTCCAATATAGAGATCTGCGCATTTCAATTTTATTTTAGCTTTCCTGACTTGTGAGGCTGACAGAATTAGATTCAACCATATCATTGAAATTGTTTGTAATAGCAAAAAACTCCTTCTATGCTCAAGTTATGCTGAAGCATAATAACAGAGCTGAAGTTCTTTGGCCACTTGAAAACAAATGAGCCCTTTAGGTTGGATGATGTATAGCGATGTAGCATTCTAGACGGAGAAGATGAAAATACAAATATCTAAATATGATGTATTATAAATGTGAAAGCACAATTCATTTACCTCAGCTTCACGGAAGAAAGAGAAATCGAGAAACTCATTGAGTAATGATTTTATGCTCCTCTTGATAAATAACTCTTTGCTTCTTGTGCTCTGGTCATGAATACCTCCAGCAAATTCACATTCATCTTGATCATCCACAGATTCTTCACCAATTTGGCAGGCTGAGACCAAGTCATCGATCAGGCCCCCATGCTTTGAGGTAAACAAGCTTATCTCAATTATTTTTTTCAGAGAAAGCAAGGCCAAAAAGATATGTTCCTTTCTATAGTCATCATCTTTCAGTCCCTTGGCTTCTTTGTTAGAAGTATCCACCTTTGGCTTCAGAGACACAACTATATTCACCAATGGAGGACCGAGAAGCTTAATTTCACCATAAATCAAAGTCTTCAAAGGATCATCTTTTCCCATATTAGCAAAATAATTTAGTTGACGTAAGCACAGATTTAAAGTGCTAGAAAGAAATTTGGAAATCGAAGCTTGTGCCTTTCCAGAAGAAGATTGGCTGTTTTTCTGTGAGGATCCACCATTCTTATGATTATCAAGCTTCATTGACCCTAGTGACAGTTGCAATAGATGGTGGACGGTTGAAGTTGCCAAAAGAGGAATTTGTTCTGGAGACAACTTGGCACTGTTTAAAGCAGGTTTATCTGCAGCTTCACTAATCATACTAGGTCGTATGATTGCTTTTTTGGTTACACTGCCCTGCCTAGAATTAGATGTTTTTTTATCCACATACTCATGAATCTCAACAAACTGAGAAAGCTCCCTTTCCAGTTCAATCTTCTGCACATTTGAAGCACTGATCAACTCAGCAACAACAATATTCATCACCACCTCAACAATCCCCAATAGAAGTCTAGCAGAGCACCTCCTTTTTTCTTCTTCAACTGGTGTAGCACCTGATTCCTGATTTTTCCCTAGCATACCTAACTAACATGCAGCGTAAGCAACTTACATAAAGAACTATGTTTACGGGAAAGAAATCAGCACATTAAGATAAAAGATGCAAAGCCAATTAACAGATTGAGCTTGAGAAAATATATACCACTCCATATAAGCCAAAAACGAAATATAAATATGAACAGTCTGCTATCGAAATTGATAGGTTGATATTGCAGTGAAAAGTACCTTCCAAATTAGCATTTCTCAGAAACTTGCGGATCCAGTTTAAAGCATTTGAGAATATCTCTCCAGACAGAGTTTTGCCAACCTGTAATGTTAGCCAAGGTATGGCCAACAACCAATGAGTTGTGACCAAATTGTGCCAACAAGAAAGAGACCTAGTAATTCATACATAGGAGGGATGGATTCACTCACCTCATTGTCCTGAGAGATGGAGAAGCCAAAATAGGGCATTGAATTTGAAGGATGCTCAGATCTATTTTTTGGTTGAAAAAGAAGAATCAAAGCGACACAAAACAGAAGGGAGCCAAATGGCTCTTCAATTCCAAATTTTCCATTTTCTTGTTTCAAGCATTGATCAATGTCCAAGTGAATGTCTGCATTCTAGAAAGATAAATATCAACAAGAACTGTTCAATCATGGGGGCACGCAAAAGTGATATCTAGTAAATTGACTAAATTCGTGATGTGATAATACTCAAGGAATTTCTGCATCAATGTTAAATCTTGAGGATTACCTCTTTGTAAAATCGCTGGAAGTGGGGTAGGAGAAAGTCGAAAATGGTGCCAGCAGTAAGTGGATCCACCAATACCAGCTTCATCAAACCATGGTAAACATTCTCCCGGACATTTGCCTTGAAACCATAATAATGATGAAATTCAATTAAGCAATAAAGGATAAGCCAGTGGCATTTGTCTTGAGTGTTATTGATAATTTGGTACATAATACTTTGATCTACAAAAATTTGGAGATTAGTTTCACTTAGAAATTGAATATCAATAATCAAAATAATTCAATTGGAATTTGTCTTGAGAATCTAAAGTCATAGCAGGCAAAATAGAGGAACTGTTGATTTCTGAATGTCAAATATCTGCTGGAATCTGTATCTCTAAATCTGTCTGGATACTACAATAGTTGAACTTAGAGTTAGTTTTAAACATCAAATTTAGAAGCAGGCAAAGAGAAGTATAAGTTTCAAAGTGATCACGCATTAAAGGCGACCTGCTGATAAAGGCATCTTTGCAGCAAACCACTGAACTCTTGGAAAAGATCAGCTCTAGTTGCTCGAAGTTCTCTGGCTTGCTGGCTGCAACTAGCCTGGCTGCTTGATTCTTGAAAAGAAAAAAGCCCATCTGGCTTTGATTGTTTCTCTGCTAAAATCAGGTCAAAGATCCCACTAGTTGCAGCTAGACGAACTGAGTTCTCTCGCCTAAACATAGCCTTCCGAAGAACCAAAATGGTGTAATCCTGCTTAGCAAATTAAGGATGAAAGCTTAGTTCTTCACCATTTACGAACACTACAAATTTATTTATAAAAAAAAAAGACTACAATTTTCACTAATCTATAACATTCACAAGGCACATTTGCAATTGCTAGTCTAAATAGAAATGTTGTGTTAAAACATTCGCTCAGCTGGTTGCCTTAACTAACAAAAGCTATAATATGTCAATGTAACATGAATTGGCACAGCTGTATTTAGCTGAACAAGATGTTGCAAATTGAGTACCTGAATGTCACAGTTAAACTTGATGAGAGGGAGTAAAACAGTAACAAGATCATAGGCAATTCTGTCATCCATGAATACAAAATAATCCAGCATTTCTTTCAAATGAGACACATGGTCCAACATTGGGTGTGGATGAACCCGGATCAGATGCCCAAGCAATCTGGAGACAAAGTATTCAAATCTAAAATAAGCTCAAAAAATGGAGTGTGCAAAATTAACCCATAGATTGAAGTTAAAGCTAACACAGCACCTTGTTATGGGGAAGCACTTCTCGGGCTTCAAAGAGAGAATTCGGAATTTACATTGCTCAACTATCTGCAAATATAATCAGCCAAGTTGCCTGTTAGACTGTACACACATTGGCCAGTATAGTGTGAAATTTAGACACAGCTCAATGTTTTATTCACATCAGCAATGTTTTTGAATTGAATTTAACAAAAGACTTTTCATCTGGTAATAGTCACTCTCCTATAATAGAGGTAGAAGTAGATACAACTCGTATTATGCAGTAAAAATACTAAATTACTAACCTCATTCCTCGCCATGTCATGAACTTCAAACAAACATTTCAGCACTTGAGCCCCTAGTTTCTCGGCACCCATCAGACCATCAGACTTTGATTTTTCTTTCTGAATTCCTTCTTCTACTCCTTCAAGTAATCCAAATCCTAATAGTACTATACTAGGTACAATGTGTTCTCTTCCATAATGGCTAGCATTTACCTATAGAAAGAGTACAAGATAAAAAAAGAAAAAATAAAAGCACTGCACTGAGCTTTTAGAAAAATGTCACTGAAAATCAAGAATAAACCTAAGTGTGTTGCAATATACTCGGATAATTATTTCCAACATTACTGTAAATTAAAAACAAAAACCTAGGTGTATACAATGCATGACTTTTCAAAAATAATAGTAATAATAATAAAATAAAAAAGCAATACCAACAATCAGGGAAAGGCACATAAAAAACCTAAGGAATTCTTAAGCAGCTGAATACAGATGACAAGAAGCTATTTGAAATATTATTGCTCTGCTCAACACTTGGTCCTCCACCATTCTCAGTGTTTTCTATTTAATTAACTATGCTCATAAAACCGACTTACATGCCGAGCCCAAGTTTCCCAAACTTATTGCAAAATAGAAAATTAAAACAGCTTACAGCTTTAAGAATAGCCTTTTCTATTGCTTGGACATTCTCTAGGTATTCCCTTTTCAGTTCATCTGATAGCCATCTGCAGGTTCTGAAGCAAAAGGATGGTTTAAACGAAGATCATTCAGTACTGAGTATCTTAAAAATATAAAGACCATGAAACATCATTCATGCAAAACATTAATCACCATAGGTCTGAATAAGGTGAAAGCAGAACTTTATAAGATCATTGTCAGAAATGAAAACTAAGAGGAAACCACTGACAGCTCCTACAAGAATGGTATCCACTTGAATAATAACATTTTCAGATAGTATATCGACGTTTAAAGTTGATTGTACTCAGAACTTCAAACACGCAAAAGACAGTGTGTATATATAGTCCAGAGAAAAAATAGCAGAAGCAAACTACTCACTTTGCAAAATGATAATCTTTGTACGCATTAAAATATGCCGTTTTCAGAACACCAATTGCATTCTCGCTGAACCTCCTTATTCTTGCAATTGACAACAAAACAGTAACTGTAAAATGATTAAAAGCCCTTAAATCCAACCTCACCAAAGCTAACACCTCCTGACCCAAAGATGGATCCTGCTTCACTGCAAAATTCACATGAAGCAAAACTGTCCCTTCTACTTGCTTCATCACTGAACCTCCCTTATTCATTACCCCAAAATGCAATACAATTCCTTCAATTACCTCTCTCTTCCCAAATCCCTTTGTAGCTAGTACCAACAACTGGTAAACTATCCCAGGTAAATCCTGCATTTCTACATCCTCCCT
The DNA here is from genome assembly GCA_023678885.1 of Pogostemon cablin. Taxonomy (NCBI): domain Eukaryota; kingdom Viridiplantae; phylum Streptophyta; class Magnoliopsida; order Lamiales; family Lamiaceae; genus Pogostemon; species Pogostemon cablin. The sequence continues at coordinate 24,650,435 of CM043009.1, read as the reverse complement.
CATTTTAGTAAAAATCTTCTCCAAAAACTCCCTCTTCCTCATTTTATCGAGACAGAAAGAAAATTCCCGAACAATCTCCACCATTTTGATCAACAAAACATTGCTCCATTCACAATTAATTACAGAGTCCACAACCGAAGTCAAGTATTCAGCAGGCTTATCGATTTCATTCGAGATTCTAATCACTTGAAGACACTTTGGGAGGAGACTCAAAACATGAGCATCCTCTGAATCTTTAATCTCCGGAAGATATGATGTAATTAGATCAATAATTTTAGGTATCTCCTGGATTTCAATTGTATCAAGGTGCCCTACGAATTCATGGAGAATGGATAAGGAGTTGCGGTCATGAGGAATTTTATGGGAAGTGAAAAGAGAAAGATAAGTGTGGAGAAGAGCCGATAGGAGAGAGGATAGGGCGGAGCAGGGGTGGCACGAGATGAGGGAAAGGAGCGCCGAGATGTACTCAGCGACAGCGGAGGAGGAATTGAGAGCGGCGGAGGCGCGTGAGTGGAGAAATGAGATGAGAGTTTTGTGAGAGGATTCAGAGAGAAGGAATGACGGGAGTTGGGAAGAAATTGGATTTGACTGGTGATGGTTTTGTGCGAGGGAGATGATTTCGATGTCGGTTAGCTGCGGCGTTTGTGGTGGAGGGTGGAGGTTGGTAGTAGAGTTTACCGGCTGCTTAGCGGCGGCGCGCATGGTGGTGGCGCGGCGGAAGTTCAAGTTGTGGTTGCTGGTGGCTTTGGATTTAGGCGGGATATATCGCCCGATTGTTCAGGTTTCCAAATATTTTATGCGATTTAATAATGCCTTCAATTTTATTTTATTTTTTATTAAAAAATTCATTTTCATGTAGTGGAAATTAGGAACAGTTTTCGTAGATCAAAATAATAGGACTATAGGAATACTTCCAAGTTCAAGTTACCATAACTTACCCCTACTTGGTCGGGTGTATCTGCCCTTTTCACCAAAAAATTACTAGGTGTTCTCTTGTTCATCTAGATCTACCATAACATTTTATTTTAAAAAATACACATTTTTAATTAATTAAAGTAATTATTAAAATGATTTGTTGAAATATAAAGTGAAAATTATTATTGTTTGACAAAATATAATAATGATAGTAATTTTTACATATTTCATTATAAGCGTTAAACTTAAAAGTCTATATTTTCTCCCTTAATAGGTGTAACCATTTTACATGTAAAAATTACTCCTTCCATCGCTTAATATGTATACATTTTTTTTTCACGTGAATTAATGAGTATTTTTTAATATATAGTACGTAGTTGTATTAATAAAGTGTGTGGGATCCATATATTAAATGTATTAACGATGTGTGTGAGTCTCACGTATTTAAAAAAAGAAAATGTATACTTTTAGTGCAAAGAAATCCAAAATAGCAAAATATATACATTTTCGGCGAAAGGATGAAGTAGTATAATATTACACAAGTTGACATCAATTTAAATCAAAATTAAAGTCATAAAAAATCTTTTAATTACTCACGTATACATTGAGTAAATTTTTGAAAATATCATATTCCTTAATATACATGCGAAAAAAATATAAACATTTGAATGAATATGATATTCCTTGATATATATGCGAAAAAAAATATAAACATTTGAATAAGAAGAGAAGAGTGAAGCGTTAATAGATTATATGACTTTAAGAATATAATATAAAATTTGAATGCACAGTGGTCGACTGCACTTGATACCTATACTTTTATGTTGAATTTATATTTACGCAAGAACTACACAAAATAATAATATATTATGTTAATTAATAATTTTATAATAATTAAATAATTTTAATCATGTAAATTATTTTGGGAGAATATAATATGTATATTAAATTTGAGTTGATATTAGGTGCACTATATATAATTTTTATTCTATTTTGTATACATGTTATTCTATTTTGTATACGTGTTTCTTAATAATTGTATACTTTTTTCACACTAAGTTTTTCATTAAAAAAAATAGCATCCATATGTGTATAACTTTTTATTCAATAGTATATACATATTTTTTAATAATTACTATATATTCTTTTACGCTCAACTTTTCATTAAAAAAATTAACAATTAAATTGTATACATTTTTGTTCATAATTGTATATATTTTTGTTTATATTTGTATACATTTTTTAAAGTGAGTATACCCTCTTAGGGTACACTCGGGTGCACAATATTATTAGCCACTTGACTATGTTAATAAAATCAATTTGACAGAAGATCACAAGTGTTGTGATGAACTTTTTTTTTCAAATTTTATAATTTTGAGGATTTTCTAGTTTTTGCAGATTTGGAAGATTTTTCAAACTTTTACTTTTAATATTTATGCATGATGCTTTAAGGAATTTATGAAGTGTTCTGATCTTGTTTTCCCGCCTTTACCGAATTTTCCTAATGATCAGTTCTTCAACCATTTGCGTTACTCAATAAGGCTGAGTCACTACTTCCCGTACATGACCAGCTGGACTGTGGTATGATTTATAAGTTTTGTATAATATATTTTTTTTGTTTTCAATATTAATTATGAATTCATTAAGATGTTTGTTACGGTTATGTCTTGTATGTGCATGAATACACAGTGCTGAAAAGGATTCGGAACAGCAATTTTATAAAATTCATAGTAAGCGTGGCCCTGCATAACTTCCTGCAGTATTTCCCATACAATCAGTACTTTTTCCCGAATTTTACTCTTACCAACTCCTATGTTCGAAGCAAGATGTTGTCTAATTAGACCACGAATTACAAATGTCTCTATTTCGCGCTTTGAATTCTTACTTAGATACACTTACTTACATAGACTATCCTTGGGTGTTCCCGCTATGTGGGTAAATTTTTTTGTTGCATATTTTTTACTATTTTTGTTTTTTTTTGAAAACATCATATTCTCCACATTTCTTGAATTATAATTTGATTATTTTTACTTTTTAATTGTTGCCTACGATATATATAAGTATTTTATGAAATTATATCTAGGCTACTGTAATGTGGGATATTTATCAAACTATATTTACTTCTCCACATTTCTTGAATTATAATTTGATTATTTTTACTTTTTAATCGTTGCCCACGATATATATAAGTATTTTATGAAACTATATCTAGGCGACTATAATGTTGGATACTTATGAAACTATATTTACTATATATATGGCAACTATAATGTGGGAAAATATCAGAGGTGCGTGACATCCTAGAGATGGGATACCTTTTACGAGAGATTGTCATGGTAACATTGATGGAGAATTTTTTATGCAAGTTTTTGTATCATTTTATTTTTAGTGTATATTTATAAGAGTTAGGTCTTATCATAATTCATATGTAGTTGAATTGTAGTTCCACAGATATCTTTTTATGATATTGTTGCTAAGATTATAATGTGTAGTTGAATTGTATTTGCACATTTCAGAAATCTTTTGTTTTTAATTGACGGAGTATTTATTTATTTGTGAACTATGATTCTTATATACTCAATAAACAAAATATTGTCTTTATATACTCTATTAAATAAAATATTACGAATGGAGTATTTTTATTTAAAAAAATTATTGTAAATTATTTATTTAATTTAAAATGTATAGGAGTGATGTATACCTTCATCATATTTTTCTTATTTGTCTATCTCATAATACACTTTTCATACCTTAAAAAAAGTTATTAATTTGGTAAAATATAATAACGTTTAGAAATTACTTTCATGAGTACTCACATCATGCAATTTCATGAGTTTACAATGTATAATGCAATAAGAGCAGTTCTTTAATTGGAATCTATTACTTTTCAAGGGATTCTTTAAAATTTAGAGAGGATTTTTAAATTTAAAGAATTATTATACTTCAAAAATTCTTTATATTTTTATTTTCAATGTACATTTATAACATGTTTTCTCTGTTAATTTATTAAAAATTATTCCTCTTAAGCAAAAACGCATAAAGAAGTCAATAACATTTAATGTTATTTAAGTTTGAAGAGGGGATTTGGCTCTTCAAATGTAGAGAGTGAAAATGGTTATGTAAATTTTAATGTTAAAATAGAAAGTGTGTTGGAGCTTGATTTTGTTGGTTGGGTGTCAACCAAAGTTCCACATCGGTTAGAAGTGAGAATGTCGATTGATTTATAAATGAGGGATGGACTCTTCCTAGCATGAGGCCTTTGGGCCTGAGCCCAGAGTGATGAAACAGTGCGGGCCGATGGGCGGCCCAAAGCGAACAATATCATGCTAGTGAATTGAGAGCACTTTTTAAATTTCTGCAATATATTTGTTGGTATTACCAATGTTGACCATGGTGAAGTAAGCCTAAAGAATTTATTAGGAGGAAATAATCTAATATTCTTCTTCTTCTTATATCATTTATTTATAGAGTATGAATACTTAATTATATATTGTTGGCAGATCGGGAGACCTTGGTGAAGACTGTGAAATTTATTTGGCGGGCTGATGTTAGTAACAAAATGAATTACATCTGTATTCTAAATAAATTGACGTAATAATATTAGAGTGTGCTTGTAATTTCCTTTTAAAAGTTACCATCTTTTTGTTTTCTTAAATTTTTAGGGGTAACTGAGAGTTAGAATTGATATTTAGTATTTTTTAAATAATAGATCAGGTGAAATAATATAGTATACTACTGCCTTAAATAAAATGAGTGACATAATTATTTTTTTCACTACTTATACTAGGTCGTATGATTGCTTTTTTGGTTCCATTGCCCTGCGATGCTTTTTTATCCACACAGTCATGAATCTAACAAACTGTGAAAGTAAGCACTGATCAACTCAGCAACAACAATATTCATCACCACCTCAACAATCCTCATCCTCAATAGAAGTATAGCAATTTAATTTCACAAGTTGATTAGCAGCCCAATGAGGTTCGGCTAAGTATGCACTCCATCACTTCTTCGTCCCCAGGCATCCGACACACCATTGAAAGGAAGGTCTCTGGAACAGAGTTGGGCTTCTTTCAAGTCGAACCAATCACCTTCCTTCTCTTCCTCCTCCCAAGAATACTTACCATCAACAACGCGTCTAATCAAACCGGTTCTATATTGCGGACATGTTCGATAGGGTAGGTTTTACAGAATTCTCTCCAATTTTTTCCTCGATTTCTTTAGAGTAAATCCAAGTGATGAGTATATAACTTAATATATGGATCCTTTCTGCTATATAGTATTTTCTAATTTTGAAACATATCTTTTCCTTTTCTAAATTATTTTATCAATTAATTCTTATTAATTATAACTATTATTATTTATTTAAAATTAACACTAAACCTTAAAAATAAATATTAAACATTTTATTCAAATTATAAAACCTTTAATTAAATCTAATCCTTAAACTAAAATATATCCTAATCTATAAAAGGTAAAATTATAATTATAAATTCAAAATTAATATTAAACTTTGAAGAAAAAATTTTAACTTTAAAAGAACAAAACCATAGACCGCTAGTAAAATATACAAGATTTTAATTAATCATAATTAATGAAAAAATATAATGAAAAAAAATAAAAATTAAAGAAAGAAAAGCAATGAACTAAACAATCAAATCTTTTAACCTATATAACTAATAAAAAAAGTGACATTGCAAATTTCCACTCTTACACGCATACGAATTACGATTTAAATGAAAAGAAACCTAAATGGAGAGAGAGGATATATATACTATAGAAACTTAAAAAGAAAAGTTAAATACTTAATAGGAATATGGATATATTGGGGTTGGGCCGCTCCATTGATAATTGGACTATGAACATGTAAAACTTTTATAAATTAATATTGTTGGGACTGAAAATTTTATTAATTTAAAGAGATATTATATAATCGATAAATTAATAATTTAGAGAGGTTATATATATAAAAAATATATTATGGAATTATATTATTAAAAAAATATTAATTAGAAATATATAAGTATATAATATAGATTCTTAATTTACATATTAACAGTAAGTAGTTAATTGTATTATTTGATTATTATTATTATTATTATTATTATTATTATTATTATTACTACTGAGTATATCTATAAATACATCGATATGAAGATGAAAAAGATATAATAAAAAATACAATTAAATATTTCAATAATGTGTAAATTGTGAATCCTTGAATATATATATATATATATATATATATATATATATATATATATATTATATGAGATTTTTTAATAATTATTAATTTATAATTTCATTGGACCTTAAGTATATTTAAGGATTTTTTTAAAAAGTATTATCTTATTATTTAATTGATTGGTATCAAAATTTGAACTGGTCCCGAGTTGGAACTAAACAAATTATTAGTTTTATCGAGGTTATTAATTTATCGAGTATTATTTTATGGAGGTTTTACTGTATAATATATTGGGCCAGTTGTTTTTTTGTATCATCACATTCCATTAAATTCATTGCGAAAGCTTATGCTGTAGATGTATTTAACCGAATCGAATTACTTCAATTAACCCAACAAAATTTATAATTTTTTTTAATTGTTATATTATTTTTTTATTATTACTTAAAATTAAATATTATAATATTATTTTAAATATGGAATGCTATACCTTTAAACACTATAATATTATACTATTATATATATCGAGAAATTATTATATTTGATCATATAATAAGTATGTCAAAATTCGTATATAATCCTTTAATTATTGCAGTTTCAATTTTATTTTTTTTTTAATATTGATTCTTCAAATCAAAATTGAATAAAAAATGATTAAAAAACAAAAAAAAAAATATATATATATATATATATATATATATATATATATATATAGTTAATGGATCAAATGAGTATCTTATCATAATTTAACAACATAATTTGACCAGAAAAATATTAGGAGTATATATTGATTTTCTTAACTTTCTATAAATAGTACTCTCTCCGTCTTGACCATAGATTCTCATTTATTTTTTTGCACGTGGGTTTAAGGAGTATCATTATTTTATTTGTAGTAGATAATTATATTGGTATTAAGTGGTGGATTATATGTGGGTCTCTTTTACTAAAAGAGAAAAATCTATTATATTTGAATGGGAAGTCCAATATAATAAAATGAGGACATTTTGATGAGACAGATAAAGTAATTGAAAATAATAAATATGTAACAATAACGTAAGATACTTAAATAAAATATAAACAGTAAATAATAAGTGTGTAACAGTAACATAGAATAATAATAAAAATAGAAAGAAATAAACACACTCTTACGACGCACATCATCAAAGGAGAAAAGAGACATATGGCAACCTAGCAAAAAATTGTATAGATGTTTTTAAATTTTATTTATTTATTTTTATCAAATGCTTATTTAAATCATCATAGCTGAGAAGAGATAATTAATTAAAATTTTGTATTTGTATAAGTATGTATATTGTGAACATAATTTTCACACGAGAAGGAAAGGACAAAACTGCAATTGAGATCCCCATGTTCTTGGCAGATAATAAAATGTCATTACTCACTAATTATTAATAATTAAATTACCAGCTAATAAATAAATAATGATTATGCTTCTCTCACTATATTTTTATTTTTTCACTTCTGTTTTTTGCTGTATTCTTATGAGATTGATTATTATTTAAATCGAAGTAATGGGGAGAACGATGTCGCTAGGCAGTGTTAATATTTTTTTATCCTTATTCAATTCTCATATAAGCTTATTAAAATGCATTAAGGCTTTGTTAATTTAAGCTAAATTTTTAAACCAAGTCCTATACATACATGTATATATACATTTTAAAAAATCCTCAGCTCATCATAAATTCATTATTTATCTTCAGTTAAAATTCACTTGACATATTTATGCACACTTTCTATTCTTTAAGTGTTCTAAATATTTATACACATTTATTAATAATAAAAACATGGAGTATTATGGAGTACATCTTATCTATTTTTATATTTTTTTATTAATCCTAATAATTTTATTTATTTTGTATACTTTATTTATTACTCCCTGTAAAATAATTTTATGAAAGTACTCCCTCTGTCCCGATCAAACAGCTAAGTTTGATTGCATAAAGTTCTCACAAAAATTACAGTAAATGCATTTCTTTGCCCGGGAACGAGGGAGTAGGGATTATTAAAAATCCTTGTCCATTTGAGAAGTAATGAGGGAGGGGTGGGGTTAGGGTAGTGATTAGACTAGACTAGACACCCATGAATTATTACACTGCTCATTTAATTGGAACAACGAAGAAAACAGAGAAATTCACATATGCTTGCTGCAGCCTTTTCTTTTACAACACTTATTAATTAATTAACCATTTTTATTTTTATTATTTAATATTTTTAATTCTACTTCTTGTTTATTCCCTCTCCCTGTGTAACAATATGGTGTACCCCACCATTCGGGTCCTCCATCACCCCAAACTCAGTTGTAACAACAACTGTCACCATTAAGATTCTTTATTCTCCACGTGAAAAAAAACGGACCAAATTTTAAATAGCCACTGCTGACTAAGCACAATTTTAAATAGTCACCTCCCTTAAAAATAATTTTTAGTAGTCACTATTTAGTGAACTCCCCAAATTACCCACATAACTGTCAGATAAAGGACGACAATAATGGGCATGATTATGTCAGTGTTGACTGCATTAAATAGGATGGGTAGGACCACATTTAAAATTATAGGAAAATCTCATAAAATTGATTCTTCTATTCGATCTAGATTTCTTCTATTCGGCCCAAAATTTTGTTTTATTCGACCTATACATTTTGTTCTATTCGGCCAACCCTTTTTTCCCAGAAAAAATTTAAAAAAATTCAAAAAAAAATTTCTTCTATTAGGCTAACAAATTTGTTCTATTCGGCCAACACTTTTTTTCAGAAAAAATTAAAAAAAAAATCTTCTATTCGGCCAACACTTTTTTTTTCAGAAAAATTTTAAAAAAAATTCGAAAAAAAAATTCTTCTATTCGACCAACAAATTTGTTCTATTCGGCCAACACTATTTGTTCTATTCGGCCAACACTTTTTTTTCCAAAAAAAATTAAAAAAATTCAAACGAATAAAATTAATGCATCTTTTTGTATTTTAATAAATAAATATATTCATGAGGCATGTAAAAGTAACAATAAATTAATGCATTCAATAGACCGTAAAACAAATTATTGTACTTTGGTACTTTTTGGTCAAAAAGATATCTCAAACATGTGATCAGTGGGTCCCTTTCAATGGAATTTTGGTTTATTCCATTAAAAGTGTCTAGAATAAATTGTTTTTAAGACTTGTGACTACTAAAAATTACTTTTAACTAAAAGTGGCTATTTTTTACCATTATCACAAAAAAAATTACCATGGGGTGTGTTTGGCTACAACAGAAAATACATCGTTGGAAATTCTATTGACGAGTATTTTTATTTTTATTTTTTTGTAATTTGGAGTATTTCTATTTACTAGTTATTTAGTATTATCCCATAAATATAATCATCCATTTTACACGCTAGATAAATGATTTTCATACGTCGTTATTTATTTGACATAAACTTTTGCATCTGCAAGACTGATCCCCTTGTATGTCGTGTTTTATTCAATTTTATGAGAAATCAAACAAATTTTATTTTAAAGTAGTACTCCAAAGTCCCTGGTGACATTTGTTTTATTTATGGAATATAGAATAATAATATTTTAATATATAATGATCGAGAAACATATAATTTTGATATATAGTGGGTAAGTAGTGTTGTGTGTGAATCTCGTAAAAATTAAGTATTAATTATTTTGTATGAATATTATAAAAGAAAAATGAGTACTCCCCCGTCTCAGTACAAAGTACAACGTACTCCCTCCATCCCATGGTAATGGTAGTTTTTGTTTTTTGGCACGTGAATTAATGAGTATTATTATTTAATGTGTAGTGGGTAGTAGTTGTATTAGTAGAAGTGTGGGCTTCATATTTTAATTGTATTAGAGGGGGTGTGCCCATCCCATGCGTATAAAAAATAAAAGGGAACCCTTTGGGTGAGACGACCAAAATGAAAAAAAAGAACCCTTTGGATGGGATGGAGGGAGTATGTGTTTTCTCATTTTGGTTAATCCCAATAAAAAGTGTGCATTTTCCTTATTACGTAAATGAGACTCACACAAATTAACTATTCCACTCTCCATAAGTCTATATATACGATATATCACACTAATATAACTACCCACTTTAAAATATTATATTTCTCAACTCATTACACACTAAAATATTATACTTTTTTCGTCCCGCCACAAGAGTTTCGTTTATTGTTTATACGGAGATTTAGGAATACTCCTATAGTATTTTAATGTATAGTAGGTTTATATATATAATATAATATAATATAGTATATTGGGTAGTTGTATTAGTGTTGCGGAGATTCATGGTATATAGAGACCATCCCTTAATTGGAGCTGTTAAAATAAACGAGCCTCTCGGTAGTTCGACTCAACTCGGCTCGACTCGTGACTACTCGAACTCGATTTCAAGCTCGTCTAAATTCTCGTTATATTATAGAGTCGAGTTCAGCTCGACTAGATAAGGCTTGATAATAATATTAATATTATATAATACTCCCTCCGGCCACTTACAAGGTAACCATTTGCTATTTGCATGTGGACAATTCTAAGGTCTTTATTTGCTTTTTTCACATGAATTAAGGAGTATTGTTATTATAGGTAAAGTGTGTAGTTGTATTAGAAAGAAGTGGTGGGCCATATTGTGTACTTTCTTTACTAAATAGAGAAAATTGATACCTTTGAAACAAAAGCCAAGAATAGTGAAATGGATACCTTGTAAATGGCCGAGGTAGTAATAATTATATATATTAATATAAATATAACATTAAATATTAATTAAAATCTAACTCGATTAGGCTCGAAAGCTTGTCAAGGTTCAAAAGCTTAATTCATTTTGCTTAATAAGCCAGAGTTGAGCTTGAGCTCGACTGAGTAATTTTCGAGTTGAACTTGAGCTTACTCGTATGCTCGTTATCAAATCGAGCCGAGCTCGAGTATGCACTACTCGAACTTGTTCGGCTCGTTTAACAAACTTACCCTTAAATTACGTGTAAAGTAAATGCTATCTTTCAATGGAACAAAAAAAATAATATATGACTAATGAGATGAAAGGAATGGAGTACATTATTACATTAAGAAAACTCACATAAATTAAAACAAATTAACCAAACATGCATGATAAATTATACAACAAATCATTTATAAAAAATAAATAATGAAGAGGAAAAAAATTCAAGGCAAGTACTCGTGTTAATCGAGTTCATTTTAAATGAGTAGTATTTATTAGAACTACTCAAAATTTACTTTTTAAAGTGATGAACTATTACTTTTTTGAATAAAATGTAACTATATTACTCCTTAAATTATAGTACTATCTTCGTTCCGTTGCAACATACTCATTGCGTCCAATTTCAATCCTTATATATTTTCAATTTGGACGTTCCATTTCAATCTTAACATTTTCCTTTATAGTAAATGAGACTCACGCATTTCTCTCTCTAAGGGCCCACACATCACATTAATACACTTACCATCTTCACAATAAAATATTATTTCTCTCACCTCACTATACATTAAAATACTACATTTCTTAATCTACGTGTAAAAAGTAAACGTAAAGTTTGAAACAAGACGGAGGGAGTACACGCTTTGTCATTTTAATCCGTGTCAATACAAAGTGTGCATTTCCACTTTTGGTAAATGAGACTCACACAAATAATTAATATATCTTCATGGAGTACACACTCAACACTAATACAAGTCTAGAGCCATCAATACGGCCCGGCGTGGCGGGTCTAGGCAGGTACGAGCTAGAATTGCTAGGCCCAACTCATTTAAAGGCGGGTTACGAGTTATGACGGGCCAACCCACTTTTTTTTTAATGATATTAGTAAAAATATAATTACTTGAAAATGAAATACTATCAAAATAATGGAAGCTTATCAAATAGCCTCATGAACAATTAACCATAATCAAAGATCATTAATCAAATAATATCAAGTTTACTAATTATATATACTCGAATCTCAAACAATACAACATAAGTCTAATTATCTTCAAATAACACAAATTAAATCACAAAAAGTTTACTAATTCTAAAGACTAAACACAGAACACAAAACATAATTATAAAGTCTTTTCAAAACTTATCAACTGTATCATCATAATATAAACATTTCAATTTTCATATTACTCAATTATATCCTCGTAAATGATCAAATGACTTAAGGGTGAAAATCAAATCAAACTACTCGATATTCGACTCGAGATCGTTCGGCAAAAGCTCGATTTGATAAATACTCCATATCAAACAAGCTTGAACACACATTTACGTTTGATAAAATTAAAAGCTCGACTCGAGCTCGAACTCGATTAATGAAAACAGATAAAGTAAGTGTAAATTTATCAAGCTATTCGAGCTCGACTCGTGTTCGGTTCGATAAAAGCTCGTTCGGGCTCGACTCGATTGCTTATTAAACAAGCTCGAACATATATTTGAAGCTCGATAATATTTCAAACACGTTTGAACAACTCTTCGTTCGGTTCGACTCGACTCATTTGCACCCCTAAAATGATTAGATATCTTAAAGGTTTATCATTTGCATTTTATTTTTCTTCTGATCCATATACATACATTTATATATAAAAATTTTAAGAATTAAAAATAATTTTAAAATCAAGCAAAGTAGGCTTAAAATTATATACGAATTTTGTATACTAATCTACGGTACAAAATACTTAAAATATTCATCTTATAATTTAAATTATTATTCTGAAAAATGATATAAAAACAACAAATATTTGTTTGGGATATTAAAAACTAGAAAAAAAAATTAAGGCGGGCTAAACGAGCCAACTTGCCCTGTTTGGGTCAATCCGTTTAGGCCCGCCTCTAAACAGATTGTAAAATTTATAACTCAACCCACTTTTTTTTAGAGACGGCCTAACTCATTTTGACGACCTTACCATACATTAAAATATTACTCCCTCCGTCCCGGATCAAGGGTGCATTTTATTTTTTTGCACGTAGATTAAGAAGTATTATTATTTAATGTGTAGTAGGTAGTTGTATTAGTGGAGGTGTCCCCATGTTTTAATTGTATTAGTGGATGAGTGTGGGATCCATGTGTATAAAAAAAGAAAGAGAACCATTTAGATGAGACGACCAAAATGAAAAAAGAGACCCTTGATGCGGGACGAGGGAGTATATCCCTTAGTTAGACGTGAAAAAAAAAAAGTTCCTACCCTACAATGGGACTGAGGGAGTAATGTAATTATTGAGATAATTTTATATTTTTTCATTATAAGAATAATAATTTATTCATGGAGAGCGTAATTTTATTTTATATACTGGAGTATTAAAAAAGTAATTTTATAAAATTAAAATTTGAAAAAATCAATAACTCATCTAATTACGAATATTCAATTATTTATTAAAAAAGTTAAGACAAAGGCGGGGCATTAAATAGGGTTTTGCTTGTCTTCTTCTCTGTGTGTTTTCATTACATAAACATAAACAACTCTGCTTTCCACGTGCTTCTGGGGACTCTCTCCCTCACTCTCCATTCCCCCACTTACTTCAATGCCACCAAATCTCCTCCATCTTCTTCACCTTTGACCTTTCCCCTCTCTCTCTCCTCCCCCCCTCTCTCTCTTCCCCCATTGTCAAGCCATTTTCTCTGTTCTGCTCTGTTTTCAACCACCACATAACACCAAGGTCCACCCTTTCTTCCTCTGTTCTGTTCTTTTCTCCACAGAACTAAGAATCTCTTGAAACCCTCATCAATGGTGATGGAGGTGGTGCATGAAGACATGGGTGGTGAAGGCACCATGCAATGTACAAACCATCCGTACAAGAACAGCACCCCAGGTGGGATCTGTGCTTTCTGTCTGCAAGAAAAGCTTGGCAAGCTCGTTTCCTCTTCTTTCCCTGTCGCCATTTTCCCCTCTTCTTCATCTTCATCCTCCTCCCCTTCTTTTAGATCTGATTTTGGTGGCGGCAACACCGCCGCCTCAGACGGCGGCCGTCACCACCACCTTGCTCCTCCCTCCTCTGTCAACAATGACTGCAGCAGCTACAACGGCTACTGCACCAGGAGATCGAGGCTGCCCTTCGTTTTGACTCAAAAGAAGAAGAAAAAGAAAGATGTGGGGGTGGCCATGGGGGGTGGTGGTACCCCTGATTCCACCACCATTGTTTTCAAGAGAAGCAAATCTACTGCAACTCCAAGAAGAGGTATGCATTTCTTGGATGGGAACTTTTCTGAGGATTGTAGCCCTCATAGGAGGGGATTCTGGTCTTTTCTTTACATGTCAAAGTATTCCAACACTACTACTAAGAAAAGTCATGACAAAGCCATGAAAGATTTGAGCTTTGCATCAGCTGCTACACCTAGTACTGTGTGTAGTAACATGGGTTCATCATCATCTATGAATGTGAATGTGAATGTGAATGGGGGTATTGCTACTACTACTACTACTGTTGGTGTTGTGATGAGATCAAGGGAGAAGAAAAGGGAGGATTTTGTGGTGGTTGATGAGAATGGTAGCCCAGATCAAGCATTTGATAGGAAGGTTTCAAGATCTAGATCTGTTGGCTGTGGGAGTAGAAGCTTTTCAGGGGATTTCTTTGAGAGGATCTCAACTGGCTTTGGTGATTGTACCTTGCGTAGGGTGGAGTCCCAGAGGGAGGGTAAGCCCAAGGTACAATCATCAGTCCATAGGAACAACAATGGTACTGTTAATGGCCAAGATTGCATCAAAGAAAGAGTTAGATGTGGTGGGATTTTCAGTGGATTTATGATCACTTCATCCTCCTCTTCCTCCTCATCGTCTTCGTATTGGGTTGCATCTTCGAACGAAGATAGCAACGCCAATACGAAGGCGATCTCATCGGTGAGGCATCTCACCCATGGGAGGAGCAAGAGTTGGGGATGGGCACTTGCTAGTCCAATGAGAGCATTTGGTAAGCCCTCTTCTAGTAAAAGAGATGCTAAGAATGTCACTCCTAATTTGGCTGCAATTCCTTCTTTATTGGCTGTGAGTGGCTGAAGAAAAGAGAGAAGCTTTTAAAAAGGATTAGATTCAATCAATTAGATGATGATATTACTATACATTTTCACACTCTTGGTTGGTGTTTGATGTGCTTATTGCTATGTTCATCCATATTTTGCACTTCTAGAAACCATTGTTGTTTAATTACCAGTTGAGGGTGATGTTGATCCTACTTTGATTTGTTCTAGTTGCAATAATTTTGTTTGTATATTTGCATGATGTAAGTTTGAGCAATAAAATGGAGAATTTTTTCTTGAAATTCTTGATTATAAGTGAGAAATTAGCTATGCCTTTTGTCCATGTATATGCACTAAAGATTATTGATATGATTGTTGACTTTATGCATGGATTTGGAGCAACTTTACATGCAATAAAGATTGGGTTTTGATCCAGTTGTTATGTCTCAATCAAGGAATCTATTTTGTTGATGAAAATAAAAAAAGAGGTTGAATCACGTCACTAGGTGAGCATGTGCAAGGCCCCATTGGCTTTGTCTAATCATTGTGGAAACAAAACAGAGGAAATAAAAGAAATAGAGGAAGAAAGAATCACATCACATAGTTTAGCTTAGAATTAGTCAAAAGTGTTGCACATGTTTGGTAGATAAAGGCACATTTGAAAGGTCTTAATCTTAATTCAGGTGGAATCTTAGCTTATCTAGCCTTGGTTGTTTCCTCAATGCATACATAGATGGAATCATCATGGACTTAAAAAAAGGGTGAAGAAAACCTTTTGGTTTAAGGGGTTTCCTATCGGATTGAGGCTGATACGTTGGGTCGACCCAATCGGGCACTCGTTAATCTAGTGTATAGGAATTTTCGTGTTCCTATCCAACCGGACCTGATCAAGCATTCATTTGATAGTCAAGAGACGAGAAGACACTTTTTTCCGAGGGTTATAGTCACTGGAGGGTTAAACTTGGTGCATCTACCACATGTTAGACTCTTTAGTATTTAATGAGATTATGAGAGACTAGAGGGTTAAAGTTGGCTTAGTGTGACAATAATTGCCAACTCTTTCAAAGAAGCATATGACCACTTTGGTATTATGGAATATGATCCGAACCCTAATCAGGGTTTGGATCAGACTCTATATCATACACTTTCACGGTGTTTGCAAGGGGTCTTGATAATTTGGGTGCATTTGGATATCTCTCCTCCATTGTTCTCCAAACAATTAATTAGGTCAGACGACACAAAACTCGGGTTAGCAAAAATCATTGCAAACCCGAGAGTTGTGTTGGATTCAAGTTGGTTTTGTGTATAACAAGGTCCTCTGAATCTTGGATGAAAACATGTAAAGGTTCTACAATAAATTACCAACATAAGTAGGGCCTTAATGCCCCCGCCTTGGATTCAAGTACTTTGTCCATTCTCAAACGGGTTCGGGACGTGGACCCCGTGTTATTCACAAAAGTCTTCCATCCGGGCTCCTCCTAATAGTACTTATGTTGGTTCCGTTGTTTGATAACTCATTGAATTGAAACGTTTCACAACCCGTCTAACACAACGGCCATTTGCCCTAGATTTTCTTCAAAATCACACACTGTAGAGATGAGAAAAATTGGAAGGAGATTGAGACTTGTGAGGGTTGATAAGAAGACAAGTTCATGCAAAAAGACATGCAAGAAAAGACTGATGAAGTGAGAAAACTCCGTAGGTGGAGCAGATGATTATTACACAACGGATTCTAAACGACAATACTTTTATGGAGCCCACAAATACATTGATATGATTCATATAGACTTGCAAATTTATAGATATTTTGATATTAGGGTCCCCTTTCCCTTGCCCATCATTTTTTTAGGGATATTTTATCACCTAGTATTTCATCTTGGAAGAGAGAGATAGAGAGGTCCTACGTGGCAGACGACCATTGGCCTTTCACACCATAGTTCTATGCACTTTTGGGGTGCTCTAATTAGGGTTACATTAATCAATTGTAATTAAAAAAATAATAATAAATTCTTTTGTATTTGTGATTTACAGAATTTTGATGGGTGACTACTTTTATACTCCTCTTGCTCCTATAATAAATTCCACAGTTTTCAGTTTACATTTGTCTCATAATAAATTCGGCCCTCTAATATAATCTCTGAAAAAAAATCACGTTTTGCTACTCTAATACGAAAATTTTACTAAAAAAAATTTAGATTTCATTACTTGCTCTACCTTCTCTTCCATGCGATATTTAGGGGTGTAATCGAGCCAACCTTTGGCTGTTCATGTTTGTTAAGAAATAATAAAGTTCGAAGAGATCGTTTGCTAAGGTTCGTTTATGTTCGTTAACATGTTTATAAATATTTTTGATAATATGTTCGTGAACACATCTTCACTAACATGCATATATTTTCGTTCATGAACAATAAAAAGAACATTTAGTTCACAAACACATAATATACTTCATATTATTAAACAATTAAACAAGTAAACACTAAAAAGAAATAAAATATAAAATGATATATATAAGTATTTAGTTAATCACTTAAATTATTCTTATAATATGTATGATAATTTAAAATATTTAATTATGAATAATAATAAATTAATAAAATATTATATTAATCAAGCTCTTAACGAGCTTATTAACAAACACGTTAAACGATACTAAACGAGTCTATTTTACGAGCTTTTAACAAATGATTTATCTAATGCTTAAGTTCTTGTTTGTTTATAGTACAAGTTTAAAAAATGAGTTTTATTAGTATTCATTTAACTATTCAAATACACATAAATGAACTCTTATCAAGTCGAGCAAGAATTATTCTTGAATGCTCTGTTCACCTACATCCGATATTAAATGTACATCACATATTTCTTTAACAATTATAAATATTTTTATTTTGCAAAATAATTTTAATAAATATTAATTGAGTGGGTCTTGTAAAAGATTTAGCCCATGGTATTAAATATTAGAAACCAAATTAAATTCTCATTTAAAATGGTCATTTACATATGTTGGTTGAGAGGAGATTATTTTGGAAAAGCAATATCACTATTGTATTTGTACTTGCTTGTCTCCCTATATTATTTCGAAGAGAAAATATCCATTTTAGTCCCGTATCTTTTATAAAATTCAATTTTAGTTATGTGATTTTTAGTATTTTTAATTTTAGTCATTTTAGTTTCAATTTTGATCCTATAACTTTTAAATTTTCAATTTTAGTCCTGTAAATTTCAAATTTAGTCCTATATCTTTTTAAATTATCAAAATTAGTCCTGTATCTTTTGAAATATGATACTCCCTCCGTCCCATAAACAAATTCACACTTTTATTTTTGTCCGTCCCATAAACAAGTTCACACCCCCAAATAAGGAAATACACACAAATCAATAACCACACAACACACTTTAATTTCAAAATTGTCACCCCTTTACAACTCACATAACTTACTTTATACTCCCTCCATCCCAATTCAAGTTCACGTTTACTGTAGATACAGAGTTTAAGAAAAGTCACTTTTTGACTTACTTTTGAGGGTATTATGGTATTTTTTGGTAATAAATAAATGATAAAGTATGTTATGTGTGTTAAAAAGGTGATGTCAAATTTGAAATTAAAGTATGTTAGAGGGATATTAGTTTGTTGCTTTTTCCTTTTATGGAAGTGTGAAGTTGAATTTGGGACGGATCAAAACGGAAAGTGTAAAGTTGAAGTTGGGACGGAGGGAGTAATTTATTTATTATCTACAAATACCAAACTACCCCAAAAATAACTTTTTCTTAAACTCCGTATCTACAGTAACTGTGAACTTCTTTATGGGACAGAGGGAGTATAATTTATAATATGACTAATTTTGAAAATTCAAAAAGATATAGGACTAAATTTGAAACTTATAGGACTAAAATTAAAATTTTAAAAGTTACAGGACCAAAATTGAAACTAAAAGGACTAAAATTGAAAATACTAAAAGTTATAGAACTAAAATTGGATTTGACAAAAGATACGAGACCAAAATTGATATTTACTCTTATTTTGAATTTAGTTGCACGTGTCAATTCTCATTTATAATCTAAATATAAAAACCATGGAAAAGTAAAATAAAGCTTATTATTTATTTATTTTAACATTATTAATGTAACAAATCCTAATATAACCTAACAATATTTACCATTCAGATAATATCGCATATCAGTACATTAATAAAAAAACATGGATACTATAGTACAGATGGTACAAATTTAATTGTTTTCAAATGAATAATTTCTATTTGGGCCGAATAATTGGGCTGGGCTTTGCTAGTCTCAAATCTCAAACCCATTTTTTTGTTCATTAGTTGGGGTCAATTCCTCGAGGAAAGCCCACCTAAATTGTCATGAAATTGTTTAATCATAAACAAATTAATAATAAAAAAAAATTAAAACTCGAATCAAAATTTAAATTAAAAATACGAAATTCCTATAATTTTCTTTAGGTAATTGATTAACACAAAGTTCACTAGCAATGGATAAAACGATCATCCAATCACGTGACATATATGTCTAGTACAAAGTAGAAACATTAATAACTTGGAAATAAAAACACTTATTTATTGATGATGGAAGTTTGTAGAAGTTACTATAAATAGTAAGTAGGATGTTAGTTGACGTTGGCATTGAACTGAAAACCGGTCGGAATAAAGCTTTGGACATTAGTGAGGCCGCCGAAGAGAGAGGTTCCGATGAACTGCAAGTTGGAAACGAGGCCACCAACGGACGGTAAAGTCGCGTTGCAGGAAGCAAGAGGCGTGTTTACTACAAGCCTACAACCGGTGAGAAGCGTGGATAACACCAAGTTTAACGGGTCCAGAAGAATCGAGAAGAAACCTGACCCGTTTGTTGTTGCGGTGGATACCACATTTCCACCGCATTGCAGCTGCACCAAAGCATCTGCACAAATTCCTTCACAATTTAGAAATTGGATATCTACAAATATTTAACTTTTTTTAAAAAAATTAAAATATCAAAATTATGATTTTTTTTTATATTTAAAAAAAAATTCTACGATCTGATGATATATACCAACATTAAAACATTATAAAAGTGTAAAAGTGTTAATTTGTTAAAAAAAAAAAAACTTTACAAATAGTGGCTACATAAATGTAGAGTTTTGCATGTTTCAAACTTTACATGCTCAAAATATACATCGTTTCGATAATGTAGAGAAAGACATAATTATTTAATTTTATACTGTCTTCATCCGAAGAATGATTCCCGTTTAACGTTGTATAAGAAAAGTTATTTTTTTTACAAATTTTTATGACTTTGGAGTGTACTTATACTATTTTTAGGTAATAAAAAAATATAAAGTAATGGTATTTGTGTGAAAATTTGCAACAAATTTAAAATTAAGGACAATTTTTTAGATTATTGGATAAAGTGATATATATATATATATATTTTGGGTGCAAAAATTTTTGTGGGACAAACAAATAAGAAAATTGTGAAGGGTTCTATGGGACGAAACGAGTAGAATCATAATTAAAAAATTTTAACGTGGAAAAGCTATATACATAACAAGAGATTCTTTGTTCATCACTTTCTTGAAGTTGTGTAACATCTTACTAAACATATGGATGATCAAATTTAGGGTTGAACTTACTAGGAAAAACAGGAGTGGAAGTGGTATTAACACCAATGCCTCCATTAGGAGTGCAATAGACAAATCCTTGAATTCTCAATAAATTTAAAAGAGGGCCAAGTATCCCTCCAAGACCACGTTGTGCGTCACCAGTTGGCAATGCAATGCCAATGAAAGCAATCAAGAAGCCAAACATAACAACTGATTTTAAGCCCATCTTAGCTACACCTTTGAAGTTATGTCTGGTGTGCAGAACACGGGTGGTTTGCCGCCTATTTATAGAGAAAAAAACGAGAAGGTCTTCTCGTTTTGTCTCCACGCGTGCTCACTAAAGTTGTAAGGGCTCAAGATCTTCACCATAGAAGCCAAGTTTTGTAGGGATTTCCCTATTAGCTAACCTACTAGATTTCCAGTGCTTGAGGGAAACCTTTTTTGAAAATCTTGCCATATTTGAGAGCTATTTCTTGTATTCTTCATCCAACATTCTAAATGGTCCAGGGAGTTGCAAGTAGAATTTGAATAAATGGTTACCACAACTTGTTTTACTATGTGAAGAGTTGAAACTTTTTAACATGTAAATTATTATATAATATATACTAGTGTATTTGTTCATATCTCAAATTGAAATGTCAGTTACAAGGAACAAAAATCTAATTTTGGAAATATAAGGCTTGCTTTTGCCTTCTAAAGTCACTGGCCATGAAAAAAGAAAAGAAAAAACACTCCCACAATTCCTATTCAAATCGAAATCTCATTATCTTTAATACGTGTTTGTTTTTAATTAGTGAAATTGTTTAATACAAGTGATAAGTTAAAATTCAGAATAGTAATATAGGAATAGAAACATCTAGGTATCTCATATTCTTAAAAGGGATTACAAACCAAAAACAAATAAATGACGAACAAAATTTTGGAGCAAGTGATTCTGCATCCATACACACGAAATATTTAAAACTCATTCTATCTAAAACACTTGACGTTTTAATTCGATTTTTTTAAGGGAAAAAAAAATGCAACACAAAAGACCACTCCAAGAATACCGGAAGAAAATATTTTCAACCTCAAAAAATTGCCCAATTAATGTAAAGGAGAACATATACAACACAGTGGTTGCATTAAATTATTTATTTATGCTTACATAAATTCAGACATGAACATGAAAAAGATAAAGATTTGGATGCAATAGAAAAGATGGAGAAAAAAGAATTCACAATTTGCTCAGAAAACAAATCAAACATGCCTGGAAGAGCAACAACTCCAAATATAAGAGTAATGCATAGAAGTCGTACAAACAATAAAAGTATCCAAAAATCAAAATAATCTTTTCTTCTCCAACGAACAAAAATTGTTCCCAGAAATGATCTGCTTTCCCACATCTCTCTCACTCACTCGTTTCCGATTGCTTGTTTACCTTTACCTTGTTTCTGTGTGAATTCAGTAGAAAACCTAGATTGGGCACGGTGGGATGTCAAGAGTAATACCAGCTTGAATCTGGCCCCACCCGATCAGACGCCAGTGCCTATCAATTCTTCGGCTCAGTGCAATTTTCTCTCCTTTGCTCGTACAAACAGGAGACGTGAGTTGCAATTTTGCAAACACATTTTTGACTGCAACAACACGAGCTCCCGTGGACATAGAACCTATGTTCAACATTAGTATCTCCCCCTTGGTAAGCTTTGTGACCTTACCCTGCCTTTCTGTGTCCTTTGTCCTTACACCCAGCAGCCTCCGTAGCAAAAAGAAATTTACCTATGAATTTAGGAAACACATTACACAATGACTTGTGTTGAATTGGCACTTTTAAACCAATTTATTCTATACCCGCAATTAAATTGTCTATAATAAGTAAGAATAAGTTAAAAGCACGTAGAATCAGTAGATATCCTTACCTCTAGTTCAACATAGACGTCAGGTAGGGAACCAACTTCCCCGAGAACCTGGCCAACCAACCTATCAGCACGTGTAAGAGTAGGGTCCATTGTTGTTCCTACACCAATAAGGCCTCCAGGCACAGCAAATTGTAAATCATTTGACTCAGCACACAAGGTAACTATCCTCGAATATATGGGCGTGCACTTAGTGTTATCATTTTCGTCTTTAACAACAATACCAGGTCGCACCTCAATATTTTGATTTACCCTCAAAACACCCTGCACAGTAATTGAATGATGACATAATTAAGTAGAGATAAGAGGAAAAAATAAAAAATTACAGCCGACTATATTGTCCTCCAGCTTCATGTGTGTACGGAAATTGACAAGTCACTAACTAGGACTAGAAAAGTATATCTGCAATTAGTCAGAGAAAAGGATAAGCAGAATCAGAGAAAAGGATAAGCAGACTAAGTTACACATGTTAGACATCTACCTTCAAAATACTTCCACCAGCAACACCACCTTTAATCTCATCAACTTCAGAACCAGGCTTATTAACATCAAAAGATCTGATTACGATCATATTTGGTGAGGAGATGAAGTCTCTCACTGGAATGGGGATTTTCTTCACAATATATTCACATACAACATCAATGTTATACTTCAGCTGTGCAGAAATTGGAACCACTGGTGCACCATCTGCACAAGTTCCCTGCAGAGTAGATTAGACAAATAGTGTTATTTAATGCAGATACTAGAAGTATAAAAAAATGTCATAAAATGAACAAACTTACTTCAATGAACTTTTGAATGGCTTCGTGCTGGTTGATGGCAATGTTTTCCTGAACAAGGTCAACTTTGTTTTGAAGTATTATGATATGTTTGAGTTGCATTATTTCAACAGCAGCTAAATGTTCTGATGTCTGAGGTTGAGGACAACTCTCATTTGCAGCTATGAGCAACAGAGCCCCGTCCATAATGGCTGCCCCATTAAGCATTGTAGCCATGAGAATATCATGACCCTGTGAAGTGTAATATTTAAAATACATGAATCATAACTCTGGATAAAAATTCAGCAAAGCCGAAGGAAATATTTTGGTTTAAGAAAAATTAAAAAAGGGAAATAGCTAAAAGAATCATATATATATATACATAGCACATCTATTACACATACACACAGGGGAAAAAAAAAAAAAGACAACAGAAGTTTCAGCATCCTGACAGCATATTTCAGAAGCTAATGATAAAAGAGTTTAACAAAAGAAAGTTCCACCAAAAGCTTACAGGGCAATCAACAAAAGACACATGTCTAAGCAATTTCATCCTACAGTTCTCAAAACCAGGAACATCACACATTGGGCTATCTTCTTTCGAGCTTCCATATGCCCTGAGGAGAATAATCATAAATTTAGTGAGGAGCAGGATAATAATGTTACCCGTCAATTACCAGAAGCCGCAGTCAACAGCTTACTTGTAGCATGAGGGACGAGGGCATCGATCATCCTCACATTTATATACCTTGGCATTGGCATACCCAAGCTTGATGGTGATGTTTCGCTCCAACTCATTTTTGAAACGCACAGTCTGAAAAAAAGTTCAAAATCAAAAGAAGGTCCATACAATAAAAAGGATGAATCAGATTGAGTGCCCAAGAAAAGGTCTTAAAACTCAGCAAGGGCATCGTAGGGTACATACATAAATTATAACTATTGAAGTTAAGTACCTGAACACCTGAGATAGCCTTCACAACTGTAGATTTTCCATGAGCCACATGACCAATTGTGCCTTAAGCCATACACAAACTAGCGTTAGAAATGCTCAAAACCCAAATATATGTTCAAAAGAGTAATCTAAACCAACCAATGTTTATGGTAGCCTGGCGAGATATGACCTCAGGTGAGAGTGGATTTAATTGTGTTACATCAAGTTTACTCAAGTCCTGCTCCATCAAACCCTTTCTCGACATTTTTGCAGATTTTGATAGGTAGATTCAGACAGAGAATGAAACTTGGAATAACAGTACAGTCTGAAAAAAAAATATTGGAACAATTAGCCACGAAATCAAGCTGAGTTTGCTTCAATACACGAAAGGGCACATAATTACTGAGAATATCAGGAAACTAAACAACCAAGTCAATTAATAGTATTAGTGTACCAGATCCAAAAACATCATCATAATAAACCCTTAAACCTGAATCCCCAAACTATAACACACATTACGCTATCGCGGCCCCATCTCCTCGAGCATAAAGATCAAAACCCATTCCCCTAATTCTAAAACCCAAATTTCGAATTCGAAAATCACATCACATGCAATCAAAGCCCAACTACACGAACTCATCTCCTTCCGTTCCCCTAAAGCCCTAATCTCTCTAAAATCACATCCCGACACCAATGAAGAATCAGTTTCAAAGTATAACTTACATTCGAGTTCAAAAATTCGTTGTTGATTCTTCCTTGCCCCAATTAATTCGTATCAATTGGGCACCAAGATAAGAGTCGCAAAGAGAGAAGAAACGCAATAAATGAGCTCAGTGAGTGTCAAATTGAATCTTTGCTTGCCCTAATTTTTGTGTACGTATAATTGAATGGTTGGGCCATCGAATATGGGCTTTATATTATTAGCTTATGGGGCAGTGCTCATAATTATACGGAAAAAGGCCCATTATAATTACTTAGGTATAAAAATTACACACACCAAGCTTTATATCAAAATAAAAAATAATAATAAAATTAAATAAAATACTTTAATTCAAGTAAGAATGTCTCTAAAGTTTTTATTCATAAAAAGTTGGCAGCTTTGACATTATTCAAACAAAATTTTCAGTTTGTCCCGTTTATTTTTCACAAATTCCGATTTTAACAGCTATTAGACCATATTTACTTAACTAATTCATGTAAATAAAATTGATATTATGACATTCTGAATGTAGTTGTTATTTCCCTTTCTTGTTTTTTTGGGGTTAACATTTAAAAAAAAATGAATTGCTTTTTGAAACAAACAATTAATTAAAGAGTGAATTACACAAATTATTAAAAAGGGAAGGAGGGGAGTTATAAAGAGACTTGGAGAATAAGGGTGTATGAGTGTCTGGTGAACTAACTACTAACTATATTAATAATTAACTTTATTCGATAAATTTTTTTTTATTAAAAATGGAATGATTTATGGTATACCGTATATATAAAATTAAAATTTTATCAAAAATGAAATGATTTATGGTATACCGTATATATAAAATTTAGGGGTTCACCGATGCACTTAAGTTGATAGGTTAGTTTTTAGGGTATAGTTATTTTTTTTATAAAAAAATTATATTATTTTATTTAATTTAAGGGTGATGGTTAATCATTTTGGTTCTTACTAACTAGTTGCATGGTATTGTAAACTTAAAACTTAGATAAATAGAATTTTTAAAGAAACTAAAGTTTTATATTAAATAAATTATGAGGTGTGTTTAGAGAAATATATAGGCAAATCAAGAGAAAAAAGATTTGGAGAAGAATAATAATCAAATAAAGTAGAATAAAGTTGAAAAGAATCCATTCCATTAATTGCATGATGGAAAAAAGGAGATACATTAAAAGGGATCTACTAAAGCAAATATCGTAGAGAATACATAAAACTTATAAAACGAGCACATAATTTCAAATTTTCCATTAAAATTTTTGAATCCCACTATTGTAAACTACTTAGATTAATTTGACAAAATCTAGATCGAAAATACCTAACAACAAAAAGACAACACTATTGAATCTAAGAGTAGTTTTTGCCTCCCATTCTTGATACTCTTTCCTTAGCTATATATAACATTATTGTGACATACATGTTTGGTTATACATTGATGTATCTTTTAGTACGTAAATAAAAGAGAAAAGAAAAAAGAACTATGCACTTGCATCAGTGATGGTGGCATCTTTTTCATCACCAAATATACGTTGTCTGAAATCACTAACCATACGAGGAAGCCCTTCTTTCAAAGAAACCATAGGCTCCCATCCAAGAAAGCGCTTCGCCTTTGAAATGTCAGGTTTTCTCTTGTGAGGATCATCCGCCGTGTTTGGTCTGAATTCTATCTTTGCATTTGGATCAATACTGTCTTGTACTATCTACAAAATCGAACATTTTTAATGCATCGACAATTAAGATAGTCTATCTCGAGCTTCACATGCGTAAGATAGTGTGAAGAGAAATTAAAACTAAAATACTCTCTCCGTCCTATAATAATTTGCACCAGTACATTACACATGTATTAAGAAAAATCTTTTCAAGTAATAAAATAAGCACAAAGTCCGTTACGTGTGTTAGATGAGATGTTAATTTTGAAACTAAAGATTGAGGGACTATTTCTATTTTTCGATTGTGCAAACTATCATGAGATAAATAACAACGAAAAGTTTAAGAGATTATTATAGTACGAACGAAAAAAGTATATAGTCGTACCTTAGCAAGTTCGAGCATGGTGAACTCGCCAGGGTTACCGAGGTTGAAAGGCCCTACATGATCTCCTTCCATCAATCGTATTAAGCCTTCCACCTGTTTAGAACAATGAATTGAAATACGAGATAAAACACGAAAAACATAAGTAAAAAACATAACTAGTTGTTATATTACCAAATCAGAAACATATTGGAAGCTCCTAGTTTGCTTTCCATCTCCATAAACAGTCAATGCCTCCTTCCTTAAAGCCTACACAATTAAATCAAGCTTGTAAATAACTCAACTCATTGGTTGATGCTAGAAAACGAGCTTTAATCAAGTCGAACATAAAGTTACCTGAGCAACAAAGTTGCTAACTACTCTCCCATCATCAATGCACATTCGAGGCCCGTAAGTGTTGAAAATTCGAGCAATTCGTACCTTAAAGCCAACAACAAAAGCATGTTATGTGATCATATGCAAAAACTATACATTGTTTAATTTTGATCATGCAATTGGTTTAATACCTCCAAATGAAGTCCTCTGTGGTAATCCATGGTTAAGGTCTCGGCTGTACGTTTTCCCTCATCGTAACAACTCCGAACGCCTATTCACAAATCAAGACAAGTCAGTCTAACCAGGGACGGATCCAAAATTTGCTTAAAACAGTGCAGAATCATATAAACAAGAGGTTTGAATGAACTTTCTTCGAATGTATAGAGAGTGATTCTGTTTTCAAGAATTCAAACTCACCAATGGGATTGACATTTCCCCAATATGTCTCAACCTGTGGATGCTGCAGCGGATCGCCATACACTTCACTCGTGCTCGTGAGCAAAAATCGAGCACCAACCCTCTTAGCCAACCCTAGCATGTTCAATGTTCCCATCACATTTGTCTTGTGATCTAGAAAATAAAAGTCAAGGAGTCTTCCCAAATAGAATGCAATGAATCAATGATGAAGATAACGCAATATCAAGAAGAGAACAAGATTATTAAAAGGATATAATTGTCTTGACAGGGTTGTACTTGTAATGAACAGGGGAAGCAGGGCAAGCCAAGTGGTAGATCTGGTCTACTTCAAGCAAAATAGGCTCGACCGCATCGTGTCGTATGAGCTCAAGCCTCGGGTTTCTAAAGTGGTGCAAGAGGTTTTCTTTTCGACCTGTGAAGAAGTTATCAACAACGATGACACTGTCGCCACGATCAATCAAACGATCCACCAAATGGCTCCCTACAAATCCAGCTCCCCCTGTCACAAGTATCCTTAAACTCTTGCCTTTCAACCCTAATGGAACCCTTCCACCTGACAGAGACAATGATTCATTAGCTAACATAAAGTTGAACGCCCAAAAAGAACATCTTCTTGTCTAATTAACCATGATATGTAAGAATTTCTTGAAAAATCATTGGTACAACAATTAGTCTATCAAACCTAGCTATCTTGATATGTAAGAATTTCTTGAAAATTCATTTTTGCAACAATTAGTCTTTCAAACCTATCTTGATATGCAAGAATTTATTAAGAATTATCAAATCAGTTTTCTTGATGACATAATTACAATAAGGCACAAAAAAAAAAAGTTTGATCATAATTATAGTCAATTAATCCATTCATCATAATACATTGAAAATCAAATTTTGCACGTTAATTCCGGATCCACAAACTCAGCAAAAAATTCAATGAAGAATATATGAAGGAGAAATAGTCAAATATAACACTTTTTTTTTTAAAAAAAAAAAGAATACCTGCAGTTAAATGACTAAATCCTTCGTCCAATCCGTCGGAAATTCGGCCGTGAACCCAAGTGGAGTCACCGGAGGCGACGGTGATGGCCTTTTCCGACGGATGGGACGACGGAATTGCACTGAAAACCAGCAAAGAGATCACGACTCCAATGATAAGAAAAACATATCTTTGTTCTTGAAAAATGTAGTGAAAAGGGTACGTCACAGAGAATTTCTCTTGATGTTTCATGATGTTGTTGTTCCTTCTATCACTGCCCATTTTCTATGTTTTTTTTTTATATATGATATATATATATAGTATATATTTTTCCCCTTTTTTTGTTTTTTTTTTTTTGTGGGGTGCGATGATGAAGATGAATTGGTATAAAAAAAAGAGGATTAAATGGAGATGAGATGGAAATTAATTAAGGAAATGAAGAAAGAAAGGAAGAAAGCCATGAGATTGGAATTTCAAATCTGAGATGATTAGTGATAAATGCATGTGCATGTGATGAAAAATAGATACATATTGTTATGTGTGTTTGTTTGCATGGGAGTGTGTGTTTGTGTGTGAGAAACTCAAAGTGAGAGAGAGAGAAAGAAAGAGAAAGAAGCTTTTGCATGAAATTTCGGCGTAAGATCGCTGTCCGTGGCGTGACTCTTGCAATTTTTCTAACAGTTTTTTTTTTTATCCCTTAATTAATTAATTTTTATTTTTGTAAGAAATATGTCTACATGTAGTATCAGTGGATTATTATTATGTAATATATAAACTTAGTGAAATCAAATCAAATAAATATATCATAGAATTATACGTTAGAGAAAAATAATATGCGACTTTCCATTATTGGAAATGGTAAGAAATCAAGAAAGTATCGTATTCTTTTTGAAAAAATGATTTCTTACCCAATATAATTCTTTGCCAACGTACGACAGCTGT
Source organism: Pogostemon cablin (assembly GCA_023678885.1). Taxonomy (NCBI): domain Eukaryota; kingdom Viridiplantae; phylum Streptophyta; class Magnoliopsida; order Lamiales; family Lamiaceae; genus Pogostemon; species Pogostemon cablin. Next base: position 24,620,843 of record CM043009.1, on the reverse strand, counting down.
AATTACCCAATATAATTCGTAATTAATTTAGCAAATTAATGAAGTGCTGTTTTTTCTTGCAAAACCATACGTTACGAACAAACATAGAAATTGATTAGCATTTTGTAGAATATATATAGATGTAATAATTAAATTTAAAAAAAAAATATTAGATCATCAAAAGTCACGAACATTGCACATGTAACATGTTATGCCTATATAGTTTCATTTGTTCTGTTACAATATTTTTAGGTTTAGAGATTTACAATACATTTGATTTGTCTCATAAAAGTATTATAATTATTTTTTATATTTTTTTTAACATGAGAATATCTACGTAAAAAAATTTATTGAAAATTTAATTCTTCTTTGTTTGGAAAGTATCATAAATTGAAAATTGTTATTTTTTCTAGTCATACATGACAGACGTTGTTGTAGTGTATTCTACCCAAATAAATTAGACATCTTCTCCTTTTGGTGATTGATTTTTTTTCTTCTTCTTCTTCCTAAAAAAAACCCCTCGAAAAGTTCAATCAAAATTGGACTAATTGATAGATGTCTTGTGTATTAATTTGAGAATATTTACTACTCCTTTCATCCCACATCTATTCATTCAACATTTACTTACATAATTATGAAATTTAAGAAAAACGGTAAATATAAAGTTTAAGAAAAATTATATTTTTTTTACATACTTTAATTTTTAGAGGGTAATGTAGTATTTTTAGGTATAATAATTTAATGTAAAGTGAAGTGAGAGAGAATTTTTATTAATTTAAGGCCCGAATTATGAGTAAACTATCAATTAGGGACCTAAATTATTTTTTTCTATCAATTCAATGTCTGAAATATGTAAAATTATCGATTCAATGCCTGAATTTATCAAATATTATCTCCTATTTTATCAATTTAGGGCCTAAATTCAGGCCCTAAATTGATAGTTTTACATAATTCAGACCACTAATCAATAGAAAATATAATTCAAGCCTCGAATTGATAGTTTACCTATTTTTCAGACCCTGGATTGATAAAATTCCAGTGAGAGAAATAATATTTAATGTGTAGTAGGTAATTGTATTAATGGTGAATGTAATGTGTGTATGGTCCATGTGAATAAATAAATTATTTTTGTGTGGGTCCCATATCCTTAAAAAGAAAATATGTCAATTCCAAAAAGGAAAATGTGTCAATATCTTTGGGACGGAGGGAGTATATACATGAAGATATAAGTAATTTAAATAATAATAATAAACATTACTATTCTTCTGATCGTTACAATTGATTTACACTATGAATGGCAAAGAATGTTTGCAGAAGATCAATCAGGATCCAGAAATCATCCCTGTCGTCAAGCGATTTCTAATGTATGATCGAGGACAGCATGTCATTCAAAATGAATACGTTTAAGTTAATTCTACCTGTTGTATGTAGTAATCTAGCTGTAAGATGTTTAAGTTGACATCAAGAAATTAAGCAGAAAAGGCACCAAGAAAGTGAGGTTCAGTTGTGTCGCTGGCCTTTCATGTCGAGAAACTTAGCGACTCGTTCTGCCTTTGCTCCTGATTTGTGGTCATAGTACTCGACAATGGCAGCCCCGCTTAAAGCAGCAAGAGTAAACGCTTGAGCGTGCAACCTGATATTCAAAATGAGACATCTTAACTACAACATGATGCATGTAATGACAAGTGATGTCATTATGTAAAATCCAGTAAATCCAACTATACGTAGCACACACAGTTCATTCTTTGTCCGATTGCACATTGGACTTACATTATGCTTTGTTAACGATGAGGCAAAAGCTAGTAGCAACAAATGTATAGGGTGCAAAACATTGCTGAACAATTCTTGTACGAGACCATCTCACAAGTGAGACGGATGAAAAGTGATACCATGGTCTCACACTATATTTTGCCCATGGAGAGACCAAAAAATTCTACCCCTAAAGTGAAATCAATCCATCCTTGAATGAGAGTTAGTACAAGTCTTATGAAAATTTGATACTCCTCCTTCCATCATAGAAGATGGATCAAGAACCAAAAAAGTCCATTTCAGTTTTAAGTTTATCATTCTCCAGCACAATAGATCACAATCTTACAGCATTTACACGAAAAGCTCTATAAATAGCACGCCGTAAAGCTATGAACCTATTAAGCTTTCAGTATCATCCAAAATGTAACATTCAATCTCAACCTCAATCAACAACAAAATACACCAATGTTGATAATCAAAAACTCAAATTTGGAAAAATAGTCTTCAAACCAAAACAAGCACTCAGCAAAATACAGAGTTGTTCATGAACCATCATGAATCACAGATCATATCAATCATTACAACACCAGCAAAAGAATTGACATACAACACACAAAATCCCTAGTTTCCTAAAATTCCAGTTTCATGAATTCAATAAAACACAAAACAAAAATCATACCTAGCGTGAATAATCTTGACGCTCCTTTTCATATTTGGCTGAGACCAATTATATGCCAATGAACCCACAATTCCACTCACCCATAAAGCCCCTTCAAAATACATAACACCCATAAATCACCATTGATTGTTGACATAAATAAAGCATCATAAAAAAATCAACCAACAAAACAGAATACCAATGGTACGAAGTTTGTGTTCCACAATCCATTCCTTGATAGATTGTTGCTTGCCCTTTTCTTCTCCCATGCTTCCGTTTTTTGTTTATGATTTGTTTTTTCGGTAGAAATTTAGAAGAATTGTAAAACGATGCCGTTAAATGGGAAGCTCAACGTGTTTGGCTATTCTTATTACGTGAAATTCCAGCCCAACATGTGATATTTTCTATTTTGGAGAACAAATTAAAAAGCAGTTTTTAATTTTTATTTTGTAAGAAATTTCATAAAGTATGTTGAAATTCAAATTAAATTATTTAACAATTAATTCAAGATCGTTGGTTTTAAGTCCGATTAATCTCGATTGATATCAAATCATCTTGAACAGATTTGAAGCTTGATTCAAAAAAAGAAAAGAAAAGTCCTACAACTTAACTTGTGTTTGTCTCGACTAAACTTGATTCAAATGCTTATGGAATCACTAGAAATATTTTGTAGTTCAATAATATTACATGCTACAAAAATTGTGGAGTATTTTTCAAATTTTGTATTGGTTTATAAACAGAAAAATAAACATTTATTTACTTTCAACCTTATATGAAGTTACATACAAACAATTTACATGGCCAAAAAAACTTGTAATACAATCAATTTACACCACTACATCTCTATACTTACACAAAAATTGGAGAGTAAATAATCTGTCTAAAACCAATCACCAAAAATGCAGCCACTTGTTGTTCATCATCTTCTAAAGAGGAATCCAACCCTGTCATTCATCACCCATAAATGGAATTATATAAACATTCAACCAATCAACATATATATACATACACACACATATATGTACACACCTTGATCACTCCTTTCTCAGTGCCACAAAGAATCATGTCATTTGCTGAGATTATGCTTGTTATCTTGCTTCCTGCTGATAATCTTCCTACTTTCTGCTGTGTCCCTCTCAACCATATCTGTGATATTATTACACAAACTTATGTAATCATGTTCTTTTTTAAAGGTTATGATGATGTATTAATTCTAAGTTGTACATGATCACCTGTATGCTGCTCATTGATGTGCTGCAATTTAAGTATATGAAATCCTCCACTACTTCCATAGCCAGAATGGTTGATCCCTTATCTGGCATTAGTGATATTTGAGGTTTACTAAATCTTCTCCAATCCTGCAAAATGATTACATCTGCATTGATGATCACATGTTGTAATGTAATGAGACCGCGTGTAAGAATTGTTTTGTCACCTTCGTTGTTGAGCCCTCCACGACTAAGCTTGCAGCGTATAGCCAGTCTTTGTACGTGGAAATCGAGCTTATCGGCTTGCTCTGCACCCAGCTCCTCGTTGGCGCTTTGATCTCGTGTCGGCGGTTGTTTGTCATCATCAACTCTTGTATGCTTGAATCTGTGCATCCAATGTAGACCTTCCCGTGTGATACTCTCATGCACTTCACGCGTTTGTTCTTGAAAACGTCCCTTGTTTTTCTTGATGCATCGATGACCTTAAAAGACAACACATTTGGCTAGTGAATCATCACTTTTGGTCATATGTTGTAATAGATCACTTTGGTCATGTGTGTTTATGTATGCACCTTAAGTTTATGACTCTGAGTGGTGGCAAAAATCAGTTCACCCCAAGAATCTATGCTTCTTACTGATTCCTTTGTTGGTATTACTTCAATGCATTCGACGTTTCTCTGGAGCATCTGCCACATCTGCCACGGTCCCAACACGAACGAATGTTAAACGAGCTACTTAATTATGTTGTTTGAAGAGAGTTTACAACATGATCATCACCTTGATTGTTTTATCAGCAGATCCACTGAGAAGGCAGTTCCCAGGTTCGTAAAGGGAGAAGCATGTTACCGCCTTTTTGTGTTCTTCATCTCGTGTACAAGTATAGCTGTCTGTCCCTTGATTTCCCAAGCCTACAACATTTAACGCATCACAAACAATGTTGTAATAAAAGGATCAAAACATCATGAAGTGATCAAAAAACCTTAATGGATCCATCTGTGTATCCACTGTACAGAAGACCCTTGTAGTATATGAGAGCAGTTACAGCTCCACTGGTTTTGTTTCCTGTTTCCAGAACTTGGCTATGAACGCAAGATATTCGCTGCGTTCGATGGAATAGTGTCAACATGGTACGGTATACAATGTTGTACAAGATCATAGGATGATGATAGTCTTATTATAAGTTGCACTCACCCACTTATTTGGTTGGAAGTAATCAGCAACCTTGAGCAATTCTTCAGCCATCCATGTAACACTCGATAAACGCCTCAGCGATTCTCTAACACCCTCTGATAGATTGATGATCTTCTTCATGCCTACAAGACAAGAAAGATCATCCAAAACACATCCCTTTTCACAAATATAAGAATACATCTACGACAACGATTATTACCTCTCCCCGAAGTGTAGTTATAGATGCACAGACAAGCTAAGAGTCTCTCTTCAAGCTCAAAACCGGGATGAACGAACTGTTCGACCGTATGTAATAACATCTCACAAGCAGCATTTCTCAGTTCATCTGGACCCTTCACAAGTTCACATCCAATCCAAGCAGTAGCAATGAGGCTGTCTCTTGATACTCTCTTGATCTTGCTCTTAAGCCCCTTATCCAATGTCTCGAAGACACGTGTCCCGAGTTGCAGTATCCGTTGCCTGATCTTGCTGCACCATGAGTCCACCCCAACATCCTGTAAGAAAAAAAAGATCAATTTAACCATACAGTTTTAGAGAAGTATCATGATTCTCTTGCATTACCTGTAGGCTTTGATCAAGAAAGTCATAGGTTTTGATCAGATTCCTATGTTGTGGTAAGGACAATCCAGACTTCTTCACCAACCATGCCACTGTGTATGGCTCCCCTGTCAAAGAGAAAGTCCCTCCAAGATTCGACAGGATGAACGACGAAAGAGCCTGTTCTTGTGGAGATTCTTCGCATGTCAATGACTCGAGTAGAGCCTCCATGGCTTGTTTCCTATACGTGCATTTAGCCGATGTTTCCTCCTGAAAACAAACACGTAAAAAAGGGCGAAGATACTAACATGAATACATAGTTTTCTCAGAATGTTTTACTTACAAGAACTTCCAACTGGAGTAGCAGATTAGCTGCTAGAAGTTTGATCTCAGGTTCAGAATCCTGTGAGAGTAAAAATAGAGAACACATGTTGTTGGCACTTCCTTGTTTCTGTATCTGCTGTAATAAACCAACGGCTGATGATCTGATCAAGAAAAGAAATCATGAGAAAACATGATCTAGTTGTAATGAAAACAATGTGGAGATCAAATGAAGAACATCTCAAACATGCCTTGGCATTCTAAGCAATTCATTAAAGAACTCTAAAGCAACAGACGAAGCGCGTTGTTGGTTGCTCCAGAGCAGCATTACAAAAGGCGAAACGGGAGAGATCTCCGCTATGTACTTCCTACATTTACCGTCGAATCTCATGCATTTAATGAGGATAGAAGCTAATGAAACAAACTCTTCAAGGTTGTCCTTTCTAGGTACTTGTAGAAGGCAAGACAGCACTCTTGGTGAGCTGATCGAAGCTAAGTGCATGTTGTTCGTCTCATAGTCGAACGCGCTCACTAGTATTTCAATGATCATCAGAGATGCAGATGGTGGTGTGACAAGAAGTGAAGTGAGTTCAACTTTGTAAGAACTGTTTGATTGGCATACAACTTCCACCAAACAAGGCAGAAGTTCAAGTGTTTTGATTTCTAGAGGAGATGGATTGATCAAGTATATGAGGATCACGGCTTCATGCACGTTCCGTTTGAGGGCCGTTGCTAGGTCATATAGCTGCAATCCTTTCCGTTTTATATCATCCAAGACCGATCTATTCGCCGTCACAATGGTTGACAGAATGGCAACTGATGTTCTAACTACTCTCTCCTCTTTGGAAGATGAAATAGCTATGAGTAGTTGATCTAATATCATGTCCTTCAAGAGGGAGTATTTAAGCCCTGATTTACAATTTAGTAGCTCGTATATCGCCTTCATTTCAACCGTGTAGTCTTCGTCTCCACGCTCCGATTCCTCTGCAAAACACAGCTTCGAAATAATCCTCTCAATGACCACAACATCCTCTTGATTTTGAGTACCTCTGCAGCTTAATCCTTTTGTCATTCTTGAAAAGCTATCGTGGTGGAACTGATAATCCTTGATGGAAATTGAGCCAATGTAGCCGTTCGTCTGAAGTTTCGCCTCTTCATCCACAGAACCATCCAAAAGAGTGTACTGATCTAGTGTTCTTAGGCCTAATGGTGATGGTGATATGTTTGTATCACAGTATGAAGTAGAGAAGCTTCTAGAAATGCATTCCATCGCCTTTGCTCGTTGCATCTGAAGCGATCCTCGTCTTTCTAGCTTCGACTGGCGAGAAACGGCTCGACTACTCCTGCTATAAGATTCAAAAACTTCTGCTGCATGATCTTCTTCATAGACCTAGTGACAAAAAGATTCAAACATGGTGTCGTTTTAGTTATATAAACGAAGAACAATCGACACGACCGCGTTTTTTGTACATGTTTGACGCAGAACAACCTGCGTCGAAGTACCTGAGGAAAAACATCTTCAACAGCAGAGCTACTAGTGTCTGAATGCAAGGAAAGAGGTGAATCTGGTTCAGATTCTGTTAGCATTTCTTTAAGGCATTTAACTTTCGAACTTCGTTTCACGTTTTCGTTTTCGTTACGCCTCCCGACATCATTAGCAATGGATTCTTGAGAACTAGGACAACGCATGTTCTCAGGCTGCAGATGAAAACTCTTCACAATGACAACACAAAAAAGACACGAAACATGCGTTGTAGAAACTAATGATGATCAAACATCAATCAAATCAAGAACTCACATTAGAATAAGTTCTTAGTCCACTTCTCTTACCATATGACACCACAATGCTTCTTGATCTCTGAACCCTATTCCTGAAAACCACAACACCACACTCTTTAACAACATTAAGTTGAATTCAACATCAAACTGCACAAAACACATCTAAAACATTGTTAATTGACCACCTCATCTAAAAATTTAAGCTCGTAGAAAATTGAATCATTTAATACTTAATCGGATCATTGTTAAATGACATTTTCTAGGCCATGGCTATGATATCATGTTAAATGACCACCTCAATCGTTTAATACTTAATCGAGTCAATCTAACAATCACTCACATTGAACATAAATCCCCAGTGGACATGATCTGATAGTACATCAACCAAGGCTTATAACTCCTTGCAACCCATCTCATCACATCATCCACAATTCCATCATCCAATGAATCAACGGCCACAGATTGGGCAACTCTGTGCCTGAGAAACAGAGGATAAAAGCTCTGGCAAACCCCAGGGCAGAATTCAGAGTACACAAGCTTAGGAGAGATGGAAACAGCCTGAAGGAAATGCATAGCAACTTGCCACTCATTCTTCCTCAAGAACTCAACAATGGAGAGGTAAAAGTAGGAACAGGAGGCTAAGTAACTGTTGGGAATCCCTAGGGTTACACCATTTTCATCCAGAGAAGCTGGAACCTGCAGCATCTTCTCAGAGTCTTCTAGCTTGGTTTCTCTCTCCTCATCCACTGCAGTAGCTGCAGCTGCTTCAGTGGTGTCGATGCCCCAGTAGAGATTGGACAGCACAGAGTGCTCTGAGAATTCGAAGAATTGTTGGGATTGAATCTTGAGGTTGGAGAAGCATCTGAGTTTTAGGGATTTGTGGGATTGGGTGTCTGCAAGAATGTCCTGCATGTGGTGGTTGATAATGGAGATGAGATTGCGTACGGATTGGATGTCGAGTTTTTGATTGTCGTCGGAGAAATTGAAAGGGGGTGGTGGAGGGATTGGAGCCATTGGAATTGCTGTCATTTTGGCTTCATCAAGAACAGAGATGAGTAGTGATTCAGGGGGGAGAGAGAGATTAGCACACACAAATGTGTGCGTGTATATATATGTTTGTGTGTGTTTCTTGATGAATAATGGAGGTTGGATCAATGAAGCATCACCTCGTGAGTACTATAGACAACTCCGAACTCCATTTTGGTGCATCTTCTCTCACTCAAAAAATGAGACAGAGAGGAGGGAGGGTGGGGTGGGGTGGGGGTGGGGGTGTGGTGGGAGGGGGGGTGTGTTTGGTTTCCAGAAAGAAAGGACAGTGGGGCTGTAAACTTTTTTACTAAATATAAACCCCTAAAGCAAAAAATCCAATACTAAGCCCAACTTTTCGGGTTCTGATTTCCTATTACATTTTAGTATTATATTGTATAGATTTTAATTTAGCAAAAGATTTTAATTTTAGGATAAATTATCAAAATCTTTCGAGGTTTATCCAAATTATCAAATAAATCCTGTGGTTTGAAAAATTAAAAATTACTCCCTTTAACTTGTTTTTTATTTAAACATTAATAAATATACACGTTTTCTTAAAATAAAGAAGGATGAAAATGACATCAAGACCCATATATTTAACATTATATTTTTGAATTTCACTATTTTTTTAAAAAAAATATTTTTTAAAGTGGGTAATTGGTAATTTTTCAAATTATGGGGTTTATTTGGTAATTTGGATAAACCTCGATTGGGTTTTGATAATTTACCCAAATTTTTAATGATTTAATTTATTTAGTTCCAACACCGTATAGTTTACTTACCATTAAAAATAGATTTACAACAGTTGATCCAGCATTTAAGCAATTTTTAAGAGATTATTTAATTAAATGATTTATATTGTAATTTAAATTCCAAAAATTTATATGTATGCTTCATCTAAATTAATTTTGCTATTTTTTTTTATGACAAATTGGACAAAAATATCTAGATAACCCAAAATATGGCTGAAATAAACAGTTTATGTGTGTGGGTAGCATTTTAAGCTTATGTCACTTGAAAAGGATATATAATGATTATGTTATCTTTACTATCATGCACCTACTTATTTTCTTGATAATTAATGTCATAAATATTGTTTTTTAATTATTAAATTTATAAAAAAATTCAATAATAAAAGGGTTCTCAACCCTGAATTATTTCTGAGAAGATAATAAATGCATGTGTGTATAGATACAAGATTATTTTTTAAAAAATCATTAATTAATCATTGAGATATGCTATTTACACCCCAAAATATAAACGTACCCCAAAAAATTTTTAAAGCAAAATACCTTTAATTAAAAATACTAAAATATCCACATAAAAAAATACTTCAATTTTTTTATGTTAGGTAGAAACTGGGTTTTCTTCTTCCCTATGGGATTTCCTCAACGCCGTCCTTCTGGGTAAAAGCCCCCCTAACAAGGCCTCCCCAGACCAAGAGTTAAAAAATCTCCACTGAATTGGAAGACTAAGCATTTTTATATGGAGAAACCCACAATTAGATTTAACTTATTATTAACTGTATGTAGGAAAAAAAATTACAGAGGGTTGGAAAAAGATAATTATCTTCAACTTTCTTTGTCCTTTTCTTTGACATTCTTGTCTGATCTATTTGTTTCTAATGTACATAATCGTTTTTTCATGGATGTTTAAAAAAACTCAGAAATTTGGTTTCTTGAATCCTACTTTCTTTTCGATTTTGTTAATACTAATCTCATTAATCATTTTGTTCGTCGGAAACCGATAGGTTTGCACGCATCCCCAATTTCATAATCATTTTTACAAGATCAGATGACAGATATAAATCATGAAGTAAGAATGATAGATTTGGAAATTAAAAGGATATAATGGTAATAAATGGGGTACATATGATAAATAGTTAATCTTTTTATTATATTTATTAGGGTGTATTTAGCAAATGGGGTGTGTTTAGTAATATTGGGTGTTCGAATAACCGTCCCAAAATCATTTTATTAATGATAAAGAGGATAGTGTGCTTTTCAAAAGGTGTTTTGCTGTAAATGGTATATATGGATGGACAAAATGGTTATATATTTGTCTCTTTTGCCATATTGGAATTGTGGTGGCAAAAGCAGAAATGCATTACTAGGATGGCCAAAAATATTACTCCCTCCGTCCCCCGATGTATTTCACGTATTTGTGTGCGCGGAGTTTAAGAAAATTTTGACTTTTTAAGTATAAAGTAAGAAAGAGAAGAAATATTTTAGTTAATTTAATGAAAAAGGTGTGTAAAGTTATTGAAATGGGTGAAAAAGTGAGTATTTTGTTGGGATATGTGTAAAAAGTAAGTATTATTATAGTGTATTCATTACCATTTTTAGTAAAAGTGAAGTGTGAAATACTTTGAGGGACGGATGAAAAAGGAAAGTATGAAATACTTTGGGGGACGGAGGGAGTATTAATTAATTGTATTATTAAAATCTAAATAATAATAATAATAATAATAATAATGATGATGATTAAATTGTCTCATTCTAAGAAATCTGTAAATATGGCGCTCTCCCATAACAAGATTTTGCTTACATAACATGGATAGATCTAGGATTTTATCTATCATTAAAAAGTACATTTTAAATCACTAAAATATAATTATATACTAATTAAATTATAATTCACTAAAATATAATTAAAATATAAGTTTAAGATAATTAAAATATAACTTTTAAAGTATAATTTTAATTAATTATGAATTTTAAGTCATAATTATATAAATCATTTAGAAAATCATACTTTAACAATATTAAAATTATAATTTAATTATTAATTACATAATATACTTAGTAAATCACATTATAACCAGGTTAAAATCATATGTTAAGTCATTCATTATATTTAGTAAATATATTTTAATTACATGCGTGAGGCTTGCGTGCGCTCGGGCACACCGTGCGCCTTTAGAATTTAGTATTATGGATAAGGGTACATTATTTTGTTGTAAATGGTATACACTTTAATTAATAAAGGTACATCATTTTGTTCCAAATGTATACATTTTTTATTAATTTTTTTTATTTTTTTTTACAAAATAAAGAGTACACATCTTTATACTAATGAATATACAATTTAATACAAAATTCTAAAGACACATGGCATGTGCCCCGTGCACTCGAGTGCACACAAGTTTTTGTCTTACATTAGAATTATATATTAATTATTAAAATAATTTAGTATTATTTAATAATTAATTAATTTATTGATTCAAGAATTTATTCTTCTCATAATCTTATTATATGAACGCCAAAGAGACTTTTAATAATTTATTGAAAAAGTAATATAATAAAAAAAATTATACGAGTATAAGAATACTTTTCAAAATATTAAATTTATTAAGAGTGTTGACGTTGAGCACTTTGGAGACATTTTCCTTAATTTCTTTTTGTTATTTTCCTATTTAATGAAAATAATTAATGATGGAAAGTTCTCCACTCTTATTTTTACAAATTAAATAAAGATAGGTACTTTTATAATCTGCATTTATTTTAGTGGAGAGGGGTTGGTGGGGTAGGAAATGGAGGTATGGATACACACACTTTAGACAACTCATAAAATAAATACCCTCCTACATTAATGTTCACACTTTTCATTTTAAGTTATTTCAAGTTAAGATTTACTTTTCTTTTTTTATCATATTGGGCCCACACAAAACAATTTATTATTCCTTGTAGAGCCTACACACAATACTAATACAACTACCCACTTTACATTAAATATTATTTATCTCACTTCACTACATATTAAAATATTACTTCATCTCTTAATCTCCGTGCAAAAAGCAAACATCAACATTAACGTGGGACGGAGGGAGTACAAATAAGTAATAATGTCTATCAATAATAATAATGTCTAATAATAATTATTATTGTCGTAATTTATTTTTTATTAGAATAAATACTCTCTATTTTCCCTTAAAAGATACTCCCTCCGTCTCAGGTTAAGGGATGATCATTTTACTATTTTCGTCGTCCCACTTAAAGGGGGTCATTTATATTTTAGGAATATGAGGGCCCCACCAACACTTCATAACAATATTTTATATTTTCAAAAGACAAAAATACTCCACTATAATTAATGGATTAATTAGATGGAAGGCTAAAAAGATAATTCAAAATTTTTACATACTCACTACTCCACATTAACCAATAACATTCCTTAATCTACGTGCACAAAAATATTTGGCCCTCTTAGCCTTGGACGGAGAGAGTATTATTTTCTCGCTTTAATCCATCCTATTACAAAATATTCATTTTCCTTTTTAATAGAAGATCAATAAAAATAATTATATAATGATTCACACACAACACTAACACAAATATATAATTAGACATTACATATAAATTATTGTAATATCACTCAACTTAGTACACATCAAAATATTGAGTCCGTTGCAATTGTCAATCTTGAATTATTAGATTTTAGATTTCAAGGTAATTATTTATAACCTTTAAATTTAAAATTTAAAATATTAATAGCAAAATGTATTATTACAATTATATTCTAAATTTAATTTATAAATCTTAAAATGCACCCAATAATTACCTTAAATTAAAAAATAAATGTATATTACTTATCAAGCTTATGAAGAAGTATATTACTATATCAAACGCTATATCGCATAATTGCACCATTAATCTCTAAATCTAATCAATGTTCAGGCATTGTGAGAAAGATATTGAATGTTATGTTACATTTGCAGATTTGCTGTCTTCGATTATACGCGTTAGATGAGTGATACATATATTGGGAAGAAAATCACAATCATTACTTTTATATAGTTTAACATTTCCTTTTAGGGTATATATTTTATTATATTATAAGTATTAATCATCCAACAATGCAGAATAAAAGATATAACACTAAAATGTAATAGAAGAACCGAACTGAATATGATATCGGTTTTCGATAAAATTTCATTAAACAGATAAAATGTTATAATAATTTAATAAAAAATATTATTCAAATTAATAAAAAGTAATTATAATACAATAAATTATTTTACTAATAATTTATAATATAAATAAAAAGAAAAAATAATAATTATATAAGAAAATATAAAAACAACTTTACTTGAGAATATGCGTGGTAACATAGTTCATTTAAGGATGTTTGTTTTGGTTTATTAATAGTTAAACATACAAGTTACTATAAACAAATCATCACTAGACTTTAAAATAATTAAAGAATAAATTTCTTTTATCTTATTATTATTATTATTCTACAAGAGGAATTTTCTTTATCTATTACTAAATGTGAATTAGAAATAGAATACTCCCACCGTCCCAAGTAATAAGGGTTTGATCCAGTGGCGGACGCAGGATTTCCGTCGAGGGGGGTCCAACTTTTCTCATACAATAGTTCGTGTTTTTTGTTCTACAAATTTTAAGAAGAATTATTTTATTTACCAACTTTTATTAACATTTTTCTAAAGATGTTTTAGTGTTTTTAATTGTATTATGTAAGAGTAACAATTTTGAAATTAAAGTCATTAAAATTATTAAATAAATATGTTATTTAGAGGGAAAATAAATAAATAAAAGAAATAGTTCTACAAATTTTAAGAAGAATTATTTTATTTACCAACTTTTATTAACATTTTTCTAAAGATGTTTTAGTGTTTTTAATTGTATTATGTAAGAGTAACAATTTTGAAATTAAAGTCATTAAAATTATTAAATAAATATGTTATTTAGAGGGAAATAAATAAATAAAAGAAATAGAAGAGGGGAAAAAAATAACAGTGCTGCCATGAATCGAACACGAGACCTTTAAAACTAAAAGGTCCTCACTTTACCACTTGGACACAAAGATATTTCAAAAAAATTTCTATATCTATATTAGTAATTTTTAGAAATTCATGGGGCCAGTGCCCCCTACCCACCTAGTAGGTCCGCCACTGGTCTGACCCACGTTACCTGGACTGGGACAGAGGAAGTATAAATCTAGACCACACATGACCCCCTTCTTCAGCTTGACCTGTCAGAAGAGAATTATTTAGTTCAGCTGAGTTGGCCCCATTCTAATTACAAAATACAAAGAACCCTGCCACTACATTTTCTACTATTTCAACAATCACCCACACTTTTATCCGAATATTACACTGGAACCCACTGACTAATCATTAATTCCACAACCACCCCATAATTTTTAATAATTTCATAAAGGGTGCAAGATTTCCTCTCCCCAACTAAAATAACTGTCATAATTTCTCCAAATTAATCCCATGAAAATGTGGGGCCTACTGCATTATCTAGATAAAATGTGTGATGGTTTGCAATAAAAACATGGATACCTCTGACCCAATTTTAATTTATTTTGTTTGGTTTGATGATTTCCAATTCTTAGAAATACCAATGGTGGCTGGATTGAAAATGACTTGACCCAATGCAGCTGGTTGAGCAATCCCCTTCTTGGACCCATTTGTAAGATGTGGAGCAACCGAGGGCAAATTTGTCATTTCGACATCACACATCGGAGTTAGAGTCGAACTTTTGTATCTCGTTGATGTGTTTCGGTTGATTCAATCACCTCTTAGTATTTATTAGGCCATAAATAATGATGTTAGAATTTAAATAATAATATTTTAGCAAATGATAGCAAAAAAGTGGGTCAAAAAACAGAATAGAATGTGATAAAAAGGAAATTCTTGTCTGTCACGGGCACAAAAACAAGAAAATGTTTTTGTCCAATAATCAGATTGTTTTATCTAATTTGTGGCATTTATGAATTATGGGTTCAAACTCACATGCAATATATACAAATGGAGAATAATTATAACACTATTTCTTTGATGGGTTTTCATAGTAGACTACAACCTAACTAAAGTTACCATAAATTTTGTCCAATATCAATGGAGGCCATCGGGCCAACCTTGTTGCCAATTATATAAAGCTAATTTGGAAGGTATGGTAACATGTTAAATAACTAAATATATTTATTTATTAATTAAAAACAATGTGGGAGCAGTATTATTTTTTATTTGAGTTATTGATATATAACATATAAAAGAAATTGATTGGTTTTTAAACCCTAAAACCTAATAAAAGCAATTGTATTTACAATAATCATGCATCATTTATTATATATAAACATCTATTTATTTTATTTTTTAAATTTTGCTATATGTCTTTTTTAATTATCATCCATCAAATTCAGTTTTGATCAAATTAATAAAGTTTTTGATATAATTTATTCATACATGCACAAACAAAGGGTCAAATTGAAAGCAAACTTATATATATTTATAAATACTTAAATAAATAATGAAGGACAAAGAATTGTCTACTTCTGGAAGATTATTACCTAATAATTATGGAAGAAGCTAAATGATTAAGTACTATTTTTTATTGGATGCCTGCCCCTATAACATTACCCCACCATATTCACAAAACTAAAAAAGAAAAAAAATCTATTTTAAACTAATTATTGGCAATAATTGATGACTTTTATCATTAATTGCAAATCAATCACAAAAAGAGAAACATGTGAACTATAACAAATAATTCAGGTAGAACTATCAATAGATGTAGTTAGGATTATTTGTATTGGCCCGTATATTGTATTAAGGGTATAATTTTTATTTTTATTTTTTGGATAGAAGTTCCAGATCACTAATTAAAAGTATTTTTTAACTTAGCGATTATTGAAATTGAATATTAGAAGACAATAAATCAATTACATTAAATAATAAAGATTTTTATTTCAAATAATATTTTATTATTATTATTATTATTTTTTTCTATTTAATTTCCCTAAACGGATTCTATTTTAGTAAAAGAAAAGAAAAAATGATAAAAAAATTTTATATGGAGACAACCTAAGCAGTTTAATGGATGCATCACAGAGAAAAAGCCCACATTTTAAGTATGATCATTGCCCATTGGGCTTAAAAGCTGGATCAACAGCTTAGCACATAGTTTCTTTTGGTCCTTCTTTAGAAAAAATGGGCCCATATCCATAAACTTCTCGGCCCATTATCTACACCACCTAAATTATCCTATGAGCTGTTTTCTTGATTCCTTTTTTCTCCTAGTTAATTTACAATTAATTTGAATTCTTTTATTTAGATGAGTCATCATCATCATCCTCTCTCTCTCTCTCATGAGAGACTACTACTTCCATAGAAAATTGAGTAGTTATCAAATTGCATGCATGAAACCTTGAAAAGTAGTTATAAATCTAAGTCAAAAGATGCTCTCTTAAACTATACAATTATATTTCATAACTAATCATTACCTAATTGTTGAATACTACACTATGTTACTCTAACTAATAAGTAGAGTGCAAATGAGAGAGAGAAGGGGGAATAGAGAGAGAGGGAGAGAGTTCTTGATTGTTCTTGTGGTTTAGTAGTACCCTATAGTGATGCCATTCCATTCATCAAATTCTCCATGCTTGGAGCAACTATCAAACATCATTTCTCTCTCATCCTTTTCTTATACTTTGTTGCAATAACATCCCACATAGTTCTTGCTAAAAAAAGCATCCCAAATAGGGATTTCCCCACACATTTGAACTTCTTAAGAGGTAGAAAAAAGGTGCTATGGTGCGGCGACGATCCGAACGCGTGTTCGGATCGTGAAAAAAACCCGTGGGGCGGCTCCACGTGTTGTTTACGAAGGTTTTGCAAGGATATCTCGAACGACCCGAATCATTGCGGGTCGTGCGGCCGGGTCTGCGGGTTTGGGTTTGTTTGCTGTGGAGGATTTTGTGCAGATACAAGAAATGATCCTCAACATTGTGGGGCTTGCTTTGAGGAGTGCCCTAAGGGAAATAGGTGCACCTATTCAATGTGTGATTATGGTGGCTGATTAATTTCCATTTTTATATATTTTATTCAATATTTTTGTTGCTATTTTAATTTATATTTTGTTCCATGGTCACAAGTTAATACTTATATATTTCATGGAAAAATGATGAATATTAACCCAGTAGTTACGCTGGAGACATACTTGTTTAATTACTTAATAAATTAATCACATTCATACAATTTAATTTGACCTGATTAGAAGTAATTTATTAATACATGTGTGTATTTAGATATATTATCGATTTCAATCCTTTAATTTTGGTTGAATCCATTTTAATTTTTATAATATTTTACTTTTTCAATTTTAATTATTTGTTTTAATTTTAGTTTTATGATTCTTTACATTTTCCATTTTAGTACTTTGCAAGTTACATAAATTCTTCAAACCCTATGCATTTAGTAATTTGTTTTCCAAAATAACTAAAATAGAAAAATTAAAACGCTGCAGTGACTAAAATTTAAACAGAAAGACTAATTGAAAATGTTAAATCTTGTATGACTAAAATTAGACTCATAAAAAAAAATTTACTAAGAACAATTTAAAAGTTTCTCTTTACATGTTATGATAATTAGCTTTTGGATTAATTACTTGATTAATGTTGGGCCTTAATATTGTGGATGATTCTTGTTATAGTAAATTCTTATTTTTACTTTTCAATTAATTACATAAAGGGTAAGAAAGTCAACACAACTCGTAAAATTTTCGTATGAGTACCACAAGTTCCCAATAATTATGAATTTCAGTCACAGTCATTACCCTTTAATTATTGCCATTGATCCAGATTTCATAATAAATTATTAATAATTTTATGACTATCAAAATAATTAATTGTTTTTTTTAATATTTGATTAATTTGTCTTTTGTTTGGGTGTCAAATCAGACATTTTTTTAAATAAAAATAAGCACGCTTCCATTTTTTTTTCTTATTTTGTACTCCATAATTTATTATTTCCTCTGTCCGCCTCAAAGGTGAACATTTGTTTTTTGCACATGAATTAAGGAATATTATTATTTAAGGTAAGGAATATTATTATTTAAGGTGTAGTTGGTAGTTGTATTAGTGAGGTGTATGAGTCCCATAAATTTATTGTATTAATGATGTGTATGGGTCCCATGTGTTTAAAAAGGAAAATGTGGACCTTTGATGCAGATTTCCAAAATGGTAAAATGTGGACCTTTCGGTGGAGGGAGTAATTCACTGTTAAAAGAGGTTGAATATGAATCAAAATACAATTAATGATTTAGATATGGTTATAAATTACTCATTGAAGAAAATCCAAACCTACGTTTTAGTAATTTTGTGCTTCACCCACAATAATTATTTTTAGATAATGTGAAAACTTAATTAATTTTGGAAAATTCTAATTATTTTCTTTATTTTTATATTAGTACTATAATTTTTTAACCCTGTCCTTAAGATGGGCATTTGGGTGACGAACATATTTATTCGATGATAAATTAAATTAGAAAATATAACATTACAATATATAAAAAATATTAAAAATTACAAAGAAATTTCTTAAACACGCGTTGCATCTCATATGAAAGAAGCTTCTCATTTTCTCCATATATTAGAAGTTTCTCATATTCAATTGATATATTTGATTTATAATTTAAAAAATAAGTTATTAAAATAAAATTGTCATCATCAGATTTTTATGTAAATTGATGCATCGGTACACTTTTCAATTTTGAATCATTAAATTTTAAGGTAATTAATCTCAACATCTTAATTTAAATTTTAAAATATTAAAAACAATGTATTATTACAATTATAACTAAATTTAACTTATAACCTACATCCCATGCGATCAACACTAAATTTATATGTTAATTTTATTAATTGATTCATACATGTTTCTTAATGAATATTTTACATGTTCATTAAAAAAAAAAAACTAAACTATATAAGTTTCTATTAAAAAAATAGAAAATTCGTTAAATCGTAGTATAAGACTAGCATCGTCCGCGGGTGTACAATATATTCTATAAATAAAAGCGTAATTACTAAGTTATAAGAAACGTAATTGTATTTGTGGGAAGCACATAATTTCAAAGAGAAGCGCGTTTTAACCCACCCACTCCCCACCCTAACCAACTCAAGTACTTCTATTTTTACTCTTCCAAAACGCAACACACACTGACACAAGTGTAAAACACACACACACACCAATCACTGAAAAGCAATCCATCCACATACCTAAATGATAGAAGAGCGACGCGCCGGACCACCACACGCCGCGATACTCGCGGCGGTGGTGGTGTTAGTGATGGTAGTGCCGACGTTACTCGGCGACCAAGGCGAAGCCGTGACAGAGTTCATCGCGGAGCTGCTCAGCCCCGTCGGACTGCTCCTCCTCCCCATAATCCTCCTCCTCACCATCCAATTCCTCTCCTCCGACAGCGGATCCTTCGTCGCCGGACTCTTCTCCTCCGGCGAACCGAACTCCATCCACCGCGTCAGCGGATCGCCGGTCGGCGTCGCCCTGTTTCTCATCCTCGTTTTGTTTCTTCTCTACAATAGAGTCTCCATTTTCGGAGGCGAAGATGATTCCGGCGACTGATTCTTCGATCTGATATCTCCATGGATTTTACTTCGATTCTGGGATCTTAATTTTTTAGTATTTTATTTTATTTTGTGTATTGTTTTTCTGGAATTTTTTGTTAATTTGATTTTTTTTTCTTTAGAATAGTTTACACGTAGAGCTGTACGGACGTAAAGCGATCAGTCATCACTCATCAGTGTATGAACATGGAGTGGGGGTTTTGCTGAAATTACGTAACAGCCCTTATTGTTGACTTCTTGATAGTCGTCACGTTAAATTTCTTAATTTAAGTTCTATTTATATTATAATTACTCCATATTACATAAATTAATTTTATATAATCTCTCTCTATATATTTATTATATTTTGAGGTATTCTAAATATTTATATATATATATAATCAAGTGTTTCGGTTAAAAACTTGATTAAATTAGAAATTAGTTGAGTGAAGCCGATGCACGAATTATAAGGGTGTGTAGGAAAATTATTTTTAAACAATTTAGTTAATATAGAGAATGTTAAAATATTATTTGATAATATAAGCTAGTAATAATGAAATATGGATCAAATGTGAACCAAGTATAAAATTTAAAAAATACAATGGTTTATCAACATATATTACCATAAAAAAGTATTACTTTCGTCATCTTTTTATTTTTTATTTTCATTTGGGTCTGTATCAAAACTAATTTTACATTTAAAAATAGGCAAAAGCTCCCGTGCGCCCGGGGACACGGAAAGATGCTCCGTGTCCCCATGTGAACACAACCCTCTCCTCCAATCCTATTTAAACCTATGTATTGCTAGGGGTTTAAATTGTAAAGGGGCATGAAAATTGTAAAGGCGCACGGAATGTGTTCCGTGCGCCCGGGTGCACAAGAGCCTCGCTCTTAAAAATAAAGAAAATATAATCTTAACAGACAAAATATTTTACAATTATTTATCATATAAAATATTAAAATAACCCCTTACAAACTAACATGACAAAAAAAAAAAAAAAGCATGTGTAAATTTCAGAATTTCTCTGCAGCAGCATGTATGAAAAAAAAGGTTGGATATCTCATCTTATTAGCGAGTCCACTGGGCTGCATCAATTAATTCTGAATAAATCTATAATCTGCTAAGATTCAGTGTCGCATTTTGGATAAATGCGATATATAATACAGACAAACACGTTTCTTGATGCAAAAAACCTCCCATACCCATAGACAGACAACCCTCATCAAGTTGCAACAACCACATGCTTCATATATGAATCAGAATCGATGGTTAAAGCTGCCTCGATTTCTTCTACTCCTCGTCGAGGATTTCCAGAGCAGATAACGTGTACGATAGTGTGTGGATTTCGTCTGGGAGGTACTCCGATTGGAGAATCTGCACACGTGATGACAAACTTCTTGGTTAGAGCTATCTTTTAAAACCACAAATGCAAAGACATGCCACAAGATTATTTGGTCGAAACCAGAAACACCAAAGGTTTTAAGTACTAAGGTTGGTTTATTAGGCGACCGTGCTCAAAATGGAGAATCATAATCTCGACAGTTCAAAGCATTCCAGGAAGAGCAAAACATGCTCTGAAGATTTTCTCAAAGCAAGCATGAGAATGCAGTTGAGTGTCACGGCTAGAAGACAGTGACAGTATGATTACGAATGATTTAACCACAAAAACAACAGGCCGGGACCCTGTTACCCTTCTATGAACCACCTATGATGGCAAGAATTAACTTAGCTAGTTAAAAGAGAGCTTAAACCAAGGACCAAATAGCTTAAGTAAAAGAGAAAAGCTAGGACCATGCCAGCTGTATTCAAGGAGTATTAACCTAATCTGTCATAATGCTGGCATAAGTTGAATTGCTAAATTTAAAATTTCCAAATTTCAAGCTAATAAAGGCTTCTAAATTAAGAGAAAATCAGGCTGCAATTATAGCTAGACTATAGATGCATCTGTAGCATGTGATTCTATGTTCCAGTATTCCACGGTAAATCTTTCGAAACTCCATCATATAAACTAGAGGCCCCAATTTCTCACTTCAAGTTCTTCAGATCGATTAAAGTATTATACATATAAATATAAATTTATATGGGAGTATATAATTAAATAATCTTTAAAATAGGACGAAAATTAAGAGGAAACTCGGGTTTACAAGATCATAAGATTAAACTTCAAACTTGAGGACACGCTAACAACATCACATGCTAAGGAGCTTACTAGCACAAGTGCATAACTAAACGAACGTAGCAGGATTTAACTTAGATGTCAATGCACTTAAAGCAAAACTTAAATTGATTGGGTGGATGTTGACCAAACTAAGATGAATCAACTTCCAGACGGCAAACCTGAAACATCGACCAGGGAATACACAAAATCTACACTCTAAGCCAAAAAGGATTAATAAAATACTTCCCAGATCTCATATTTTAAGACCTTAGTACCCTTTTTAGTTCCAACTTCCAAGTTCATCTTAAGAGTACACTCTTCAGATTTATTTTCAATCTTTTTCAAATAAATATAAAATTATGATTTGTCAAGAAAAACCACGAACTTTACTCCTATTGTAATTTAATCCCCACCTTTGAAAATTTGCAAAAAGAACCTCACCTTTAAGCATTGTTGTAAAACCCACCCAATGTGTGAAATTTTTCTCAAAGATGGGTTTAAAGGTGGGGTTTTTTATTAGAAATTTGGTGCGTTTTGCAACAATACTCAAAGACGGGGTTCTTTTTTGCAATTTCCCAAAGATGGAATTAATTTGCAATATGAGTAAAGTTCGTGGTTTTTCTTGCAATTAACCTATTCCAAAACATAACAATTAACAAGAGTATTGTAAACAAATACAAAATTTTGAAACTTGGTTAAAATTTGAAACTCTGCACCGATTAAAACTAGATGTTTATAATGAATGGAGGGAGCAAAAACCATGTCATTCACAGTGAAGAGAAGGGGATTCTCACAAATATTAACTTTTCCCTCGTTTGGTGCATATATATTCTTTGTCCTGGACAAAACACATACTGAAGGATGTTTTGCATACTTTTCACAGATGATATACAGATTTAACCATATTTCAAAAGCATCTGGATAAAGTACAGAATATCTTGCATATGAGTTGATCAAATAGATTTCCTGTCTCATTAATATCTAGTATTAAGTAGAAAACTAAACTGACTACATTTGACTCAGAAAAAATTGCAGAACTAATATAATGTCATACTGAGAAGTGTTTAACTCCATTAATTATCAAGTTGATAGAGGGCAGCCTCATCGGTCATTTCATATTCTCAGATGAGCAAGACAACTATTTCACCTATGATGGTATAATTCCCCACCAATCGATGGAGAAAGAACCAATCCAATTCTCTAGTAAAAGACACCATTTGAAAGTAGCATGCTCAGAACATGTGAGTTGTGACATGACATTAAAACTAGTACGATGAGAAACCTGAGCTCACCTTCATGCCACAAAAGTTTGAAGCCTGTCGCAGTTTGGAGTCGGAACATGCCTGTTCCAATGACGCCTCTGCATTTCCATGTGACAGTACCGTCCGAGCATATGCTTGTAATCTTTGATCACATTCCCTTCGATTTCACGACGACCAGGACTTCCAATTGGATAATCCTGATCAAAACCAGGCGATTTAACAAAAAATTCTACTCCATGTTTCTCTGAAACTTGCTTAAACTGATAAGAATAGTTCTTCTGCAATGAGTACTCGGGCTCAGAAAATGGAAGATAAGCAAGCAGAATGATTACTAAAAATGGTAGCAGCTGAAGAAGCAGCAAGAAACTGGGGCCCCCCTCTTCCCTCTGATGAGCCCCTGGGTTATGTGCTCTGGTCCTGTAAATATGAGCATTTCTGAACACATCACGTTGGCCGAAGAATGCTCTGAATATCTCATCTGGATCAAACTCATCATCAAAGAAGTCATTTCCAGTTCTCCTCCTCCTCCTCCTAACATGATTCTGTTGATTATACTCAAAATCATCTATTAAACCCGTCTGATCATACTGCCTCCTCGACTCATCATCACTCAAGCACTTGAATGCCCTACTAACTATCTTAAACGCCTCCTCCGAACCCGGTGCCTTATTCTTATCTGGATGAACTTTCAGTGATAACTTCCTATACGCCTTCCTAATCTCCTCTACCGAACAACTCTTTTCCAAACCAAGAATCGCATAATAATCCTTCTTAACCTTGATCTGTCTCACCAAATGCACGTGCTCCTCCGTGTAATTCCTCTCCCCATTCGAAACCTCGTCCCCATTCACAGAACCCTCACCATCAGCCTCCTTCTCCTTGGGGACACTTTTCACATCATCATCAGGACCAGCAGAAGATGATGAAACAAGATTCTCACACGCAGCCAATAGATCATCCACGGGTAAAGTCTGATTAAGGCGACGAGCAATTCCAATAAATTTAAGGGCTCTGTGTTTATTACCTGCAGCAAGAGCCTCCTTGGCTATATTGACACATCTCAACGCCTCATCTTTGTTACTATCCATGATGATATCACTCTGAAGGCTTGAGAAACACCCAATTGAATACACAAGAAACCCTATTCGACAAAAGTCCCAAATTCAATCTTGGGATTCAAAACCTACAAATTTTCAAACCCCACAAAACCATTAATTTCAAGAGCCGATCGATTTCCAGTACATGAAGTGAGCTTCAATCTCCAACAAAAACTCACATACCTAATCAAAAAATAAACATTAAATCCCAAATCAGGATCTTAATCAGCATACAAGAGCTAAAAACAATAAGAACAGAACCACGAACAGGGTTCATCACAAAGAAAAACCCCACATACAAGCCAAAATTATCAACAATTTATTATCATATATCATAGAATACCTTCTAAATTGAAAAATCAAAGGAATTACATACTATTACTAGATCCGAAATGCCATGACCGACTCGGCGAGAGAGAGATCAAAAGAGAATGTGTGCTAATATACACTAAGGCCTGAATGTCAGCCAATTGAATTCTGCCTAATCACTCTTCCACCAATCAGAATTTTACGTTTGTCCTATATTTATTTTCGTATTTCTCTCTCTCAGATATTTAACTGTAAGAAAACCCCATATTCTTCAGTCTTGTCTTAAAATAAACACAAAATTGCATTACCTTATTTTTTATCTTCAGATGTACTCTTAATTTTGATAAATCTTGAGTGATGGATAATAACATGAGACAAGTTTAAATCAAATAATTTAATTTTATTCACTTATATATTTTTTTATTTCAAGTTTTAATTAATATAAAAGTTTAAACTTACCTGGTGTCAACAACTTTTTTTTCCCCTAAATTTATTCAGTAATAATTTTCGGATCTTTAACAAGAATATATAGGTGATTAATGTTTGATTCTCATTCCTACTTTAACAAAAAAATCATTACAACAAAGTGGTTACAAATGTTGCTCAACATTGTACTGTACACATGATCATCTCTGTTAGAATGTAGTGAGATTGAGAGTGAAGTATACAGTAATCAGTTTTCATCATCAGAATCAAAACATTGTCTTCTCCTGAGTGATTCTATAACCTCAGCTGGTCTGTCTCCACCCTTAACGGTCCCCACCGTACGAGACTTAAGTTTAGGCACGTTCATCCCGCTGAGTGGCGTTGAAGCGCCTGCATTCACTTCTCTAAGCACTGACCGTGCCATAACTTGTGCAACTGCATCAGCCACAGCTGCAGCCACCTTTGAGTCGCTTTGAAGTTTCTTGGATAACTTGCTCTTTAGCAGGGTGGAGTTCGGCTCCTTTCTGATCTGAGGCGATTGGAACGCCTCTGATCTCTGCATTGTTGCGACTGCATCAGCAGCTGTTGTTTTAGCTTTCATGGACTCGTATTTTTGGATGTCGTATATGAGTTCTTTCTGTAGCTGCCGGTCAGCGACTAGCATGTCATCAATCTCGTTCTTGTAGTCCTTGAGGAGGATTCGGAGGCAGTCCATTAAGGATCCCATGAGAGGGCTGTTTTTAGTCTCCAGGAGGCGTTTTAGCTCGATGAAGATAGGGATCGCGTTCTGGATGAGCCCTTTTCGTACTGCTTGAGTTATGGTTCTCTGTTTGGAGGATGACGAAGATGCTGCTCCTCCACTGTCCCCAGCATCTTCTTCGATATCTGCTGCCTCAGACGACGATGCGTGGTTGGCTTGTATTCGGATCTCTTTGCTCGAGAGAACAAGAAACGAGTCCTGTTCAACAGAGCAAGCCAAGATAACTAACTAAACTAGTAATAGTATAGTATTTTCTATGATCTTGTTAACATATAACCAGTCATTTGCAACTCCAAATTCAAGAAACCATGATTTGAATAAGTAATTACCTGTAGAACTGATTGTCCAGTAGAATCCTCTAGAGAGAGCACGCCATCAGAAGCAGCAGCAAGAATCTCAGAGCATACTTTTGCAAAGGTGGCAAGAAGGTGCTCTGGAGCCATTTGCTTAAGCAAAGTAGAATAGATATGCATCCTTTGAGACCTTGAATGCTCGTCGTTTCCTCTGCGAACAACAATGGTATATAGCATTTAATGTATTTCACCACAAGCGTTGTGTAAGTTCAGCGAGAGGGTAAAACCATGCAAACCTAATTGAGAAAAGACGGTTCTCAGTCCGTGAGCCATTGGAGTTACTGCGTCCAGTATGAGCATTGCAGTCGTTCAAAACGAAAATAGATTCGACAAAGCTGTTGTAAGCTAAAAGAGGGGCCTTCGCTGCAGAGAGAAGTCACCGCGAAAAAATCAGCACATAAATGTAAAGAATCAGAAAATCAATATCCAAACTGTTAGCATATGTTTGTAAATCTATAACCTTTTAAGATGTTGCCAAATAGAAAGTCAGCCAGTTGCCTGATTTGCTCTGAATCATCAACCAAACACAATAGGAATCTAAGGAAAAGCAGTCCTCTCCACTTCACATAGTCCCGCTTTACAAAAAGGAACCAACTTGTATAAGACAACATTGTATAACTGATCTTCTATAACTTGTCTTTAGATATAGAAGTACCTGTAATAGCCTGGACAGCAGGATAAATGTTTGCCTTCTCACAAGTTCACACGGATCACGCAGACACTTTGTGATCTTCGACATATAACTGTTTGGTAACAAAGTCACAGATTAAGAATCTTGAATAAATGTAAGTCATGCGAGTTACACCATATACTAGGTTTTACCAGTCAACCATGGCAGTATATCGCACACAGAAGTCTGCCATCATTACCACGATGTTGTTTCGAATTGCAGCAGAATCACTCTTTTCTAGCTCCTGCACATAATTGAAAACCATGCATACATTTTAGCTTCCAGATACATAGCAGTATACTCCAGTTTTATTCCCATGTAAGTAGCATTCATGTTGCTATAAGTTGTTAGGACATAGGTTGTTAAGGATCACAGAAATGCCAGTCAAGTTTACCTGCACAAAGAGAGGAAGATAGCGCTTCGTAAGTTTCCCATCAGCTAAGCAAATCTTACCCATTGTCAACCATGCATGCACGTACAAGGACGGGGCAATTTGTTTCACGGGTACCACAGGCCCAAGTAACTTCTTAGATTTAGGATCAGAAGCCCCTGAGGTGATTATGGTGTGTACTGTTGGAACAAGATCATTGATATTGGCTGAAGGACATATGATAACTAATGATCCAATGGTGTAGATGGCTGTGATGCCTCGTGCTAAAGATTTTGAGCTAGAGTCAGCAGTTGATGATTTTTTTCGAGTTACAGAGTTCTGTGGAGTAAGAAAACCACTTTCTTGATTAGAATTCGAGATTTTTGAAATGCACTGTTCCAAAACTTCGGAGGCTTTAGATTGAATCTGGTTCACCCATCTCAGTATAAGGGAGTCAGCCTCTTCTTGATTTGAAGCCTTTCGTCTGCATAAGGTTCGGAGTGCTTTTATATGAGCATCAACCTGGTAAAAGCATAGAAAACAAATAAAGCATGTTGATAAGAAAGTGTCAAAATTATCATTTGCTATGATGCAATAGTCAGGATGTACATTTAAACATCAATTGCAAAAGAAACTTCAACATGATCCAAAGGTGGCAAGTAATATAAACCAAAACTCAGCACTACAATTTTTTATAACCATAATCACTGAGGCTTTCATTCCAGAAGGTCATGGTTAAGTTAAAGGAAATCATTCAAACCGCCTTTCAGATTTACTAAACTAGATGAAACTTATGTGGTGCCCATTTTCAACTTGGCTGCAACATCCAGAGGTTTCTCCAGAAACATGCAAGGAGGGCAGCGTAAACTTCAGAAAGCCAAATTTGATAAATGTGGTTTCATATAGCACATAGCTAGTCTATTTCTCTTTTCGAATTATCACGAATTTAGAATGCTGATCACACACTAAGAAAAATGTTTCAAGTGAAGTTGCAAGTCATTGATACAAGATAAAGTTATGCACTCTACTCAGTAAAAAGACAAACGCTGCATACCTCAGTGGAGTGCATATTAAATCCTTCTAGTCTTATGAGGAAATCTTGTGCTAGATCTGCAGCAGGTTCCGGAGGTAGAGCTATGGAAACATTAGATATTGTCTGCAATAGATATACTCGATCTCCCATCCAAGTAATAGAATGTGGTTCTACATCAACCATTTCTTCATCCATCAATCCTTTTCCAGGAGGGCTTTGCAGTTCACTATCCGTGTTACGTTTATCAAGAAGCTTCCAATGATGAATGAGGAACTCCCAGTCAACTGCTTTTTGAAGGAATGCAGATACCTCGGATAACAAAAACCAGGTACCAGGGGGAGCTGTCCACTTCTCTATTGGCATGGAACTCTTTAACCACCTGGATTCAGAAGCCGTGATGATATTTTGAAGCGTCGTAGCAATTTGCGTCTTGAGTTTTTTCTTTTTCCCTAAGCTAGAGCATATCTTTTTCACCCAAGGTGACACCTCTCCATCACACATCTCTTTCAGCAGTTCTTGAACTCCTTCTATAGATAGCAACTCATCTTCCACATTCAATTTATTCTTGCCTTTTGCATCACAAGCAACAGAGTTGTACCCAGCCTTAGATATGCGATCGATAACCAGTTCCAGGAAGAGATTCTCACATTCTTCTTGGATGCTAGTTTCATTATCACTAATCAAACGTGTAGTAGAGTGCAGCCACTCCCTGGCCACAAGACCGTTCGAGTATTTCCTGAAGGCCTAAAGCAAAAAATAAATAAAATAAAATTATACAAGAACAAACGCATACAATTATCTACAACTCCGTTCCAGTGAAGACAAAGAGAAACTACAGAGCAGAGAAATAAGAAAAACATAAAAGGAAATAACATGGCAATGGTGCTACATGCGTATATAAACCATATTTCAAATTCATATGCAAGAAAATAAGCATGAAAATGTGGTTAAAACACAGGTATTAACTTCACCTCAGATAGAGCTGAGATTGCCCCTTTCCGGATGCTAACAAGTGGATCAGAACAAGCCATGCCAACAGTTTTCAGCAGTTCTTCATCAATTTCACCTTCAAAAAGTGCCATTGATTTTGATATCAGTAAAAGAGCTGCCTTTCGAACTGCAGCTTTCTCATCCATACAGCGTAACTTCAGAATTTTGCTGACTCCATCGATTCCCTCATGCCCAAATCCCATCATATCTTTCAACAATGATCTACTTCTATCATTCCCAGATAAAGACACCACAACATGTGCTAAATTTGTCAAAGCTTTAGCTCTAACCCCGGCTACAGAATCCGAACAACGCTGAATCAAGGCTTCCAATAACCTCAAACCCCATGAATTCTCATCCCTTTCAACCATATCCAATCCAAATAGACCATTCAATGACATCATCAAAACAGGGATTAAATCCACAGAAAATATACGAAACTGAGCTTTACCTTGGCTCATCTTCACCACATAATCACAAAATCCAACTTGATGCTCATGATCCAAAGCCTTTACAATCTCCATAATGGATTCAACAGCTGATGCCCTTGGTTCAGCCTTTAATGGTGCTTTCTGCACCAAAAATTTTGGCATGTTCGCAACCGCTTTCTTAATCCCATCCGAAATTTCACCCACCCCCACCATTTTATTCACCACAAAACCCAAAGCAAAGCTCCTCACTTGTGATTTAGACAACAAAATTAGAGGGCTCAATGCCTTCAATATAACAGCAGCAGTATCTCCCTGATTCCCATGCTCATCCTTCAATGCTTCACTCAAAACCCGAGAACACAATTCACACAACCTCCTGAAACTCCCCAAATCACCCCAATTTTCAGCAGCAGTCAATGGAATCTCGCACATAGTCTGCACTAACGCCTTCAGACAATCTGCAAATCGATCCAAATGGACCAAATCCATCACCATTTCCAATTTATCAAGCAATAAAAACAAATCTTTGACATCATAACCTCCCTCTTCCCCTTCAACCTCCATACTGTCCCTATTTTCCATCCTGTTTCTTATTTCCCCAACTTTTCTCTTTCCCTTTTTCTTCCGACCAGGGCTTCGACTCACAGACCCTCCCTTCGGAAATGACGAAGGGTTTTTAATGGCCAATCGAATTGTGCGAAGGAGACTGAGAAAAGCCATGGGAGTAAACAGAGTGAAAACTGGGGAATTTGGGCATAGCATAATGGAGAGGTACACTTTTGAGGCCAAAATGGAAGTACTGGTACTGATCCCAGAATCAATGGCTGAAGAAATGGCATTTGTGAGTAAAGTGAGAGAAAGATTTCTTGAAGAAAGCTCATTGTAAAAACTCTCAATATCAATCGGATCTTTGTTGTTCAGAGTGTAATCCAATAGGGTTTCTAAATCTCTGAGAAAAGATTGCGAATTTGGTACATCAGTTTCCAGATTTGTACATATTCGAGCTATAATTTCATCCATGGCAGAACGGAAGTGGAATTTTTGACTGCGATTAGGAGATGGGGTGGGCGTTTTTTTTGGGATTTTTTCAAAAGTTTTCAATTTTCGTATCCTCCCGCTTAAATGATAGAAGGAAAAGGTGTAACCGTATAAGTCTTCTGTTAGAACTTAGAACCAGTATATATTTAGAATTTTTTTTTATTACTAGTATTTTTTATACTCCCGGCGTCCCACATCACCATTCACACTTTCTTTATTCGTCTGTTCCACACGGAGCACACTACTCTTCACACCCCCAAAAAATGAAATACTCCTATCATTTTATTCAACAACCTCAAAAATTACTTTAATTTCAAATTTGTCACTCCTTTTTCACACACATATCATTACTTTATTTTTTTTAAGTATTACCTAAAAATACTACAATGGAGCACCATCTAAAGTCAACAAATATAATCAAAAAGTATAAATTTTCTCAAACAACGTAATACAATAAACAGGAAACGTGATGTGGGATGGAGGTAGTATTAATTTCTAGATCTTTAATTTTTAACAATATGGAGTAGTATATATATATATATCTATTTATATTTATATTTAAATATTTTACATTAGGGTATTACCTATTTTATAATTTTCATTCTTTTATTCATGAGAGTTCTGTGTTTTTTTTTAAACCTAATATTTATTTGTATATGATTTAATGTTAATTTTAAGGGTGTATTGTAATTTTATCTTTATGGTTTATAATGTATTTTTGTTCCTAGAATTTAATATTTGTCTTTATGATTAGAGTTAATTTTATGAATATAATTATAATTTTATCATTTAATTTAATGATTTATTTTATCGTTATAATTTATTTAGAGTTGATATTAAGTGCACTCGGTAGGGGTGTGCACGGTGCGGTTATACGATTTTTTCTATATAATTTAAATTGTATTGTCATATATGGTTTGGTTTAGTAATCAAATTTAAATCGCGATTATTCAAGTAATATTGATTATGCGGTTTTAAACGATTTCGATTAGTTTTGGTGCGGTTTGATGGTTTTATTAATAGATTAGCCTACATAAATATCGATCTGAATCTCTTATTTTACAATTCTACTACACTTCGTATTTTACAACTTATTTTATAATAAAAAACCTATCCATAAATAATGATCATTACATCCTTGTATATTTGGCGATAATTTATTTAGCCATGATAATAACACATGTCAAACATTTAATATGTAGAATAGGTGATGAAACTTATAAATATAATAGGTGATCCCATTTACATTAATATATAAACAAAAATCTATAGTCATGTGAAAATATTTGCAACCCTTGATCTAATAATACATAGGAGGTTAGACTAGTTGATTAGCTTATAGTTGGGATTCTACATAGATGCATGAGATAAATAATAAAGATAAGAAGTACTCCATTAAAGTAAAAAGAAAAGAAGTTAGGACACAACTATAGAGTGAAGATAAAGACAACAACATTAATAGAATTTATTTTTTATTGAAAGAGTGGGTGAATAACTAATGAGTAATGACTAAACTACTTAAATACTAACATGTATAAATATATACTAATATAATCCTAATAAAAACTAGCGGTGCGGTTTTCGACCATAAAAATAAAATCGCACCATAAAGTGCGGTGCGATTTTTCATTAAATTATAAATTGTGGTTTATCTAAATAATTGTATATAGCAGTGCGGTATAATTCGGTGCGGGCAGTTTTTGCAATTTTCAAATTTTTTTGCCCAGCCCTAGCACCCGGGTGCAAGGGTACACCAATATGTGTATAACTTTTTATTCTATATTGTATATATGTTATTCTATTTTGTATACGTGTTTTTTAATAATTGTATATTTTTTCACACTAAGTTTTTCATTAAAAAAACTAACATCCATATGTGTATAACTTTTTATTCAATATTGTATACATGTTTTTTAATAATTGTATCTTTTTACACTAAATTTTTCATTAAAAAACTAACAATTAAATTGTATATATTTTTATTCAGAATTGTATATGTTTTTGTTTATTTTGTATACGTTTTTAAAGTGGGTGCACCCTATCATAAGGTGCACCATGGTGCACAATATAATTATTCATTTATTTATTCTTAAAATTTAGTGTTTGTTCTTGTCGTGGATTATAGTTGATATCATATTAAATAAGAATATTCAGATTGGAACTAGAATATTACGGACGAAAGATAAACAAGCCTAAAGAAGAAAAGAAAACGCAAGAGTTTTTTAGAGTGGTTCGGCTTACTAACGAACGTACGTTTACTATGGAGAGATATCATTTATTTCTTATGATAGTGTGGAAGGATTACAATGAAGAATAAGCTATAATGCAACTTATATACACATATGCTATACAACCAAAGTTACTGGACCAATGTGATGAATAAGCTTTGCCGCTTGTAAACTGATAGCAAATGGTTATGAAATAGAATGATCTAACTCGTGCCTTGTAGTGTTAGGCTACCGATCCATGTAAATAACAGTTGTTAACCAACTTAGATACCCGCTGAGAAGATCCTCCAAACTACTCTACACTCCTTTGCATCGGTTATATCATTATGTGTACTTGAGCTTCATTTTAGCTAGTTAACATCCGTTGCACATGATAACTCATGTATTCTGATCACACATGACCTAAACAAGCAGAACAACATATTTATCACACTCTATCCTGCTTGAATGAAGTTTATACTTCACAGTTCTAAAAATACTCCCTCCGTCTCATCCTAATGGTTACATATTTTATTTTTGGGCGTCTCATCCTAATGGTTACATTTCCCTTTTTAGAATATGAGACCCACACAAATTAACTACTTATTTCTCCATGGGCCCACACATTACACTAATACACCTACACACTTTACATTAAAATATTATTTATCTCACCTCAATACACATTAAAACACTATATTCATTAATTCACGTGCAAAAAGCAAACCAGTATTTTCATAACTGGACCGGAGGCTGAACCGGTAGATGCAACGGTTCGAGGTTCAACCGGTCGGACAGATTCAACCGGCGGTTCAACCGGAAAATTGAATTTGATATATTTTCAATTATATTTTATAATATTTACAATTCATTAAAAAAATTAATATTGACCAAAATTATTTTATAAATATAAAATTTAATTTACATAAAAATATGATTAGATAAAATATTTATAGTTTATAATTCATATTTTATACAATTTTTTATATATTTTCTCAATATGATATTATATAATTTATACTCAAATTACTATACGTTTGGTGCACCACTCCAGAAAATTACATAATTTAATTCAAAATTTAAATATTATATTTTAAAATAAATAAAAATAAAAGTTAAATAATATAAAAATATAAAAAAAAAACCAGTTGGACCGGTTCAACCGGTTTTTTCGATTTTGGCCGGTTCTGCGCGGTTCAATTCAAAAACGGTTTTATAGGGGTTTTGGACTGGTTTGGAGGCCGGTTCCCGATTCAACCGGCCGATCCAACCAATTATTAGCAAACGTAATCATAAGGACGGGACGGAGGGAGTAATAATTAACTGTAATAATTTATAAAAGTTAAGAATGAAAAGGCCAGGTTAATTGAAAGAATAATAATGCTTCAATTTTAAAAGAGGAAGAGTTAATATGATTTTATTAATTGTGAAAAATAGGTTTATTGAAATTAAAAAAAAAATCATGTCCTCAATCTATTTTATTGTTCAATCAAACCATCTTTTTTATAATTATATCTTTATAACTAACATTAAAATTAACACGATAAATATTAAGTTATAAGAACAAAAAATACACCCTAAAACAGCAAGAAAAATTACAATAATAAGTCGATGGATGTGGGTTACAAGCTAGCTAGTTTAATATGAATATGAATTCAGCTAAAAACATTCTAATAATCTCCACTGTCCACGTCAGCCCTCGTGGGTCCCATGTTGCTGGTTGTCCGTCCAACCGGTGCTAAGGCTGAGCTCGGTGGATAGATCTCTGGTGGCCGTTGATTCAGGTATCATCACGTCCCTTGATTCCAAATTTACTCTCGATGGCGATCTCACGTGATACTCTCTCGCTTCTTCAACATTATAACTAATTGGATATTAATTTAAAAATAAAAAATAAAAATCCATCATCAATACACAAATTCAAAGTGATTTAATTATAACTTTTAAAAAATACAAAACTTCTCGTGGGACAGTAATTATGTGAAACGAGTTTTGAGATATGTTAAAATATAAAAAAAACTTGTGTAAACAGGGTTACATACTCCTTCCGTCCCATTCAAATAGAGTATTTTTTTCATTTTGGTCGTCTCATCAAAAGGGTCTCATTTTCTTTTTTACATATATAGGACTCACACATTCCCTCTAACACAATTAAAATATGGGGCTCACACTCCCACCAATACAACTATCAACCACACATTAAATAATAAGAGCGAGTTGGTTGCCACCGGTTCCATGAATATTTTCATGGAACCGGATCCCAAAATTACAGCCATACAATATTTCGCGGGTCCTAAATCATTAATGATTTTGGGATAGAGCATGGGCAATACACCGCGTGTCCAACCTACACAAAAGCACCCAGACTAATCTTTTTTTTTTTACCTTTCTCATTTTTTCATACTAATAAATGCATATCACTCTCTCTCTCCTTTGCACTAATAAAATTTACAGGCATATAGATAAGAAAGCTATGTTTAGACTTAAACACTCTCTCCCAAAGTCAAATCATCTTTATTGATGGAATGTTTATTTTGATAAACATAAATATTTTTTTAAAAAATTACGTTATGTGCATGGTGAATACAAACTTAAGATTCTCTCTGGCACTATTAAATCAAATCATTTTTAATGATGGAATGTTTATTTTAATAAAGAAAATCTTTTTTAAAATTAGGTAATGTACATGGTCTAAATTAATATGTTTTCATTTTTTTTAATGAATTGGGTTGATCCAACTAATTTAAAAGGGTAATCTAATTATTTCTATAAAGTAATCTATTACAGATTGCATACAATTTTATTTGTTCCCAATACATTATTTATTTTTAGATAATAACTTAATCTTTTTCAAAACAATCTATTATTATAAAGAGTAACTCAATTAATAAAGAGTAACTCAATTAATAAAAAAAATAACCTAATGAATATGAAAAAGTAATATAAAAGATACTTAATCTTTTCTAAAACAATCTACTCCTATTATTATGAAAGAATAACCCAATAGTAACCTAATGAATATGAAAGAGTAACTTAAAAGATGTTGACCAAATACTCAAATTAAATAGTAATTTAATCTTTTTAAAAAAATAAAAAATAAAATTATATTCTTATAAAATGTAACACAATTAATAAGAAAGGATAACCTAATTAATATGAAAGAGTACCTAAAAATATATTAATCAAATACTCAAATTAAATAGTAAATTAATCTTTAAAAAAACTATTATTGTAGAGAGTAACCCAATTAATAAGAAAGAGTAACCTATAAGAAAGAGTAACCTAATGAATTAACCTAAAAAACCAAATATTTAAATTAAATAATAATTTAATATTTTCTAACGACATACCACCCAACAGTAGCACTTAGAGCTGAATCTTTAACCTCTTCAGTTTTCGCATTAAGAGAAAATACTTTCTTCATCTCTTTTACTTCGGACTTATTCAGCAAGATTCTTTATTCACATGCTCTGCTACCTCATTATTCTTTTTTATGCCCTTGTAACTTTTCGATTCTTCTAAATTGGTTACCTTTCTTCAAGTATGTGCAAACTATTATCCTCACTCTTAAAACTTCCACTATGATCAGAATAATCCTTTAGTGACTAGCAATTTACATCACGACAGTTGGTAGATCCGTCAATAGCATTCGAAACATCTATATTAATACTACCAACAACCATCTTTCTTCATTCTTCCATTATTACCCCAAGTTTGATCATGACAGAGAAAAGGAAAAGAAAGAGAGAGAAAATATGGAGAGAGAAAGAGAAGAGAGTAAAAAAAAGACAACTTGGAGATAAGAAGAAGAGAGAGAAGAAGGAGGAGGGAGGGGGGAAAGATGCCTATTTTAATGAGGGGGAGAGAGCGCCTATTTTAATTTGAGAGGAGAATGAGGGGAGAGAAACAACAGGGACCAATCAACTATTTTAATGAGAAGAGAGAAAGAGTAGGTGGAGTATATCCATTTTAGGATCCCGTGTTTTTAGGCTCATTTTTTTTTAAAAAATCCGGTCCTACAAATTCCAAAAAATAAGACTGATTCAAGCCCGTCTTTGTCTTAAATAATAATACTCATTAATCAACGTGCAAAAAAGTAAAAGAAGTCCCTCTTACACCGGGACAGATGGAGTACATTTATATGTAAACCCCTGTTACTCTTTATTACATAAAAAATTATCTTTAAATACATAAATTGTTACCCTTCAAAATTAAAAAAATTAAGATGATCTCACACAAGATTATTTCTAATTATGCTGTGTTATAATATGATTAATTGTCAACCTATTTTAATTATGAATAAGTATAGTTAACCTAAAAATATGCAATAAGTAGTATATTATTCTTTAATAACGATTCAATCCATATCACAATAAAATTCCCTTTATTTTAAGTAAGAAATAAAAAATATATAAATTCGAAATATATAAATACCTGTTTTGAGGTAATCCACGTTCTACTCTGGATCGTCTTCTCGCAGAGTTTGAGTTGTGTGACTCGGTTGAAGCAACTGAACTGAGTTGGTGGTAGTGAATCGTTGGGGCTATAACAACTTGGGGCCTATTATGTAGTATATAATTATTTTAAAATAAAAAATATTTCGAATACGTATTTAATAAATTTAGTACTATATTTTTAATGGATTTTCAATCTTCATAATAATTATATTCGCAATCGAAATTGTCTTCTTAATTTTTTTGTGACTTTAAATATTTTTGGAAGATATCTCGTTTGCCCATCTAATCTTCTATTTTTTTTTCATTATACATACATTTTTTTTCTTCAAATTTGTACAATTGAACTAACTTAGACATATATTTATTTAATTTCACATACATATATTAATTAAGCAAATATAAACTATAAAATTGAACTTGCCTTGATGATGGAGTAGTAGTATTCCTTGCATCATGTGAGTATATGTGAATTTCAAGACGATGCTGCATTACAAAATGTTTGGCACTTCAAAATATAGGAAATAAATTGAAATTAATATAATTATTATTGATTACATATCAATAAATAAATAAAATGAAATGTGCTAATTATTTCACAATTTTGGACAATTTCTTATTTACAAATTCAGCAGATAAATTGCAATTGCTATGATTAAATTATAATTAAATAAAAGTTTACCTCATCCGATGGAGATTCATCATCATCAGATTCATCATCATGAGGTAATAGCCATTGCCCATTTTCAATCATTCTACAATTTGGACATCTCATTTCTCCTCTGTAATTAAATTCTGACCCAATACAATCTATAGTACAATAAACTAATGATATTTAATTTTCAATCAAAATATGATACTAATTCATTGTGTGCAATCAGGGGTGCAAGTTCTCCTAAAATAATAATAATAATAATAATAATAATAATAATAATAATATATTATTCTTTAAACATATTGAGTGTAACTATTTTATTTATGGAAAAATAAGAGTTTGGTATATATTTTACAGAAAATTTATTGTCTATCATATGAAATAGTAAAATAATTTCACAATAATTATTAGAATCAGCTCATACAACTTTATGCGAAATTATATTTATTTTGTATTAATTGAAATATTTATTCTTGGCTAATTATAATGTGCACTCGGGTGCACTTTAAGATAGGGTGCACCCACTTTAAAAAACGTATACAAATATAAACAAAAACATATACAATTATGAACATAAATGTATATACAACTTAATTGTTAGTTTTTTAATGAAAAAATTGAGTGTAAAAAAATATACAATTACTAAAAAATATGTATACACTATTGAATAAAAAATTATACACATATGAATGCTAGTTTTTTAATGAAAAACTTAGTGTGAAAAAAAGTATACAACTATTAAGAAACACGTATACAAAATAAAATAAAAAGTTATACACAAAAAGTTATACATATATGTCTGCACAGTGCACCCTTGCACCGGGTGCACCTAATATAACTTTTTATTCTTACTAATATGATCTCATACTAGATTTCGAAAAATGAAGAAAAATGTTCTGCTTTTATTAATATAATAATAATAATTAAAAACCTCATAAAATATTACTCATACATCTCAAAATTAATTTTTTTTAAAAGGTAAAAATCAAGAAAAATTTTAAATAATAAGGTTAGTCGAGTATAACATTTTATTATAAAGGTATATATTTTAATTAATAAATATATTATGTTTTTAATTGAAAATTATATTTGAAATATAAAATTTGACTTTTTTTTTCAACAAATTAGAAGAATAATTTTTTATACTAAAAAAGTAAATATAACATTCAATATTAAAAAGTATAAAATTGAATTTAGACATACAGAACTAGATTCGTACTTCACACAAGATTTCGCCTAACAGTATTAAAACATACCTAAGTGAAAGAAATGTCCACAAATTAGGTCAGCTTTTCCTCTGTTGTTATCATCTGAAATTAGATCCAAACAAATGCTGCATTGTCGACCAGATGAAGCCATTTCTTGAAATAATTTATTAATTCAGAAAGAAAAATGTGGTGATATACAGTAGTGTGAAATAATGAGGTATATATAGGCAAATCAAGTTGAAAGGTGTCTAGATAGCAACAATTAATGAAACCATTCAAATTACAGAAATCTATTGTTTGAATTTAAAAAATGTGAATTTTTTTTAATGGAATATATAATTGAATATAAACGATTTTTTTTTTTTACTGACGAAGGACTATTATTTTCCTCTTTTATAATGTGGAATTGACGGATAAATGCGTTCACATTAGTTATGCATTTCTTTTCATTATAGAAAAAGGTGGATTATAAATTACATAAATACTATTTTCCATTTATATAATATGGAATATTGTATTCATTGCGATTACAATAATTTATGCGTGTAAATGCATATTTCGAAAAGAAAATGAACCTATGTCAAAATTATAGCAATATTGTAACATTAATAAAAATGAATAACCAAAATGATATATGGAATTTTTTTATTATACATATAACCACCTAATATTTTTCCCCATCGGATGATATGAAAATTTGAAAAACATGTATAAAATTGGTCTACCCTATTTTACTATCCAATATTACTACTACTACTACTAATAATAATAATAATAAATTATTATTATTATTATTATTACTATTATTCTATATAATGGGTACTTTTGTATGCTGGATTATTATTATTATTATTATTATTTTTTGTAGTGTAACACATAACAATTTGATTTTATTTTCTTTCTAAAAATGGAAACACAATTATACCTTTAAAAATTAAAAACACAATTATTATATCTTTAAAAATTAATATTACTCCATAAGAATAAACCTAGTCATGTGTATTTTCGAGTGGTATAAAAACTCAAGTTTCATATGATTTCTATTTATATTGTCTCCATCACAAAATAATTTTCACCTTCTCCATTTCAATTCATTCCATAAAAGTTTCATATTCCTAAAATGGTAAAAAAAAAATCATAACTAAGAACTCTAATCTCTCCCATAGACTTTATTATAAAAAATCCACCCCTACCTACCTAGTACACATCATTTTTTTTATTAAAAAGAAAAAACCAAAAAATAATCATTTTCTAAATTTTCTAATCTAAAGAGCAAAATAAAATGTGAGACGGGCAATATATAATTTTGAAACTTGCCTTGCAAAATCTTATAAATGGGTTGGAACAGGAGGAAAGGCGTTAAAACGAAACCAATGGGCTTCAATAATTTTACAAAAGAAGAGGCCCATATGAAGTCATTGGGCTAATTTGAGCCCATTTGGGCCCAAATTTAGAAAAGAGTACAAGATTTGTTAATGGCAGGAAGACGAATCCCTTTTGGATTAGGTCATCTACGAATCGATCTTCAATCTGATTTCTTCGTATAGCCCAAACCCTTGCCCTATATATACCCTCCACCCTACTCTTTCATCACCCCTCTCTCGCTCTCTCCTTCTCTCTCTCATAAAGTAGCTTTATATTTTCTGGAGAAGCGATACGAGGAGCAATCATCATGTTGGTCTACCAGGATTTACTTACAGGCAAGTCTCTATTTGATTCAATTTCGATTGTATTTCGTTGGATCTAATTGTCGAAGTATTTCATTTCAATTCTATTTCGTTTTCTTAATCGCTTTAGTTGGATCTAATTGTGTCATTGTTTCGTTTCCAACTGATTCTGTGCTGATTCTGTCGTTGATTTGTAGATCCCTCCCCTTTTGTACTCGATTTATTCTCACTTGTGTGAATTCCTTTATTTGTGTGAACTTACTTGACTTTTATGAATCTCACAAGTCTCTCGATGGATTAGAATGATTTTGGATTAGTTGGTCCTTGAACAATTATATTTTCTTTATTAAAGTTCGATGCTTTTCTGAGCTTCAACTGAATCTAAGGATTAACATTTGTTGATTGATTTCTGCTGCATAACCCTTGATTTGATTTATCTCTTTTATGTTTGTTCGTATCAAAATTTAAACTTTTTCTAGTTAATAGGAGTTTGTAGGGTTGGGTACTTTATTGAAAGTCTTGATTTTTTTGGTTACAGGTGATGAGCTTCTCTCGGATTCTTTTCCCTACAAAGAAATTGAGAATGGAGCTCTATGGGAGGTTGCCGGGAAGGTTAGTGTTAATTTCAATCCTGAATTTAGTTGTCTTGATATAATTCAAGTTATATGATATAATTCTGGTAATCTTTTTTTATTTAGTTACAATTATAGTGTTTCTAAATATGGCGATTTTGTTTATGTTTATGATTGCTCAAGTTATATGATATAATTCAGGTAATTTTTTATTTAATTTAAATTACAGTGTTTTGGAAAACAGGACAAATCAATAACTTTTCTTGTGTTTTATACTGGGTGGTGCTTTGTAGAAGCTGATGATTTTTCATGTGTATTATAGTGGGTTGTTAGGGGTGCTGTCGACGTAGATATTGGTGCTAACCCGTCCGCTGAAGGTGGCGATGAGGACGAAGGTTGCGACGACAAAGCTGTCAAAGTTGTCGACATTGTTGACACTTTTAGGCTCCAGGTTTGTTTGACTAAGTTGTGCATACAGTATTTGTGATTATAATGCATGCTGAATATTGTTTGCTAGCTTTGGGTCCTGAATGTTGTTCTCCAATTTCTGTATATACAGGAACAACCTCCGTTCGACAAGAAGCAATTTGTTGCTTTCATTAAGAAATACATCAAATTGCTGACCCCTAAGCTCGATGCAGAACAGCAGGAGAATTTCAAGAAAACAATTGAGGGGGCGACCAAGTACTTGGTTTCCAAAATCAAAGATCTCCAATTGTAAGAAGCAAGCAATAATCATATCCCTTCATATCTTTAACCATAACTTTGTGATATACTTATAAATAACATTGTTTTTATTATTTTTTGTGTGTGTAGTTTTGTGGGGGAGAGCATGCATGACGATAGCACTCTGGTCTTTGCTTACTACAAAGAAGGTGCTGTCGATCCAACGTTCCTCTACTTTGCACATGGTTTGAAGGAAATCAAGTGCTAAGTCGACTGTGTAACATTAAGTTATGTTTTTGTATTGAGATTCTAAGTGTGGCTCGCTTTCGTTCTTCATTTTTGATCGGATTGTGGTGTTTTTAATTTAAAGACATGGTTATTCTACTGTTTGGTATCCTGTTATAGTGTTACTATATGAATTATTCCAGCTGCATAGTTGTCAAAGTGGGCATCTTTGTAATGTGAGATTCGCATTTCCATTAGAATTATACTTCACTTTATACCACCTTTTTTTTCTTCTTTTGTTTAATGGCGCAAGTGAATAATAATGTTGACCATTATAAGTTCCATAGAGAATTAAGAAACAGTGAAGTGCTAATATTCCTCTTTTCTTTGTTAAATAATATTGTACATGATGATTTATACAGTTAAAGATCGATAAGAGATTGTGAAAGCTGAAAATATTACCCCAGATGGACCCATATTAAAATACCGTTTTTATAAGAATAAAAAATGCTTCTAAGATAATTTAAATATGATATTCATTAGGAGTGAGGCTCCTGTGCACCCGGGCGCACGGAGCACATTCCGTGCGCCTTTACAATTTTCATGCCCCTTTACAATTTAAACTCCTAGCGGACACGGAGCATCTTTCCGTGTCCCCTGGCCACAGGAGCTTTTGCCATGATTGTGATTATTACAAACATGCAATTTGAGGGGCAACGGAAAAAAAAAATCGGTCCACTCTTTATTAATTTTCTAAATAAAAAATATTAATTAATCAACTCAAAAAATATTA
The DNA here is from genome assembly GCA_023678885.1 of Pogostemon cablin. Lineage (NCBI taxonomy): Eukaryota > Viridiplantae > Streptophyta > Magnoliopsida > Lamiales > Lamiaceae > Pogostemon > Pogostemon cablin. The sequence goes on along the minus strand of CM043009.1, from coordinate 24,577,674 downwards.
AAAAAAAATACATTGTTGCATTTTTGCACATAGAATCAAGAGATATAATATAAAATTGTTTTTGCACATAAAAATGTGTAAAGTATTTATAATATTTTAATGTATAGTGAGTGTTGTGCGTGGGCTCGTAAAGAAATATGAATTGATTTGTGTGAGTTTTATTTAAAAAAAAATAAAAATGCACATTTTATTTTCAAACAAAAATATCAAAATATACATATCGGCGTGAGACAGAATAGTATTAAACACTTTGGGATAAATTCTTATTAAGACAAAAACTTGTGTGTCCCGTGGGAACACAATAATTTAATACTAGTTTTTTTCATAAATTAATATTTTATTCATGTGTTCCATGAGCACACCACACAGGAGACCAACTCAATTATTAATGAGTATATATTGGGTGCACCCGGGTGCAAGGGTGCACCCACATGTGTATAACTTTTTATTCTATTTTGTATACATGTCATTCTATTTTGTATACGTGTTTTTGTAATAATTGTATATTTTTTTCACACTAAGTTTTTCATTAAAAAAACTAACATCCATGTATATAACTTTTTATTCAAAAGTGTATACATGTTTTTTAATAATTGTATATTTTTTTACACTCAATTTTTCATTAAAAAAATTAACAATTAAATTGTATACATTTTTGCTCATAATTGTATATGTTTTTGTTTATATTTGTATATGGGTGCACTCTATCATATGTGCATACTATAATTAGCCATTATTAATTAGTATGTAAACTCTCTTGATTAATATCATATAATAGACCAACTCAATTATTAATTAGTATGTAAACTCTTTTGATTAATATCTATCTTTACAATTGATTTATGTATTATTTAAAGATAGTAATTATCTTTACAATATATTATTTGTAATTATCTTTATAATTTTTAAATAGAAAGAGTTGAGACTCTATTTAGAAACTAACCACCAAAAATTTTAATCCCATTAGGGCCGTAGAGACAACCAAGAAAAGCCCACTAAACCGTATAATATTATATATATATTCTCCGTATTGTCTTCGCCTTTTCCAGATCTCTCTCCCCTCTCCTCGTGCTCTGCGTATCTCTCTTTGGATTTCAGACCAGAATAAAATAATTTACAATAATGTTGGTCTATCAAGATTTGTTGACAGGTAAGTTATTTTTTTTATTATTTAATTTGTACCCTCAGTTGCCTATTTTTTATATTTATTGTTCCTTCTAATTGTGATATTTTTGTGTTTTTTTTGAAAATTTTATTGGATGATTCTGTCGACGAATTTGAATTTTTATATGTGGTAGTTTGAATTTGATATATAGTGAAGATTTAATTTTTATTCGCATGTAGGTTTTTTTTTTTTTTTTTTTTTTTTTTTTTTGGTGGGGGTGGGGGTGTAATTCATGGATTATATGACTATTGTGCTACTTTGATCGATATAATGTTAATTCGTAGGCTAATTGTTGATGTATTACTCTTCTTTAGATTGATGGTTTCTATTAAAAAAATTGTGTGTTTTAATACTCTCTATGCATTGCATGCTTTTGATGAGGGTGAATGTATTATAAACATACTCTGCTTTAGATTGATGGTTTCTATTGAAAAATATGAGTATTTTAATACTCTATGCATTGCTTTGATGGGGTGAATGTATGATAAAATTGCCTTTGTTAATATTCAAACATTACATTGTAGGTGATGAACTTCTATCAGACTCTTTTCCCTATAAGGAAATAGAAAATGGTGCTCTCTGGGAGGTTGCAGGAAAGGTTGGACTTGTGTTACATCTCAATTGTATTTATATTGTAATTATTGTGGATTAAATTTTGTGGTTTTTGTGGATTGTAGTGGGTAGTTAAGGGAGCCGTTGATGTGGATATTGGAGCAAACCCATCTGCTGAAGGAGGCGACGAAGATGAAGGCTGTGACGACCAAGCAGTTAAAGTGGTCGACATTGTCGACACATTTAGGCTGCAGGTTTGTTCTGCATAGTTATATGTGTTGCTATAGTGAGCATTGTTGATAATGAGTTCTGAATTGAATTGCTACTATAAGTTATGTTGATAATGATCTCTGAATTGTGATATAATATCCCTTTTGTAGGAGCAACCACCGTTCGACAAGAAACAATTCATTGCTTACATAAAGAAATACATCAAGCTGTTGACAGCAAAGCTCGAAGGGGAGCAGCAAGAGCAGTTCAAGAAAACAATCGAGGGTGCAACCAAGTTTTTGGTTTCTAAAATCAAAGATCTCCAATTGTAAGCAGAAGTGGAATTCTATGTTCCTATTTACACTTACGCATGACAAACTGTTTAAAGTACTTATATTAGAATGACATGATGAACGTTGTTTTCATTTTTGATAGTTTCGTGGGAGAGAGCATGGCGGACGACAGCACTTTGGTGTTTGCTTACTACAAAGAAGGTGCGGTCGATCCTACATTTTTGTACTTTGCACATGGTTTGAAGGAAATCAAGTGCTAAGTTGCTGCAAATAGATTGTGATTGTGCCATAGATTTTTCAGTTGGTATACTGTTTTATTATTTTGGATGTTGAGGTAAATCTTTTTGCTATAATTGAAGTTTTGATGGTATTGCTTAGTGATTTGAATTTAATTAGAGCTTTTGTTTAAAGTATATATGGTTGATTCATTAAAGTTGTTTAATAGTGGTGGGCTTCTTTGGACCAAAAGATCATTTCTCCATATTTTGTGTGTGTTGGATTTGTCTACTTGGCTTTATATTTCGTGTGCATTGGCTTTATATTTAGATTTAGAAATATCACTTTTTTTTTTTTGAAGGAAAAAATCTTTTTGGCTTTAATTAGGATTTCATCCCGTAAATATTAAGGCTAATCTCTTTTTTCATTGTTAGAAACTATAAGTTGTAATGGGAAAAGAGCCTATTAACTTTAGATTTTTATTAAGGGTATTTCTTTTGATGCTCAATTTTATAAAAATATTTTGATCCGGTTAAAATAAATGACTTAAATTGTCTATATTCGTGATTTGATTGTACATCTCTAAGAATTGATTGTACATATTTTTATAATTCGGTTAGAATTTTGAGTTAAAGATGTTTTTGTCATTTTGGACATTTTAATATTTATCACTAAGAGATATTAAAAAAATAGTAATAAATAAATTGAGGCATTAAAAAATTTAACCTGAAAACTAACAAAAACTCACACCAAAATGGAAAACATAAAAGAAATAAAATACTACTCCTAATAATTAAATAAACAAAAGATTTCCAAGAAAAGAAAAAAATGTTAACCAAGCAATGAATACCTCCATCTTTCATAGATCATTATGTTTTTCCATAAAAAGTAAAGCCTTTCCAACATCTCTTTTCAAATGCTAAAGTTACATGTTCTCTTTCTTTTTGTTGATGATGATGAAATATTAACAAAATTGAGGAAATAATTCTAACTTCTTCTACAAATTAAATTTCACAACCATAGTTTTTCCTTTTATTCGTACTAATTAAACAATAATTAATCATTAAGCACATAATTAATTGTGATTACTGCTCCATGTGTTTTGGTCAAAAGTTTTCTAGTCCAAATCAAATAAAGTTAAAATGTACTATACAATAGACATAACCATCTTAAATTGGTATAAGAAAATGAATAAGTGGATAAAGAAGTGAAAATCAAATTTCTTTTTCTACTAAATCTTTTACTCCTATTTATCAGTTCAATATAATTTAACATTATATACGTGACCAGTAATGAAAAATATTAATATTATACAATTAATTAAAATGCTCGAGCAAATAATTGAGAGATAATTTCAAATCTTGTAATATGTAATTGTTGGATACTTTAAGCTAAAGCAAGAATTTTAATCGAAAATTAGAAGTGTACTGAAAGGCATGACGAGTTAGGCTGCATTGAAGTGGGCATGACAACTTAATTTTTAAATATTATTACAAAATCTAACTCTTTATTATTATTATTTAAAATTAATTGGATTTTATAGCTATTTATGGAAATCTCACATACTTATTTTGTTATAGAAATAATACTTACAATTCAGTTTTAAGAGAATTATACATGTAGAATATTATTCATATACAACTTATTATCTTAAATAATGATGTTCGTGTTACAAATAAAAGTAATAATGTTTTTAATAAAAAATTATTCTTAACATATATAAAATGATCGTTTAATTGAATATATTATTAATAATTCATTGAATAAATAAAAAATTAATTATCTTTTAAACAATCCAACACAAAATGTGTTCATTGTATATATAGTAGTATTAGAGAGTATATGATATTAGATAATTGATGTATAATTTACATTAAAATACGAATAAATTGCCATTAAAATATAACGAGTCACACCTCATCAAAGAACTTTGTCATACAATATATAATTAATATAATATAATTAAGTCAATTAATTAGAATAGATTTTCTAGACATGGTGTTGGGACCATTAACCATAGAGGTTGGCTTTAATTAAGAGTTGAATTTAATAATAAGTACTTTATATTTTGAGGTTTGGAATATTAAAATGTGTATTTAAAGGTTTGAAAATGAAAATTTATTGACAAAAAACCAACTTAGAAATGAGTTGATTGTGTGTTTTTTAATAAATATTATTAACTTCTTATATTAAATATTTTATTAAAAATTAACAAGAAATTCGTTAATAACATCGCTAACAAAATGTATAACTTCTTATTAAGCAGTAGTATGTTTTTAGTCATTAATGTATAAATAATATTAGTAGAGTATAAGTTTTAAATGTGAAATTCTTATTAAATTTGAAATTATATTTAAATACTTAGAATCGAATTTATCTTTTGAAATTATGTTTGAATACTTAGAATCAGATGACCATTTTAATCTTCAATTTAATAAGTTAAATAAATGAATAAATTCCTTATGCACTGCCAAAAACTGACAAGCACCATCATCTTAATTATAATGTATACTCCCTCCGTCCCAAAATATTGACACACTTTATTTTTTAGTTTGTCCCACAGAAATTGACATATTTCCTTTTAAGAACATGGGACCCACTCAAAAACAATTTATTTATTTACATGGGACAACACAAACATCACACCCACCACTAATACAACTACCCACTACACATTAAATATTATTTCTCTCTCTTCACTTTACATTAAATTATTATACTCCTTAATTTCCGTGCCCAAAAAAAATGTGTCAATTTCTCTGGGACGGAGGGAGTATTATTTAAAAAACTTATAATAATTCAAACAAAATACATACAAATCAAAATTGGGTGCAAAATTTAAACATGATCAATTAATCCAAAAAAAACAAAAGATTGAAACATTTCAGGACACATGAATGTGTCTTAATCAATAGCAGAATCCAATGTGGGTTTGGAGACAGGGGAAGTGAGAGTAATAATCTGCTACAACTTGGAAAAACCAACTTTGTCTGCTCTCTCTACTTCTACTCCTTGGACTCTGTGCTGGAAATACCATCCATTTCAGGGACTAAATATTAATTAAATAATTCATTCAGGGCACATTTGTAATTTAAGAACATGGCCTTCTGCCCTTTAGTCAGGCTAGGTCGGCTCCCACTTTTTTTTTTTTTTTTTTCTTTTCAAAAACATATACTCCCTCTGTCCCATAGAAGTCGGTATAATTTTTTTTTGGCACGGAGATTAAGGAGTATAATAATTTAATGTAAAGTGAAGTAAAGTGAAGTGAGAGAAATAATATTTAATGTGTAGTGGGTAGTTGTATTAGAGGTGATATGTGGGGTCCATGAGAATAGATTAATTGTTTTTGTGTGGGTCCCATTTATTAAAAAAGAAATGTGTCAACTTTAGTGGGACAAACTAAAAAGGAAAGTGTGTCAATTTTTATGGGACGGAGGGAGTACTCCATTTTATTATTATTATTATTATTTTCCCTATCTTTAATCATGTTCACCTAAATTGCCGCCTAAGCACTATGCAAAAAGAAGCAATTAATGAATAAATAACTTGCGATTAATTAATTTAATATAAAAAAGTTAACGTAATTTAAAAAGTAAAACTAATTTATACTCCGTGTTTAAATAATTGTATTATAATTTGAAATAATATTTTGTAATTATGATTATTGATATTTGTAATTTTTTTAAATAAAATTTGATTAATGAGGCGATACTTTATGCATATAGATGCACGAATTATAATTATGTGGACTTAATTATGTTTTATATGAATTCATAATACAAATTAAGAGTAAAGATTTATATTACAAATAACAGCAATATTAATCATGTAATTACAAATAAATTGACTATAATAATCATAAATAGAAAATAGTGTACAATAAAAATCTTAAATTATAAAATTAAAATAGTACTCCACATAGTTACGTAGAATATTTTTGTGATATTTTGCCAAAATAAATAAAATAAAAATGCATGGAATACATTTTGAGATCGGATCAATCTTATCGTCAATTAATTTAAATTAAATGGATCAAATAGGGGCTCTAGAAGATTCGATAAATTCATAAGGGAGTCACAATTAATAGACCTTGCATTGCACGGCAGATCTTTTACTTATTACAAAGGTGACGGAAGCTGCAAAAGTCGTTTGGACAGAATTATGATAAGCTCAAAATGGTTAGAAATGTGGCCGAACTCATACCTTCTGAGGGGCAAAGAGAACCATTTCTGACCACTTTCCTCTTATTCTGGACATTAAAGCTATGAATTGGGGACCTAATCCTTTCAAGAGTTTAGAAGCATGGTTAAAACATCCGAACTTCATAGAAACAGTGGAGGAAAAATGGGCTGCACACAAAGTTGATGGATGGAGCGGATTTGTTTAAAAGGAAAAGCTCAAATTGCTTAAGGCAGATTTGAAAAAGTGGAATGAAGAAGTGTTTGGTAGACTGGACAACCAAGTGGAGAATAGAAATGAGGCAGTATGGAAATGGGATATTCTAGACGAGGTTTTCGAGTTAGAAGATGAGGAATTTATGGCCAGAAATAAAGAAAGAGCTCTGCTTTTATGTGGTATTAAGAATAGAAACAGTATGCTACAGCAAAAGACAAAGATTAAATGGTTAAGATATGAGGATACGAATTCAGCAACGTTACATAAGTTCATAAACAGTAGAAGAGTGAGAAATGAAATAAAAGGCTTACATGTGGAAGGCAGATGGACACAAGAGGTAACTGAAGTGAAGGATGCTATTCACAAGATGTTTAAGGCACATTTTAAAAAGGACAGTGTCACAAGGTTGAGAATTGGTACTGATTTTGTAACTAGAAAAATTCCAGCACATATTAGAGATGAAATGGTGAAATCTTTTTCTGAGGAATAAATTTTTTCAGTGATCAAGTCATGTGATTCTTCAAAAAGTCCGGGACCTGATGGTATGAACATCGGAATTTTCAAATGCTGTTGGGAAACGATCAGGGAAGATTTTCTGAGATTTTTTGAGGATTTTTACAAAAATGGAAAGCTCACTAAAGGAATTAATAACTCGTTTATCACTCTGATTCAGAAAAAGGATACATCAGTAGATATCTCAGATTTCATGCTGATTTCACTTATTGGAAGCATTTACAAAGTGCTGACAAAGGTGTTAATGAGACGAATTAGCAAAGTACTCAATTCTATAATTTCTGAGGAACAATCGGCATTTGTTGGGGGCTGTCAGATTGTGGATAGCATTCACTCTGAATATCATTATTGAGGATGCTAAAAATAGGAAAAAAATATCTTTTGCTACAAGATAGACTTCTCCAATGCATATGATTCAGTGGATTGGATATATTTGGAGGATATGCTTAAAGCTTTCAATTTTCATGCAAAATGGGTGAAGTGGATGAAAGTTTGTTACACGTCTGCGAGAGCTTCGGTGTTGGTCAATGGCAGTCCTTCGGGAGACTTCGGACTAGAAAAAGGCCTAAGACAAGGTGATCCTTTGTCTCATTTTCTCTTCATTATTGCTGCAGAGTGTATTGGCTTTATCATGGAAAAGGCTATTCGATTGGGAGTATACAAGCCGATTTTAGTTGGAAAAGATGAAATTCCAGTGTCCCATCTACAGTATGCAGACGACACTATATTTGTAGGAAAGACGGAGTATAGAAACGTGATTTTCCTTAAAAGAATGTTGCTGATTCTAGAACTCTTGACGGGGCTGAAAGTTAATATAAATAAATGTTCTTTTGTTGGTATCAATGTGGTGAGGGATTGAAGCTTGATATGACTGAGATATTAGGATGTCCCACTATCAACCTTTCAATGAAATATCTTGGTGTTCAAGTAGGATGCTCTCACAAGAAGAAGGAGGATTGGATATATGTTGTAGAGAAGGTCAAGAATAGGATAAGAAAATGGGAAGGTCTCAAATTATCCATTGGCAGCAGATTGGTTCTTTTGAATGCAGTTCTCACTGTTGGCAATTGGATCGTGTGGTTCAAACGTGATCGTTAGGATAACAGGTAAACAAAATCAGCGGAAGCATAAAACGTGTTTACCGTACTTCTGGGTTGGTGTAGAGGATGAACCGTTGCAGAGAACCACCTCTTAATCTTCTGTTGTATGTCCCAAGTCGAATCCTGCTGTTGTGTGGGCAACAATCCGCAGGATTCTCTCAATCTGCTCATGTTCTTTCTAACTGTCAAATGAGGCACTGACTTAGGGTTAACAGGAGCTGAGATGACTTATATAGTTGGGCTACAGCAGGGACCAGGAGGAGAAATTGGGCTGGGCCTCAATTGAATTTAATTAACCAAGCTTAGCCCAAAGCTTTTAATTAAATCCAATAATAATAATATAGTCCACTAAAATATTATTACTGCACTACCCATCCAATCCCAAAATTATGTTCTGGGCTCCTTCTTATTATAAGCCTGATAGTCTCCCCATCTTTAAGATATACAATGTCCATTAATTAATTAAGTTACTGACAACTCAAATTAATTAATATCTCATCCGAGAGTAGTACCACTCAACCTTTTTATCATGCCGGAAATTAATCCACTTGCAAGATTTACATGATAAACCTTATGAGCTCCTCAAGGGGACATCATCAACCTATGACGGACATGGATTCCTTCTACAATCAACAGCACACCATAGATACAGCACTACTTTTCAACTCACCGAGTTTGTTGATTTAATACTTATAAATCTCACCCATTGATGAATCAAAGAAATACATACTGCCCTACGTGTCGAGGTTATTGTATAGGGATTAAGAGTACGAACTTCCATAATAACAGAGATCAAGTTCTACTATATAGTCAGTATAAGAAGAACGATCTCAGGCGGTCCTGCTCAATACACACAAGTGCACTAATGTGATTCTATAGCCAAGACAAGCTAATACCAAACCACACTACAACCATACCGATAGAGAGTCCCCGTCTATCTCAGTTGTGAGCATCTGTTTATACTTTATAAGGAAACCGATAATATGATCTTCTGCGTGTTGTCGCACAACATATTATCTACAGTATAAAGTAAATGGACTATTGCATCATGCATATAAAATAAATTATAAGATGCAATCATTTGATCAATGATTCTCATTTCAAATATTGTTATGACATTGTTCATACTAAAGCTAGACTTTTAGTATACAATCCAACAATCTCCCACTTATACTAAAAGACTATGCTGTCATGTCTTCTGCCATACATCTGATTCCTACTCCCACTACACGACCATTATAAGCTCTCGCCTTAAGGTCCTTGTAAATGGTTTACTAGGTCATCATCCGATGCAATCTAGGCAACAACAACCTTCCCCTCATCATACGATTTCTCGTAACAGGTGGTACTCGCGCTCCATGTGTTTAATTGCCTTATGGACTTGTGATTTCTTCAAGTTTGCAACTGCACCAATATCATCAATGTAAATTGTGATCACCTTGGGCAAACTTAGAAATACTTCAAAGTCCATCATGAAGTCTCTAGAGTCATATAGATACTTTGGCTGCCTCATAGGCTCCAATTCATCATCTTTCCATGATGGAGTCCGGAGTCTAAAATATATTTCTATATAACACTCCTCCACATTATGACTCTACTTCCTAAGATTAAACACATAACCTTTGAGGTGAATTTACTGCCGTCTAATCTGATTAAAAAATCTGAATCTACGTAATCCACAAGAAGCAGTGAATCTGTCCAGTAAGTCCACATATAATTTCCAGTCCTTCTCAGACACTTTATAAATGTCTTACCACAGTTCATCATTCTTGTTCCGGGTTACGTTGATACCCACTGTTCATGCATCCAGCAAAACAGATATCCAACATCGTTCATAGCATTCCTTAGATTAAGCTTTCTTATTCGCCGAAGCATAAGGAACCGCTTTCATCCTCTTTATCTTCTTCTTGTGTCTCAAAGACACATTCACATAGATAAATTTACATGCTAGACGAGTATGGACTGTATCATTTTATAAAACTTGAGATAAGCATAATATCCTTTCTTGTGATCCGTATTACCGTGATCAAAAGGATATATTTTGTCTTTCTTAAGTCCTTCATCTCTACCGCTTTATTAACCGTACTCATACGCCCGATAATACTCTTTCATTGTTTCCAATGAGCAAGATACTATCTACGTATAGTACAAAAAACACCACCACGTTTCCGTCACTCTTTACAATACACAAGATACATCCGCTGATTGATTTAAATCCGTGCCACTGGATTACCTAATCAAAACAGATGCTTCACGATCTCAAAGCTTGCTTTAGTCCATCGCTGGACACTTTTAAGCTTACTATCAAAATGCTATTAGTACTTTGCAATGAAACACTCTGGTTGCTTCACATAGATGTTTTCCTCAAGACTTCCAATCTGGAAAGCTGTCTTGACATCTATTTGCTGTCCCACATAATTCAATATGAGCAGCAATAAATAAAAGAATCCGGATCAATTTAAGCATAGCTACCAGCGAATATGTTCCCTCATAATCGAACCATTTCTTTCTGAGTACATCTTTTCGCAACAAGCTTTACTTCCAAGATTTTCACCTTTCCGTATGATCCTCTTTTATTTCCCTATGACCACTTGCAATGGCTTTTACACCATTTTAGTGATCGTTCAAGCTCCAGACTTAATTTAGAATCCATGGATTCTATTTCATCATTCATTGCATCTTGCTAAGATTCCGCATTTTCATCTTGTAGTGCTACGTTGTATCCGTGGGATAATACCATGTTTACTAGGGATCAAGTCTCACGACTTTCCCAAAACATATATTTATGGGTTGTCATACAACCCTCCCACTACGACAAGGCACTACATGTAATTGTGTATCAGACGTGACACGCGTTGCAGTTTACCTTGTGGTATATCCTCTTGTACACTTGGTACTTATACTTAGTGTTTTCCTCTCACTTTCTTTAGAACAACTTATACATGGGTTTGTGATTTATTACATAGTCCTTTTCCAAACCCTTCGATCTTTTGGACTAAATAAATCACCCTCCATTTTTCTAGGATATCCCATATACAGACAAACGTTTCACGAATTACTGTATCTAGGGCATATCCATAAAATGAATTTAATTATTCCAAATAATTCATCATCTATCTAATCATTACCATAAGAGCCTTATACCTTCTACCCACCACACCATTCAGTTTGGGGCATACCCGGTGCAGTCAACTTGAGATTTAATCTCAACTTCTGATCAATAGTTCCTAACTATCCCAAGAGGTATTCGTCATCATGATTGAATCGTAATGACTTAATATATTTTCCATGACGCTTCACTGTACCAGCCTTACAATTCTTGAATTAATCAAAGAACTTAGACATGCAGTGCATCATATAAATATATTGGTTTTCAGAATAATCTTTGAATATTCATAACCACCTCTTGCCTGGATAATATTAGGTTCGCTTGAATCAGAATGAACTAATTCCAACATATATATCTTTGGCTCTACACCCCACAGCCTTGAAAAGGCAGTTAATCATTTTTACTTCCAAGCAAGACTCGCAAGTCCGATAGTTTCCACTTCAGATAAACCTTACGGTCTATCGGCCATCAACTTTTGAATCCTACTCAAGTAAAATGAATTAGTCATAGACGCCAAATGTATGTTTAGTTCATTTTCGAAGGTTCTTTTCTCTTACTAATATTAGAAGATACATTATTAATTACTATTTATTGCATCTGTGGGATGTTCATGATTCAAGAGTATACTTTTTATCCACCATCGTACTTTAACGGATTATAGCCTCATTCCTCATTACTATGACCATGTCATTTAAATGAAATGAAGTATCCATCCGTTAATGCATAGAAACCGAAATTAAATTCTTTCTATGAAACGTACGTAAAGACAATTTCTCATAATCAATCGTTTATTCTTATCATGAGATAAATAAACAACTCCCACTGCAATAACCACTACCTTTATAGTTTTACCCATATTATTAACAATCTTATCCTTACTCAGTGATAAACATTTAGTGATTCCAGTATCTACATACTTCGTGTCAGTAGATGCCATCACTAATCATGTTTAAACCATTAGTAAATAAGATATTAACCTTGTTCAGATCATGATGAAAAATGGCTTTCTTTTGCCACATGTTTTGTTAGAAGTTTCCCACCAAATACAACCTCTCGTATTTCAGGTAGAACTTGCTCAAAACATCCAGGCAAATTGTGAAGAATAAATTGATTTAGGTTTCCCTTTCAATTTCTATTCCAAGCTCTTCCAATTCATTCATCAATTCAACCATGATCTTTTGCCTTTTTAATTTACTCAAGTATCCGAAGAGTTACATGAGATCATCATATTTCTATGAACCTCTCATCTCTTCACTAGAGACTTTAATAGGCATCATGAGACGTCCTTTGTGAGAATACAGATGTATTTTCTTAAGCAGTAATTTTCAAAACCAAGATTCTTTTCTAATAATCTAATTTGGACAAGTAAATATAATGTCTTTTAGTTAACAATTAGTGAAATAAAACCATTCGAAATTCAGAGAATCACAAATAAATATTCTGATCAAATCTTCGAATTTTATCCTTTTATATTGATTCCCTCAAAAACAATATAAAAATAAAATTCACCGACATCTCAAGCACCGTGAGTCTGCAAGCCACGTTAGTGTGGACGTTTACAAACCCGAACATTTACAAGAGAAGGTTTTACCCATTAATTTTATTTGTCAACCTAACTTTATGACAAAATAATTAATAGTCGGTTCCTCTTTAGCCATGCAAATAATAGCAGTGACTCCGTTGGGGAGGATACTAATTATTTACACCTAAGTGTACACCATTATTTGATCCCAAGTCCACTGCGCGAGCTTGTGTGCCTTACAGTTGGAGAAGTACACACGCGCTCGGATAGCTTTCTACAATCATCTATTATTAGTTTGTACTAGTGAACCGTACACAAACTCATCCGTTAGGGAGGAAGGTCAATGCCAACACGCAAGTTTGTGTACCACATTACAAACAATAATTATTTAATGAAGTCTGTTCCAGCAATCCATGAATAAACTCATCCGATGGGGAGGAAGGCTCTAATGCCGACGCGCAAGTCTATTCACATTGCTAACAAACCAATAATGGAGGCCGCGGGAATTTATTACCAATTCACTCTCCCACTTAGTTATTTAATTACCGAGGATTTTTAACATGCATATAATATTCCAGAATAAAATATACAACTAAGACATGCTTCTATTAACATTAATTTAAATAAATAAATCACATAGAACATGCCTTTCACATATACAACAATAATTGACAATTAAATCAATTAATCAGTTATATAACATTAATTAATTGCATAATTAGTGGATCAATTAAATGGGCCCTAGAGCATCAAATAAGCACAAAATGAGCAGCAGATTAATTAATTAATCATACTCATTATCTATGGCCCATAATCTTAGCCCAAAACTAAATTAATTTTACTAAGCCCACTAGCACAAAATTAGTCCATTAATAAAATTAATTTATTATGCTTGGCCCATTACTCACAATTAATTAAATTCAGCAATAAAAAAATAGCCCAGCAGCCCATAACCATTTTAATAAAATTTGGGCCCAACAACCCAAAAAAAAAACAAATTAAAAAAAATAAGGGCAGCCCACTATTAATCCACAACCATTTCCTTTTTAATTAAAATTGGGCCCATATGAACAGCCCAAAACTAAATTAAAATAAGGCAGCCCAATATTAATTTTAACAAAAATTAGGCCCAGCAACACATGAAAAAAATGAGCCAAGAAGCCCAAATCCTCTGCTGCCCTAAATACTACTCCCAGCCGCGAGAATGAAACACACCGCAGCTGTCACGCGTAGCCTTTCACAGGCGTCAGCCCGCCGTGCCGTTAGCCCGCCGTGCCGTGCCGTCAGCCCGCCGTGCAGCTCCCAGCTGCACCCGCCTGCCACTGCCATCAGCGCTGTCGGAGACAGCAAGCCACGAGCACCAACTCGCTTCAGAAGGCACCGGCATTACCAGGCGCTGTAGCCGCCGGCGGCGGACTTGTCCACAGCCCACCGGTATCAAGCCGCCTTACAGCGTATGTCTCCAGCAACAAAATCAGACCCAGCTTGCGCGCGCCGTCACCCTCAGCCCTCTGCCGTTTCAGATCCGACGCTGCTGCAGGTCCGACTCCCAGCGCTGTCCCACGAAGCAGTGACAACAGTCATTGAATCGACCGAGATAAAGCCGAGCCTCAACCAAAAGACTCCTCCATGAATCGCACCGGATCGTCCAGTCGATTCGATTCGGGATCCGCCCACTGAAAACGGCCGGAGCCTCTAGCCATCGTCGCGAGTCCCCAGGGATGCATCCTTATGCTATCGCCGTTGACGATCCCTATCAGCTGCTCACGCCAACCCAGTCAACGCCGCCGTCTGATTCCGCATCGGTGGCTCCGTCTGAGTCAACGTGCCCAGTCACCGCCTCTCGTTTTGTCTCGACACACCATCGGGCACTGGTGTTCAACCAGTCGTCAATTGTCAACGCCGGCACAGCCGCGCTCCACCAGTCTGCTATGTCACACCTAGCGTGCTTCATCCGACAGCAGTCCAATCACCTTCTTCATCACCGTTCGGTCCAGTCGCACGTCGGCTTGCCTTGCCGACTCCATCAACGCCAGCCACCACGATCAACGTGTGTGAGTGATGTCCAGGGGTGGTGTATCCAGTGTGATAGCAGGGAATTAGGAAAGATGTGATTTGATAGTCAACAGTGTGTGTCCAGTGTATAATCACCAACAATCACACGCCGTTCGCATCGATAAAAACACAGGATAATACACACATATATAATCCCTAAATCATGCTTTCTATCAAGCGAAAAATAAATCACAAGAAGCACAAAACATGCGATTATAATCAGATCAAATCACTTAATCATATAATCACAAACAACCCCAATCTAACGTCTCACGTTTCACCACGAAACCAATGCTCTGATACCAATTGTTGGCAATTGGATCGTGTGGTTCAAACGTGATCGTTAGGATAACAGGTAAACAAAATCAGCGGAAGCATAAAACGTATTTACCGTACTTCTGGGTTGGTGTAGAGGATGAACCGTTGCAGAGAACCACCTCTTAATCTTCTGCTGTATGTCCCAAGTCGAATCCTGCTGTTGTGTGGGCAACAATCCGCAGGATTCTCTCAATCTGCTCCTGTTCTTTCTAACTGTCAAATGAGGCACTGACTTAGGGTTAACAGGAGCTGAGATGACTTATATAGTTGGGCTACAGCAGGGACCAGGAGGAGAAATTGGGTTGGGCCTCAATTGAATTTAATTAACCAAGCTTAGCCCAAAGCTTTTAATTAAATCCAATAATAATAATATAGTCCACTAAAATATTATTACTGCACTACCCGTCCAATTCCAAAATTATGTTCTGGGCTCCTTCTTATTATAAGCCCGATAGTCTCCCCATCTTTAAGATATACAATATCCATTAATTAATTAAGTTACTGACAACTCAAATTAATTAATATCTCATCCGAGAGTAGTACCACTCAACCTTTTTATCATGCCAGAAATTAATCCACTTGCAAGATTTACATGATAAACCTTATGAGCTCCTCAAGGGGACATCATCAACCTATGACGGACATGGATTCCTTCTACAATCAACAGCACACCATAGATACAGCACTACTTCCCAACTCACCGAGTTTGTTGATTTAATACTTATAAATCTCACCAATTGATGAATCAAAGAAATACATACTGCCCTACGTGTCGAGGTTATTGTATAGGGATTAAGAGTACGAACTTCCATAATAACAGAGATCAAGTTCTACTATATAGTCAGTATAAGAAGAACGATCTCAGGCGGTCCTGCTCAATACACACAAGTGCACTAATGTGATTCTATAGCCAAGACAAGCTAATACCAAACCACACTACAACCATACCGATAGAGAGTCCCCGTCTATCTCAGTTGTGAGCATCTGTTTATACTTTATAAGGAAACCGATAATATGATCTTCTGCGTGTTGTCGCACAACATATTATCTACAGTATAAAGTAAATGGACTATTGCATCATGCATATAAAATAAATTATAAGATGCAATCATTTGATTAATGATTCTCATTTCAAATATTGTTATGACATTGTTCATACTAAAGCTAGACTTTTAGTATACAATCCAACACTCACTTCACTACCGACCTATGTTTTGTCAATTTTTCGAGCTCCTAATTGTGTGATTAAAAGCATTACTTTGTTTCAACGAAAATTTCTTTGGGGGGCGGCGTGAGTTCTAATAAAATAGCTTGGATTGACTGGAACACTCTCGTTGAAGAAAAAAATGTAGGAGGGCTTAGGGTCAAGGATGTGGATTTATTTAATAAGGCTTTATTAGGGAAGTGGGCTTGGAGGGCACTTCACGAAAAGGGCAGATTGTGGGCGAGGGTAGTTGAGTCTGTTTCTTACGGTGTTGGGGGATCTTGTTTCAACCCTTGAGTTAATAGAGTAGGGGTTATGGTAGAGGTTGGTGGGAGGTGTTTTTCTAAGTTTGGTGGACTGTAGGGGTAATTGGTTTACTGAAAATGTCTCTAGAGTCATTGGAAATGGGTTGGGTACTAGATTTTGGGAGGATGTGTGGATTGAAGAAGAGTCATTAGAGTCTAGGTTTCCTAGATTATATAATATTAGCCTTAATAAGGGTAAGTTAGTGTCAAACATGGGAAAGTGGGAGTTTGGGTCATGGGTTTGGAAATGGGATTGGAGTAGATCTCTAAGACAGTGGGAGTCTGAGTCTACTAACGATCTTCTTGAAATTATTAACAGGATATGCTTGAAGAAAGACACTCAAGACAGTTGGAAATGAAGAGTGAGTGAACAAGGAGGCTACTACGTAAAGGAAGTCTACCATTTATTGCACAGAAGGGCCAATGAAAGAAGAGGGTCGGAGCCTAAAACCTTCAAGAGATTGTGGGATAGTAATGCTTCTTTGAAAATTAAAATTCATGCCTGGAGAACATTGAAAAGGAGAATTCCAACGACAGTGGAGCTTCAACGAAGGGGAAGTTTGACTATGGGAGTACAAATTGTTTGTCCATTGTGTAAAACAGTTCCGGAAGAAGTACATCATCTCTTCTTCGAATGCAACAAATCCTCAATAATATGGCAAGAAAGTTTGAAATGGTTAGGCTACGAAACGCCAATGTCAAATGACCATAAGGTACACTTCTTGCACTTTAGTAATCTTCCACTGAAGAAAAGAGAGAAACGGTTCATGGTTGAATTATGGATGTTTGTTGTGTGGTTTATTTGGAAAAAAGAAACAATTTAGTCTTTAATGATGGGAAATGGGAAGCTCGACATATAGTAGATGAAATTAAAGCACAATTGTGGTCTTGGCATGCTTGGAAGATGAAGAATATCTGTCATGGATCATGCTATCAAGATACTCACCTTATATATTTCTTTGGTGATTGGTTTTGAGTGCTTCGATGTTAGTTAATTATTATGGTTGTTTTTAATTGGACAATTGTTGTTGGTTTCTTTGTGTTGTACTTTGTAATCATAGGTATTTCTCATACCTTTGGGAATTAAATTTTCTTTTCCTTACAAAAAAATGGATCAATCCTATATCGGATATTATGCTCCATTTTCGTGCATCATCTTCTCTTTGTTATGTTATATGATTGACACATAAGATAATATATGAATCTAATAGTTGCCCCTTTGTTTTAACTTTTATTTTTAGGATATAGTTTCTCATTTTCTCCTATGTGTCATTCATTCAACATTTAGCACATAATATGATGTATCAAAATGACATCTAGAATGCGATCAACCCCATATACACCCCTATTATCTATAAATTCGATGATAACAGAATAATTGCCCTATATTATTAGACTAATATTTATTAGATTAGACTAGAAATGTGGTTGTTTGTACAAATAGCGTTAATAACCTGATTTATGGATATAACGAATATGTAATTAATTGTGTAAAATTAATTGTCATATGTTTAAATTGGACCTCTCTAAGTTGACATTTAATGGTTTTTCCAATTATTTAATGAAAAAAAAAAGTTACCATATTTCAAAGAAAGGTGAGTTTGGTGGTGTCTATGTAATTTGGTTCAATTGTGGTGCATGATTGAATATTCATGTTCATTATATGATGATTAGCTAGTGGTTCTAATCCTACCAAATATTACATAAATAAAATAAAATTTAAAATTTCATTTCATGTAAGTTGAACAACAATTATATATATATATATATATATATATATATATATATATATATATATATAGAATTAAGTACAAATTTTGTGATAATTTGACTATAAAAGAATAGAATTTCCAATATATTAAAAATCTCACAATATCATAAAAAAAGATGTTCAAGAATATTATATTTCCTTTGATTTTTTTAAATAAAAAAATCAATAAGAAATTATTATATTAATAGTTTTTATATTTTAAACGAACCTCTTAATTAAAAAATATTTTATTATTAAAATTACTTACAATAAGTATTTTAAATTAGTGTTGTTAACCGATCGAAGATTGAACTGATAAAAACAACGTGTCGAAGTTCAACCAAAAGATATTGAAATTTACATGTTTTTATTATATTTTATAGAATCATTATTTTTAAAAAATATATAATTAATAAAATTATTTTATAACATAAAAATTTCAAATTAAATAAAAATATAATAATAAAATATTTATAATTCATACATAGTTGTACGTGCACAATATCATAATTCATATTTTATTATAATAGTTAAATATAATGTTCTAAAGTAAAAAAATAAATAAATCTGTTCGACCTTAAAAATCTTTTTCTTTTTTTTTTTTGGGTTTTCAGGCCGGTTTCGACACGGTCAAACTAGCCGATTCAATCTAATTTTGAAAACATTATTATAAATAAAATATTTTTAAACACTTTTTTATGATATTGTGAGAAATTATAATATTTTTTCTAGTTAAATTATCATGTTGGATGTTTTAAGTATCTTGTTAAATTATCATAAAATTTGCAATTACCCTCTAATTATTGCAATTTTAGTAATTTTTTTTGTTAAAATTTGATCATGATTCATGAGGGATTGAAATTGGAAAAAAAAATATAAAGATTACAATAGTTAAAGGACCAAGGACCAATTTCAACATATATACTTATAAGACCAAATGTGATACTCTATACTCTCTCCGTCCCGTTTCAATGTTTACATTTCTATTTTGCGCGTCTCATTTCAATATTTACGTATTCCTTTTTGGAATATATGACCCAACTAAAACAATTAATATATCACCCAACACTAATACACATACCCACTTTACATTAAATATTACTCCCTCCGTCCCCTCGATAAATGACCGTTTGCTTTTTGGCACGTGGATTAAGGAGTGTAATATTTTAAAGTATAATGAGTTGAGAGAAATAATATTTTAATGTGTAGTGGGTAGTTGTATTAATGTTGAGTGTGGGCCCATGTGTAAGTGGTTGAATATAATAATATTATTGTGTTGTGTCGCATCAACCCAAAAAGAAAATTGACGCTTTGTATTGGGATGGACCAAAATGGCAAAATGGACACTTATCGGAGGGACGGAGGGAGTATATCTTTCCATCCACTATCTATTAAAATATTATACTCCTTCATCAACGTGCAAAAAGCAAATGTAAATATTGAAACGAGACGGAGGGAGTATGAGATAATCTTTTGTGAAACGGATATATACGAAATGAATTGTGAAACACATCGACCCATTATTAAAATAAGTTGTTATATAGATAAAATATGCATATTAATAGTTAAAGTATGTTAATAATGAATCATATTATAATATTTTACAAATATAGTTTAATTAATTATTCATCATATATACTCCAAAAAAAGAACATACTTTAATTACAAATTAACACTTTATATATATAACAAGAATACTTTAATAATGAATTAACAAACTTTATATATATATATATATATATATATATATAACATGTATACTTTAATAATAACTTAACAACTTATCGAATAATTGTCATCTCACAAAGAAACTTTTTCTTTCTCTATATATATGCTAAATTATTTTCTTTAAAAAGTACTAAGACCAATAAAAGTCCAATTTTGTTAATGTTATTTCTCAGGTGGAAACATAAAAAAAAATGGAGGGAATTTAGTTTCATTTTAATTAATTAATTTTTTTTATATAAATTATTTCGAAAAATTGCACCACTCAAATTGTGAGATACAACTGCAACATATATACGTTTCATATACGTATATAAATGTAGTAATTGTGTACATATATAGTAATTATCTGTAAATGCAAAGATAAATTATTTCTGCATCAAAAAGTAAAGCAAAAGAGAAATATGTAGATATAGATACATACATTCACATATATAATCATCATCTATCTGACGCACCGTTCCACTCTTTGAAGCAATCTCGACAAAAATCTTGGGGAAAATTTCACCGATATATAGTTAATTGTTTTTTATTTTCCAACTATCAGATCTGTCCACATTTTTCGATTTTGATTGAGGTGAGAAGTGGATTTGTTTTTGTTGTTTCATTTTCTTAATTTTGTATAAATTTCCAATTGAAATGTGCATTCTTGTATGGGTGATGATTTCTTTGGGGTGTCATTTTCGTTTATAGGCATTGGGATTTCGGAAATCATCAGTGGAAAATTGAGGGATTCAATTGGATTGCGAATTGCTTGTGGGAGGGGCGTTGATGCTTTGCTCTGGGTTCCGTTTTTTCTCCTCTTTGTATGATTTTTAAATTCTGTCGTATTTTTGCTGTTCCATTGTTGAATTTTCCAGGAACACCGTTAAATTTTGGGTTTCTGAATAGTATTGGGGATTTCGATTGTTCTTCACGATTTGAAATTTTATTGCGTTTTTTCTTTTTTGAAGTGTGGACGAGTAGATCTTGAAAATTGGCTCCGCAAAAGAGATCGATGCGCCACGTGGGTGGCCAGATGCAGCAGAGCAGTGCGGCTGCGGCCACCGCTCTCTACGATAATGCGGCACCCGGGGTGTCCGGCGGAGATGCGGGAGATGCTGTGATGGCACGGTGGCTCCAATCTGCTGGATTACAGCATCTGGCCTCTCCAATGGCGTCCAATGCGGTGGATCATCGCCTGCTTCCTAACCTGTTGATGCAGGTAAAATGTTATGCCTATGTACCCCCCGCCCCCCCTTCTTTTTTTTCAATCTAAGAATGCTTGCTTTATTTGTTATCACTGAACTACTATATTTTATGCCATTAGTGCGTTCCTTTTTTTTCTTTGGGAGTATCGCAAGAATAAGAACCTCTCCTCCCCACCGTCTCTCCATTTTCTATAATTCCTGCTGTTGAATGAACTACTGTTTCCTTTGGATTGGTGGCGCTCTTGGCTTGAATTGCTTTATAGGATTTGGAAGAGAGTGCAGAAGTGTATTATGGATACACAGATCTTTGAGTATTATGGAAACATGTCCATTTGATTTCTTATCTCATTGAAGATACTTCTTGAGTGCTGCTTTCTTTGTGAAAATAGCTTATGTATAGATGCTTTTTGAGTACATTGGCATTGTGAATTTGTTTATTAACTGGAAAAGTGGTGATATATGAAGGGCTATGGACCACAGTCCGCAGAAGAAAAACAGAGGCTTTTCAAATTGATGAGGAATCTCAACTTTAATGGTGAAAGTGTGTCTGAGCCTTATACCCCAAGTGCCCAAAGTTCAGGTGCATTTGCTCCATCAGAGGGATACTATTCTCCTGAGTTTAGGGGTGATTTTGGAGCTGGACTCTTGGATCTACATTCTATGGATGATACAGAGCTCTTATCTGATGTATGCTATACTTTATATCAACTTTGAGAAATATATTTTTCCAGATGTCTGGGCTAAGAAACAATTTTATTGTTTTCAGCATGTTATTTCAGAGCCATTTGAGCCATCACCTTTCATGCCTGCTGTTACCAAAGCTATAGAAAGTGATTTGGATGGGGTCCCCAGCAAGCAACAGAGAGGGCAATCAGATGTAGAAGCTCCTGTTGCATCAACTGCTAATGAAAAAGAAATCAGCACAAGGGAAAACAATGTGGCTAAGATTAAAGTCGTGGTATGCTAAGTCTCTGTGTTGTTCTAGATTTACCTGAAAATTGTGTTTCTTGGTGTTCCAGATTTATTAACTATGAAGATAAAATTAAATGTATATATTTCTTTGAGTTCAGGTTCGCAAGAGGCCTCTAAACAAGAAGGAAACTGCGCGCAAAGAAGAAGATATTGTGACTGTGTATGATGATGCCTATTTAACAGTCCATGAACCCAAGTTAAAGGTCTGAAAATGCTTTCAACATCTTGACATTCTTAACTTTTGTTATGTTACATTCTTATACTTCTCTACTTATGTTAGATTTTCATTAGTATGTCCATGTGTTTATTACACACACTAATCTGACATGGGAAACTCACATTTGGGAATCATGCCAAAGGTTGACCTGACTGCGTATGTGGAAAAGCACGAGTTCTGTTTTGATGCTGTCCTAGATGAGGAAGTGACAAATGATGAGGTAATTGTTTTTCCAGTGATAATTCCATTGTTGAAATGAAGTGTTAAATATACTGTACCTAGGGTGGGTTTTGCTGTACCTAGGTTGGAGATGGTGTAGCTTTGGTTGGGGAGTCAGTTATTATATTTTGGATTTAATTTCTGTATATGTATGCGCGTTAAGATTCGTGTTACATGCCTAAGCAGGTATACCGCAAGACTGTGGAGCCAATTATACCCACCATTTTTCAACGCACCAAAGCAACGTGTTTTGCATATGGTCAGACAGGTGTGCATCTCTATCTTTTCTTGAATGTATGTCTTTGGTTTACAGTCTTATGTGCAGATCTAGAACATTTCAGGCACTATGGCCTCCATCAAGGACATGTGGATATGTTTATTATATTCTCGGGCACCACATTTCTCTCTCATTCAACCTTTTGGGAGAATTTCCTCCCTTTGCTGGCTTAGGAATATCATAAACTACAATCTTGGAGTAACTTTTTATTGACATACATGTGACCATGAGTTTATTTTCTTGCATGTCTTTTTTATGTTCAATCAAGATAAGGGAGAGCTTATTTGCATTTGTATATAAGCCATATTGTTTTTGTAATATGCAGTTGTCCCATTCCCTCTTCTTGCTTGGTTCTGTGTGGACACAACTATCCATATAAAGACTAGTGATGCTATAGTTGATTGATTGTCACAGGCTTAACACAAATGATGACACTTTCTATGGTGCTAGTCAACAGTCTTCCTCTATCTGGGCTTGTGATTGGCTATTACGCAGGCGGAGCTTATTACACTGTTGATTAGTAATACCATTTTAAAATGTATTAACTAATCTCCTACACAGATAGTTATTAGGTGCTTTATTCTTGAGTTGTTGACTTGTTGCAGAATTAGTTGAATGATAAGTGATCCTAACTAAATATGTTCAGTAAGAAACTAAATGCTATTGACAGTGCGTGCCCTTGCATGTCACTAATGCCAAATGTTCTAATCAAGGTGCTTTGGATGAGAGTTTGGATAAACATAATTTCTGTGTGATTGGGGGGATGGGAAATGATGCTTGGGTATTATCATGTGCAAATGCTTGGACGTATTGTTTTCATGTTCACGTTACTTTTATGGATGTCGTTCTTTATAAGATATGTTTAGTTAGGCTATCACATCAAGGTTTCTGTAGTTTTTAACAATTTATTATAATAATATTAAGATAATGATTGCAAAACTTTTAGCGTTAATTAATTATGTGAAATAAATGTTATTATTCTTAATAATTATGTGTAAATTTTATTAAATTTAAATTAATGATTGAAGGTTACATGATATTAATATAATAGTAGGTTATTATATTCCTGGGAGGTGAACAAATGCTCTGCTAAGTGAGGCCAAAGTAGCTAACTTTTGGAGCTTTGCCCATGATGTAGAAAGCGAGTAACAATGTATTATTTTGTCAAGTGAACTTGTCGACAAGTATTCTTACTTCTTAGAGATCCTAGGTTCTTTTTTTTTTTTTGACAGATCCTAGGTTCTTAGAGATCCTAGGTTCAGGCAATGAGTATGCAGGTTTTTGATGTCAACATGTCATTGAGAAACTCAACTGTGCTTATTTAATATTTCTTTAACATTTATCCCTGGCTCTAATTCAGATCCCAGTGCTTTGGTTAACTGAATCTCTTGTCCTCTTTCATGTCAGGAAGTGGAAAAACCTACACAATGCAGCCATTACCTCTTAGAGCATCAGAACACCTGGTCAGATTGTTGCGGCAGCCAGTTTACCGCAACCAAAAATTCAAGTTGTGGCTGAGCTATTTTGAGATTTATGGTGGAAAACTCTTCGATCTTCTGAGTGATAGGAAGTTAATATTCTAACTTGGTATCCTCTTTCTTGTGTTGAAGTTCATAAATGATTTTCTTTTCAATTAATTGTTAGAAAATCTCCAAACTAATTTCCAAAAATAACTACCTTTTTGATGCATCTTTTGTATTTCGATATGATGTTTGCTTCTTTGTATCCTAGATATATGCAGAAAAGCTATTAGTAGACTTTTAAAAGGAATGTATATATAGATTTCACATGGAAGAGACTCACAAATATGTTTAATGTCTGGATTTTTTCTTGTCTAGGAAATTATGCATGAGAGAAGATGGCAGACAACAAGTTTGTATTGTTGGACTGCAGGAGTTTGAAGTCTCAGATGTGGCTATTGTGAAAGAATACATTGAGAGGGGAAATGCAGCTAGAAGTACTGGTTCTACTGGTGCTAATGAAGAGTCTTCAAGATCCCATGCCATTTTACAACTGGTTGTAAAGAAGCACCCTGAGGTGAAAGAATCTAAGAGGAACATTAATAATAATGAAGCAAATGAATCTAGAGTCGGGAAGGTTGTTGGCAAGATTTCTTTTATTGATCTTGCTGGTAGTGAGAGGGGTGCTGACACTACTGATAATGATCGACAAACACGGTATTTATATTTTCTGTCATCTACAGGCTATGGCTTCGTTGCATTGCATTTCCCTTGATTTTGCCTGGCAAAGCTAATGATCTCTGCGTTGCTCCTGTTTTAAGATAACATGGGATTCTTGAGTTTAATTTATGAAAAATGACAATTGTGTTCTTATTCTAGTACTGGGCTGTTGTTTACAAATGAAATAGTGCAAAGATTATTTTTTAGTCTTCTGAAGAAATGTTTCTGGTACAAAAGAATTGAGTAGTAAGCAATTTTTTTTTCCAGACTCTACATCCATACTATCTTGAATATAATATTGGATACTTGAGTACATGTCATTTTCTTTTTCTCCTTCCTACTTTTTGATTCGTAGTGCATAGTCTAAGCAGCTTCAGATACTATGCTTTTGTGTTGTACAGGATTGAAGGAGCTGAAATCAACAAAAGTCTATTGGCCTTGAAGGAATGCATCCGTGCTCTTGACAATGACCAGATACACATTCCATTTCGTGGAAGCAAATTAACTGAGGTTCTTCGTGACTCCTTTGTGGGCAATTCAAGGACAGTTATGATCTCTTGCATTTCTCCAAATGCTGGGTCGTGTGAGCATACTCTGAACACCTTGAGATATGCTGATAGGTGAATTTTTTTTTTTCCTTAGTTTTTTTACTGTGGTTGTTTCTCTGTTGGGCTTTAAGCTAAAAAGCCTTTACTTGACAGGGTTAAGAGTCTTTCTAAAAGTGGGAACCCAAGGAAGGATCAGGCTAGTTCATTACCACCTAGCGGCAAGGAACCTTCATCAGCTGCAGCTTCATCTGCTACTGCTGAGACCGATGATGTTTACGAACAACATCAAGAATCTAAAGTAGTGGATACGAGTAGAAGAGTTTTAGAGAAGGAAACACCATCTTTCAATTTTTCTACTGATGATGAGAAACAACCTCCGAGTATTTCATCGAATTTCAACTTCAATGGCCGTGAGGAGAGTGCAGTGGCTGCTGGTGTGGAAAGGGATCGGCCACTAGATATTAAAAGTTCTTTTAAGGCTTCTATAAGTCAGAAAACATCTTCAGTTGGATCTTCACAGGGTACAACTGACATAGAAGAGAAGGTACAAAAAGTGTCTCCGCCTCGGCAAAAATCTTACAGGGATGAAAGGCTTGAAAAGCAGGGACAGCGGCCTACAAAGGATTTAAATAATTTCGATGTCTCACCCATCAGTCATAAGCAGCAAAATATGAGCAGTTCTAGTGCTAATACTATGGGTGCTAGACAGAATGAACCCGAACCGCCTCTTGATGGAAGCATCAATGAGATTCTTGAGGTTGGTATTAAACTCTTCTCTCATTAGTTAATGTAGTATGGTAATGATGTGCATGTCGATCAAGTACTTAAATCAGTTAAATGTTCTATGTAGGAAGAGGAAGCCCTCATTGCAGCCCACCGAAAAGAGATTGAAGATACCATGGAGATAGTTCGTGAGGTAATAATCCCCCTTCTTGTTGGTTTACTTGAAATGAACATTCTTTTGATTGAACAATTGGTTTAAATTCTTGTTTCTTCTGATAGAAATGTCATTATCATGTTACTGAATAGAATGACTTGAGAAAAAGTATACGTGAGGAAAGAATTTATATAGGGTTCCTGTACTTCTAAAATAATTCAAACTCAATAATTGAAATTCAAGATACCTAAGTATGCTTTTGTCTTCAGTTGAGCATTGGTGGTCGAAAAGTGATTTATTTACTTGTATATGCCAGGAAATGAAACTATTGGCAGAGGTGGATCAGCCAGGGAGCCATATTGACAATTACGTGACACAACTTAGTTTTGTGCTCTCACGCAAAGCAGCTAGCCTGGTCAGCCTTCAAGCTCGGCTTGCTAGATTTCAGCATCGGCTGAGAGAGCAGGAAATACTGAGTCGAAAGAGGGTACTCCGCTAGAGCCACTTATTACAAAGCGGATGGAATAATGTTGTTGTTTTTACTGTACCAACTATATACCCTCTACTCTTTTTTCTCAATCACACACATACAATCAATCACCTGGTGAAGTTTGTAATTTGAAGGAGAATGGATAAATGATAAGAACTGTTGAAGGAATATTGTAAAGCTGAGACTGACTGATACTTGGTTTATTTGGGGGACTGAAGATTGCAACGATCGCAAGTCTAATGCGAATGTTAAAGTGTTGCATCTACAACGTCGTGGTGGTGGTGGTGGGTTCTGTTGCTGTACATTTCTAATCTCATGAGCTTGAACTACATAATGTCCCAACTTTTTTATATTGGAGGTTGTACATTTGTTGTCAATCCTGAGCTTTAACTAATATCTGAAGCAAGTTTACTCTTTGCATATTTGTAGTAGAATTGCATCCTAAATTTGGGGCTTGAAATTCCCACTTGATTTTTTTAATGAAATTTGCTATTGAGTTTTTGCAACTTGACAAATCTCACTTGTAAGTACATTATAAAGAGTGAGGCTCTTGTACACCCGGAAGCACGGAGCATATTTCGTGCGCCTTTGTAATTTTCGTGCCCCTTTGCAATTTAAACCCCTAACAATATATATATTTAAATAGAATATAGAGGGAGAGAGTTATGTTCACGTGGAGATACGGAGTATCCCTCCATATCACGGGATAGCTTTTGCCTTTCGTCAATACTAAAACTAGTGTTTAATAAAAAATTGGTTTATATCTGAAAATTTCGAACACGACCCAAAATTGTTTTTATCTTTTCTATTTTATTTTTTGAGGTTTTCACTTTCTTAAAATAGTAAAAGAGTTAAAAGTAACCTCTCATACAATTTATTTAAAAAATAACATCTCAACCTAGTACAATTAACTCAAGTACTTTATCTGCTTTCCAAAAATAAAAAATAAAAAATTAAGTACTTTATCCTTTATTATTAAAAAAAAAACCAAAATACCATTAATTAAAAGTAATAAAATCTAGGGTAAAATGTCAGAATCATAAATAGCTTCGTTGCAAGTAGAATTAATATGAAAATAGCTTCGTTGTATTTAAATTCTTGATGTATTCACCCTAAGCTCACACTTAGGTAGTTTGAATTTAGTTGTTTGTCATGTAAGCGCATGTACCTAAGTACATTGTAAACGATTCAATGAAATACATTTACCATTTTCACTAAATATGTACCACCGAGTCATCAATAGGTACAATCCGGTCATTGAGTCAAGGTCATTTTTGTCAATTTGGCAATTAAAAAACTTATCACTATAGTTGGTCAAATAACAATTTTTCTAAACTCTTTTGCACTCTGTCTTCAATTTCTCCAAAAATCAATGGTTTAATTTAGATCAACATGAACTCGACAAAGTCACAAAACGGTAATAAATCAAGGTATAATTAACATTTGCACAATTGCAGGGAAAAAAGAGACTGAATTTACATGGCATATATTTCTAACTTCTACGGACAAAAAGATTGGTATGAAAATAATCCCTCGAGCAGCTTTTCATAATCAAGTTCAAACCACTCAGCAAACTATTCATGTACAATCTAGGATAGATTACCTGCATCGCGCTTCTGTTTTTCTCGAAATTCACAACCAAGCAACTGCAGAGTGAATCTTGAAATAGTTTGCACTGATTATGGAAAATCCATTCATTAGCTCGACAGAAGTCACACATGTTAACATTTTTCATTAGTTAATGTACAGATGTATCTCCTCCGCCTTTTGAACCAATCAAAACCATAGTATGACCAAGTGAATCGGTAAGTTCTTCGTTCATCACTCAGCTCGCAGTTTCAAAATCTCCTTAGCTGTTCTCTTCCTAAAATATGGCATGTGTTCCTATTTCAGAGGAAACAGTAATTTTAGCCTCAGGTAATGCTAAAACATAAAACGGTAAGTGGTCATTTATTTTGGGGTGAAAATCAAGTTCCAAGAGGATAAGCCAATCCACAAGATGCAATAGTTTACTAAAGTTTATGAGGATAAGCCAATTATGAGGATTTTTAATCACTAAAGGGTGAAATATTAAGTTCATCTGACAGAAAAGTTAAATTTCAAGATAAAAAAAAAAAGAAAAGAAAAAAAATGACATGTTCAAGGAAATGATTGCATTAATATCTTGCATCATCTGATCGCGTAGTAATAAATTGAGAACTTCAGATTTGCAGTAACATAAAATTACTCACAGTATTTTACATGTGATTAATTAATTGAATTTCTGAAATATAGAAAATCTAAGCAATAAGTTACTAGATATAAACTGAACCAGCAAAAAGTTCTTAAATGATGCAAAAAATCTTCGACATTGGCATTAATTGTTTGCTGTGTTTCTTTCTAGTAATATATGCATGGAAGAATCGCCTTACCTGGCTAAAACACAGTCCAATGTCTCTGCTATAGAAGTCAGCGTATTTGATCATGAACACACCGCAATCATATCTGTTAAACATAGCTATATTAAAATAAAGAAAGAAATTTAATTTTCAAGTAATCAATCCAAAAGATTAAGAGGAAAATAATCCTTTCTTCCATTTTTTGTTCTTTTCGTTTCATTCTTTCCTTTTTCATTGCGCAGAAAACCACACATGCCAGACATTTTTATACTGACATAATATGCAATCTAAAACCCTTAAACTAGATAGGTTAAGCAATTAATACCGACAATATGACATATGCTTTTAAAACCTATTCCACTACATCGTTACAAATAATATGTCATGACCAAGGACCAATCCAAACATAAGGTGCCTTGCTGACAAGAACTTCAAATTTGTGGAGATGGTATTGATAAAAAGTATAGTATTACACTTTATGTGACCTTCAGAAAGTGAAAACTACTAAGGAGCAATGCGTGAGGTAGGCATTTAAAGACTCAACACACTGGGTTTATTGAAAGCAACTTCATTAGATAAAACTAGAAATTTTCTCTCCTATAAATCTCACCTCCTGACCATTTTATTTCATAATGCATAGTCTACTATGGTAATTCATATTTAATGCGCTAGTGGGAATGAATGGGTAGGTGAATAACCATAAGAAATTTGGGAAGCTTGACATTAAGTTATCAAAGAAAATAAAACAGACACATTCTGTACCAAATGATAACACGTGAGTCTTTAATCAGAAAAGACTCTTAAGATGGCATTATGTCTCAGGTGCAAGTTCAATTCACCATAACAATAACTTGACAAATGTTGTAATAATGCTTAGTAGATAAATATTACAATTACCCGTTTTCCTGCTCAGGAAGGTCCGTGACAAATTCGTGTTCCCATGAACTAACATCAATGTGCTGTCCACATTTGTCCTTCACCTCATCAACAAAGTATTTAGCCTGCATTTCAAAGTTATGTTTGATTCATGCATCAAAAGAAACCAACAGGCAAAAGTGAGCATGAATCAACACATTAACTAGCACAAGACTTAATGTGCACACTCACAGACTACTATGGGATCAGAGATCTAAGTGAAAAAACATGTCCACATGGAAAATGTGATCTTGCACATGAAACACATTCCTGAACCTTTATGAGAATCAAATATATGGAAAGATATTATACTAGTACAAAAAATTAAAGAAGATCTTTGGGTGGCCTTAAAGGGGCGTCAGCATACCAGGACATCCAACACTCTAGAATCCGTTCCCCCGAGTGAATCAAGATACTGAAACTTTTTATCCCTCTTGTTGATAACTGCTAGACACCAATGTATTTCTCGGTGGATAGGCACAAAAATCTAAGGAAAAAGAGAGAAACATGAATAAGGTAAAATTTGAAGGATACAAGTGGATAAGTGGCTATAACTAAACTAAGAATGCAAAAAAGTTTAATTGCTTGAAACTGTACTTTGTCACACTCTAAAAGGCTATATCCGAGCTTTCTCTGTGTAGTCCATCTTCGAACTGAAGAAAAATTGTAGCCACCCTGACCACTAATTAGCTGAAAAGAATAAGACGAAAATCAAAAGGTTTAAATTTAGAAGTGGATTTCTTATTGTTAAGGATATAAAATTACTTCCTTGAGTGCAGAAATGATTTACGTTCAATGTTTATGAAGAATGTCAAGCTAACACTATGACGAAAATGAGAAACTCATAATCGTAGCTAGCATGCAAGAGATTTCCATTACATATTTGCAAGACAATAAATTAAAAATAATATATCTGAGAGCAATGAGGATACCTTCTTATAAAAGAAGGTGTTATGGAAATGGCATTTCAAAAACTTTTGTGGCTCCCTTCTTTCCCTTTCTTTTAATAATTCAAGATACACATTAATGACCTGAAAAGCAAGAAAGCGTAGCACAAACAAAATTCATCATTCATATTCATATTCATAATCTACCGTAATTTGTAAGTTCATGTAATGCACACAAAGAAAAAAATTACCTCATCATTAAGCCATGCTCCAGGCCTCAAACACTGTAGTTTTTCTACAGTAATATCAACGTTTGAACCCTCATGAGTAACCAAAACATCTCTCCTGTAGAGGTTGAGCAAAGTTAAGATGCTTACATATAAGTATACACTAAGCATTCAGTTTCAAAGAAGCTAAAATACACTACCGTTTTTTATTGGACAAGGCACGAGAAACTAGGATGCTATCATCCTCATTAAGAGGCAGAAAACATTCCTTGGTCAAGTTCTGTAAAAAGAATGCAACCCAATTATCATACATAATTAGATCATTGTGAAAAGTGATTAGACGACTAACAATAAACCTGCAACCATATGACTTCTCAGAAGGTCGACATAATCTCACCTTCTCTCTTGGCACTTCTTTCTTCTCAGAACGAAGATAATCCCAACGCTTATGATGTGCTTCTATTTTGGCATCTATGGTAGCAAGGTTACCATCACGTTGCTTTACCAAAGATAACTTCCTTTTATAAGCAACGTCCTGATCCGACGATAATTGGACATTCTCCCCATCATCTACCTTTGCAACAGCATTACTTACATCACTAACCACAGAAGAATCTAACGAACGTACGTCTTTCTCGACCCTTCTGGCTTTCAGTTCCTGAGAATTCTCCACATCCCATTGTTTCCCTCTATGTACATTTCTTCCAGATTGCAAATTATCCACATGCCTGATGCTGGAATCATCAGAAACATCATCCTGATCCTCATCATCACTATCGACAACAATAACCTCTTTGTCCTTCTGTTTCTCAGGAAAGACGTGCTTGATGGTATTCAATGCCAAACTCCTCGCTGTTCTATAATTCAACCACCTGGGGACAAACCCAAATAAACCCATTTCATCAGCTTGACTCTCCGCAGAAGTAGGAGTAGCTTCGGTACGCCTTGAAAACGAACGTCTCCTTACTGGACCTTGAACTTCTCGTCGGAGCCCCAATTTCGGCTCCGGATACTTAGAAATTATCGAAGCAACAGACTTGGAAAGCGTCGGCCGATTCCAATCCGGCGTTTTCTCGATCATGTGAGATGAAAGCTTGGGTTTTTTGGTAATGCGGTCAAGTTCGTCAATTGGGTATGAATATGTTACAAATTCACCGTCCCTTCGCTTTCTGTTGCTGGTTAAAGCCCCCATAATGGAAGGCGCCGATGCGAAAACCCTAGCGGATACGGACGTCGATTCATCCAAAATATGAACTTGACGATTTTCGAATTTGGGGGCCAAAATGTCGGTGGAAGATGGTATTAATCGGAGGATTGTTGAGAAATCAGGAGGGTTCCTAGGGTTTTAGCGGAGAGTCGATTTGTAAACACTGTTTCCGGAGGCGACAAAGATTCGAATTTGTAAATCAGAGAAATTGAAAATGAAAGTTCTTTCTTTCCTCCTCTACCTAAGAATTAGGTACGGGGATTTACAAATATACGGTCAAATATATAATCCACATTATTTGTGTGTTACCCCTGTTATATTCCGCAAAGGTTTAAAAAATGCAAAAATTTCGCAAATTATTTAATGTGTGATGTGTAGTTGTATTAGTAGAAGTATGAACTCCACATTAAAATTATATTAGTGGGTATGTATGGGTCCCAAACATGTTTAAAATACTAGCCAATACTTGTGTGATACTGTGTTACATAAGTGTTTAGGTACGACGGATTAAAAGTGATGAAATTATAATTATTTTCGTTATAAAATGTTACTACTTTTGATATAAAACCTTACTCAACAATCAGGTGGTCAATGAGCTCCTCACTAAGGTGAGAGATACATATTCGATTTCCTTTGGGACGAATAGGTGGGAGTTATAAGGAGACTTGAAGAAATAAGGGTTCATGAAGATTTGGTGAACTAAATACTAACTGTACTAACAACTAATTTTGTCCGATCAAAAAAAAATACTCAACTTTTTATTTATAATATAAATTATTCATAAAATAATTCACTGCACCATTATCACTTATCATTAATACTGTTATAATTTTTTATGCGAACTTACGTGTAAGGCAGTCTCATTTTGCTATGCTCACTTAAATAAAAGTGTGTATTAGACTCGAACTCAGTCGTTTTGGACTTGAAATACTTGAGGTGTATTTATCCCTGATATTATAATGTGGACATTTCGATGCCTTGGCCATTTGGGCCTATATTTTGATAGTCTAGAATCATGTATTGAACCTATATTTCGATAGTCTAAAATCATGTATTGGGCCTCTATTCGATAGTCTAAAATCATGTATTGGGCCTTAGCATATGGGGGCCAGAATTTGGATTGTCTACAACCGCATCTTGGGCCTAAGAATATAAAGCCCGATCTTAATTTAATTGTGAATGTAGAGCTGAAGATAAAAGGTGAAATAAAAACATTGAAGGGTAATAAGGTTGGAAAACAAAAAGGGATGTTTGCTTCTGCAATTATTAAATATAATATTGAGTGGAAAATGGGAAAAAAAATTGTTGCATTGCAGTGCATTGCATCACAAACCATGTGATCTATTGGTGTACTCTTGAACTAATGCTCCAAACAAGGATGGGCCTTCTAGAAGCTTCGACGGACTATCGAACTCCTTCGCCAATCCTGTCACAACACGTGGCACTCGTGAGAATCAAGATATGTGTGTGTTGAGGAAAGAAAAGTGTTATGTTAAACTGACCATCGTCTATGACCAAGACGCGGTCGCACTGGATTACGGTGGGGATGCGGTGAGCGATGGTGATGATGGTGCAGCTGGAGAAGTCCTGTCGGATGATGTTTTGTATCACTGCATCTGTCTGAGAATCCACTGATGCTGTCGCTTCGTCCATGAACAGTATCTTGCTCTGCTTCAGCAGCACTCTCCCCAAGCACAGCAGCTGCCGCTGCCCCACGCTCCAGTTGTCGCCCGAGTCGACAACTGTAACCAAGTCTTGTGTGAGATCATTTCACGAAAAATACATGTAAAGTCTTGACATGTGTAGAGAGAATGATCACCTGACGAGTCGAGTTTTTCGGGTTTTGCTGACACGACGTCCTTCAGCTGGCATCGTTCGAGGCTCTGCAGGGCAAGCATTGCATCAAATATCAATTAAACAAGTCGTCAAGTGTTAATGTTGGATGAACGTAGAAGACATAAAACCTATACCTAAGTGGAAAAATAAAACCTATACTAAAAGTTCGTTTGCTAATAAAAATGGTATATTGAGATTTGTTTGACTGTTGTTTGATACTAAAGAAAAATGAGATTGTTAATAGCTAGATATTATTGGTATTAACAAATGAGATAATAAAGAAATTGACATAGGTTTTAATTGTTGGTATTGTGTAACCCTCTTGTGTGTTGTGGTTTGCATTTTTTCCGGGCCCAATGCAGTATGGATACATTGAGACAAACGTTATATAATGAGGGAAACTGCATCAATCTCGGCCTAATACACCCTAGCAAACGAGCTCTAAGAGGAAATTATAAACTCAGGGGCTTACGTGTCTAATGCATGCAACGAAAGATGCAACATTAAAATGTAATAACGACATTCGGGGTTGATGTAAGAGTGTGATGTACCTTCCATATTTGTTCATCAGAGTACAATCCAAGAGGGTCAATGTTACTTCTTACAGTACCCTGAAACAGGACAGGCTCCTGTGGGATGATCCCAAAACGAGACCTGAGATCATGCAGACCAAGCTTGCATATGTCCACCCCATCGATTACAATCGTCCCAGAATAAGGTTCAACCAGCCTAAAGAACACCTGGATCAACGTCGACTTCCCACTTCCCGTCCGGCCAACGACACCGATCTTAGCTCCACCGTTGATGCTAAGTGACACCCCTTTCAACACCAGAGGTGTGTTGTGTCTGTACCTCACCTGCTCAATCACACAATTAAGCCATGTCCGTTTTCTCAATGTTAGATGATTGATGATTGAAAGAAGCATGAATGGAGATTACCTTCAAGTCTTTGATCTGAATGTCGCCACGGTTAGGCCAATCCGGAGCAGCAGGAGAGTCGGCTCGCCTCCATGGCGCCTCCGATGGAATGTCTACAAACTGCTTTATTCTCTCCACGGATACCATCTTGTTCTCGAGCATGCACCCGAGGAAGATGGCGTAGAACAGCGTGGAGTTAAGTGCAATGCCGTACGAAAGAGACAATCCAACGTACTCTATCATTCATTCAAAACACACTAAGCTAAGACCAGAGTGATCATATGATTTAGTAGAGACCAGCTTACTTGTCTGAACTCGGGGCGTACCTGGTTTGACAATGTTGCTCGGTAAGAAGATGATAAAGACGGTGGCAATGCAGAGGAAGAAACATCCGAGCATCTCGACTCGGAAACCCAACCACTCACTAGAAGCACTGTTGTGAAAACTCATCCTCAGGTTGGAGTTCACCATGTCAAGGTTGCCCTGAAAGAACTGGTCTTGCTTTCGGAACGAACGTATTGTCATTGCGCCGGATACTGTCTCGGAGAAGTTATGGATGATCGGGGCTTTGGTAATTTGATCAAGCCTCGTCAGTTCACGAGACGAAGCAATGAAGTATCGCTGCAAGCACATAAAAGATCAAGAGAAATGCCATATCATATCCATAGATTGAATCATTCATTACCTGATACCAGATGTTGATCCAGATTAATGGAAATATGACAAATATTGTCGGCCAAGCGTTTTGACATGTAATGATCAATATGCTAAGCAATCCAAAGTACATAGTGAGGTTTATGTTGATAAACAATGGAATCAAGAAATCAATGTTGGATTGATCAGATGATGCCTGTTGTGAGGAGGGGGAGGGGGGACATGGTCAAAATGCATAGCTTAAAACGACGCGTAAAGTACAAACAGACGTAGCGAAAGCTTACACGGCTCAAGACTCTGCCAGAAGGAGTCGTGTCGAAGAAGGACATTGGAGCATGGAGAATGCTGTTCAGTATTTGATCAAAGAAGACTTGAGCTGTTTTCAGACCCAAAGCAGTGAACATGATGGATCTTATGGTTAAGATGACACAAGAAACAACAACTATGCCCGAGTAGACTTGGATGAACAACGAGGGGACGTAATTACGCGCGTCTGAAGTCTCGTACGCCAGCCAATAATCACTTGCCATCTGTGACAACTGCCATAACAAAGAGGAGAACAGCACTGCACCCACACCCCACCAGCCATATGCCTCTGTGCAGTATTGCTTGTACACCTTTAGACTGACTCGACCGGTTTCCCTCTCTTCGTCTTCAACCAGCTTTGAACTACCCTTATCCGGCTTTTGTTCGCCATTAACCTCACTATTGCTGGCAACAAGTTGAGGTTTTTCTGCTTCTTGTTTTTCGTCAGTTGAATAGCCGTTGGCGTTGGTCTCAACTAGCTCTAGGGACGTCTCATGAGCCGCTACAAGCGCACTAAAATCGAGCTCTGATGCAAGAAGCTCTTCGTACTTCCCTGACTGCACAATCTTCCCCTCCCTCATAACCTGGTTGAAAACAATCACAATCAAATGATTAACAAGAAAAAGATTTAGGTTGTCTAAAAAATGTGACATGCTTACCAATATCAGATCAGCATTGTGAAGAAAATCGACTTGATGAGTAACCAGTAGAACCGTTTTACCCTTCAAAGCTCCCCTAACGCATTCCTGTTTACATTCGCACGGTTTAAATGTCTGATTTGAAGCATTATTAAACGAAGGACGAACATATATACAAACCTTGAATAACTCTGTTCCAGTATGAGCATCAACTGCACTGAAAACATCATCAAGTAGATAGATATCACAATCTTGATATACGGCTCTGGCGAGCTGTATCCGCTGCTTCTGGCCGCCACTAAGGTTTATTCCGCGCTCTCCAATCTCCGTCTGGTCGCCATGTTCCATAACCTCCAGATCTTTCTCTAAAGAACATGCCTTTATTACATTCTTGTATCTTTCACTGTCCATTGGTGAACCAAAGAGGATGTTATCTTGGATGGTTGCATTCTGTATCCATGATGTTTGTGCCACATAAGCTGTAGTCCCACACAATCTAACCTGTAGAGAGTTATGCACCATCTTTAAGATAACAATATGTGCTAATCTACGAGACGAACGAATAGGGAAAATGGAGAGATTTCATACCTTCCCTGAAATCTGATGAAGCTCACCTAAAACTGCAGCCAACAGAGAAGATTTCCCTGATCCAACTGTTCCAACAATGGCAGCAAGCTCGCCTTTCTTCACCTCGAAGCTTAAATCCTCGAGAACCCTCTCACTGCCTTGATCGTCCCATGCGAACGTGCCTTCGCTCACCTCAACAGCAGTTACTCCATCACATCCTTCCTCCCTCTCCACATTTTTTTCGTCCAACTCATGGCTCGTCAGATAGGCGTCCAACCTCCCCAACGATATGATGGCTTGTGAGACTGAGATAAGAGTTTGTGGGAAGCCCTGAATGGGCTCTTGCAAGATCTTGAAAACCGACGTAGCAGTGAAGACAGTGGCAGCATCAAGAGGGAATCGCAACAGAATCGCGACTCCAAATGTGAGTGCAGTTATTGCAAGAGGCATGCTCCATAGCAAGACCAAGTTCCCTGAGAGGTTGTAGAGAAACTTACTGAGCCAACTGTACTCGTTGCCACGAGCAGAATTAACCTTCTTGTAGAAGTGTTCTTCCCAAGCTTGAAACTTAATCACGCGCATATTGTTAAGCAATTCTGTCGTAGCTTTCATCCTCGTGTCGCGGTTCATCATCAAGTTCAGTTGAAAAAAGTTGCTTCTCTTAGTTACCCAAAGAGTTAGGAACATAACACCGATAACTGCAACTAGCGAAACGAGCACGGATAGTCCTAAATAAGTATATAGCAAAACTAAGGCAATGCCAACTTCAAATGGCATCATCCATAGTGTATGCAACTGATAGACTAAATCAGAGAGCTGTTGGCAATCAACAGCCATATAATTCACAATCTGTCCTACTCCATGAGCCTGTCTAGACGAGCTGGTTAACCGAAGGCCCTTCTTATACAGAGCAGTAATCAGAGTCGAACGAATAAGCAATCCAAGCTTTTGAGACAGGAAATTGAACTGATGGCTACTAAGGACCTCAATGACTTTTGAAATAAACAGGATCAGTACTAGAATAACACCTGGAAGCAGATTGGTTCTATCCCCTGTGGCGAAAGTGACGAAACCTTGGATTAAGACGGGCCCAACGTACATGGTAACCAAACGCGTTACAGCAAGGGAACCCGTGATTGCAAGATCCTTCCAGAAAGCTCGAAGCAGCATTGTTCTTACAGGATTCTTGCAGTTCTCAGTAGGTTTAGGCCAATGCTGCTCAAAACGTTCGGCCATTGCATAAGCTTGATGATCAGGTGGAAGTTTAGGGACATCATCCATCTGTAGAGGCGACACGTATCCCTTTTTCATGAGTGGGTTCATCCAATACCACACGGCTCTAGAAAGAAAGGAAGCTGTAGCATAGCCACTCAAATTATCCTCTGTAATCTCATCTACGTCTTCATGAACTATTACACTAATTCCGGTTGATCCTCTAATGGAAACAATGGATAAGAACATGTATAGAGGGAAGCTTATTAAAGTGAATATGTCATCCACTTTCATATTTTGATCAACAGTTTTGGTAGTAGAGATTAAACGGGTAAGAGCCGTAGCAGTAAACAAACATACAACGACGAAACTCAACGCCCAATACGTTCTAAGAGGCGATGGATGAGAAACAGCTCCAAATTTTCTCTCATGAATCAAAAGGACCAAAAGTACCACATTTGTGATTGCTTGTAGTAATTTGAACAAAAACTCTACCAAATTCCATTCAAAATTGACACCTTGACTCAAAGCCAGTATGCTGAGAATAGCATTAGCCAATGCTAAGACAGCCACCACGACAACTGAAACCTTAAACCAAAGATTGGTTCTAAACCTAGGACTCTCATCAGCTCCAATCAGAGGCTTCTCAAGAAAGGAGGACTCCGCATTTCGACCAACAATGAATCTATTATACACCCTTTTGAGTGCTAATACTACAAGAGCTAAAAGTAAAACAAGATTAACAGCTGAAAAAAGAATCCTCTGAGGACATGGCGACAGAAAAATGAACTCCAACCAGTTTAGTACAACTGAAATCGAGCTCGATTTGTCGGAAGATTGATCAATGATGGAGGTGGAACACTTCAGTGAAGTAAGCCATGGCATAGATGATGCCATGGTTAATTCAACCTGAAAATTGCTTCTTCCTAGTTCTCCTGAATACATACATACACATATACATACATTAGCAGAGAAACCACTAAAGAATTAATCAAGAAACACTATTCAGCAAACCAGCAACAACTTACAACAACACTCAATAGACAACGGGCTAGCAAGTTAAAGTCAACAAAGAACCATAATAGTGACAGATTCAAACAGACATTGGAAAGAACAACATAAAATCATCGAAATCATCGAAATCGGACAAGAAAATGAAGAGGGCTTTGGGTCAAGAAACGGGTGATTTTGGAGTTTATCGATGAAGGCATTAAATGCTGAGCAACTGCATATGTATAACAAATGTGAAGATTTTAATTCATTACAAACAAACAAGAAAAGATCACATAAACTGCATTACCTTTCAGCCCTTTCTTACTTGCCAAAATCTCTTGATGATCTGATCTCTGTTCACTGAGAAGTGAACACCTTCTTTTTTTTAATCCACAAAAAAGAAATATTTTGACTTTTGAGTTTCTTGATTTTGTTTTTATAAACTTTTATGGATATTGGGTAGAGTGTTTTTGATTATTTTCCAAAATTATTGACTTGTTTAATGCGTCGTTGTCTTATTACAGCCTGATTGAACCACATGTAGGAAGCAGAGAAATAAATGAATAAATAATTTCTTTTTTACAACATGGCAAAATTTAACTGCCAGTTCACAATTTTTTGCTTATTATAATATCCCAAGAAAAAGATTTTAGATCTTTTTACTTTTAATTATGTATGAGTTATACCTAGGCGTTGCTTTCAAAATTTAATTACTAAAATTTTCACTTTTACTTAAATTCGATCTTTAAAAAAAAAGTTTTTTTAAAAAATATACTTATTATATATTAGAGCTTAATCCAAACAAATTTGAAGAAGAATAGAAGATTATATAAAACAAAAATTATAGAAATCAGTGATCAACTGATCGTCAGTGACCATTGACCATGTGATAAAAAAATTTATCATACTACGTTTTTCCAAAACATAATAATTAATTAAATCAAAATCTTGAAGCAGTATCAATGATTTCACACGTGGGTTTACGGAAAATCAATTGCCATTCTTCCTCATAAATTAATTAAAAATTCTGATATATAGCAATTAATTTCAAAACTCGAAAAGTTAGATAC
Organism: Pogostemon cablin; assembly: GCA_023678885.1. Taxonomy (NCBI): domain Eukaryota; kingdom Viridiplantae; phylum Streptophyta; class Magnoliopsida; order Lamiales; family Lamiaceae; genus Pogostemon; species Pogostemon cablin. The sequence goes on along the minus strand of CM043009.1, from coordinate 24,536,464 downwards.
TCCATTTCTTTTTCATTTTTTCTTGGAAGGAAGGTTAGATCTCAACACACAAGTACTACCCACCAGTCATACTGCACCTTGAACTAATGGAAGATTCACATATCACTTAATGCTTATAAGTTATAACGATTATGATGTCAAAAATATTTATTGTAGGTAGGGTTGGGTAGTCATATAACGACAAAATAGTCTTAATTCATTAGTCAATTACTCAATATACGAAGAATATAATCTCCTTGTACATTTTCAATTAAGACGTTAACATATTAAAAATTTTAATATATGGGATAGTGCACTCTCTAATTAATTATAATTTTTTTTATTAAAAATATTATTTTCTCCGTCTCACATTAAATTTCACACTTTCTGTCTTCGTCTGTCTCATGTTAAATTACTCCACCAAAAAAAAACACCACATCAATTCATAACATTAAAAAATATCTTCATTGTAAATTTACCGATTCCACCTAACACACACAACATTTTTTATAATTTATTTATTATTTATAAACACTTTCATGAAATATCATTCCCACCTAAAACATTTTATATACTCATCATTTATTTATTAAAAAAAAATCCCAAAAATAACCAGTGTCTTATTATTGTCCATTAATTCTTATAGTAATTAGTATTAAAATAATACTTATTATGAAATAGTTTTCAATAAAAGACAACAAAAAATAAGTGGGGAGAGAGTCTTGACTAACTTGAAGTTTCTTATTGGACAAGATGTATCTCCAAACTAAGTAAACCAAAATTAATTATTACTCCATAATTTTATAAATTAAATACTAGATTGAGATCATTGCTCCCCTCGTGGCCTCCCATTAATCCAATCTTTTACAAGTAAAATACAGAAATACCCTGATATGAGTAACAAATAGTTTGTACAGCCCTTTGAAAAATATAAACGTGTTGAATGAGGTGTCGTGTTTAGAGCATCAAATAAGATTGATTTAAAAGACAAAGACGACATATGAAGAGTCGCATTTTGGGCCATTCATTGTTTGGCCCAAACAGGGAACTTTTCCCTAGGTCTCTTTCTAGAATTCTGGCTGTGGGTATGAAGCTTCCACCACCACATGAATTTCTGACAGAATAGGGGGTGGGGTGGGGGGTGGATACTGTATTTGAGAAAGGTATTTAATAGCCTATTAAAATGCATCATGCACAAGCCAACCCACCAAACATGCATTTATGGTGATAGCCTATTTTTGCATTCCCAATGTAAAGATATCACATCATCTTACATTATATACACAATTTCTATAACCTCAATAACACAACTGCAAAATTGTAAGAATTTTGGAAAATGGCAAAATTTACGTACACTGGGAGGGAATGTAAGTCTACATCTGATACAAATATCACGAAGAGAATGAGAACGTAGGAGTTCATCTGAAACCAGAAATAAACATTAATTAGAAGTAATAATAATAATAGTCGTAGTAGTTTTTTCTTTGAGAATTTGGGAGCATTGTATGGATTCCAATACCTGAAGAAGAATCAAATTAGCTGCACTACAGAAGCAACGCGTAGGGTGCCGTTTTGGAGGTGATCACCGAGCTCATCGAATAATAACGCTGTTCGCCAACCCCATCCCTTTGGAGCTTTCGGTAGAAGTGTTCCAGTTTGTTTATAGCTCCCGAAAACCATCACCTCTCTCTTTGAGGGGCATATCAACTGAAAGTCAAAAGGATTGAAGCGATTCGTTTAGAACACATTATGGACCTATAACAACAGGTCAGTATTCTAAAGATAGGGTAGTGAGTTCACCTGATATCTAGCAGTAACCTTTTCCCTAGTATCGATGTACATATGGACCTGGGATCGCAGAATGAAGAAAGTGCAGTATGAATTGGTTAGGTTACGATCATCAATAAAGAAAAAATTTGCTAATCGTCTTAAGTAAATGAACATTACTAAGATATTGGGAAAAAATTATACGGAACTTAATTAAAATAGCACAAAGCATTTCACAACATTCCTAAAATAGCATGCAAGTTCGGTCATGAAGCTCTGGAGAATGGGTCAGCCTGTGTCCATGAGCATCAGAATTAATTTGTGGTGATTTGTGCTGAGGGCATTTAAGGAAATTCAAACTTTGAAGAATCAATGGTCAGAACGGGCTCTCTTTGTTTTCTTTAGGATGTTGTATAAGATAATGTTTTAGCAGTTAAAACACCTCCATGATCTCAGCTGCAAACACCCTAAAAGTTTGTGTTTGCAGAACAAGATGCATTATCAAAAACATGATTCCAACTTCCAAGTACCTTTCTAAGAGGACCGACGATCTCTGCTTTTCGCCGATGAAGAAATAGACCTGAATGAAATTTTAGGGGAAAACATTAGATGAACCTCTCATAGGCACAGTTTAGTCAAGAAACAAAGGTTTAAGACGAATACCAAGCGTACGGCGTCCTTGAGGATCTTCATCACTAAATGCCTGAACACTAACCTGTAAGAGTCAAGATGCCAAAAGCTAAACATTAATTGTGCAATTAAGCATCAAGGTAAAAAGCAATATCAAAAGAATCGAAAGAAAGAATGTTCTCATCTTCATTTCAAACCTTCCACAAGGATCCTGCATAAAATGATTCAGGGGAGTGCTTAACTTGGCCATCACAAAGTCTATGCACATCCTGAAACTCAACCCTGAAAAATCATTGGAGGATCAGAAACCATAAAAACTACTAAGTGACAATATTAAAAAAAAAAAATCACCTTATAATAAATTTTTATTAACATGGTAAGTCAAACATAGAAGAATATAAATTTCCTCTCATGTAGAAATAGTTGCATCCTTTATTTCAAAAGGAAGTTGATGGGAAGGGTAGGCTTCATTTTTCATTAATTATATTTATTAAAGGAAAAGAAAGTGGTCTGGACCAATCGGACAACCTTCTTGGACAGACACACAGCCAAAAACAGATTCTATCCGGAGAACTTGTACTAAGATATACTAGACGTAAAAGTCTATGCTAGAAGGAAGCCTAACTTACGCAAAGCGAAAAGGAGGGAAGTGTGTCAAGGGTGTCTTCAGATCCAATGATATGCAACGATTTGCTTTCTCCCACCCAATCCCCATAGCATGCTCTGGTGAGGATATCATTTGCATGGGAATGCCAACAGTACTTGTTTCAAACTCTCTTCCCATTTGCACCTCATGCACATTTGTGACATCATTGGTCCCCTGACTAAGCCCAACCAAAACAGTCAACCCATCACCAGCAACTTCTGCATTGTTGTCAGCTCTATTATCTGGACCATCATTAGCAAGAGGTTGTTGATTGCTTCGGTTGCCAATACCAAATGGAACACGAGAAAATACATAACGAGTTGGAGGCCAAGCAGCTGCAGGCACGAACGTAGTTCCACGTCCAATGCCTGCTAACCCATCAATGGGCCCCCGATCATGTACACGAACTGGCCTAAAGACGGTATTTCTTTCCCCTTGAGAATTGTTGATATAGACACGTCCTACTTCATTTGGGGGTAAATTGTTATGATCATGATCTTGCGTGTAGTATCCGGATGCCGAACCTCCGGGTGCACACCCAAATGGCTGTCTGCATGCACAAGAAACACTCATGCTACAGCACTTTTTGCATGTATCAGCACCAATTTCTTGCACCCTCTGGCTTAAGAGCATCTATAACAGAGACAATAACAAGAGTAATACAAATGAGATGTCATTACAAAAAATGAACTTTTATTTTTAAGAATTAGTAGCAAAGTAAAGCACAATGGAAAGTGAAACATAAGCAAAGCTATTGAAAGAGGGAATCTAAGTGAGTGGCTTTTAGTTGCAGATACAAAATTGTAATAAACATAGTTCACAGTTACATCATGCACCTGATCATTAAATTTAGCTGAAACAAGCTTTCTATTATAAATAAGCAAGTCAACAAAAATTTGGATAGTTCATATTGTTAATTGAGTATGAAAATCTACTAAAAAACTATATATGTAAGAGTATCATACCTGCAACCACAAACCATCATTTACTGCTTTGCAGGGGAAGCCCATTTCTTCAAGATGCTTTCTTACATTTAAGAGTGCCTCAAAAGACATGTTGCAATATAAAAGAGAGCCACCTTCAAAAATGTTGACAAAAGCATCATAATCTTCTCTGCTCAGCACACAGTGCCGCTTTAGGCAAGGCTTTACCTCTCTTCTGCCCACAACTCTACCACCCCATGGCAGAGGGGACATGTTACATCTTTCCCATTCATTGGGCATCATCATATTACAGGAAGAGTTTATTGACATGCAATGCATTTGATCGCCTGTAGGCCAGCAATTGTTTAATTGGTAGCATGAATCTTCATCTGATGGCCCTTCCAAGGCCAAAACACTGTCTGATGACCTACTCATTCCAATATTAAGAAAAGAACAAGAGTCGCTAATGTCATCTGTGTAAAATGTATTACTTGCTGATGGTTGTTGAGCACTGCAATCATAACTTGGCTCCAAATTAGGTTCATTATATTTTGTATGGACTTCACCAAAGTTGGCAATATGAGAGTGCGAATCCACAATGGAGTCGACAATCTCAACTAAAATTTTACGAGCAGTGTTGCGGCCTTCAACTTCATTTTTTGATTTTCTGTGCCCTTGTTCAATTTCTAGAAAATCGTTCGTGCTTTCATCACCCACATGTTTCATGTTTCCTCTTGAGGAATCAGCACAGGCTACAACCTCACAACTTGCAGTTCCCTGCTCATGATGATCAGCTTTGCATTGTTTACTTTTTGCAAGAAGAGTGTATAGTGCCAGTTCAAACCTACCCGAAATTTAAGAGAAAAAATGAATCAGAAATATTAAGCCTCACTAAAGGAGAGTTTGCAAAATACTGTGCTGCTGAAGAAGTGATTTAATTTAATGATGGAAAAAAATATAAAAAGCATTAAAAGCAAAATTGGTATTGTTTGTAAATTTTTAAAAGGTAGGTGTAAAGTGTTTGGTAAAGAGATTTCGCATGTGTAAATTATTAGAGTACACATAGACCCAGCAAAAAGTACCTCCCCCCAGCTTTTAATTTTAGATTATGATTGATTATTTAAAGCAAAGCAATTCGTTCAGAACACTTCAATCTATCTTTAAAACAGAAACTAGCAGCTCTTAAAAACACCCCCCCAATAATCTTTAAATTAAGATTTTTTCTCACCTTTTCTCTTCACTGGGAACCCATAATTCATCTGAGGTCAGTAATGCAGTTAATGTTTGAGAGGAAAGTTCTGGAAGCACCTGCCACAGAGAAGATAATCTTAAGAACGTGAAATTAAATAAACTGCTATGTTCTGCCACTGTTCAGAGGCAAAGAGAACTTGTGAAACTAATAGCACTAAAATATCAGAAGACTTGCACACTTACATCTTTCAATTCCTGTACGCCACTTTGACAGAGATAGCCCCAACAAGCATTTCTGACGCGCTCCCCATGAGTACCATAATCTTGGCTTTCAGCAAAGACCTATATTGAGGAGAATGCATTTCAGCCTGAACATGCTTTATTAAGGTGAATAATTACAATTAACTAGAAATCACCATACCTGATAAGTTAAGAAGTTGGACAACCACAATTCAGCTATGATGAAGTCTGTGCAAATTGCACATAAATCCTGCATGTAAATAGCATAGTTGTCAGGGGCAAGAGGTGCAGTTTACCAAATTAAATAAATGAAAAAGCAAGGGAATAAAAATTGCAAGTTATAGGATATATATTTGCTTTGACTTGAATCAAGTAAAGCAGTATGACCACAAAAAAGGGATAACATGGCCACATACAGCCATCAATTGAACATTCATGGAGCAAGATCAAAGAAAACATAAGGGAAAAAGAGAGATTTAGGCCTTTATGAGTGTGATGTTCAGATTCTCAAAAAGAACGAATAGGGTTTGTACAGATAGACAGGCATCAGTGAAATTCCATGACCCAGCCAGAGTAAGTAAATAATGGCAAAATGTTGCATCAAGCGGTATTACTTAATAAGTAAATTTCACTACTAAGGGGACCAATGATGCACTGTATAACTATACAGAAGGGGAGATGTCATCATCCAAGAGAAGAACAAAATTTTACTTAAATTCATAAGGAACAACACAAATTGTGAAATTTGTATAAAGCATGCCAGATTTTGGTTACGCAAAAATAAAATCCAAGAGAAAAGGTTAAAAAGACTTATTTCAGATGGCAATCATACACACCCATAACCTGCTTCCAGAAAATAACTAAAAAAAAGAACGAGCAGAATTACTGTCACTCTAACAACTCACAAGATAATTTGAGTACTAACCAGAGATGACATTTAACTTTGACATTATAATTGGTTACCTGAAGGTCAAGAAAGGATGCAGCAGCAAGAACTCGAAATGCATTATCATCATTAAGCTTAGGGTGATGTCCATAGATGTATGCCAAAGCTATTTCAATTGCTTCACCATTTACATTTTTATCATCCACATTTAATGTCAAGACTGGAGAATTAGCTTCTTTCCAAGGGCCCTGAAGCATGTTCCTGGAAACCAAAGTACAAATGAATGTTGTGAGCAACATTTCTTGATGAAGAAATAGCAAGACTTGGGGGTTGCAAGAGAACTAGTCTTAAAGTTAAATAAACTTTTTCTGTTAATTAATTCAATTTTCTAAGACATTCATTACTGCTTAAAAATTATAGAAGTGCTACACAGGCTAACATCCCTTTCAATATAGACAAGCTAAATGTCCAACACTTTGAACTTCTCTTCAAAACATATTAAGACATCCTTTGCTTCTTATAATCTAAAAATCCACTATGCAGACTGCATAACTCATGCAAATTTGCCTCAACCTCTTAAATACCAGAGAAAGCCAGTTATCAGTACTAGCAAGAGTGCAACTAGTTTAATTCACCCAATTCAAACTAATTTCGAATGTAACCATTCCATATGTACCACAGCAGGATACTTATGCTTATTGTTTTTACCACTCATGTTTCATCATCTCATTTGCGTTGAACTTTGATAAAGCAATTGAGAATCACTGTTTTTAATTTATAAGCAATAACCTGCAATGGCAATTAGCTTGCGTTTTGCATAGCGTGTCTAGTCATTTTCTCTGCTCATTGAAGAAGTTCAGTTCATAATACAGAATCGACAATCATTCCATAAAGCAATTCATATATGAGGGAATAAAAAAATAAAAAATAAAAAATGATGCGCTATACTTGTTTTAGATGCAGAATGCAACGAGAAAAGAGGAGATACCGAAAATATGAACTCCTGGATAGCATAAGCCGATGAAGATGATAAGTGGATCCCATGGCATTCAAAACGACGTCGGAGAAGACACCATTGTTAAACCCTTCAAATTGAATGTGATCGCAGAGTGAGGCAAGGTTGCAATCCAACGCGGCGCGGCGCATCTCCCCTCCTCCGCGCCTCTCTCCTGTGGTACTAATCTCACAATTGTCCGAACGCGATGGCTCTTTCGTCATTTCCACCGGTCCGCCGCCCTCGCCGCGGTGGCTACGGTAATTGACCCAATTGACGGTACAGCGCCGCGCGCGTGATACCGATGATTGAGGAGGCGGCGATTCCATGGCGTACACATACAATCATGTACATAAATAGGCGAGAATTCAATGTAGATTTAGGACAAGGGGATGCATGCTATGAGAGAGTGTGTGTTTTCGTGTGTGTGTGTGTGTGTGTGTGTTGAGGTGTCCGTGGATAGTGCGCATACTGCATTTTACAGTGTGATGATCAAAAAATGAAAGAAATGGAGAACAAAATGGAAATTTGCAAGATAGTCCCTGAACGTGTAAAATTTTCAGAAATATCCCTTATTTCCTAATTATAACTCTTTTGACATGTAGTGTTCTTCAAAATTTCAGGGGTTCTTTGTTTTAGAGGTTTGAGAGGGTGGAATGGGAATGAAATAGAATTGTGATGTTTGTTTCATCACTTTGATTCCTTTGAACAGTAGTTTGATATTTCAAAAGTGTGGAATGACTATTCCTCCACTTTTTGGCTACTTTGGGTATCATTCCCCCAACAAGAGAGAGGTAAGATAATTTTATTTTATATTTTTATTTTTTAATTCTAAACATTATTTAATAATAATTAAAATAGAATATAAATTATAAAAATAATATTTTAATTTGAAAAAAATTAAAAATATAATATAATTGATTTCATTTCCACATGAACCAAACAAAATATAAAATTATGATAGTGATTCCTACTATCAACCAAACAATATACACATAAACATCATACCCATTTCCATTCCTTCATACTATTATTCTCATTATCGTTCTCATTCCATTTAAAATATCAAACAGCCCCTCAAAGTATAATCATACGTCCATGAATTCATTTTATTTTATTTCAAAATGTTACTAAAATAGTTTATGCATTGTAAAATTTTTTATAAAATGAATCCTCTTTCAAATAATCTTTTTAAAATAATTTATTTAAGTAAAAAATTATCAATTAAAATATTTTAAGATGAATAAAATACGACCCTATTTTAAATATCTTTAAGAAAAGGTACTGATTATTCAAGGATTTCTAAATGTTTTGTCTAAAGTATTTTAAGAAATTAGTGTTGAATTTATTTCATGTAAATAAAAGAAAAGGAAGTTGTATATAACCCAAAACGAAAATTGAAAAAAAGGGCCAATTAAGGTCATTTAAGGGCCAATTAGTGTTGAATTTAATATTGGTTAATAATTAAATATTGGGGGCCGCTATTCCTAAACGAGATACTCTCTTGTGAGACGGGTAATTTGTAAGACGAGTGTGAGACGGGTCGACCCATCACTAAAGTATGCTTATTATATAGATAAAGTATGTTTATTTGCAGTTAAAGTATGTCAATAATAAATTAAATTACAACACATTAAAATCATACTTTAATATATAATCTAACATACTTTAGAAAATATACTTTAACAGCTATTAAACATACTTTATCTAAATAATAGACATACTTTAACACGTCTCACAAATCGTCTCACCTAATTAGCGTCTCAGAAGAGAATTTGTCTTCCTAAACACACCCCAAAATATTTAAATTATAATAATATTGAATTAATATGACTTAAATGCTCTTTTAAAAAATTTAGTATTTTCTAAATGTAAAGATAATAATTCCTAATTCCTAAGAAATAGGCAGTTAGCGGACTGCTTCGCCTTAAAAAACTGGTGGTGGTCTGCCGCGGCGGAGTACTTGTTGACCATCTTGTTCTTCTTAGTGGTCGGCTAGGATTTCTTCTCCTCCTGATCCAAACCCGAGAAGGAGTGGGCCAAGTACTCGTCCGGGTCGATCTCCCTGCTGACGTGGCAGGACTCGTGACACGTTGCAGGATTCGAAAGGGGTGGCGGAGGTGGGGGCGAAGAGTGGAGTGCTAAAGGAGTCGATGTCGTCGGGGTGGTGGTGGAAGGAGGTGGAGGTGTGGAGGAGGGTGAGGGGGAGGGGGAGGAGCTTGCCCATGTAGAAGAGCTCGAGAAGTGGTGGTGTGATCCCGATCGGAGGAGCTGGAGAAGCTCTGAAACTCGAATTCTTTGTGGATGGATTGGGAGAAGATTCTGGAAGAGCCATTGCGCTAATTATTCCATTTCTGCAACAAGAACTCTACAGCATCTGTTGTAAATGTCTTACAAAATTAGCTTTATAAATCATAAACATCAAAGGGATTCGTATATTATTTGGGGACTTTGAATGTAGAAGAAGAAACAAATATTAGGGGAAATGAATCGATGCAAGACCGCCTTCTCTGAAACGTAATCGTCTTCTTCGGAACGTTGTCATCTGCCGATTTCTTTCTTGGAAATTGGAACGTCGTTCTTCTGTCGATTTTTCAGGAACTCAGGATGTATTCTCTGCTCCAAATTAAGGTATTATTATCTTTACATTTTGAAAATAATTTTTTTAAAAGGGCGTTTAAGTCATATTAATCAGTATTATTATAATTTATACATTTTCGGCGTGTGTTTAGGAATTTCGGGGTACGAATAACTGTCCCCTTAAATATTTTATATAATAATTTAAGTGAATATTTAAATATTCTCTTTAAATTTTATTATCATATTTTGTTCATTTAATTTTTTAATATTTATGAATAATAATTTAATTTTTTAATATTTATGAATAATATTATGTATTCATGAAATGGATGTTTTTTTTATTATTTACAAATGAAAAAATATATTTGTGAATAAGTATTCATGAACATATTATGGAATGTGTTTGCAAACATTAAAAAAAAAAGCCTCAATAGATCTCTTTTCAACTTCGAGATCAATATTATTTTTCTTGATAAGCTTAAGCTCCGAATTAAACTTGATTATTACTTAACAAATTAGACTTAAATAAACAAGCTAAAAGTCAAATGGACTATTCGATTACAATATTACTAATATGGATAACACATAATATTATATTTTACTTAATATCAGTTACATCTCGTAATTAAAAATTATATATATATATATATATATATATATATATATATATATATATATTTCAATCATTATTGCAACATTAATCATGATAAATTATCATTTTTTATTTCATAATTTTGTTAAAATTCAATTTTAATTCTATAAATTTTTAATTTTTAATTTTGATTCCCATACGAAATAAACTTAAAACTTATAGGACTTGCAAACTTTAATCGTGCAAAATTTTTTACAAAAGAACCAAAGTTGAAAAAGTAGAAAGTTGCAAGATTAAAATTAAAAAAACTTAAAAAGTATAGGATTAAAATTGGATTTGCCAAAAATTATGGGGTTAAATTTAATATTTTCTCGTAGAAAATATTAAAATTTTGTCCTCAACTTTCAATGAATCCAATTTTAGGCATATAAATTTTTAATTTAAGTTATTCTATGTCAATTTTAGTCATGTAATTTTTTAATTTTTTTTTAAATTTTAATTGTTTTACAATTTTTTATATTAAATTTATACGATTAAAGGAATTTATGGGACTTGAAAAACTTTATAAAAGGACTAAACTAAAAATATAAAAAAGTTATAGGATTAAAATCGAAAAATTTAAAAGTTTTAAGACTGCAAGTGAATTAAATCAAAGCTAAAGGTCTTAAATTTTATAGTAATAATATCTCTAACAAAATACAATAAATAAATTTAAAAAATATAAAATGACTATGGGTTTTTTGCGTTTTAAGCTAAAAACGTTGTTCTCCCCAGTAACGCTCTCTACACCGATTACCGATTATTCAGAAAAATCAGAACAGTGTTTCTCCAACTTCTGCGTCGCCCCAATATCTCAGCAGCTCTCTCAAGAGTTCAAGAATGAGGGCAATCTTCACAATCAGAGGTAACTTGATTTTGAAAACGATTTTGTCGATCGAGTAGCATATACTAGCAGTGCCTTTAACATGATAAGCAATTCCATGTTTTTCCACGGAAAACGAAAAGTTATCCTCCATTATCGTCCCTTTTAATGAATTGTGGTGGCGTTTTTTAGTTGATTTATGCATTGATTTCCAAACAATTCGATGTATTAATGATTTCTCTGTGAAGATGTATTTGACGTTTCTTTTGTATTTATGTGTGTTCTGCTTTCATTTGGTGCAGTGTTAAAACTTCAGATTGAGCAAAAACCCTCATTCCTGTGTAGATTCTGTCAAAATTTGTCATTTTCTGATGGTGGACCTTCTAGTAAGGATGTTCATAAGAAGAATGAAGAAATGATAAATGAGGGGAAGGAGATGGTTTCTCATACCATTGTGGGAGATGGTCAACATAGGAGACCGTATGAAGTTGTTAGGAGAGGGGCCGAGAATGTATGCCGGGTGTTGGAAAGCGGTCCGTGGGGACCTGCTTTGGAGAATGCCCTGTCTTCTTGTGATGATAAACCTCAGACAGATGTGGTGATTGGAGTGTTGAGGAGGTTGAAGGATGTTGACTTGGCTATGAACTATTTTAGATGGGTTGAGAGGGCGACCGAACGATCTCATTCTCCAGAAACGTACAACTCACTTCTCATGTTAGTTGCAAGGTGCAGGAAATTTGATCGAATTGATGATATTTTGGAGGAAATGAGTCTTGCTGGATTTGGCCCTTCTTTTGAAACCAGCATTGAGTTAGTTTCCTGCTTTGTGAAAGTGCAAAGGTTGAGAGAGGCATTTGACCTTATGCAGACAATGAGAAAATTCAAATTCCGTCCTGCATTTTCAGCTTATACAACTCTTATAGGTGCATTGGCAGTGGTTCATAAGCCTGAGTATCCTAATCTCATGCTTTCTCTCTTTCATCAGATGCAGGAGTTGGGGTATGAAGTGAATGTACATTTATTCACAACTTTAATTCGTGTATTAGCTCGTGATGGCCAAGTTGATGCTGCTCTCTCGTTGCTAGATGAGATGAAGAGCAACTCATTTGAGGCTGACATTGTTCTCTATAATGTATGCGTTGACTGTTTTGGTAAGGTTGGTAAAGTTGACATGGCTTGGAAGTTCTTTCATGAAATAAAAGCCCATGGTCTTATGCCTGATGATGTGTCATATACCAGCATGATAGGGGTTCTATGCAAAGCTAATAGAATGCCTGAAGCTATTGAGTTGTTCGAACAGATGGAGCAGAGTAGATCGGTTCCCTGTGCATATGCTTATAACACAATGATAATGGGTTATGGGTCTGTTGGAAGGTTTGATGAAGCCTATAAATTGCTGGAGAGGCAAAGACTGAAAGGTTCCATACCTAGTGTGATTGCATACAATAGTCTTCTAACGTGCCTCGGTAAGAAAGGAAAAGCAGATGAGGCCTTAAATTTATTTAGTGAGATGAAAAAAGATGCGATGCCTAACCTCTCTACATATAATATTATGATAGACATGCTATGTAGGGCAGGAAAACTTAATGCAGCTTTAGAAGTACAAAATGATATGAAGGCAACTGGCTTGGGTCCGAACATAATGACAATTAACATTATGATAGACAGATTGAGTAAGGCTAACAAACTTGATGCAGCTTGTTCCATTTTTAATGGCATGGATCGTAAAGTTTGTGCCCCAAACAAATTTACGTATTGTTCGCTGATAGATGGTTTGGGTAGGCATGGGAGAGTAGATGATGCCTATAGATTATATGAGGAGATGCTCGATTCTAAAGAGGTACCAGATGCAATCGTCTACACTTCCCTCATCAGGAACTTTTTTAAGTCAGGTAGAAAGGAAGATGGCCATAAGATTTACAAGGAAATGGTTCGCAGAGGCGTTTCTCCAGATCTTACGCTTCTGAACACATACATGGATTGTGTTTTCAAAGCTGGTGAAACAAAAAAAGGCAGGGCTATGTTTGAGGAGATCAAAGCTCGGTTTACCCCTGATGCACGTAGTTATTCCATTCTAATTCATGGCCTCATAAAGGCCGGGTTTCCTCGTGAGACGTACGAGCTATTCTATGCAATGAAGGAACAAGGTTGTGTTCTAGACACCCTTGCTTACAACACTGTAATTGATGGACTCTGTAAATCAGGAAAAGTGAATAAAGCTTATCAGCTGTTGGAGGAAATGAAGGCTAAAGGTCATCAACCAACTGTAGTTACATATGGTTGTGTCATTGATGGGCTAGCCAAGATTGATCGGCTTGATGAAGCTTATATGCTGTTTGAAGAAGCAAAATCAATAGGCGTGGTATTAAACGTAGTGGTTTATAGTAGTCTTGTGGATGGGTTCGGAAAAGTGGGCAGAATTGATGAAGCATATCTCATCATAGAGGAAATGATGCAAAATAATTTGACACCGAATATCCAAACATGGAATTGCTTGCTCGATGCACTTGTTAAGGCAGAAGAAATAAACGAAGCCCTCGTGTGCTGGAACTCTATCAAAGACTTGAAATGCACACCTAACATCGTATCCTACAGCATTCTTATAAACGGCCTGTGTAGGGTTCGTAAATTCAACAAAGCCTTTGTGTTTTGGCAGGAGATGCAGAAAGAGGGGTTGAAACCTAATGCAATCACCTATCTTTCGATGATCTCTGGCCTTGCCAAAGCTGGAAACATATTGGAGGCCGATAAACTCTTTGAGAGATTCAAAGCTAACGGAGGCATACCAGATTCAGCTTGCTATAACACAATGATAGAAGGGCTGAGCTTGTCTAACAAGGCAACGGAAGCGTATCAGCTGTTTGAAGAAACGAGGTTGAAGGGTTGTAGTATACACAACAAGACATGCGTGGTCCTTCTGGACGCACTGCATAAAGCCGAATGTCTCGAGCAGGCAGCCGTAGTGGGTGCTGTGCTACGGGAAACGGCTAAATCGCAGCATGCTTCCAGATCATGGTAATATTACATCAATGGAATAACAGAACAGTAGTAGTTCATGAAAACGATTTTCATGTCCACTTACAAACAATCATCACCAATCCAGATATGTATATTACTGCCCTTTGTGTTGGGCTGAGTTAATTTTGCAGTGGGAGTATGGTTTTTAAGGTTATTGTATTTTTATTAACACAGGAACTTGTGTGCACCATAAGATATGCAGATAATTTTATGAAGTACTTATTTCACTATGAAGTTGTTCTATTTTCTAAACAAATCCAAGTCTTACCCAAATCATCATATGCCTTCATTTTTTATTTTAAATTTGTGCCTCAGTAAAAATTAACATAGAAATCTTGAAAATTACAAGACTAATACACTCAAACTTTAAATTAAGTGATAGGTAAATAATAAAATGACAAATACTCCCATGTCCTGTTTTAGCTTTCAACATTAAAAATGATAAAATAAGTTATCACTCAAGGGAGTAATAGTTTTCGAAATAGAATGTATTAAGATATTATTTCTATTGAATTATTTTCACCAGAAGGGGGATATACTTAATTAAGTTTTCCAGCGTTTGTATCAGTTCAAATATTCTAAGAAATTTCTATTTGTATTCCTATTAAAAAAACCCATTAATTGCTTCGCAAGAGCGATTTCAGTATAAAAGGACTTAACTGGAGGAAAAAGAACCGTTGGGAATTTCACAACGGTCAAAAAGAACAGCAGCGAATTTCTGTATTTCACAAACAAATGACCGTTGGTGAAAAAAACTTTCCTCCTCAAAAATTCAAATTCACGATGACCGTTGCCATTCCACCTTCCCCTTCCTTAATTACATCTCATCTCCACCATTTTCATCTTTATCAATCCTCTCAAACCTTTATTCTCTCTCTCTCTCTCTGAAAGGTGATATTCCTCTTGATTAAAAAAATGGCGTTGAGGTCACTTGACAATGCATTGCCGATCACTCCCGGAAGGCCGAAAAAGCAAGCAAAGATTGCAATCACAGCTCTCAAAGAGAAGCAATTGCCTGATCTCGGTGTCAACGATGAAAACAAAGCCCCTTTGCCACAACAATCGGCCTCTGATGCAACCATTGACTACATTCCCTCTGAAAATCTCCAACCATTTCAAGATCCCACTTCCAAGATTCAGGTTTGCGTCAATCTACGTTGAATCGTATGTCATGTTTTGATGAATCCATGGAGTTTTTGGTGATGATGGTTGTGATTGAATTCAGGGTCTTGTTGGAGGGTTAGAATCGAAAGATTGGTTGAAGGTATGCGAATGCCTGAACGATGTTCGACGATTTGCCTTGTTTCATTCCTCTCTCTTGCACCCTATTCTGTAAGTTATTGTTGCTCTCTCTCTCTCTCTCTCTCCCTCTTTTGAGATTTAAGAGTGAGTCTCCCCCAGACCCCCTCTCTATCTATCTCTCTCCTCTCTTCCTCTTTTGAGGTTTAAGAGTGAGAAATCTGTGTTGGATTCAGGGAAAAAGTGGTGTTAGTGTTGGTGAAAGCAATGAAGAATCCAAGAAGTGCATTGTGCAAGACAGCCATAATGGCTTCTTCTGATATATTTCCATCTTTTGGTGAAAAGTTGCTTGAATCCACTTCTGATGCTTTTAACCAATTGGTATACCATCAACCTTTAAAATGATTAAATACTACTTCCTAGTACATGTTTAGTGTGGCTTATCTCTCTCTCTCTCTGTGCAGTTGTTGCAACTACTACTGAAAGCTTCCCAAGACAAGAAATTTGTGTGTGAAGAAGCAAGCAAGTCACTACTAACAATGGTGGAATCCATGCCTCCTCTTCCTCTGCTTCATAAGCTCAAGGCTTACGTTGGCCACACCAATCTCAGAGTGAGAGCAAAAGCTGCAGTTTCCATCTCTAACTGTGTCTCCAAGATGGTATGTCACAGAAACTACACATTCTTACAATTCAAGAATGCTAATACATACATTAGGACTTGAAATTTTTTTCATTTCAACTTTAAATGTGGTTTCATAGGATTCGAAAGTCTTTTAATCCATACATTAAGGCTTGAGATTATTTTCTTTACATCTTTAATGTGTGAAATGTAGATCTGAAAGCCTTTAAATCCATACATTAAGGCTTGAGATTATTTTCTTTACATCTTTAATGTGTGAAATGTAGATTTTCAGCCTTTAAATCCATACATTAGGACTTGAAATTATGTTCATTACATCTTTAATGTGTGAAATGTGGTTCATAGGATCTAAAAGTCTTAAATCCATGCATTAGGACTTGATATTATTTTCATTACATCTTTAATATGTGAAATGTGGTTTCATAGGACCCGAAAGTCTTTGATCTCCATGCATTAGGACTTGAATGTTTTTTTTTTATATTTTTTATTACAACTTTAATGAGTGAAGAAATGTGGTTTCATAGGATTTGAAAGCCTTTCATCCATAAATTAGGACTTGAAATTATTTTCATTACACCTTTAATGTGTGAGATTGTGGTTTCATAGGATTTGAAAGTCTATAATCCATGCATTAGGGGACTATATGGTAACGGACTTGAAATTATTTTCATTACATCTTTAATGTGTGAAATGTGGTTTCATAGGACCTGAATGCCTTCAATCCATACATTGGGACTTGTAATTTTTAATCACATCTCTCTAATGTGTAAATTTTGTGGTTTCATAGAATGTGAAAGCCATGGAAGAATTTGGATCGGATGTGTTGGTTCAAATGGCCGCAAATTTGTTGAACGATAAGCTCCCGGAGGCGCGAGAAGCTGCTCGGGGGATCGTCGTTTCGCTGTACGAAGCGACGACGGAAGGTGAAGAAGAGAAGCATGAGTTTTGGCAGAGGTTTTGCCACTCCAATTTGCTAGCAATTCATGCACAAGCTCTGGTAAAGCTTGTTGCTACTTCCCAGTAGGTATGGTATTTGATGCTCTTAACAACTAGTTGGAGTGGTCTTCTTACTTCTTTTTATTTATTAATAGTTTTGATGTAGTCGTTAGTTTGGTTGGTTTTACATGAACAAGTAATTCTCTCCTGTATAAATTTTTTTTTTAATGATATTTGGAATAATTCTTTTTATAAGTGTGTACAAATATATTATAACTAATGGAGTATAATACAATAATGTATTTATTTATTACAATACAAAAAAATACTCAGTATGAGTTATAAATATACTTCACAATACCAACTTGATAGTTCTCAAAATATAAAAGTGATAAATAATACTATATTTTATTAATAATTCTTTCTATTGTTAGTGGTGTTTTAGTTTTTTCATTTTAGTTATTTTGGTTGGTTTTTACATGAACAGGTATGTTACCTGCTTAACATTTTATTCAGTGTTTTAGTTCTTTCTGTTCTTTATTACTTTGGTTTTTACATGAATGGGTAAGTCTCATATGGAAAAATAGAACGAATATATTATTATTAGTAAGGTTATTATTATAATTATAATTATATATATAACAAATATTTTGTGATTAACTTTTTAGAAGTGTTTTACTTTTAAGTTTATTTATATTATACTGTATTTATTTATCACAATACTTTTGATATGTATCTATAAGTTAGTATATATTTTGCAATTCTCAAATGAGAGTTCCCTATTAAAAAAGTATAGAATGTATTAGAGACCTTAAATAATTTGATGTATAATAATATAGTACAAATAAATTTAAAATAAAAAAACATAAACACTTAAAAGTAAATAAGTAAAATAAAAAATACTAGAAGATTTTAATTTGTTACTCTTTATTACCTAAATTTGAAATAGTTTAATTTTAGTTTGTGTTCTGTGAACTGAGAGTGAGATATCTCTGTTTTTTTTTAATAAAAAGAAAAATATTCTATCAAAAAAATATATATTAATCATAATATATATAATTTAATGATATTCAGATTCACTGATATTCTAGCCTTTCTTTTTATGTTATTTTGATTTAGTATGTATAATTTTATAATATCAATAAATCAAAATCATTCAAATACAATAAACATTTATTTGAGACAAACCCTAATAATCATTCCCAAAAGTTAATATCTATATCTTTAAATTCAAATATTTTTTTAAAAAATTAACGAATCTAATATTGCAAATTAATATCAATATCTTTAAATTCAAAATATTTTTTTTAAAAATTAACGGATCTAATATTACAATTAATTATAGAAACAACAATGAACAACCGAATACACTTGCATTATAATTGAAATAATCTAGTTCCAACATTGGGGTTCAATCTTCATTTTTATGGGTTTGTTTTTCGTCACCGTCCACGAGCACGATTCACGCCACCGCTCATGATCGAGTTCATCGGAGCTGTAATTCACACCACCGCTCATGATCAAGTACGTTGGAGCTGTACTATCATATTTTGTACGCGCTCTCCGTCACAAAATAAGACGGCACGAAAATGAACATAAAATGAACAATTACAGTATTTTGAGTGTCGTAGATGCAACTCACAATATATGCATCGCGTCGTGCGGTGGTAGCGCGTCTTGCGGTGGTAGATCCAACTCACTGTTATTGCACAATTGCAATTGCAAATCATATTATGTTATTGCAAATGCATTATCTTATCACATAGCACATCACATCATGCAATAATAGACCTACGCTAAGTTCATGTCATACACTAAATTATAAAATGTAGTTCCAACATTGGGGTTCAATCTTCATTTTTATGGGTTTGTTTTTCGTCACCGTCCACGAGCACGATTCACGCCACCGCTCATGATCGAGTTGTAATTCACACCACCGCTCATGATCAAGTACGTCGGAGCTGTACTATCATATTTTGTACGCGCTCTCCGTCACAAAATAAGACGGCACGAAAATGAACATAAAATGAACAATTACAGTATTTTGAGTGTCGTAGATGCAACTCACAATATGCATCGCGTCGTGCGGTGGTAGCGCGTCTTGCGTTGGTAGATCCAACTCACTGTTATTGCACAATTGCAATTGCAAATCATATTATGTTATTGCAAATGCATTATCTTATCACATAGCACATCACATCATGCAATAATAGACCTACGCTAAGTTCATGTCATACACTAAATTATAAAATGTACTAGCATATGTTTTACTATTAAGTCACTTTATTTATAACGTTTTAAATCTAAGTCTTAAATTAATAAGTGTTTATTGAAATTATAAAATACATTTATACATAAAAATTATTTAGAATACTTTACAATTTCACTTTAAGTTTTTATCTATTTTTTTTATATAAATTTTATTAATTTCATATTTTATTTTATTTAAAGTCAATATTGATATTTTTATATATTCATAAAATATAAACAAAATATCTTGTGATACATCATGTAAACTTATTATAAAGATATAATAAGAATATAACAACATAAGTATTGTAAAATATGAATTAAATATGGAAAATAGAGTGGGCTCATAATCAAATAATTACAATAATACCCAAATTTTCATATGAAGGTCCAATTTTTAATATAAGTCTTAATTTTGGGCTAAATTTTAGAAATGTTTCATATCAAGCCTCAAATTTAATCTATTTTTCTCAATTTAAGGATTGTCGTAATTTTATTTTTTTTCTGAATTCAGTATATATTATAGTACATATTATAGTACGATACGAATTAGCAATTAACATAATATATTTTCGATGTTATTTTTGATTTGAAGGTGTATAATAATTTTTTTTCAATAACATGAAATAAAAAATAAATTTTACTACATATCTTAAAATGAGAAAAAAAAATAAAAATGAAAAGTTGGGTCCTAAATTGAGAAAAAAAATTAAAATTGAACCTTAAATTGGAACACTTTCAAATTTAGGTATTAAAGTGAGACTTAAACTAAAAATTGGATTTTGGTATGAAATTCTTCCACAAATAATATTGTGATATTCCGGATTAAAGGGAATTAATTTTTCAATTAAATGGTGAAATGAATAATAAGATTAGATAATATTGTAAGTAACTGAAATATACCCCTTCGTCTCAGGAAAGTTTGCACCCCTCTATCCGGCACGGAGATTAAAAAAGTAGTATCATAGTATTCTTTTGGTAATAAATAAATAAATAAATGATAAAGTATGTTAGTGGGTCAGGTATGTGTTATTTTTCTGTAAATAAAATGTATGGGAAAATATAATTGTGTTTGACTTTTTACTTTTTAGGGAGGTGCAAAATTTTGTGGGACAACTCAAAATAAAAAGTGTGTCGAAGTAAACACTAGAAGCAACATCAATACATTCAACATTAACGTAAAAATCAAACCCTCCAAAACACCTACATTCGACACTAACGTAAATAAACAGACCGTCCAAAACAGTTCATAGCAAGAAGAGGGAAAAATGAGACGAGCATTGCATAAACTGGAATTAATGTGCCTCCTTTAACCCTCTCCAAGGATCATTTCTAGAAGTCCCCAGCAAAAGTCGTTAAGTCGATGTACAACGTTATGATGGTGATTCTTGATTGTCATGCAATACTCAGCCCTTAACATTCAGCTGAATCATAGAACGTAACGCCGTCTCAGCCTCAGTAAGGGCTTGTCCTGCATAAAGCTTAAGTTGCCCTCTCCTCACAACTAGAACCTTGTCGTTGAATAATTTCAGTGCTTCGTTCAGTTCCTGAAAAATGGAGCTGAATAAACAATGCGAAACTGATCAAGAAAGTTAAAAACTCGATCAAGGCGCTTACTTTGATGGTTAATGGAACAACATAAGCTTTGAAGTCTTCCAGTTCCAGCTCTTCGAAAAACGATTGCAGGAGAGAACAGAAATTGGTGGCATCAGCATGGTCCTCAAAAGCAACCATATGAGATATCTGATCCTCTCTGCTAGAAATGCTTCTCAACGTATACAATCCTTCGCCTCCCTCGCCATCATCGCCTCTTCGCATGACTATTGCCTGAATCAACAAGTATTATTAATGGCAGGGGAGATGTTAACGAATGATTCAATCATGATTATGATATCAAAGTCCGGAAATCAAAGTTTGATTCGTTAAAGTCGATGGGCAAAACAATAATGGACGAATGTTCCTTCAAATCATTATAATAAGATAATCAAAGTAAGTAAATGTTATTAGTTGAATACACAAATAATAGTTATCATTATTCATGATCCATCTTTTCTAATATCCGAGGTCTACCAAGAAACCATCGATTAATGGAGATTTACATCATCATTGCTAAACATCAATGACATCATACTAAAGAATTATATCAAATTCTGAAAAACCACCAGAAAGAGATCAAGACAATAGCAAAGCACAGTAAAATCATAGCAACATACTAGAGCATAAGGAAGATTCAACCACCAATAGTCACTTGATTTAGCATCCCCACGGCTTTCGCCACTTGAAGTTTTATTTCCTTTAGATGGGTTGTTCAGAGCACTCGGTTTTCTTGATTTCATAGCCTCTCCATTTAATTTTCTCGGTCCAACAGCAGATCCCTCATTATCTTTCTCCACATCAATGTCTGTATATTCGAATTTAATGAGATCATTAGTAGTTATATTCACATGCAGGAATTCCTAACTTACTACACATATAACCTCTGATGCAATGGATTAGATGATCTTTGGATTTTAAAACAGGATGTATCTGAACTTGAAATGCAACATCGTGTATAACAACAGAGATATCACAATTCATAAACAATGATTCAACATTTAGTATATGAACATAATAGCCATTGGCATTCATGTGGTATAAGAGGTTCTAAGGGCACTACCATCTACCACCTTTGGTTTTGCTAGTTCCTTTGTGGCTTGTCCCTCTTCCTTTTGCCACCTTCTTACTCGTATTCTCGGTGGATTCAGTCATTTCTGATCTCTCTTTCTTGCTATCCTCTTCCTCCACACGAACAGCATCAATCCACTTCTCATCAACATCTGATAGTTCTATCTGTTTTTCTCCGTTATCACCATTTTCATAACTAGACAACTCATTCTCCTTCTCCACATATCCATTTTTCACTCTTCTATCATCTGAACCAAAACCTTTTGGTTTCTCCATTTCTTCATTACCCGAAAGACCCCTGAATTTATACTTCTTCTTAAATAACAATGCTTCATTACTTTCTCTACCATCTGATTTACCCTTCTCAACTGCATCTCTTCTCTTCTCACTGTCCTTCCCCAAATACCCAAAAGAAACCACTGGCATTTTAAGCTGAGCATTTCCCAACTTCTTTCTTAACTTAACCAATCGATTGTCAACCTCCTCTTCTATACCACTTCTAAACTTACCCCCATCTGATTCCTCCTCACTATCAAGATCATCTCTCTTCGACTCCAATCTTTCCTTTTCCCTTGCCTCCCTCGCCATAACCCGAATTTCCTCGATTTTCCTCTCCATTTCCAGCTCATCCACATAACCAAACGAGCCAATGGCACTGTTTTTCAACCCCATTTTCCCACTCCCATTTCCATTCAAAACAACTCTCACCCTTGATTCACCACTCCCCTTCAAGATATCACTTTCATCATCAATGCCAGATGAACCAAAATACCAAACAACACAGACAGTTTGGACTACAAAAGCCCCAACTAACCACAACCCATATTTCAAGATTGAATTGTTAGCCAATACACCTACATTTCCAGTAACACCAACAGCAGAAGGCACTGAACCCTCGTTTTCTCTCAATTCTACGAATTTTTGAACTTCTTCATTTCCAGAAGATTCCTTTATCTCCACAGTAGTACGACTCTCTTTGATTTCTTGATCATTGGGGTATATTGGGTTTTCAGGAGGTAATTTGGGGACAAGGGGTTTTCCGAGGGTTTTGAGGAATTTTTGGCGGAGTTGGTTCTTTCTTGCAGTGCGTTTGGTCGTGAACGAAGCGGAGAAGCTGGATATAAATAAAACTGGTTTAGTGGAATTTGTTCTCACCGCCTTGAACTGGCGGCGGTCGAGGGCGGCGGAGCTAGTGCAGGTGGCGCCATGTCGCAAAGCCGACATTTTGCCATGGAAAGATCAAGTGTGACCTTGATTTTAGATTATTTTTCCTAAAAAATAAAAATTTAAAAAATTATAGGGATAATTAAAAAAAGAACAATAAAAATAGGGACATTAATTATATTTGGGCTAGCCCGGCTATTCATACCAAATGACTAAATGTACCTTTTTTTTTTTTTTAAATTAAATTATCTTTAACTAATACTCCCCGTCCCCATTAAATTTATGGCAAAAACTCCTGCGATCCGGGGATAAACTGTGTCCTCATGGGAACATAATCCTCCTCATACATATTCTATTTAAACTTATGTATTACTAGGGGTTTAAATTAAAAAGGGGCACGATATCCCCGATGGCACAAGAGTCACACTCTAGATTTATTATTTATGTTTATCTTTTGCATGTAAATTTAGAGATAAAATATTTTACTCCCTCCGACTATTATTAATGTATCCATTTACTTTTTGTACGTATTATTATTTTATGTGTGGTAGGTAATTGTATTAGTGGAGGGTATGCGTCCCATATTTTATTTGTATTAGTGGAGAATGTGAGTCTCACAGTCTAAAAAAGGAAATGGATAAATTAAAGATGGACGACCCAAAATAGTAAAATTGATAGATTAAGGATGGACGAAGGGAGTAATAAATAATGAATCGAGATATATAACATTTAATGTGTAGTTGATAATTATATTAATATTATGTGTGACCATGTAGAATAATTAAGTATTTTGTATGGATCTCACCTGACAAAAAAATAAATGTTTAATTTGAAACATACCAAATTAAAAAATGTAAATTGTAACACGCGTGGAATGGAGTAAGACACATTCGTAGACATAATTTAAATATTTTTAGAATACGTTTAGTCGGTACGGATAGTCGTCCCAAATCTTATTCATTCACAAAAAAAAATTAAAATTTTGACAAAAAAAAATCCATGAAAAATTAAAATTAAATCTCATTTTTTATAACTTTTTATATTTTAATAGCTCAAACTCAATAATTTATTTATTTTTCATGAAGAAATATATGAGATAGAGTGAGGATGAGTGTTGGTTGGTCACAAGATTTAACGTTAGATCCTACATTATTAAATGTTCTACCAACTTTTCTTCCTTGGTTAATGCTAAATCCATTGAAAGTTCTATCAATTTATTTTATTTTAGTCTGATTTAATTTAATTATTTTTTAAAGAAGATTAAATAAAGCGTTTAAACTTATAAGAAATTATTTTTACCTTTTTTATGTACTCCATTTAATATTTACAATTACATACACATCATTAATGAATACTTTTAATTAATTATGCCAAACTTAATAACAATCAAGTTAAATTCTACTACTAATTAATCATCATTCATTAAAATTCAAAATTAGAAGTACATAAATCACAATTTATTATATGGATCAGATTTACACCGATTGCAAAAAAGTAGAACCACGAAATAATCTCCCAATAAAACAAGAAGCAAAGCCATGTGTAGTTTCATGTCACCACACCATTGTCCTCACCCAACACACAGCCACAACCTTAAACTGAACAAACACATCCAAGAACCCCAAAAGACAAACCCTAACACAAGATTCCAAAAATCCCATCTTTTTCCCCACCACATTAACCCACCTCGTTATTCAACAAACACCACAATAAACAGAAAAACACAAACATGCTTACCTAAACACTAAAAAAGAAAGCCTAAAATTTGAAGCTTTAATGGAGTCAAGATTCCATGGTGGTGTCCCCATTTCAGCTACAAAGATGGCCCCAGATGCTGCGCCTTCTATCAGAGGTATTAGAGCTCCTATAACTGTTGATGAATCTGATTTTGAATACTCTGCTTCATCGAAAAGTCATATATATAGCACTACTAGTAGTTATTTCAGTGGGAGTGAGCTCGAGTTCGAGGGTTTTGAGAGTGGTGAAGATGAGTTGGGAAGTGAGTCTGATAGGGCTCATTTGGATGAGAAAGATGAGGAGGAATTTGCACTTTCTGAGCCTTCTTTGAGGAGCCCAGATGAGGATGTTGGTCAAGAAAGTAGTGATGTTGGTAAAAATGATGTTTTTAGGCCTCTTGTTAGAATCCCAGATGGGAGAATGTATAGAGGGAGTGATAATGTTGATGATTCTGATGATTCAGGATCTTTCTTGAGTGAGTCAGGTGATGAGGAGCTTGTTAATGATGAGGGTAATGTTGTAAATTACTGTGAGTCTAGTCCTCTTGTGGCTGTAATGGATGTCTTGAATGAGTCTGGTGATGAGCTAGCCAAAGATGAGAGTAGTGCTGTCTATTACAGCGAATCTAGGCCTCTTGTGGCTGTAATGGATGCCTTGAGTGAGTCAGGTGATGAGCTAGCTAAAGATGAGAGTAGTGTTGTGAAATATGGCGATTCTACGCCTCTTGGGGATGCAATGGATGTCTTGAGTGAGTCGGGTGATGAGCTAGCTGACGATGAGGGTAATGTTGCAAAATACGGCGAGCCTAGGCGTCTAGGAGATGCAATAGATGGGGATGTTTCAAGAAGTGGAACCTCACCAGTTGTAAATATCAGAATCCCTACGGTGCAAGTGAAGGTTCCAATTGCGCAGATATCCGCTGATAGTGACGATGACTCTCAGGGTAGTGGCGTTTCAGATGATGAAGGTTTACCAGGGATTGTTAGGGTCCCAAGCATTGAGATTCTGCCTAGAATTAGTAGCACCCCTAAAGTTAGAATCTCCGAGTTTGATGAAGGGAATGACAAGAAGTTGGAAGCTGAGAAGATCATAGAGATGGAGTATGTTGATGATTTGGTTATAACTAATGCTTTGTTAGGCTTTTCAGATGAGAAGGAGGTGAAGGTCCAAGTTAAAGGTCCTGATATCGATAAAGAAGCTACGACTGATTCGTTGGTTGTGAATGAAGAGTTTGATGTAGTTGATGTGATAGGGGAGAGGGAGAAGTGTGTGGAATTGGATGAACATAGAGACTCCACTAACCTTGTTGAAGACATTATATTTCCAGATAATGTTTTCAATAATGGCAATCAAAGCGACAAAGTGGAATGCGAAGACGAGGTTGAGGTTGAGATTGATCCTGCAGTTGAGTCCTTCAGCTCTAACGCTGCTCACAGCATTGGCTCTTTTCATGACTCTGTTGACATCATGGAAGTGCCTACTGGAAGATCGTCGTTTGATGCTGTGGTGGTGGCTGAAATGAATGGGGTCTCGGATTCACCTTCTTTCTCCAATGGAGAGATTTTATCAGATTATAAACAAGAGGTTGATGATCAGATTGTCACTGAGGCAACTGCAGATGGTGGAATAAGTGATCGGAGACGAGCATTTGATCCTGCTGCAGACAGAGGTGCTGTGTTGGATGCTGCCGTTGTTCGATTTGGACCTATTATTGCAACTGGTGGTGAATCAAATGAAACGAAGATCAAGAAAATACAACAAATACGAGCAAAATATTTGCACCTTCTACGCAGATTGGGCCGATCTCCAGAGGATGCTTTGGCTTCAAAGGTTTTGTATCAGCTGACACTTTCTGGGGAGAGCTGCTCTTCTCAAGCATTCCATCTTGATTCCACCAAGAAGGCGACTACGGAGCTTGAAGCATCGAAAATGGATGACGATTTGGAATTTTCGTTGTCAGTCCTTGTTATAGGAAAAACTGGAGTTGGTAAGAGTGCAACTATCAATTCCATTTTTGGAGAAAAGAAGGTTGCAGTTGATGCATTCGAGCCTGCAACTGCTCGTGTTAAAGAAATTGTTGGAACGATCGGTGGAGTCAAACTCAAGGTCTTTGACACACCGGGGCTCAGAACTTCTTCAATGGATCAATCCATCAACAGAAAAATTCTCTTTTCGATTAAGAAACTAATGCAGAAGTGTCCACCTGATGTTATCTTATACGTTGATCGCCTAGATAGTCGAACCGGCCTTGATGATTTACCTCTGCTGAAGTCACTCACTTCATATCTTGGTTCATCAATGTGGAGAAAATCAATCATTGCTTTCACCCATGGAGCTTCAATTCCTCCGGATGGATCAAACGGATATCCTTTAAGCTACAAGGCGTTCGTTGCTCAGCAATCACGGGCGGTTCAGCTGACGGCTGGTTCGACTGTGCCAGTGTGTTTAGTTGAGAATCATCCACTTGTGGACAATGGAGAAAGGTGGAAATCCGAGCTCATGCTCTTGTGTTGCTCAATCAAGATTTTGTCCGAATTGACTTCTGTGGTTATGATTCATCCACCAGTTTTGAAGTACTTATTGTCTGAGAATGTAGCCATGGATACTGAATTGTGTAGTTCATCTGACTCTGAGCTTGAAGAAGACCATCCTCTGTTTAGGTACAGTTGTTTAGAACCCTATTCCGAGCTTCTTACGTGGCCAGCTGTCAACTCCAATGGATGTAACCATGATTGGTGTTTCAATGGCTCTCTCGTTCAAGATAAAACCAACGTCGCAGTTGCAACCAGAGTAAAGGGCTTCAGCTTGAACGAAACGGGAGGTGGGGCTGTCGAGGAATGGGGGCTCAAACTCAAAGACTATGACCATCTAGCATTCGGATCATCAAAACGGCTAATCTTGGTGGGAAATGCTGGCTTTGTTCGATCTCATGATGACAATGCAGCGTTCGGTGTGAAGCTGGAGCTACATAGGAGAGACGAACGACATCCTTCAACTCAAGATCACAACTCAATGTGGCTCTCCATCACGAAACAAACAAATGATGTCATATGTGGATTCAACATACTTTATGTTGGTGGAAGATCTAAGCTGAACATCAAAGCTGCTGTCAACAACCACCAACACGGCCGGATTTGTATCGCCACGAGGTGCTCCGATCATCTTCTTATCGCTGCTCTGGCCCTCGTCCCGATAACCGGAGCCGTGTACAAGAAAATCCTCGGACGATCAGTCGAGGGCTGCTCGAAGTAGGCTCTGCCATGTTTCGTGGAAGGAATAGAAGATATAAAGTTTTTGTCAATCATCATATATGTATACATACTTGGAATATGTTGTCTTAATTAGTTTGTATGTTCGTTAGATGTATTTGGTTAACTGAAATCTGAAGGTAGGACGTTGAGTTAATTGTTGTTTAAATACAGTTGCTTTACATGATGTTCTTGATTTCTATTCATTTGGTGTATTGGTGCATGCTTTCTTCTTCTTATTTTATTTTATTTATTTATTTTGCGATAAATATGGAAACTAAGTGGTTTTTCCTATAATTATGCCGGATCTAATTAAATCTTTCATCCCCCAAAGTTTGGTTTGATATATCTTTAGTTTCTTTCCCCTAAGTTATGGAAAAATATTTCAATTTAAAAATTCTTTTTCAACTAATATATATTTAGACAAATATATAATGCTTTTAAAACAAATATTATTATTATTATTATGGTCAATATATCCGAAAGGTGATAATCCTAGGAAATTTTGATTTTCCAATTTAATACTCCCTCCGTCCCAGGTAATGAGGGCCGGAGACCTTATAGTTAACATAAGGTCTCCGGCCCACATTACCTGGGACGGAGGGAGTATATTATTATGCAAAATATATACTATATATATATATCAAATAAATTGTGAATTATGAGTGGTATAGTTGAAGATTACTCTATAAAAAAGCTTTCTTAATTATGTTCTCAATATTCATAAAGAATAACGAGGTTTAGTTAAGAAAGACTATAATAACAATTGATCAGGTATTTTTTCAATTTATGAATTAGATCTCAATTGATTGTAATAAAGTTTCAAGCTTTAGGTTTTAGATTTCGGTTCATTGTAATAGAGTTAAGTTTTATGATATAATATGAATTTATCACTCAGTTAAACTGCAAGACTCTGCCTAATCTAAATTTATTATTACTCCGTTATTTCTTTAAAAAAATAAATATAGTTAATGCATATAAATTAAATAAATTAACATTTTAAAGCAATTGATAAAAGAAAAAAACGAACCTGTTGGTCCAAATAGAGAGGTTAATCTCCGTCCAGACGCCACTGCTTCAGTTTATCCTCAAAAAAATTTCAAGAAACAAACGATATATAAAGAAGCTGAATCATTCAGTTTCTGAGTAGGCAAAAGAACCCACAAATTTCTACTCTCTCACCAGAATGGTGGTGCAGTATTCTTCTTACAGGGTAGGAATCTTGTTTCTTTCACTAAGACATGTTGAAAATTCTGTCGGCTTGGTATGATAATTGGAAGATTATCGTAGTAAATAAGTTGTCGGGATTCAAATGTAATAGGTTTCTTGAAGATTAACAAACGAACTCTCAAAAAGATGATGTCTTTGCGAGTTTAGTTGAGGGAAAGGAGACATTGTGTGCTTCAATGGATGAAACTAATTCTTTGTGAAATATTGCTGTAAGTGGGTGCAAATTATTTATGGAAATAATTGAATATATAAAGCAATGGCTTTTTTAGTTATAATAAATCTGGAGCTATGTGCGTATGGTGTTCGATAAATTGTTTCTTTGAACTGGTATTGTGATACTGTTGTTGTTGTTATAGGAGTGCGATTCTATGTAGTTATCTCAGTAGTTGTAACGGCAAAAGGCTCACTTTCTGTCTTATCAGTATTCTCTTCTTGAAAGAAATATTTGGGATGTAGGAGTATTAAAGATGGTGATGTTTCATAATGAAATATAATCTTTTGATGTTGTCCTTAAAGTTGGAACATCTAATATGGATTCTCTAATTTTGCTCAGGCTTTGTCCCTGAAAAATTACTCATCTTTTAGGAATACAACAACTACCAGCCTGTCACATTTACGTGGAAGTTCTTCGGCCAGAGTCTTATCCCTCTTACATGTGACGTGCTATTCTACTTGCTCGGGTCTAGAATATTGCTCATCCTCAAAGCGAAGATCTCGTGGGCCAGTCATGGCAGCTAAAGGGAAATCTGAAGGTTGTCGAGTATATGGGAATTGTGATTTTTCAAGCTGTTTTACATGTTGGATGATTATCATCTAATTTCAGTTGTGTCGTAGAATGCTTCATATCTAATGATAGAATGCATACTTTTTTTCAGGGGAAAAACAGGAAGATGGGAAGTATAAGCACACAATTGATCTTCCTAAGACAGCATTTGGCTTAAGAGCAAACTCTGTTGTAAGGGAGCCTGAAATACAAAAATTATGGGATGATAATCAGGTGTATAAACGGGCAGCCAACAGGAATACTGGGGTAACTTCTTCAGTGGCCTTCTTTATTGAGCTTAACGTCTTCAAATACTGTGGTTTTCTATCATTGTTAAGGAAATTCAGTCTGATGCTAGTCATGTCGACAGGGAAGTTTTGTGCTCCATGATGGTCCTCCTTATGCTAATGGGGATCTACATATGGGACATGCCTTAAATAAGATTTTGAAGGATATTATTAACCGCTATAAGGTAATATTTCTGGATTTTTTTCCCCTTAACTTTATCCTATAGTTGTAGACCTTATTTTATGAAATGTCAATGTCCCATTAACAAGTGAAGTAGAGGTTCTATGAATCTTGTTGAACTATATAAACATTAGTCCTAATGGATATTATCATCAATACTTTTTCATGTGGGCACATGTATGTCTTTACATGGCTACATGCATGCGATTGCTGCATATCTCTTCATATGCTATTTATTGTCCACGGTAACTAATTTACTCACTTTGTTTCAGCTTCTTCAGAACTTTCAAGTACATTACGTGCCTGGATGGGATTGTCATGGCTTGCCTATTGAACTGAAAGGCAAGTGTTGGTGTTAGCTCTAATATGCTTGAATTTCTGAATGACTTTGCTTTGTTTTTAAATTGTGTGCATTTATTTCCCTGAAAACTTCTCTGGGGTCGGTGTCTTATGAAAGACAAATAAGTCAGAACATAGGTAGTTTATGGTATGCATATGTTGTCATGCATGAAATGAACAGCCATTTAAAATAATGATCTCTCTCTCTTTTAAGGCGAACTAATTTCCTTTACTTCCACCCCGTTTGATAATTATTTATAGTGCAAAATCTTAAATATGATGCGGTACATCACAAGTAGGGTTGATTTTGTTATTCTTTTTTCCAGTATTACAGTCACTGGATCAGGAAGCTAGAAAGGAGCTGCCACCACTTAAATTGAGAGCAAAGGCTGCCAAATTTGCTAAATCAACTGTGAAAAATCAGATGGAAGCATTTAAGGTTATATTTCTGTTGTGTTATATCGGCAATAAATAAATCTTTTGTTTTAAGTTCCATATGTCTGAATTTTATCTGTTAATACATGTCCTGGTTTGAATATCCAAATACCATGAGCTGGTTGCTAAATTTATTTGAGTCCTGATGGAATTACATGGCTACTGTGGCTTGGACTCCTAGTTTATGAGTTTTCATCTAAGACTAAATCTGTTCTCGGTATTAATAAGGTGTTCAGGAGGAAGATTCAAAATATGTGATGTCATCCTCTATTTATTTACATATCCATCTTTGTTGATAGCTATGAGCATTTTATCCTTCTGGAAACAGAAGGTATTGAGAGGTATACCAATTGGGATGATAAATGTTCATTTTAATGTCTACAGCGGTATGGCATCTGGGCAGACTGGGATCATCCATATCTCACACTTGATCCAGAGTATGAATCTGCTCAGGTAGTTTGTCTCATTATTTAAAGTGTTACTTTGATGAGTTTTGGCAAATTATGACTTGTATGACTCTATACTGTATAGTTCAAATTTTAGCCACTGTAGGGAGGTAGCTCACAGAACACTTAGTTCATAATCTTATTGTTTTCACACTTATCATCTTCACTTTTTGGTCTACATGAACTACTCTAGATTGAAGTGTTCGGCCAAATGGCATTGCAAGGGTATATTTATAGAGGCAGGAAACCAGTACATTGGAGTCCCTCATCTCGAACTGCTCTTGCAGAGGCAGAATTGGAGGTACTAAGTCTTTTGTCTACTCGGTTGTCTTCCTCAAAATTTTGGAATTTCTTGTACCATACTAAAGAATGGATTAAGCGTTGTTGAATCGGGAACCGGCCTCCAAACCAGTCCAAAACCCCTATAAAACCGTTTTTGAATTGAACCGCGCAGAACCGGCCAAAATCGAAAAAACCGGTTGAACCGGTCCAACTGGTTTTTTTTTTATATTTTATATTTTTATATTATTTAACTTTTATTTTTATTTATTTTAAAATATAATATTTAAATTTTGAATTAAATTATGTAATTTTCTGGAGTGGTGCACCAAACGTATAGTAATGCTGAAGATTTCATTATTATTCTTATTTCTTGCAGTATCCCGAGGGACATGTTTCAAAAAGCATCTATGCGTTTTTCAGATTAGTTAGTACTGCTGGTTCATGTAAAATTCTAGATAATTTTATGCCTAATTTGGGCTTGGCTATTTGGACTACAACTCCGTGGACTATTCCTGCTAATGCTGGTAATATTTTCATGTTTTCTTCATCAATAAGTGCTGATTATGATGCTTCTGCAGTTGTATTTGTTTACGGAAATGTGAAATTCATTATATTTGTTGCTCAAACTTGCTTTATGAATATTTAAAAAAAAAAAAAAATCTTTGCAGCTGTTGCTGTCAATTCAAAACTCCAATATGCTGTTGTTGAAGTTCATTCCAATTCAGTGGACACAACTGCATCATCAGTCAATGAAGAGAAAAGACTTGGTAATGTCGTGAAGGAAAATGACACGTTGTACTTAGTTGTTGCATTAGACCTTGTGTCAACTCTGGAAGCAAAGTGGGGCTTGAAGCTTGTAGTGAAGACAACACTGACTGGTGCAGAACTTGAGAATTGCAGGTTATCATAATGCATAACCATTGGAAATATAACTGAGCTGTTATAATTAATTTTGCTATTGAGATTTGTATAGGTTATATGCCCTTCCCAATTTTTTTTTTTTATAACTTTGACTGCAAACCTCTAGGTATGGGAATATGGTCTTCACAGACCTGATCATTTCATATATTGCTTAGCAGATCATTAAGATAAAATTGTGCTTCAATGCTAGCTAGTGCTTAGGAGTTGAATACACATTTCCCAATTTTTTGGTGTCTTGTGTTCCAACTGATTTAGCAATTGTTGTACATCCTTGTCTAGACTGTAGCTTGACAATTTTATGTTATAAGTCAGTTGGAAACCCTGTTTATTCATTTTTGTTTGATTGTGATATCTTCCCCAGTTGATGAGCATGTAACACTAAATTTCTCTGAACCATTATCCTGACCCCCCCACCCCCCCAATCCCCAAAAAAAGATGTTTTGGCTTTTTTTAGTGCTGTCATCTTGAATTTGCACTTACCTCCATTCTTGGTTGGTTTCCAACACTTCAGATATGTTCATCCCATAGAGAGCAGAGAAGGCCTAGTTGTCATTGGTGGGGATTATATCACAACCGAGACAGGAACTGGACTGGTTCATACTGCTCCTGGCCATGGACAGGAAGATTACGTGACTGGCCTTAAATATGGCTTGCCTCTTTTCTCCCCTGTGGATGATGAAGGAAAATTTACTGAAGAAGCTGGACAATTTAATGGTCTTGATGTGCTTGGCGATGGTAATCTTGCTGTTATTGAAAGTTTGGACAAAAGCTTATCGATGATCATGGTTGAGCCATACAGTAAGTTATAATCTCTTAATCATCCTGATTATTATTAAATTTTGTGGTTATGTCAGGAGTGAACTTGGTTGCATGTGC
Source organism: Pogostemon cablin (assembly GCA_023678885.1). NCBI lineage: Eukaryota > Viridiplantae > Streptophyta > Magnoliopsida > Lamiales > Lamiaceae > Pogostemon > Pogostemon cablin. The sequence continues at coordinate 24,502,518 of CM043009.1, read as the reverse complement.
TCTATAACCAACACTTAATAAATGCAGAACACAAGTACCCTTATGATTGGCGAACAAAGAAACCTACAATTTTCAGAGCGACTGAACAATGGTTTGCTTCAGTGGAGGGATTTCGTAAGGCTGCGATGGACTCAATTAACCAAGTAACCTGGATTCCTCCTCAGGTATAAAATTGTCTGTCATCTTTACTCTGGATGATCATTCACTTGAAAATTTGAGGGGGATGAAGGCAGAAGAGTCTATTCATTAATGTTATCAAACATTTAACAATTTTTTTATATTAATAGGCAGAAAACAGGATTTCTTCCATGACTTCTGGTCGTTCAGATTGGTGCATCTCCCGGCAAAGAACTTGGGGTGTTCCCATCCCAGTTTTTTATCATGTGGAGTCGGAGGAGCCATTGATGAATGAAGAAACTATTGGTCATATCAAGTGTAAGGCCATCATTTTGGCACTGTTCCTGAATCTCTCTGTTTCATTTTGGTTGTGGTTTGTGATGTAACATTGTAGATAAAACATTTCTTTGAGATTTTACATTGTTTAAAAATTTCATCTCTGCTACACCAGTTCATGGACCCTCACTATACTTGTTGTATACATATCCACTGACTGTTTACTTGATATATGTTAACATTGTTAATTGATTTTCCTTTTAGTAAATGTAGTGAGCATGACCTATTATGATATCTTAATATTACTTCTGTTGGCAGCTATAATTTCACAAAAAGGAAGTGATGCATGGTGGTATATGAAGGTAGAGGAATTGCTTCCGGAAAAATATCGCAATGAAGCATCAAGCTATGTAAAAGGAACAGACACAATGGATGTTTGGTTTGATTCAGGTATACAATGATTTTGGCATTTGCTTATTTGTTTCAGATAAGTAAGTTAGCTTCTTCTTCTTTTTTTTCTTGAATGCCAACCATTTTCTTGAGGTTCACCGTCCACATTATAAAATCAATTTGTTATTTTAGGTTCTTCATGGGCTGCAGTACTGGGGAAGAGAAGTGGCCTTAGTTATCCTGCCGATTTGTATCTCGAGGGTACAGATCAGCATCGTGGCTGGTTTCAAAGTTCGTTGTTGACAAGTATTGCTACAAATGGTAAGATATTAAATTTCACTATTGATGGTTAATTCTGAAGCATTTAATTAGCTCAATATTTCTTGTCATTTTTTTAATCCAAATAAAATACTTACTTCATTGTACCTTAGTCCATAATGTTATAAACTTTTCAGACATAGTGACTAGTTATAGTCTTCTGTTGATCATAATGTATTTTCTAGCTATTAGTGCAAGTAATTTAACTGGTGACCAGATCACTAGATGCATTCTTTCAAGGATTTGGTTATTCTAGTGATTTCATTTCTTTTAATTCGTTGTTCTTCCTCGAAGATTGATTTTCACTGAAATGTTATCCTGATATTGCAGGAAAGGCTCCATATCTTGGTGTTATAACACATGGATTTGTACTCGACGAGAAGGGCTTCAAGATGAGTAAGTCTCTTGGAAATGTTGTTGATCCAAGAACTGTGATTGGAGGGAAAGACCAGAAGGTAGTACATTGCATAGCTAGAGTATATTGCAACAGGACTATATGTCATTGATCTACATATTCTTAAAAAGATTCTAAACATCATCCTGATTGTCTTCAACAGGACTCCTTTGGTGCAGATGTACTGCGGCTCTGGGTCTCCAGTGTCGACTATACCGGTGATGTCCTGATTGGGACTCAAGTCCTTCGTCAAATGTCAGATGTATACAGGAAATTAAGAGGAACCCTGAGATTTCTTCTTGGAAACCTGCATGATTGGAAAGTATGCATTCTCTTAGAAGCTTGTATCTAATGATTTCAAATCTCTGAGATTGTCGTAGTAGCGTATGAAATATAAACTTTCTACTGCATTTGAGTTGCTTCGCTGGCTAGTTACTAAGGTTTACAAAATTTTAGGTTAGAGCATAGCTTATCATCAACTTTTTCTAATTGTTCATACATTTGTTGATCTTTGCAGACTGAATACGCTGTTCCTTATAGTGAGCTTCCAATGATTGATCAATATGCATTATATCAACTCGAAAGTGTTGTGGAGAATATCAGAGAGAGCTATGACAGCTATCAGTTCTTCAAAATCTTTCAGGTATGTTCCTCTGATGGGATTGAGTGGTCCAAAATTCGTACTTACTCGATGGATTCTGGTACGAATTTTGGATGAGTTAATGTAGCCTGCAAGTAACATCAGATTAGATACTATAATAATTATTTCCACGCTAGTCAACGAAGATTGACTGGAGAATAAATAGCACGGAATGGGAATGGGAATTGGTTTTGAACTCACATAACAAACACTATCCGATGCAAAATGATCACATAATTGTAGTGATAGAATGGAAACGAGCTATTCGTTAATGACTCTAACACTCATGAAATATTATGTATTATTAGAATGAAAGTGAGTTGATAGTCGTAGGTTATGACTCTATTTTTACATTTTTACCTTCAAGATTACAATGGGAAGAGCTTCATTTGGATTATGCTTAAATTTGGATAATATAGTCCTCATAATTCTACTTTCTTTTTCATCCTTGCAGATAATTCAGCGATTTGTCGTCGTTGATCTCTCGAATTTCTACTTGGATGTTGCCAAAGATCGACTTTATGTCGGGTAAACATTCATTTGACATCATCAAGTACTTGTAGTTTTTCTCATTTTCTGGCATTAATATTCAAACTATGTATGCCCTATGAATTTCGAATTATTGTATGTTTTGGTAGTTGCTCAAATATCATCTTGAGATGTCAGCATATCAATTACTCCACTACAGTTGAAATTCTGGTTTTGCAGGGGAACCACTAGCTCTACAAGGAGGAGTTGTCAAACTGTCCTCGCTGCACATTTGCTTTCTTTTGTGAGGGTCGTCGCTCCGATCTTGCCTCACTTGGCTGAGGATGTTTGGCAAAATCTTCCTTTTCCATTCACTACAGAAGATGGACAAGTAGCGAACTTTGTTTTTGAGTCGAGATGGCCTGCCTTGAACGAAAGACACCTCTCATTCCCAAAAGAAGATGTTGCCTTCTGGGGAACAATTCTTGAGGTGATTACATACAGCCTATTTTATAACGTTTGACATTCTGATTTGCGTTCTTGCAAGAGTGATTCTCTTGTGTTGCACGGGTGTACGGACTATAGGTTACCTATACCCTGGTTGACCCATTAAAATTTGAATGAATTGACAATAAAAACCTTAAAGAGAAAATATAATGATCCGTACAGGTTTTGCCTTCCTAAAATAATTCGACCATTTCTCTCTTTCTTCCTCTCTCCATCACTCTTTTTTGTCTGATTTAAACTTCATTTGGACAGCTGAGAACTGAGGTAAACAAAGTGCTCGAAATTGCTCGTACTAAGAAGCTGATCGGTTCGAGTTTAGAGGCAAAGGTCTTCCTCCACGCATCCGATGTTGATCTAGTTTCGCGATTGGCTGAAATGAGTGCACCAGACAACGATGCAGACTCGTTGCATCGTATCTTTCTGACATCTCAGGTACCTTAGACTTTCCATTTAGGTTACACTCCCCTTGTCTGAAATTAGAATTACAAACCAACTGAATATGCAGGTGGAGATCCTTCCCTCCTTAGAAAACACAAACGAAAACGATACACATTGCACAGGAGAGTATCTCATCAACAACGAACACAAGGTTTGGATCGGAGTGTCACGTGCAGATGGATCAAAATGTGAGCGGTGCTGGAATTTCTCACTTCAAGTCGGCAGTTACGACGATCACCCCTCACTCTGTGGCCGTTGTCACAGCGTTGTCAGCCAGCCGATTCCTGCCCTAGCAGCAGCAGCTAGTTGAGAACTCGACTGAGTCGTTTGCACAACGCATCTGTCGATGCGTTGTGATCGAAAACGAACCAGCGGCTTATACTTCGGTTTTCAGCATCAAGACACTGCATGAAAACGCTACCAGTTGCTTCAAATTGAAGCCTAATTTTTGTTGCTACGTGATTTTTTTTATTTTTTTTATTTTTAATGGAATTTTATACATGTAAAGAAGATTAGAAGAGGGTGCCTCTTGTTTTCCTAATTTGGATTGTCTCAAACTCGATAGCAAACCAAAATGACGACTGTAAGCATTGGATATTCTTACTCATGTTTAATAGAATTACCGGTATAATCTAAACTATTAAATTAAATTTTCATTTAATACTCACCACTAAATAAAATTTTAAAAAAATTTAATTCAAACATTGGGTTCACCCAAAATACCCAGAATTTTATATTTAAATTTAAATTTTATATACATGAATTTTCTTCTTTGTGCAATGAGTCAGTAAATTAGATCTATCTCATACAAAATCAAATTAAACTAAGTTACTTATAATGGTTTGTTATCTCTTATTTCAATGACAAGTAAACATTTACATTATTCCTTATTCCCAAAGGGAAAATAAATTTTTTCGTCAGTTAACTTTCACTCATTTTGAAATTAGTCCATTAACTTTTTCAATTTTGAAATTAGTCCGTTAATTTTATAACAATTTTGAAATTAGTCCATTAACTTCATAAAATTCAACATTTTGGTCCTTTGACCTGCTATGGTAGATCATTTGAATATTTTCACTCCAATTAATTTATATCATATTTTTATTTAACCAATTTTATCTCACTTTTCATTTTTCACTTCCGTATACCAAACAAATAATATTAATCTCAATACTAAATTGGAGCAAATTTAACTAAATATTGATACTTCCTCCATCCGCTCGAAAGAGAATTTTTTTTTCATTTTGGTCGTCCGTTTCAAAGAGGGTCACTTCATTTTTTTACACAAATGGAATCCACCACACCCACTAATACAATTAAAATATGGGGTCCACACTCCCACTAATACAACTACCCATTACATATTAAATAACAATACTTCTTAATCAACGTGTACAAAAGCAAAATGCCCTCTTTCGGACGGACGGAGGGAGTATAATATAAATTTTTAGTGGGGGCTATATATATATATTTTACATATTTTTTATTTTTATCTTTTAGAATAACCTGCTAATGACCTGTTGAAACGGACGATTTTGTTGAACTTGATAAACATGATGGACGATTTTCAAAATTTTCAAATATAATGGACGATTTTCAAAATTTTGCAAATATAATGAACGATTTTCAAAATTTTGCAAATATAATGAACGATTTTCAAAAAGTGAAAAACTTATGGACTAAATTTAAAATTGAACAAATTAACGGACGAAAAAATCTATTTTCCCTTTCCCAAATCGTGATTTAAACGTAATTTTATTGATATATTTTTTATTTATTAGAGTAATACTGTATTTTTAAGTAACATGTAGAGTGTAAAATGTACTATGTATTTTAGATACGAATGATATTTATGAAAATAAAGTGTATTATAAGCATAAAAACAAAAAATATTATATTTAATTAATAAAATATTGAAAGTTCTAAAAATAAAACAAAAACTAAAAAATTTTAACTAACACTTATAGTCAATAAAATGAAACAAACTCGAAAACCAAATTTACAATTCATTGTAAAAATACCCAGATCACAATTATCAATGTCGACTCGACAGATTCAAGAAGTTGATGGATTTAAATTTTTTCCCAACAACTAATATTTTTTTAAGTAAAAGACATGCAAGCCCTTGACATGTTCGTAGTGTGATCACCAAGAGACGCACAAAAAGAACTACAAGATGAGGGTAAAAACGGTAAAAGGGCATCTTTTCTCAAAAAAGAATTGGGGTATAAATAAACCCACATTACCAGAAATAAAAATACTCAAAATTTCAACTTCATTCAAACCATTATTTAGCAGCTTGGATGAGGATTAGCTAAACAGAGTTCAAAGAGTGCAGCAAGCTGAAACAATTACACAGAGACACCAACAATGACCGCATGTTTTCGATTATGCTAAAGCTGCCAAGGCTACGATAATATTACACGTACGATATAATTCCCTTCATCGGATAGCTGAAGGTAGCCACCAGCTCTAGATTCATACCGATTGTTGCAATAGATCCGTCCCATCTTCATCATGTGGTTGTATTTGTATGTCCTGTAATGAGCAATATAGTTGTTCACGGTATCGTTCAACTCCAAGCAATATAAAGGTTATATTGATGAGGTAAATTATTATCTGCACTAGCTAAGGTGGATTGATTACAGGCAATGCAAATACATATAGACAGAACTTATTGGGCAGCCTAAAATACAAAGTATTCTTAAATTCTTGAAGAAAACTAACGATATAGGCTCAGTTACACTAAGAAAAGACTTTTTTTTTTTTTTTCGTCTGTACCACAATATAGGCTCATTTCCTCAGTCAACACATTAATCAGGTGTAAATTGACTGGTAGTGCCTAATTTATGATTTCTAGTTTGCAACAAAAGCTCATTTAAATACTTTAAAGCCGGAAGGAGCTCATCTAATATTGCAATTCCTATAAAAATAAAAGTTTCTTCATATTCTATGTGAAGAATGGACTAATGGAGTGAGGCTATCATAGTGAAATGGAGAGAGTTAACATTTATCTAACATTGTCACATAACTGTTACCTGTGATTGTAATAATTGATGTGGTTGTTGGTCTTGGGACATTGGATACGCCTGAGGTTGAGACATCCGATAATACGGCTCTTTGAGATCAAGTTTGCCGGATGATGTCTGGAGTATTCCTCCTTGTTCAGCACCAGGGCCCCACATTTTAGCTGTTTGAATTCCAGGCTAGTCAGGAAAACAAAGTACAAGGTTATGCACTATGTTGAAAACGGGATCAGCAAACCGAACCTGACAATGTTAGGTAAAGGGTATAACTCTGAGCTTTATGAGCAACCATGCGAAGTCGACCAGTTATCTCTTGGCCAGGCATCACATAAATAGGTTGGGACAAGACACAGCGCAGCTGGTACCAGTGCGTTGTTGGGGCCCCAGGGGCAGTGGTTAACCATCTTTGCACGGAACTATCAACAATGTAAATCGACAAAATAAGCAAAAGTGAAAGACATTAAAAATTGGAGACAGACATGTAAAGAGATGTGGCATCGAATTAGTACCTCCCATTAAACAATACGTCAAACCAACAGGCCAAACCGTGTACTCTGGTACCAATGGAAGATACGAATCTCAGAGGTATGTCAATTTCATACAGTTCTTCCTCCTGTTGGATGATGTTTCGAAAAAGAATATTAGCAAATTACATCTGTTGAGGTGTTTAAGCTTCGTGTTAAAGTCAATACGAATCTTTACTCAAGCTATAGATAAGATACTAATAGGAACGCAAGCTAATAAAGAGATTATGAACAGCAATATAATGTTAGTGTTCCTCCATAATCACTAAGGGGATGTTTGTTCCGGGTTTTAAAACCCCGGAATTGGAATTGAAATTCCACACTCAAATTTTAAAAACCACCCCTATATATACCTATATACATTCTCTCTCCTCAATTAATACACTTTCTCTCTTTATCTCTCCTCTCTCATCTACTTTCTTACATAAATTAATACATTCTTACACATTGATTTGACATAAAGTTAAAACCTACCCTATCAAAAACTCAAAACAAACACATCACTATTCATGATTTTCAAACTCCCCAAAACCCCAAAACAAACATCACCTAAGGGACATAGTCATGTAAAAAGCTGCACGTAATATAAATATTGATTCCCTGAGTTTAGAAGCAATTATCTTTTATTTTGATTATGATACTGTACGACTGAGAATAGAATGATGAATTTAAGGCAGTGTTTATAATGATATGGATATGGTAATGAATTTGGAATTTGTAATAGCAAATCAATGTGATTGTTTTGACAAGGATTTGAAATCCAGCCCAACTTGCAGATTTTAGATCCTTATGTTTCAAATTCTTACATTTCAAATCCTTCAATGCAAATGTAGGAGATTTTACTTTATATTTCAAACTGTTGTAAGAATATTACACATTCTACAAAGATCCTGCAATCCGGTTATTTGACAATCATTTTAAAACAACAAAAAATATAGAGAGAAAATCTCAAATCCATCAGGGACAATCTGTGGCGAAATTTTCTACAACAACAAAATGGCAATATGGTCCTCAAATTGGATGTATATGTAACAATTGATAGAAAAATCCATTTTTTACCTTAACAGTAGTGAAATCTATCAAATGGGAGATTGCAGGAGCCACCAACAACCTGGGATCAAAAGCATCCACAACTGGCTGCAATGCACAGGGGGCGAAATGTAATATTATCAGTAACAGTTGTATGTCCAATTAGGTGAAGAAAGTGGGATATGGGGGAAAGAAATTAGAAAATGTCATGGTAAAGGTTAATACACTAGGCTGAATCACATCATCGACTTGTTCACGTCAAGCAATAGCATTGCATATTATGAACTTTATATATAAAAGATAATGGATTGTGATAAGAACAGAAGTAAGAACCGACCTGTGAGAAGTATCCTTGAAAGGCAGTACCATGTAAAGGTGTCAAGTTAACACCATAATAATTTTGTTGTTGCCAAAACAAAGCCTGAATTAAAAACAGAAAAAAGGTTTAATCAAATTTAAATAGCAGATGAAATATGGATGCAGAAATCAGGGGAATAAGCTACTGAGAATACTTCAAGCTTGTGTAAAAATTTTAATTATTCGAGTCAGTTTCGCTTGAGCAGTATATATAACATCAATGGATGATTGAAAAATCCTTCCCTAGATTACCAGGTAGAAAACATAGACAACTATGATAGGGTGAAATGTATGCTTACCTTATTTGCTATTTCTATATATAAGTATTCATCACTGAATGGGGCCATGTGTATCCTACATGAGCAAACAATAACAAACATCAACCACATGATTGGTAAATCAACACTAAGACATAAACTTCCCATCCAAATGGGTTACAATTCAAAAGAATTAAATTATGATCAAAAGCCAACTTAAGCTGCAGAAGGTTAACAAAGAACGAGCAGATGGAAATACAGGATAATGGAGTCACGAACTACATTGACAATTGGAAAACTGGGTCCACTTGAAAGATGAAAGAAAATTGAATGTCTACGAGTCTTTCAAAATGATTCCAAATATACTGGAGTATCCTGGGGTGTATTAGCTAAAGTCGTTGGTTTAAGAAGCTTGACAGTGCAAGGTAAGATAAGTGCATCATGAATAGAACAAACAGCCTGTCTGCCCTACATTTTAATGCTTCTAGGGAATTCCAGATAGATACAGAGATATCTTGCCAAAGAAATGAACAATTCCATACCATGTCAAAGAAATAGGAAGAGCAATACATATAATTTGAAAAAAGTCACACCAATGTAGGCAAAAAAAGAAACTGAAGCAACATTTACCTTCCTGTCGTAGGAAACATTTTTCCATTAGGAACAAGGAATCTATCTCTGGCAATAATGTATGACTCGAGCATCCTCTCATTGACTAGCAAAGTACCTGCAAATCAAAATCAGTTAGGTAAATGCTTCCAGATTGAATTCAGAATATGTGAGTAAAAGAATTAAGCATACCCATTGGTTCAGAGATCAAAATATCTGCTTTCTCAGGTAATTCAACCTCTTCAACTTTTCCCTTAATAACCTACAACATAATAGATGGTATGACACTCGCAATAAAAGTGTGAAATGATTAAACCCACAAACAGGCAAAAGAAGGAAAATACTGACTGTTATTCTTTCACTAAGTAATGGATTCCCAGATATAAGTTTGCGTGCGTAATCAGCCATTTCAGATGCTTCCACAGCATAGACATGCCTCGCACCAGCCTGAGGTAAAGAATTGAAATCAAATATTGCTGAGTGAGAAACCAATCAGCTTATTCCATGGAAAGTGTCAAAATGACTCATGTGCCTATCAGAACCTGAGCAGCAAACAAAGACAAGATGCCACTACCAGCACCAACATCAACTACTACACGATCCATGAAATCAACACGATTCTCAAGAACTGCAGCATAGTAAGTTCCTGAAAGCAATTTCCCATATCAGAAATCCATAGGGAAGGTTATAAGTTAACCTTAGGCGTAAAAGAACATAATAAGCTATTGAATACAAAATTAATATGATGGGCAAAGTGCAGGCCAAAAATTTTCGAACTTCAAGGTATTAAAGGAAATCTGAAAATGGATAAGAACTTGGGGAAAATTAGTATCAATTTCAGCCCAGAGATGTAACCTGTCCTCACATAGTCTTGCAACATATTTTGCTGGTGAAGAAGCTGACCATAATAATGGAAGTACATTTTGGCAGAAGCTGCCTCTATTTTGTCATCAAACTTGCATGAAGATGATGGCATAGTTCCGTTAGGCAAAGATGATCCTGAAATAAAAAATTGATACGAGTTTGTCTTGTGCCTGAGCCATTATAATTAATTAATATAATACAAAAACAAAGGATGCACAACGGCGCGTGGATAAATGCACACTCCCATGACCATTCTTGCACCAACAACTAATACAAAGTGCAGGACAACAATAACATAAATCACCAATAAAAGACCAACCGCAAGACCAGCAAACGTACTCATTCACTGAAGGCTTACCAAATCACATGCCCAGCAAGCAACTTGAGATTGGTTTAAATCTTTTTACAACATAAAACTAATTCAACCTTAATACGAGTAAACAAATCAGCTCTTGCTATCATTTACATAAATTCAACATTTCAAATACCAAACCAAAGCAGCACATTCAATATTCTCAGAGACGCAGATCTCATAGGGAGAGGGCAGCAAGTTTTAGAAAATAATAATAAGTTAAATGTAACCACATCTGCCATGACAGGCCAACAAAAATATCAGAACACCAACCTTGAATAACCACGTCCCTCTTCCATTGCTCAAATGCAGTATGGAAGGCCCTACTTTCCTCTTCATTTCTAAACTGTATGGTTATTCCATTGGAATAGCTTTTCTGATCCACAAATAAAGACAACCGTAAAACACTTTTATTCAAAAAATGATGAAAGAACAGACGATACAAGGAGGGGGTGGGGGGTGGGGTGGGGTGGAACCTCCTTATTCAGCAAGTACCAGTATACCATGAGATTTATTATCTTAATTCACTTGAAGGTAAGATAATTATCAGCAACCTCCTATAGTTAATTTCATCTTTCATAAACACTAAATATATAGACTGAAATTAAACAAAATGACAAGATAGCACAGATACAGAGCAGCCAAGCAAGCATAAGAGTTTTCATTGCATGATTCAGGAGGCAAAAGGGAATCGAAAGTCAAAGCCTCAACAGGCAAGAAAGAGGGCTATATATTATTACAGAGACATGGACGCACTAAGCCTTTTCTCCTTCGTCTCCAGCAACTAAGGCAACAGTCCAACCCCCATAACATGTCTTAATTATCATTTTAAGTTGTTTATACATTTTGATACAAACTAAAATTTTATATACTAAGTACTAACACCTTTACATAGTTAAACTAATGAACAGTCGAAGAGTCCAATGGGTAATCGATAAATATCAATTGAAATATCAAAGAGTATATGTCATTACCTGATTGATTGTGTTTCTTACATTAGCTTGACTGATTCTAGCATTATTTGAGATAAACATAATTTTAGTTATTACTCTATTTTTGTGGCTGTTGTGTTAAAGAGGCGGGTACTTCAGGTTCCAAGGAGCCCTTTTGTGTCTCTAACAACTATGCTCAGAAGAGAAGAAACTAGGTTCTGCCTCCATTGACATATATACCGATCACCACAGAGATTGAAATAGGATACACAAGCAAGAAATAATGGCATACCTCTTTATTTACTTCAGAAGCTTCAGCTATACACAATGATTGAAATGGACCTAGCTTGAAAAGCTGGAACAAAAACCAGAATGAGATGAAACAAATCATCCAACAGAATAGAGGAAGATACAAAGTTCAATAGAAACACTTCGATTAAACTACTAGTGAATTCAATAGGTATGTAAATTAAATGAATGAATGACATCCCAAAAGGAGACTCACAAATAACATCCCAATATTAAATCCATGATTCTCCATTTTATAGTAGCATTGCAAATATTTTTCAAATATCAACATTCAATTATCATCAAGAGCAAGTACTAGCACTAAAGTCCAGAATCCAATTCTTCACAAAGTTTAAATAAAATATAGTTTATCTTAACTCCTAGTCTTCCACTAGCTTTTAAGGACAAACCACAACAAACATAGCGAACAACCATCAATCTTCTCCAGCAGCTCCCCAACCACCCCCCCCCCCCCCCCCAAAAAAAATTCTCTGTCTTTATTCCCATGAGTATCAACATTTTAACGTTTCAATGAAAACAGCTCAACCACACACATAAAGACAAGTAAAAAAATCATAAAAAATCCAGAAAGCACAGAATGTTATTCGTTAACCATTAAAAGAACACCAAACAACCACCCCCTCACCCACACACGCACAATCCCCTCGTCTCAGTAGGCTTAACATTAACCAGCCCAGCATCAAACTAGACAACAAAAGGACAAACCTTCGAATAAAAAGCACAATCCAAAAAAAATCCAGAACCTGGCAGTTGCTGAGATCGAACTGAACAGTGTCACTCGAATCGGAGTCAGCACCAAATAAAAGCGATTCGGAGCGAAATCGCGCCACCACCGGCGGAGACGAACTGCCGGAGATCGACAGCCGCGAAATTGAAGCCACCAAAAAATCCTGCTCTCTCAGCTTATTATCCTCCATTTCTCAAGAATAGGTATAAACTAACTCTACCAAAAAAGAATAAGGAATAAGAATTGAGGTGTATGCAGAGGAGATAGCTAGGGTTTGCAGTGGGGAGTGTGAACAAGATGTCTTTAGTGCGCTTTTTTTGCTGCACTGGTTTTTTGTTTGGAGGCGCTGGTGATGAGGGGTTCAATGATCCAGTGTTTCGCGAGGAATAACTTGCTCTAGTACAATCGGTGACGTGGCGGATTCACATTGGGCAACTTGACTTGGCGTTAGTTGGTAGGTTTTGGATTCGGATTCAGGAGGACAAAAGTACGAAACATGATCTGATTGATGTGTAGTCGTAAAGTGCACCGGGCGCATTTAACGATACATATGTTTAAATAAAATTGAAGGGGAGAAATGTGTTCACATTGGGACACGAGGTATTCCTCCATGCCCCAAAGGCGCAGGAGCTTTGTTGCCATCTAAGATTTGTAGAACGATCTAAACCTAACATTACTACAAATATCTATAATTAATAACAATAATGCGCTCGTTAATAATTACCATTAAATGGTTTAAAATATTCAAACATCTAATTAAGTTAAATTTATACTCCCATCTTCACACTTTATTTTTACTAAATGTAATAAAAAAATGCACTATAATATTATTTACTTTTTACATGCATTGACAACATGAGACCTACTTAATTTGTCACACATCCTAATAAATTTATAAATTTTTTTATTAAATTAACTAAAATATATAGTATATTTTTTTACTTAATGCATGAAAAAACAGTTTTTTCTTAAATTCCACACTCAAAAATATATAAAAATACAATTTGGGGAGGGAGTAAATATTAAGCGTAGCTATTTTTGGTTTTTATATTAGTATTTTTTTCCAAATTAAAAAAAAAAAAAACTTATAATTTTAAAAGCAGCAACGTAAATTGTGTGAGTGAAGCTATGCAAAAGAAAAGGATTGTGCTTCCAGCCTTTGCTTTAAAATTTTTTTTTCCAGCAACAAAGTGCCAAAAATCAGATGCTCGATTCTACTTTCCAGTTGCTCAACATATGTTGTCACATCGTGTTAAAATCAACCATATCCTAATGATATTCGATTCAAGATTGTTAATTGCTCCCTCCGTCCCGAATAAATTGGTATAATTTTTTTTGGACACGAAGATTAAGGAGTATAATAATTTAATGTAAAGTAAAGTAAAGTGAGGTGAGAGAAATAATATTTAATGTGTAGTGGGTAGTTGTATTAGAGGTGATATGTGGGCCCCATGAGAATAGATTAATTGTTTTTATATGGGTCTCATGTACTAAAAAGGAAATGTGTCAAATTTAGTGGGACAAACCTAAAAGGAAAGTGTGTCAACTTCTATGGGATGGAGGGAGTACTAAAAATCTAGCTAATTAAGACGTAGCTGGAATTAAAAAACAAAACTAGACCACAAGCATACTACATTTTGGAAATGAGGACAATTTTGAAAATCATGAATAGTGATAGTACGTTTTGGGTTTACTATATGTGATGAAAACTACATACAAATGCTTGATCAATATTAAGAGGTAGTGTGTTTTGTGTTTCAGCTTCTAGATGGTGGTGATGTATGCATGCAACTGTTATATCAGTAGCAAACGAGCTGATGGCAGCACAAATCATCACAATTGTTGCCATGTGTGCAAGTGGGGACCAGGGCAGTTTGTGACTCGTGTACATGTGGCAAGTGTGTGGTTTCTGGAAGGTTCTACACATGGATGTGAAGCTTATCACGCAAGTTGTGTGATGGAGTCAGTTACAACCGCAAAGATTCGATTTAGCCTCTTGGAAATCCAGCTGAAAGTTGGTTACTCGAAGTTGGTCCTGTAACTTTGTTGTGCATGCATAGAGTGTATATAATGATGTAATCTATGCATGAGCTCATTGTAACACATTCATCTTCTCTCTCAATCAATAAAAAGATCTCTCTTATAAAGTGGATGTAGGCTTGGTTGATTAGCCGAACCACTATACATCCTGTCTTCATTGATTCAACACACGCACACACACTTCTAAAGATCAAAATTCTTGTTTCAAACTTAGTGTTGATTGTGAATTCTTAGAGTAATTTGTTAGATTACTTTGTTTGGATCTTCATCCGTGAGACTATAAGTGAAATAAGAGAGAAAGAGAAAGGAATATAAGGATTAATTGAATTCGACCTGAGTTTTGAAAACTGAAATCGATTTTCAAAATTCAAACAAACATAGATTGAGTGTTAACATTTGCATAGTTGGCCGGTGAACCTTTGACCATTGATCCACCTCATGTCCTAGAAGTTAGTATGATTAGGGTTAATCTGATGTTTAGCATGGTTTATTGTTCAATATCAGGGCAATTAATCAGTTAAAAAGTTGAATAATTAGCTGATTATGAAGGTAAGGGAAAATAGACTCTAGTTTGGTTGATCATTTCTTATTCATTCTGGCTGATTATTTCCCGCACGGTTAGCTTGATATGAAAGCTACATGTGTGAACTGATGGAAGCTATTTTGAACTTGAATCGGATACCCCACAAGTCGGTCAATTGGCATCAATATCAAGTTTGGCACCTTTAGTTTCCTATTTTTTAAGTTTATTCTTGCTCATAAGTTATGAGTATGTTCATCCATTGTACTCTCGGATAATAATAGAATCTCTCTCAAACAAAGTGGAAGTAAATCTGTTAATCAAACCACTATAATCCATGTGTTTCGTTCTTTCTTCTTCGGTTCCATTAATTTGCTATTGTGTGATTTTATGTACGTTTGCATTGTAAGCTTCTAGTCTTGCGCGGTGTAATAAATGACAACATTAAGAAAAACTCTCAACTATGATCACACAATCTTAATGCTAAAACCAACATCGATGAACGTGTAGGAAGGATGTGTCAATCAGCAATGCCAACTCAAGAACCTAAAATGAGAAAAATGTAATAAGTTTGATCTCTATATCCTTAAAATTTAAGGTAATTAAGAAGGGTATTATACTATCCATTGGAATGTATTGTATCATTGTTCGTATATATGCATTTATGAAGATTTTGCTAACTTAAGTGCTTTAAAGGAGGGGTGAAGCAAACCGAGCTCATCCCTCACTCCAAGAGGATTGCTCGTCTTATTTCTTATCCGTCTCACTTTCCTACTAGACAACGATTTATGAATGAATCCATACATCTGTAAAATCTGATTATCGGCAAAGTTAAACGCTCGTTCCATTTGCTTCAAACACCTCTCGATCGGATAATCCCCAAACTTACCACAAGGCTTACACCCCACAAAGTGAGTCACTAATGGCCACCTATGATCACCAAGCCCCGGATGATAGTTCTCGATCATTTCCTCATACCGATCGACCAATATTCCCCAATATCCGTGCAAATAGTACGAACTCTCCAAATACACCTTACCACCCCACTTCTCCCTCTGTGTAGCAAGTATATACACCATAGCCGACTGATCATCCGCTTCAAAAACCGGCCTGTCTTTGAGCTCCCTCGTTAGGATCGCCCCCGCCTCGTCTCTCACCTTACCCTTCGGCCCCATTGGAGCCCACGTGTCGAGAATGTCCAACGACCATTGACAGTTCCTTAACAAGAAACTCCCTGTATTCAAACCAATCCAATTCTTCTCATCATACACCATTTCCTTCCATCCATGAAGTACTAGATTATGATCCTTGTACCTCTCCCACGGTAACTCGAACGCCATGTCCGTAAACATGGCATCACTGTCCATCCACCATAAGAACTCCACCTCAGGGTGAGAAATAAGAAGCTTTCGAATCAGAGGCAACTTTGCCCAAAAACCAGCCATCTCTGCATCCAACAAAGCCATGTTGTAGAAAACCTCAATCCCATGAAGCCTGCAATAATCAATCTTGTTTTTAATTGCCTTCAACAAGTAATGATCGCCCACTGGATTCTCACAGGGTTTGGGCGACGACCCGGTTACCAACAAGACCCGAGGTTTGTTCTCTGCAATGTAGTTCTTGAAACCCGGATTCTTTCTCAGCCATTCGGATCTCTGCTCGTCCCAATTCGATATCTTCGGACCAAGAACGTACGGCTGCGATGGATCACGCTTGAATTGATCAACGACTGATTCCTCCTCGTCATTCAAAATCTTTCTTACATCGAGCCCTGCATAATTATTACTCCCACTACTCGATTTCTGCTGAGCCATTGAAACCTCTTCCAGAACACGCCGAGGTTCGGCCCGTTTTCGGATGTAAGAAAAGGTTTGCCGGATCTCATCCAGATCCTTCTTCGGCGTTCCGAATTTTCCGGCGCCGAGATTCGCACGTAAGACGAGCACTGTAAGAAAAAGACAGAAGACTGTAAGCTTACCATTGCGGATGAACCGCTGGAACTGCCGCTTGCTGCGCGGGCTGAAAACCCGATCCATTGTCGCGATTCGGATCCTCTCGCCGATCCGGGAAACCACAAATCCCTGGATTGTGCGTTTTCTTTATCAGCTTCCGAATCTGCTTTTCATTGGAAATTTGTCAAATGTAGGAAGATGAAATTATGTTTGATTCAGATTTTAAATTTGTGAATAATTATGGAAATGATTTGGATTAACGATAGAGGGGGAAGAAGAAACGAGGAGGCGTGATATTCGGGTGTCAGATTCAGACAAAGAATGTTCCAAGTATCAAATTACTTAGTTGTTAGTTAATTTTTTATTATTATTATAAACAGATTTGGTTTAAATGGCAACACTAATCACTTATTTACACGTGGCAAACAATGGTGATTGACTGAGTGGGCCCATATTTGGGCTTTCTGTATTCGGACAAGTTAAGATTTCTCGGGCGTGAGCGTGAGATATATCAATAAATTACTAAATCTAATTTGAAAAAAAAAAAATGATACTCCCTCGTTTCATGCAATACAACCACTCCTATTTACTCCTTCCGTCCCGTACAAATAGGTACATTTGTTTTTTCATGTAGATTAAGGAGTATTATTATTTTATGTAAAGTGGGTAGGTGTATTAGAGAGATGTGATGAGTAGTGATGGCCATTGGTGAACCCTTTTACTAAAAGAGGAAAATAGTACAATTTGAACGAGACGCCCAATATAGTAAAATGATGCTATTTGGATGCGACGGAGGGAGTACATATTTTTATTATAGGAAATACTCCCTCCGTCCCGGTCAAAGTGTCATTTGTTTTTGCACGTACATTAAGAAGTATTATTATTTTATGTAAAGTATGTAGGTGTATTAGAGAGATGTGATGAGTAGTGGTGAGCCATTGGTGAGTCCTTTCACTAAAAGAGAAAAATAGTGCAGACCACAGGGTTTACACCATAAACCCAGTTCACAGGATACTAACTCTCCATGTAAAGGGTTGCTTTTACTTTTTGCACGTAGATTTAGAAATAATATTATTTAATGGGTAATGAATAGTAGTATTAGTGAGTATCTAGGCCTCATATTAGTGGATGTATTTGATCCCATTTGTATAAAAAAGGAAAGTGAATTTTTTAGCTGGGACGCCCAAAATGAAAAAAAATTGAAAGGGACAAAAAGAGTATATTTTATTTATTATCTAAAAATACCACATTACTTTTAAGAGTGAGTCTTGTGTAAATCGGGCTTATATGTAAATCCCATTTTTTAAAATGACTCTTTAGCATATAAAAAATTACTCTTTAAAGAGTAACAATTTTTATAAAGAATAACAATTCACGTCTCTAAAAAATAAGTTTTTATGTACTAAAAAGTAATCAATAAATTAGGATATACAAAAATATAAAGAGTAATTTTTTACTCCCTCCGTCTCAACTTCAACTTCACACTTTCCGTTTTGGTCCGTCCCAATTTCAACTTCATATTTCCATAAAAGGAAAAAGTACATAAATAATATCCCCCTAACATACTTTAATTTCAAAATTGCCATCACCTTTTTAACACACATAACATACTTTATCATTTATTTATTACCCAAAAATACCAAATTACCCCCAAAAGTTACTCAAAAAGTGATTTTTCTTAATTTGCGTGCGTACAGTAAATATGAAGATGAAAATGGGACGGAGGGAGTAATTTAAAAGAATAACAAAAAATAATTTTTCATGTACTAAAAAGTAACAGGGTTTACATATCGATTTAAACAAGTGTTTGTGTACTTTAAAAGTGAATGAACTTAGTAAAAAAAATATTTTTTCGGTGTAATTTGGACGGAACGCCCAATATAATAAAATTGTGTTATTTGGACGGGACGGAGGGAGTATGATGTTTTTACATTCTAAATCCTATGGTCTCCTCCTTCAATTTGATTATACTCTATGTTACATAGCTAGAAGTTAAAATTAAAATGACTAAATTAAAAATACTAAAAATTACAGGACTAAAATTGAATTTGGTAAACGATATAGGACCAAAATTGATATTTTATCCATTAATGTGTGATACTTTATAAATTTCTGCTATATTTATTTTTTTCAATTATATAAGAGGTAAACTAAACTCTGTTGGTTATCATGTGATGGGCCGGCCCAACATAATCCATAGTCCAACTGTCGTAATATATAAGTTAAAGTGTAAGGCGCAATTTTCAAATTCGCAATTCCCAAATTCAGAAAATATCTGCAACGTAGGTTTAGGGTTTGATGGAGAATACATGGCCACCGGCGAGACACTGCCCGCAATACAGTTTGATTAGTGCGTATCTTCAAAGGTTCTCGTGGGAAGACGAGGAACACGTCCTTGATTGGTACGCCAAGTACGGGGGTCACAGGCGGCCTATTGAAAAAGATTTTGAATGGAGATCTTCAAATATCCATGGAGAAGTGTCTTCCTCAAGTGCGTACTGTACTCATCTTCCTTGTGTTTGAATTTCTCAATTTTTGGTTATGATTTTGTTGAATTTCTGTTAATTGTGTTTGAATTTCTCTGGTTATGACGTTGTTCAATGGCTGTTAATTGTGATTGAATTTCTCAATTTGTTATTTGGTTGCCCTAATCCCCAAAATTCCGGAATTCAGAACAAATCTGCCCCCCCTCACCCTGTCTATACCCCACCCCCACCTCCAGAGGTGGAGAAACAGCCATCCGAGGAAGACGTCATTGCTGCCTTCGCCAAGAACGGCCTCACCACCGGCGGCCAAATAAAAGCCGCCATGGATCGTGATCTCGCATCCGCAAAGAAGTTTCTTCATGAAGTGCGTACTACAAGGGTATGCACTCACATTCCTTCCGTTTGCATCTCTCAATTCCCTTTTAATTATTAGGGCTTTTATTTTACATGATGTTCTAATTGAAATTCTGTTGTTAATTGGACAGGGTTACGGTTTAGAATCCTATTCTTGTTTCTTGTATAGCCCCTTTGAAGACAAGACAAATAAAAAGGACACGTTTCAGCAGAAAAAAAAGACATTAGACCTAATTCTTGCTCATATCTCAGAAAGGGTTCGTTTTCTCTCCCTCTCTCTCTCTATATATATTTCTTACTGCTCTTTAAATGCTTAAATAATCTTATAACTAGTTTTTCCGCGGGTTAGGGTTCGGGTATTTAATTTTTATTTTGTAGTTTCTTATCCGGTAATTATGCTCAACCATCTCTGTTTCCAAATTTTTAATTATTTACATGCATGGCCTCCCAATTTCTTTCTTTTCCCTTCTTGAACTAGTTTTCTTCACTTACTTTAGAATTCCTTTGAAACTCAAGTAACTCCTCTTGGTGAATTGATCTTATTTTTGGGTCCATTGGATTAAAAATTCTTGGATCACTTATGAAGATTGGAGATTCATGAGTAATCTGATCTGGAAAGTAAGAATGATAAAAACCCTTTTATTAAAAAAGCTTTACAATGACAATCGATAGAAAATTTCAACGTCATTCCGCGCATCAAATACCGTGGTGGTAGATTACATCAACACTAAAAACTAATAATCTTGTTCGGATGGAACAATTGAAACAATCCAAAGCCTGATTAAAAAGTATCTTGGTGTTTGTTTTTCTTTCTTCCTCCTGTCTTTGTCTTGTATGAATTCTTAATTATATTTTGTTGGCAGACCGGGAGATCTTACGAATTGGTGAAGACTCTGAAAGTTATTTGGACTGATGGCGGGCTTTTTTTAGTAACTTTTGAAGCGAAGTAATCTGTGGCTGACTCCATCACTCAGACTTTTCTTGCAACTGTGTTTTATAGAGAGAGCGAAGTTATGGAGTGCTTGCTCAGGCCTGATGGCGATGCTCCTACAGATTGCAGTTATCTTGCAGGCTTCGAATGTGGATGGAGATGGTGGATCTCTCCTCTTGCTAAAATGACAAACCAACACAAAGCTTGTTGTGGTGCTACTGAGGATAATGATGAAGGATTCAATATGTATGTCTCGTTGGAGCATGTGGTGTAATAAATCTTACAACACGCAATTTTAATGTTTTAATTAAACAACTGCCATGTCATTTTCAAATGAATTTAGAGTAGGGATGATTTAAATGGTGGTGTTATTCCTCCTGTTTGTGCGTGTGAGTGGGTACAGATATCGTATTTATTTTAAAATTTTATTTCATTCTGTGTTTAGGATTAATTAAAAATCGGAATGTTAGATTACCAGGGTTTGGCTCCTAAATTCTCCTATCGTTTTATAAATCGGGTTTGGCTCCTAGATACTCCATTCGTTTTACAAATCTTTGGCAAAAGCTCATGTGTTCCCGATAACAAGTCGGGGCCCATGTGAATATAAGAATAAAGTGTCCCATTCCCCTCTGTATTCTAGTTAAGCCTATGTATTGTTAGAGATTTAAATTGCAAAGAAGCACGGAAATTGCAAAGGGGCATTCTCGGGGCACAAGAGCCTCACTCCAAATTTTTTGCACCTTTTTTCATTTGTTTGTACTCTCTCCGTCCCACCGAATGGTCTCTATTTTATTATATTGAGTGTCTCATTCAAATGTCCCCATTTTTCACTTTTAGTAAAAATGTACCACATGTGGCCCACCATTCACTACTAATACAACTACTCACTACACATAAAATAATAATGCTCCTTAATCTACGCACAAAAAGTAATCAGTAACGTTTGGGCAGGACGAAGGGAGTACAATATAAAGCTACATATACTGTTATATATATTTTTATTACCTAGAAATATACTCCCTCTGTTCCATTTCGAATGACACACTTTTCATTTTGGGTTGTCTCACAAAAGTTTGCACTTTCTTAAAAGAGCAAAATGTCAAACACAATCACCGTTCCCCATACATTTTATTTACAAAAAAACCACTCTTACCTAACACACCTAACATACTTTATCATTTATTTATTTATTACAAAAAATATATCATAATACTCCTAAAAATTATCACTTTTCTTAATTACTGTAAGAGGCATGCAAACTGTAGTAGGGCCCCGGATTGGGCCCTCACCTCCCTCAAACAGCAATTGGGCCGGAAGCCCTAAGGCTCAATGAAGGCATAAGACCTGGCCCTAATGCCCCAATTACAAGAACTGTGGGGTGTGTCTGTCTCAACCTCCCTTTCAAAGCTTGACGATTCGGCCACCCCTCCATGTTGGCCACTTGCTGTGGGGTTATGCGGATATCCCCTATATCTACATAGGGGATATCCTTAAATGGATCCTAAAAAGGATCACGTGAAGATAACGCATTTAATGCCAGCACTGTACGCTTATATTCTGATGTGACCTAGCGATATATCCAGATACGGATGACGTCAAGTCATACAATATGAATATGGGGACAACCCATAGTAATAAAATAATCAATCATTTCACCCCCAAAAAAGGCACATCACCGTCTAGGGGGCAATCCTCTCTCTTCTATGTTATGTTAGCTTAGCACAGATTATCTCTCAATTATCTCTAAACAGCCACATTAACCCACCATTAGTAAGGGATCAAATATGATAAGCTACACAAACTTTTGTGGGATGAAGGGAGTATATATTAGATTTGGGGCGGACTCAGACCTATCCCATTCTGAGAATAGGGCGGTTTTGGGGATTGATCATGCTTCGCATTGCCTTGTTTCGACCCGTTTCTCCTGCTCGTTATATAATATATAATGTCTATAATTTGTATATCTGATCAATATTTATATATTATTATACTTTTTATTAGATATATATTCCCTTCGTCCTTAGATTAAGAAATATAATATTTTAATATGTAGACAAGTGAGAGAAATAGTAATATTTAATGTGAGGTGGTAGTTATATTAGTGTTGTGTGTGAGCTGAAATAATTAGTTGTTTTGTATAGCCCAACCTAAAAAAAAATAAAATGTAAATCTTAATGTGGGATGGTGGAAGTATTCATTTAATTGATAAGTAGTTTAGAAAAAAAAATATTATTTTCATCCCGTGTTAATGTTTATGGTTTTCATTTTGGTTTGTTCATTGTTTTCATTTTGGTTTTTCTTAAAGTAAGGTGTACATTTTCCATTTTGTCAAATGAGACCTACACAATATAATCAATCATTCTAAATGGGACCATACAAATACTAATACAATTACCAATACATATTAAATATTATATCTCTCAATCCACTATACATTAAAATATTATATCACTTAATAATTTAGATGCAAAAAGCAAAAATATATGTTGGGGAGTATAATCTTATTATTACATGAATATTAGAGTGCATTGTGAACCGTACAAGAAATAAATCTCTTATATATAAGAGTACTATAAGTCCAGCATATTATACGGAAATTTTTCTTTTAGTTTATTAAAGATATATAATCATCGAAGTAGTCAAGGTACTACAAGTTTAATAAAGAGATGCATATTATTTAATATGAGTTCATTATAGTATAAATAAATAATGAGTGAACAATTTGTGTGAAAAGCGTCATGGATTAGATAAAAAAAAAACTATAATAATTTTAATAATAGGTGAAATAAATTTAAATTAAAATGAACTACATGAACTATCCACAAAAATAAATAAGGGAAAAAATTTTATACAAGTTTTACAATTAAAAATTAATATTGACTCTTTTGTTTAGAAATTATTAATTCTAAAAGATATACTCCCTCCGTCCCGCCCATATTGCACCGTTTACTGTAACTTTTGTGAGAGTTTTATACAGTCAAACGGTGCAGTTTGATCGGGACGGAGGGAGTATACTTTTTGAACACTATTACTATCCAACATTTACCCTAAACCCTAAAACCCTAAACTTTAAACCCCCCACCCACCCACCGTCGCCATTGGTCGCCCCGCCGCCACCGCCGTCGGCCGCCCCTCCACCAGCGGTCGGTGATCGGCAACCACTGCCGCCGCCGCCATTAATTTGGAATGCCTAGGGTGGGTAGGGTGTCCAGGGGGTGGCAGTTTTGATGAAATACATTGATGGATATTTTTGTCTAAAAAGTAGCTAAATGTTAAAATTGATAATTAAGTTATATGAATGGTGGTATTAATATTTCTCTCCTCATAATGTGTATTTTCTAGTATTGACACAATAAATAATTAAAAAGTAACTCAAAACAAAAAGTAGACTATTGAAAAAATAGTGAATGATCTTAAATACGTATGTGAGATTAGGGAATGATTGTTTCTGTTTTAAAATCCCGGGTTTGGAATTCAAAATCCACATTCAAATTTTAAAAATCATACCTATATATACTTATATATATTATCTTTCCTTAATTATTACTCCTCCGTCCCATTTCAATGTTTACATATTTCTATTTTGAGCGTCTCATTTCAATGTTTATGTTTCCCTTTTTGGTATATAGAACCCACCTAAAACAATTAATGTATCACAAAGGGACCCACATTCAACACTAATACACATACCACTTTACATTAAATATTACTATATTTTCACCCACTATCTTTTAAAATATTATACTCCTTAATCAACGTGGAAAAAGTAAACGTAAGTATTGAAACGGTACGGAGGGAGTACACATTTTTCTTTATCTTTCCCCTCTCATTTTTTTTATTACATAAATTAATACAAAAATCATACTTATATATAATATATACATTATATCTCCTCAATAAATAAATATTTTCTCTTTTTTATCTCTGCACCCATATATATATATATATATATATATATATATATATATAATTCAAAAAAATACATGACTAAATTTGAAACTTATAGGATTAAAATTGAAATTTTAAAAGTTATACGATCAAAATAGATAAAAATAAGGCAAGTGATTAGAATTTAGAAGTAGAACTTTCTTTTAGCGGGAAAACAGAAAACTCCAAAATTTTGATTCCGATCGAAACAGCAGAGAGCGGCCCATTGCATGAAACCCGACCCGGCCCACTTGATAGCTCCATGCCTCCATCATATATTTCAAATATTTGAGCTCAATTGCAGTTCATAACTACTCCCACAAAACGTCGCAACGTTTTCATTTGGATCTCTCTCTCTCTCTCTAGGGCATTTTGAGCGCAGATTACACTCCGTAATAATGGTAAACACTTCTCCAAGCATTCCGTCTTAAAATTTCCTTGTTTAATCGCGCTTCCGATGGTATTTTTTTTGGCAATTGATCTGTTACTGGTCGATCAGATGTGAATTTAGTTGCGTTTTACATTTGAATTGTTAAGTTAATTGCGGATATACGGAAGCAATGAAGTTCAGCACCTGTAATCGTGATGAATGTTGAATGTTCTGATTGATCTTCTCTGCTAATGCTCGTGAATGTTTTTATGTTCTAATTCCGATTTCGGTTTCTGTAATTCGTACAATAATGTAAATGTAACTGTGTTGCTTCTGCTGCTTCAGTGAGTTGGTAATTATCAGAGAGTTCAATTAGTGCATTTTTTTCACCCACAAATCATGCTATTATGCTTTTAAATGATATCATTGTTATTTTTTACATCTTATTTTGATCTCACATTGGAGATGTAGTTACCTGGTTGATAATATTTTTACCCTGAATATGTTGTTGGTAAGGATAGATGCTTATATGTTATCGTTTCGCCAATTGAATTTCCTATTATTTTCTTTTGGATGTTCTTCATACTTTGGCTACAGGATGGGAATGATGGGGATAATACAAAACAAACCACTGCTGACATGACTGCATTTGTAAGTCTTACTAACTCGAATACTGCTGATTTCTTGTTCTGTTTGTATGTTTGCGTCTCAATTATTTGGCACCTTTTCCTGTTTGCTCATTTATTCATGCATGTATATGAATCTGATGATTTGTAATACTTGTGCTAACATCACCCCTTTCAACTATATAGGTGCAAAATCTTCTCCAGCAAATGGTGAGTACTAGTGGTATTAAGCTGAGTATTCATCAATTCTGTTTTGCTTTCGGAATACTGGCCCTTATCTTTTTATCTTCGTTTTTGCAGCAATCTAGGTTTCAAACAATGTCAGAATCCATTATTGGTAAGAATATCCTTAAGCACTAAACATATACTGATGCGAATGTTGGGTGGTTATGTGCAGTGGAGAAAACAGGCATAGTTTGTGCTAATGAATTTACACTTCTTATGATATTCAAGTGTTTTTCCTACTATTTATCTTGTGCAATGCATGCAGTATACATATGGAAAAATCCCCCAAACGGTTAACTCAAAATTCAGGATAATAGGATATAATCAACTCATCATTTTTATGTAATTGATGCATATAAAAAAGTTGGATTCCTTGACCATGCTGCACTTGATGAGATGGGTAGTCGAATAGATGAGTTGGAGCAGAGCATCAATGATCTGAAAGCTGAGATGGGTCAAGAAGGCTCTCCGTCTCCTTCAGTTCCGACAAAGACAAGAGAAGAACCCAGATCTGCTGATGAGAATTCTTGAAACGAGCATATGGTAGAGTCGTAGAGCAACTTTTCGAGCAAAGTATGGTTGATATTCAACCATGCTGCTTTGGTTACAACTCCTTGCTTGACTTGTTGCTTAATGTTGTGGACTGGTGTTACATTTCATATTCTAGTTTCAAATTACTATCACATATCATCTGTATTAAATGATACTCCCTACTAATGCACATTGTGATGTTGAAAATCTAAAATGTATGATAAAACCTTATTAGTCTTAATAAGGATGACAGTTTGCTTATAATATGATGTAGGATTCAGTTGCTCTATCAGACTGAGAGTATGCTGACTGGATCTGATTAAAGAAAAAGGTAACTCACTCTTTTTTAAATATTTTTTCTTTATAAAATTATTATGTACTACAGTTCTAGTATATAGTATACGGGTAGTATATTTTTTACATCAAATAGGAAATCCGAGTAGTTTATGGGCCTAAAACGCTCAAGCCCATGCAAGTTTATGGGCCTAAAATGTTGAGCCCATTCAAACGCCAAATAATGTGACTTGGTTACTTAATCTAACATAACATTTAAAAATTAAGATAAATCAAACATACTTTCAAAAATAAAAAGATGTGATGTGTGAACTGTGAAGTAGCTGTGTGTTGGTCCTGTTGGAACACCATATGGGACGCACAAGTGGATTAGGCAATCCACTCTCCTCTATTTGCTTCTGTTTGCGTGTGTGTGTGTATATATATATCCAATTGTAAATATAATTGACGTAAAGATATAGAATTTGATTTACAGAATCACGTGTTTTTTGGTGTCATGTTTCCGAAACACCCATTTTGATCGCCGCCTCAATTTTAGTTTTCCGTTTGAATTGGGTTTTAAATTTTGTTTGGACAGTTCAATTTGGAAGTCTAATGTTTTCATTGAATTTTTAAAAGTGCTCCTTTTTATTTTAAGTTTTTTTTAATTTTTTTTTAAAACCCCAATTTAAAGGGTATTTAATAAAATGTTCAATTTTACAAAAATAATTTTGATTGAATTGTTGACATGATTAAAATAAATAACTTAGATTGCATGTTTTATGAGATACTCAAAAGTAATACTTTTATGACTTCATTAAAACTTTTAAATGGAGACACAAATCATGTTAATATAATTTCATCACTTTTGAGTATTTTAACGAGGATAGGTCATTAAAAATATTGTTTTGTTATGCTATGTATTAGGGTATATAAAAATTTTACCCAGACATTAACTGCAAGATATCAAATTTGGATTAAAAGATTTTACTGGGCATTAATAGCGATTTTAATGCTTCCACCAAAGATGTTGGTTCTTGCTTTTTAGCTTCATATTAGCTGTCACCTTTTCTTTGCCACCTCAATTAATGAATCTACCCTCTTGAGAAACTTCGTATGTTTTTTTCCTTGTTAAGTAGTAGTATACGGAGTATTTATCTAAAGAAAAAACATAACATCTTCCTCAGATTTTACAGAATAATAAGAGATGAGTATCAAGTGTATATATAAGCATACCTAGTATTAGGTCGGGATTGAGGGATTATTAAAATCACAATAAAAGATTCCCATATATGTATCAGTAAATTACTTATGATTAATTTTGTATTCTTCAATATATACAGGATGAATTCAGTAAATTTATTATGGCAAAAGCTCCTGCGTCTTAGAGACGCACGTGTTCCCATGTGAACACAACCCTTTCTCTCTGTATTCTATTTAAATCTATATATTACTAGGGGTTTAAATTGCAAAAAAGTACGGTGTGTTCCCGGGGCACAGGAGCCTCACTCCTTTATGAAAATTTTTAGCCATATTTTCTTCTAACTTAACTCTTATTCAAATTTAAACTTCTACAAAAAAAAAATAATGCCAAAAAAGACTTAGAAAAGATAAAGTCGTTCAAAGTATAGAATAAAAGATAACATTAAAAATATTAAAATAATAAAATGCTAGTATTACTTTAATTTGCAACTTGAAACCATATATTTAAGTATAAATGTGTATGTTAAATACTCTCTCCGTCCCGTCTTTATGATTATATTTGCTTTTTGCATGTGGATTAATGAGTACAATATTTTAATTTGTATTGAGGTGAGAGAAATAATATTTTAATGTAAAGTGGATACGTGTATTAGTGTGATGTGTGGGTCCATGGAGGGAGAAATAATTAATTTGTGTGAGTCTCATATGCTAAAAAGGAAAATGTAACTATTAGGATAGGACGTCCAAAAAGAAAATAGGTAAGCATTAAAATGGGATGAAGGGAGTATTTATATAAAAAAATATTTATTTATTCCTAAAATAAAAAGATAACTATAAATCTAAGCACCGACATAAAAGAAAAGTATAACCGATCTTAAATCTCACTGTCGGTCGAGCTTCTTGATCCATTTAATTGCTAACATTTAATTATTTTTTATTATATTTCAAATCCTTTCCACCACATATTATAATACTAGCGAGAGAGATGTATGAATCCAGATATATGAACCTAGTTATATGAACCTAGTCCCCAGATAGATTCTTTTCAAGAGAGAGATTTGCATCATAAATCATGAGGGAATATTTCAGTCCTCTACGTGTGTTTTCAATTTTTTTTTTTTAAATTTTCAATTCTTAATTATTATTTTTTTCCCAAATTTGATCATTTTTATATGTAGTACTCCTTCCGTCCTGTTAAAAGAGGATCTTTTGTTTTTTTTTATATTGATGGGAGTATGAACCCCATATTTTAATTGTATCATAGGAGTGTGTGTGTCTCATATGTAAAAAATGAAAAAGAACCCTTCGAATGGGCGACCAAAATGGAAAAAAAAAATCTTTAAAATGAAAAAAAAAACCTCTTTAATTGTATTTAATCTTTTTTATATAAAATTTGAATTAAATTTGGACTTGATATAAAAGTTAAATTTTGATAAAAAATTTTAATTTGGAATCAAATAAAAAAAATCAAAATTGAGAATTTGCAAATAAAATAATGAGTACTAAAATTGAATTCAAACATTTTGCGATACCAATTGTAATATTTTCTCTTAATCATAATGACTCTTAGATCGTAATGACGCAAGTTTAATAAGTGCAAATTAATCTCAATAATACAAGTCCATCTCTCCTAATATTAAATCAACCGACGCTAACTCTTCAATTATTCATCATTAAAATCTAGGGTTATTCTGGTAGTTTATAGGGTAAAAAACTCTTCCAATTATTCATCATTAAAAATCTAGAGTTATTCTGGTAGTTTATAGGATAGGGTGAAGTGGGGTAATTTTTAAATTTATTTTTAATTAATTTATTTTATTAGGTGATGAAGATTATATACAAATACGATCTAGCTATATTCATAATTAAAAACAGTAATATCCTCTAGATTTGCAATTACGTAGAAAATTCTAAACCCTACAGCCCAAATCAACCAATCTTTATTGCCTCAATTAAATCTGTTAAATATAAAATCACTATAAAATAGTTATTCTTA
Organism: Pogostemon cablin; assembly: GCA_023678885.1. Taxonomy (NCBI): domain Eukaryota; kingdom Viridiplantae; phylum Streptophyta; class Magnoliopsida; order Lamiales; family Lamiaceae; genus Pogostemon; species Pogostemon cablin. The sequence goes on along the minus strand of CM043009.1, from coordinate 24,472,550 downwards.
ATTATTATAAGATAGTAATAAATATTCTACCTCAAAATTTTATTTTATTGAAAGCAAGAAATTGCACTGATACTTCAAAATAACAATTGGTTATGAAAAAATGATACTTCTTGATCAAAATAACAATTGGTTATGAAAAAATGATACTTCTTGATCAGAGTCCAGAGAGACAGCATATAAAATAAAATCCTAGATGAAGAGTTAGATACAATATTTAATTCATAAATTAATCAAATTTTTCTGTAATAATTATATATAACAAAAGTAATTAATCAAAAACAGATGCCAAGTAATCCAAAACTACTGTAAATTTGCATTCATATACCACATTAAATTCCAAAAAAAACAAGAACAGTAGAATAGGAACCTGTGAACATAATGAACTGATCAAGAAGATGATTCAATCTCCGCACCTTTAAACGCAGGATGACCCAACCCATACCCATCAGTGTCCTTAGTCGGGTCACCCGATTCATTCCGGATCCTCTTAATCCCCCTCCGATCATCCAACGACTTATGAGCAAAACCATAGATCTGCAGAATCTGATCATCTGCAAAGTTGAAAGCTCTATCCATGGCTTTCAAACACTTCTCAACAGAGTAATCCACCCCAAATTTCCCACAAGGCTTACAACCCACAAAATGTGTCACCAATGGCCATCGATGATCCCCAAATCCAGGATGGAAATTCTCTATCATCTCCTCAAATCCATCCACAATGATCCCCCAATAACCATGGAGGAAATAAGAACTTTCTAGATACACCTTGTTTGCCCACTTCTCTTTCTGTGTTATCAGAATGTAAACCATGGCTGACTGGTCGTCGGCTTCGAACACCGGCCGTTCTTTCAGCGCCGCCGTCAGGACTTTTCCTGCGTCCTCCCGAATCTTTCCTTTCGGACCCATCGGAGCTAGGGTATCCAGAAGGTCCAACGACCATTGGCAGTTTCGGATCAAGAAACTACCCGTGTTCAACCCGACCCATCTCTTCAAATCGTAGACATCCGCGTTCCAGCCGTGCATAACCAGGTTGTGATCCTTGTACCTCTCCCATGGAATCTCGAAACCCATATCCGTAAACATGGCGTCACTGTCCATCCACCATAGGAACTCCATTTCTGGATGAGAGAGAAGAAGCTTTCGAAGTAATGGCAATTTCGCCCAGAAATTCGACATCTCTGCATCCAACAAAGCCATGTTGTAGTACACTTCGATTCGATGTAGCCTGCAGTAATCCACCTTGTTCTTGATCGATTTCACTAGGTAATGATCCCCAACCGGATTCTCACACGGTTTGGGCGACGACCCGGTTACCAGCATGACCCGGGGTTTGTTATTGCCTAAGAAATTGGGGAAACCCGGATTCTTCTTCAGCCATTCGGATCTCTGCTCGTCCCAATCGGATATCTTCGGCCCTAGAGTGTACGGCTGCGATGGATCCCGCTTGAATTCTTCACTTCCGTCGTCTTCATCCTTGAAAACCTTCGTAATATCGAAATCGGCGTAGCTGTACTTTCCGTACTCTGTGCTTCTTCTCAACACTTCCTCCGGCGCCGTCGTGGCAGTCAAAGAACGGCCGAGCCTTCTGGTGGTGGAAAAAGCTTCGTCGGAGTGGTTTTCCGGTGCGGCGGACTTTGTACCTCCGATTAGACCATTTAGGACTACGAGAAGTAGAAAAAGGCAGAGAAGTAGAGGCTTACGCTCTCTGACAATGGCGGTGACCCGACCCAGCATCCCGTTTAGCTTCCGAAGCTAGATCTTCGGGTTGGAGGTGGGATTTGTCGATTTGAGGGTAGGAAAGCTTTTCTAGTGAAAGAAATGGGTTTTTTTGGGGAAAGGTGAAAAAGCTAGAGAGAGAGAGAGAGTAGAAGATTTTGGTGAAGAAATAATTGAGAGGGAAACGAAATCAACATTATTTGGCGTAGATTTTTATTTGACCAGTGTCTGTATATATTTATCGGCAATTAATCAAATTATAATATTAGGCGTTTTTAATTTGAGTCAAGCTTTATATGAGTAATTAAGAAGCCCGAGTTGCCGAGTATAATTGAAAGTGAGCTCAGCATTTACAATTTTATTTAAGTACCAAATTATTTCAAAAATAAAATATTTTTTATTAATATTTGTGCAACCAATAAATATTTGAATACGAATTTTATATTGAGACAGGAGTACAATCATCGAAATACACTATGGAGTATTATCTTTTATTTAATACTAATTTTTATCCTTAATACTCCCCGTCCCGTGTTAACATTGACGTTTGTTTTTTACACGGAAATTAAGAGATATAATATTTTAATATGTAGTGATGTGATAGAAATAGGAGTAATATTTAATCTAAAGTGGGTAGTTATATTAGTATTGTATGTAGACCCTACATGTAATTATTTTGTTTGGACCCAATTTCAAAAAAAAGAAATATGCTCCCTAGCTTTCAAGGATTTCATTTTATCATTTATGGTGTCAGTACCTAGAATCTCGTTTCCATTTATGTACAATGAGGGACCCATTAATAATACTCCTACTAACCCTAAATGTATTTGCAAATTACCCATTTGCCCCTCCTCATATTAATAAAGTGGAGGGGTAAAAAGGTAAAACTTACACATTATCCATCCACTACACAATAAATAACAATATTCCTTAATTTCCATGCTAAAAAACAAATGATACGCTTGAAAGCGGACGGATATAGTATACCTTAACTGTTGGAATTGTAAAACTCCAGGACACATAGCAAAGTATTGCAGAAAACCCAAGCAAGATGACAAGAAAGAAAATGAGAAAGAAAGAAAGAATGAAGAAACGAAAGATAATGACAGGTGATTTCCTTATCTTTCGTGATTATGAAGTTGTCAATCTTGCATGTCGTGAAAACAGTTGGGTGATTGATAGTGGGGCATCCATACATGCCACATCTCGTAGAGAGATGTTCACATCCTACATGTCAGGTGACTATGGTAATGTTAGGATGGGTGATGATGGCTTAGCTAAAGCCATTGGCGTTGGAGATGTATGTTTGCGGACTAGTAATGGTGCTACACTAGTTTTGAGAAATGTGAAGCACGTGCCTGATCTTCGATTGAACTTGATATCTGTTGGGAGACTTGATGATGAAGATTTCTGCAGTGTGTTCTTCGATGGTCAGTGGAAGCTTACAAGAGGTTCTTTAGTTGTTGCTAGAGGTCAAAAACACTCCTCATTGTATTTGATGCAAGCAAATCTACTTGATGGCTCTATTAATGCAGTTAAGAATGAGGGGATAGTTGAGTTGTGGCACAGCAGACTCAGTCATATCAGTGAAAAGGGATTGAAGATTTTAGAGAAGAGAAATCTCATTCCAGACTTGAAGAATGCATCTTTAAGGAAGTGCTCTCACTGTTTGGCAGGAAAGCAAACTCGAGTTGCTTTCAAGACCTCAACTCCTACCAGAGCATCAGGTATACTCGATTTAATTTATTCTGATGTTTGTGGTCCTATGAAAACAAAAACTCTTGGTGGTGCTTTATATTTTGTTACTTTTATAGATGATCACTCAAGAAAGACCTGGATCTACACATTGAAGACGAAAGATCAGGTGCTCGATGCATTCAAGCAGTTTCATGCCTTAGTTGAGAGACAGACTGGGAAGAAGTTGAAATGCATCAGATCGGATAATGGAGGGGAATACATTGGTCCTTTTGATGAGTATTGCAGAGAGCAAGGTATCCGACATCAAAAGACTCCTCCAAAGACTCCTCAGTTGAATGGTCTTGCAGAAAGGATGAACAGAACATTGGTCGAGAGAGTAAGATGTCTGCTATCAGAAGCAAGATTGTCTTCATCATTTTGGGGTGAGGCTCTGAGTACTGTGGTACATGTTTTAAATCTTACTCCGTGTGTTCCTTTAGACTTTAATGTTCCAGATAGAGTCTGGTCAGGAAAAGATATTTTCTATAATCATTTGCGGGTCTTTGGATGTAAGACATTTGTGCATATTCCCAAAGATGTTCCCAGTTTTTCTAGCATACAGTTCCTCCAACTTTTTCCACAATGTTCGTGCATGTGTTTCTCCACTAACATGGTTCAATACATTATCATCCACCCACTGCCTAATGTAACCACATACTTGACGAAGCAATATATTCCATTGATCATCTGTTTTATCATCAGGCTTTTTAGTTTCAAATACAGACAAATAATAATCTTTCACATAAAGAAGATCCTCCATCTTGCCTTTCCACACATGATAATTAGAACCATTGAGATTCACCATTCTATTAGTATTGGTTTCCATATTCACCACAAGGCACAGAGCATTAACTTGGTACAACCCAAAATGAAAAACGTAAGCCTTAAAGCGGTACAAGAGGGTATTAATTAATTTCTCTATATTTTGTTTTCAGTCCATTTAAAAATAAAATTAGTTGTGACATTTATTTTTTGAGTTCTCCCACAATAATTAACATATTTTTCCTTTTTAAATATATATGAATCATAAAAAATAATTAATACATTCACTATCCATTAAATTATTTTTATACTTCTTAATGCCAAAATAAATGATGCTCTTTTCATCTGCTTCTAAGGTATTCATTTTATTATTTTTGGCTGCTTCAAAAGTATTCATTTCGCCTATTTAGTAAAAAATTCACAATATGGTCCACCACTTCCCTCTAATACAACTATCAATTTTACATATAATAATAATGCTCCTTAATCCACGTGCAAAAAATAAATAGATACCTTAGAATTGAATGGAGGGAGTATAATTTTAAAGGATAGAGGAGTAATTAATAAGAGTAGAGATGAGAGAAGAAAAAAAAAAGGAGTAATTAATAAGAGTAGAGATGAGAGGAGAAAAAAAATAATAATAATAAAGAAGAGAATGTATCAAGACGGGTAATTTATGATTAATATGATCTAAAAATCCTTATTACTTAATATAGAGTATAGTAGTATAGATTTACATAATATTACATCATAAATTTGAAATACTATGCAAGTGAATGCGAGATTTCATTGTTTAGACCAACGAAATTTTATTTTTATATTTCAGGGTATTAATGTGTAATATTCAGCATTTTACCTTAGATAAATTAATTATCCTAATAAACTAAATTTTTACAAAGACGGTGGATTGTGTATTTTTATTAAAAAACTGGTGGGCTCCTCTTATATGTGAATTGTCGTTTCTGTCCCATTTATTTGTGTTTTTTAAATGTGGACGGCATGTGATCACAACCTGTCACCTTACATTCAATTAAAGTCATTAAAGAAAAAGAATATAAACTATAAAATATATGTGTAAGAATTACTCAGAATTAGTTTCATGATATTTTTAACAAGTAATAATATTTCAATAATATGTAATTAATGTGAAACGAGAATCAATTTATGAATTATCTCATGATAATATAAATGAAAAGTTTTAACATACTTAATAAAAAATAATATTTTTATTAAAAAATAATAATTAATTAAAAATAAATTAAAGGGTCATGCTATTACTATTAGATTGTTTAAATGTACACGACCCCTGTCCTTGACTTGCATTTAATCACGGCGAGATGATTACGATTTAAAAAAAAAAAAAAAATACTCTAAGTATGAATATATCTGGATCCAGATCCTTGCTTTAAATAAAACAAAAGACTGATGTGTACTAGGTATGCTGTTATTCTAATTTTCTAAATTGCACACACATGAGTCATAACATTATGTGTTCTTCATTTTTTATGAATACTCCTCCGTCCCAAGAGACTTTTTTGCTTTTTGACACGTGAATTAAAAGTATTATTATTTAATGTGTAGTGGGTAATTATATTACTGGGAGTGTGAGTTCTATATTTTAATTGTATTAGTGGATGTGTGTGGGTTCATGTGTATAAAGAAAAAAGACTTTTTGGGTGGGACGACCAAAATAGAAAAAAAATCCTCTTCAAAGGGGAGGGTGTGAGTATGAAATATGGCAAATACTCGTGCATGAACATCTCACAAAATGTTTCTTTAGACGGATAAAAAAATATATTCCCGTACCACACCATTTTCACACTTTCTTTATTCGTCTCACATCACTCTTTATACCATAAAAAAATTATTTTATCCAACAACCTCAAATATTACTTTAACTTCAAATTTGTCACTCATTTTTCATACACATACTTATTTTTATATTTTTAAATTATTTAAAAAAATTCTACAATACCCTCTAAAATCAATAAATTTGATCAAAATATACAAATTTTCTAACGTGGTACATCAAACGGGAATGGTTATACAATTTTTCTAACGTGGTACATCAAACGGGAATGGTGATCAGAACGAATAAAGTAATATTTTAATGAAAAATTCATAAATAATTTATAAGTATAAATAAAAAGTAATAATATTTTAAAAAATTAATAATAACATTTTAATAAAAAATGATAACTAATTATAACAATATGCCATTTATTGTTTATAATTGAATAAGGATTATAAATTTATTTTTAGGTATATCTTTAACAACAATTTATATCACGTTTAAATTTTTTAATATGTAAAATAAACAGGATTTTCGATAAATAAATAAATAAATAATAATCCATGGTAAAAGCCTCTAAAATAATAGTAACAAGAATTGATGAACTAAATCCTGTAAAATGTTGAATAAGATTAGTATGCATCTTTTCTTGGGGTTTTTTTGTGGGCCAGTTCAATTCTAGAGTATTCCTTTTATTTTAATAGCATAATTAGAGGCCCAATATAAATTATATTGGGCTTTTTCAGCAGTAAATTGAGCCTTTCTACTTCTTCAACATTTTGAGACCTTGTGGGCTTTGCAGACCATAAGTTGAAAATCAAGTTTACAATAAAATTTTTAAGATTGTAATTTTTGCCTATTGTTTCCTAGTAATGAAATCATAACTAAATTGTAGAATCCATCCAAAAATGAATAAAGTAAAATAAATAAAAAAATCGCGCAACTAAAAAATAATCACTTACTCCATAAATTATGCATGCATCTAACGTAGTTTAGAATTTTTTTTTTAATTGAGGGATGAAATTAAAAAATAATAATAATAAAAAAGTTTATTAGTGTCTTGTATGAAGTAACTTGATTAATATGGTAAAATTATAGACATTAAAAATTACCTAGCCTTATCTTAAGAAGGTTGGGCCTGAAATAAGAAGCCCAATACTTGTTAACTGAATGGACCCTCGAGCCTATTTTATTGGCGGAAGCCCACCCAACTTGAGGTGAAACGACTAACTAACCCTGGGCCTGGAATTAGGGATTTCCGTCATTTTTATTTCATTTTTCCAATAACCTATTTTTATTAAAAATTAAATAGCTGGTTAAAATAAATAAATAAATTCCAGGAGGTATATCATTGTACCATTTAAAAAGTTCTTGCAATTTTTTTTATATTTTTTTAAACATTATTGTTCTTAAAGTTATTTGTTACTGCAACACGTTAAATATACAATAAATAAAATAGAAAACAAATATATATAGTTCTTCATAAAATTATATTTTTAAAGGATTTCATTTTTGATTTTGCCTCATAATTCATAAATTAATCGAGATCTTTAATAATTCATATATCAACTTTAAGAGACACAAGACAAGAATGACAAGTGGAATGTAAGCTGTTCCTAAAATATATCAAGCCATTAATTAATTAGATACTTTCATGATTTCATCGATCATATGCTGCTTAAAGAATTTAAATTTAATTTTACTGGATAATAAATTTTATAAAATGTACTCTACTCAATACGAATATTTTTTTTAAAACTAAAATTCCAAACCGTACGTACCAAATATATTTGTAATATCACAAGCAAAAAGAAAAATAAATTAGAAAATCAAGAGTAAAATTAAACTTGAATGAGACTTTGATAGTTCAATTATATAATGTAAAAAATCAACAGGAAATAATCCAATTATCATTCTTGCACAATCTAAAGATTCAACACAAGAACTTTTCGAAGGTCTGCATTATATATCAAGTAACAAGATGTAGATCATGACATGAGTCTTGAAATCAAGAAGAAGATGATAATGATTCATCAAAAGGAATAGCCCTAAACAAAGGGTGACGTAATCCATACGCATCACTTTCTTGAAGAGGATTAGTGGATTCATTCCTAATCCTCTTAACCCTAATCCTATCATCAAGAGACTCATGATTAAACCCATAAATCTGCAATATCTGATTATCCCCAAAATTAAAAGCTCTATCCATCTTCTTCAAACACTTCCCCATTGAACTATTCTCCTCAAACTTCCCACAAGGCTTACACCCCACAAAGTGAGTAATCAATGGCCATCTATGATCACCATAACCAGGATGAAAATTCTCCATCAACTCCTCATATGCATCCACCACAATCTCCCAATACCCATGCAAGAAATACTCACTCTCCAAAAAAACCTTCTCACCCCACTTCTCCCTCTCCTTCACCAACAAATAAACCATCGCCGATTGATCGTCCGCCTCGAATACCGGCCTTTCGTTCAGCTCCCGCGTCAGCACCGCCCCCGCCTCGTCCCTCACCTTCCCCTTCGGCCCCATCGGAGCCAAAGCATCAAAAATGTCCAAAGCCCACTGACAATTCCGGATAATGAACACACCCGCATTCAACCCGACCCATCTCTTCAAATCGTACACGTCAGCATTCCATCCATGCATGACCATGTTGTGATCCTTGTACTTCTCCCATGGAATCTCGAACCCCATGTCTGTAAACATGGCATCACTATCCATCCACCAGAAGAACTCCACTTCCGGGTGGGTCAGAATCAGCTTTCGGACCAATGGGAGCTTGGCCCAAAAGCTGTTCATTTCCGGATCCAACAACGCCATGCTGTAGTAAATCTGGATCCGATGTAGTCTGCAGTAGTCGATCTTGTTCTTGATCGACTTCATAAGGTAATGATCGCCAACCGGATTTTCACACGGTTTGGGCGATGACCCGGTTACAAGCATGACCCGGGGTTTGTTCTCGCCGATGTAGTTGGGCTTATCCGGGTTCCGTTTTAGCCATTCGGATCTTTGCTCGTCCCAATCGGATATCTTCGGACCGAGGGTGTACGGCTTTGTCGGATCGCGCCGGAATTCGTCGACTCCGTCGTTGTCGTCGTCTTTTAGAATTGTGGATATGTCGAAACCGGCGTAGCTGTACTTTCCGTACTCTTTACTCCTGCGGAGTATTTCATCATGGGCCCCACCAGCCGCCGTGGAAGCTTCCATTATAGCTCGGCCATGCTTTCTGATGTGTGGGGTCTGTTCCATGTTGTTTTCCGGTGCGGCGGAGTTTCTTCTTCCGGTGTTGCCATGCAAGAGTAGTATGGTGGCGAGGAAAAGGCAGATGAGTGTTAGCTTTCGCTTTCGGATAGCGGCGAGGATCCGACCCGCCGCCATTGATGTTCGAAATGGGAGCTCTTGGATTTGGAGATATGAATGAATGGTGTTAGTGAAATCAAATGGGTTATTTTTAAGGAGATTAGAAACAGTGGAATGTGAGAGAAATAAACACGCAAATTGAAGGTCAATGAAGTAAATGGTGATTTTTATTATTCTTGTAAGTTAACGATCTTTCACACACTCAGTTCTATTTTCACTTATTAAATCATTAGTTAAAAAAAATTACTAACTTTTTAGGAAAATAAATTATCATTTTTTTAAATAAAAAAATTACACTTCACATTTTTGTATATCTTGATTTATTTATTACTCTTAGTACATAAAAAATTACTCTATAAAAATGATATACTCCCTCCGTCCCAAAGAAATTGACACACTTTCCTTTTTGGGTTGTCCCATAGAAATTGACATATTTCCTTTTTAAGAACATGGGACCCACCCAAAAATAATTTATTTATTTACATGGGCCCACACACACATCACACTCACCACTAATACAACTACCCACTACACATTAAATATTATTTCTCTCACTTCACTTTACATTAAATTATTATACTCCTTAATCTCCGTGCCCAAAAAAAAGGCGTCAATTTCTCGGGACGGAGGGAGTATTACTCTTTTGAACATAAATACTCCATCACTCTTCAAAAAGTAATTATTTTAAAAAATGATTCATATGTGTGAACTCAATACACAACAAACTCACTCTTAGAACAAATATTATATTTGTGTGAGAACTTCATTTACATAAGACGAAAAAAAATAATTAAGAAAATGATATTCTGATTAATGAAAAGTGATAATAGTATAATATAATGGAATAAATTATATCATATATAATTCATAATATAAATAAAATATGATAATATTTTTTTTATATTAGTATTTTATGGAGTATATAAAATAATAACTATTTAAGAAAATATAAAGAGTGTTACTTAAACTTAGATATCTTGTTTATTAAGTAACTGCTTATGTAATTAAGACTTCAAATCATGAAATTACTAATATTTTTATTCGATGAATTTTTTATTATTTCATTTGGAAGCTTATATTATTAAATAATTTACTTTGATTTCAAATGATTCTCATGTCGAGAACTTGCAAGCATGACAGAAATTGACATAGGAATTTTGGAGTTATATTTCTTATACCCAATGTCGCACGGTTTGAATGTACTACGTATTAGTAATGGTGTATTATTTTTTATATCACGAAAAATATTATTAATACAGGAAGTAGTGACAAATTTGAAATTAAAGTAATTTTTGAGGTTGTTAGATAAAGTAGTATTTTTCTTTTTGGGAGTGTGAAAGGTTTTGTGGGACAAACAAATGAGAAAAATATAAAAAGTTTTATGGGACGGAGGGAGTACAATTTATTTATTTAGTATTTATACATTTTTAATATTTTACTATTAATTATCATGAGTTAGTCTATTATAAATCGGGTTTACATTACAAATTCTTGTAAACTCTGTGTTTCTCTTTAAATTAAATACCCTATCAATACATATAGTATATAGAATTGAAAGGGGATCACAGAGTTTATACCGTAAACCCGATTTACATAAAGTTTTTTTTTTGTGTTTAATTATATAAGTATGTTAGAGGAAGTCATGCTAGCTCATACTCCTAGTTGATATTTCATTGTCTTTCTTTGTTTTAACGTACAATCTTCATATTACAACTAGTATCATTTTATATCTTCATCATTAAATGTGCTATTTGACTTTATAATAATTTTTCTTAATTTAGTAATTTAGATCTTGGGATAATGAGTGTGCATAGACAGTAGTATATATTTTATTATTAGAATTAATTAACAAAATACACGAACTTAATCATATTTTAATTATATTTTAGGTGTAATGAATGTATTTGACGTGGTAGTTGAAACAACGTGTTGAAGGAAACGAGAAGGGAGTGGGATTTTTTGTATTTTTTATTTAATATTTTAACTATTTATCAACTATCATATTACTAAACTTTAATTAATTAAATATTTAACATTAGCTTGATTCTTGACTTTTCAACCATTTCTAGTGGTCGACTCCGCTAAAAAAGGGATGTTACATGGCCCTTTACTACCCACACGTAATTGATTTATTTATTTCGTCATCTATTTTTTTTTTCCAAATTTAAATAATGATAATTTTTACATGTTTAAAAATTGGATATCCAGTTTTGACGGTCTCAAAAAATTATTAAATGTCATAATTTTTAATATAAAAATTTATATTTTTAATTTTTTTTAAAATATTTTTCTTAGTCAAACATTAATATGATTCATATTTCATTCACTCTTTTATTAAAAAAATAATACTCTTACGCTTCATTTCTAATTAGAATATAACAAAGTGTTATACATTTGAATGTTATGTGCGTAGTTTGGGCATTTCTAACGAGTTGGGCTGTTGCAAGTCATGAATCGAGATACAAATGACTAGGCTTACGTTGTTAGGCCCAATAAGATGCCGTATGATAGAATAATATTTACAATTCAACTGAAAACATATGATAATGGTATAGAGTATTATTTAGGTTGGATTGCCCACCTCTTTTTCTTGACAACCAAAATAAATAAACAACAAATTTATAAGTGTATATTGAGTGCACCCGGGTACAAGGATGCACTCACATGTGTATAACTTTTTATTATATTTTGTATACATGTTATTATATTTTGTATACGTGTTTCGTAATAATTGTATACCTTTTTTACGCTAAGTTTTTCATTAAAAAAATTAGCATCATATGTGTATAACTTTTTATTCAATAGTGTATACATATTTTTTAATAATTGTATATTTTTTTACACTCAATTTTTCATTAAAAAACTAACAATTAGATTGTATACATTTTTGCTCTTAATTGTATATGTTTATGTTTATATTTGTATATGGGTGCACCCTATCTTGGGGTGCACCCGGGTGCACACTATAATTAGCCCAAATTTATTAGTAAATGATCGTCGCTATTTTCACCTAGAATTTAGTGTCATTTTATGTCCATTTTCGTTGTTCTTTTTCCGTATGTATGTGTATTTTGGTTGTGTTATGTATTTTTATGGAAATGTGTGAGATTGAGCTTAAACGTATGAAAAACAGGTAAAAACGGAGCAAAAACGAGATGAAATTGAAGATCCAAGAGAAAAGCACAGAAACTCGGTCGAATTTCCTGAAATTCGATCGAATTTCTCTTACAGAAAGATTAAAAAACAGGGACTAAGGTTGTGCGTAAAAACTCGGTCGAGTTTTAAAAACTCGGTCGAGTTTCTCTTACAGAAAAAATCCGGAAACAGGGCAGCATGAAAACTCGACCGAATTTCCTAAAATTCGATCGAATTTTTGAGCATTTTAGCGGACAAAAGCGCGCTCCAGCTTGAAGAAACGTGGTTTGCATGGAAACTCGACCGAGTTTCCAAAAACTCGGTCGAATTTTTGGACAAAAACCAGCTATCAAAGTGCGATTTTCAGAATTTCCAATGGGTATAAATACCCCCAATTTCAACATTCACACAAGATTGGTTAGGGCTTTCACTGTTTCACACACATCACACACCTTTCCTTTCATTTTCCACCACCATCTCCATCCACCTTCATCCATCTTGATCCATCTTCATCATCTCCATCAATTCTCCACCAAATCTTCATCTCTTCCATTGGGTGTGAGAGATCTCAAGAATTCAAGAGCTAGAGTGGGAGATCAATGAGTATTGAAGATTCTCTACAAGAAATTGCTAGGGAAGATTTACATCTCTTTTGATTTTCTTTTGGATCTAGAACTATGGATATGTGTAATGAATCATTTATGTGTTTTGTTACCCTAATCATGTTAGGCTAATCCCTCTAGTGGGATTAGGAACATGAAGAGCATATTAAATTTGTATTATCATGTGGATTAAATTGGTTTTGATTTAATTGATGTTGATTTCTATTCATGGGATTTAATTGCTTTGATATTGTGATAGCATGGTTTGTTATTCATGAATATTTATTGGTTTAATGGATTGTTGGTCAATGGATTATTTGTGGTAATTAAGTGTTATTATGATGTTCATGTGTATATTGCTAGGAGTGAGACGGAAACGACCCTCTATAGTATTAGAAAGGCATGAATAGACATTGAGTTTGAGTTTGACCGAAAGGATATCTAAATTCGATGAGGGGAACCAATCCATTCGTTGGCCTTAGTACACAAAAAGGGAGAGTTTAATCTAACTAGTATCTAGATGGAAGGGGTTAATGTTGGACTTTGATCTTAAGTGCTTTTGGGAGTCTAAAATGGATCAACAACCTTTGTAACCCGAAAGGGAGCTTAGGATATAATCGTGATCACCCTTAATCTACATCAATTGAGTTGAATTCCTTTTGCATGATAATATGAATTGAGTGTGCTTGGATGTTTCTAATCCCATGTTTTTCCATACTTGAACTTTAGCACCCATTCTTTTTTTCTTGTTATTCATCTTTACTTGTCATTTTTCTTAATCGTTATTTTATTTATTTGCTTCTTGCTTTGGTTGTTAATCATTCTCAAAAGCCCCGATCATCCTTACAAAAACAACATGAACATGAGCTCACGTACTTTGCTAGTACGAACATAACTCCTTTGTGGATTGATAATTTTTCTTGGGATATATTACTACAACGATCGAGTATTCTTGCTCGTGAGTATTACTACAAAATAGTCAAACAGTAAACAAGTCATGTATACACATAATTTTAATAAAATTTATCTCATAACTTAATATTTACTAAATTGTCTCATATTTTTCTATACTTTTTGCTATGCATTCATCGAGGCCACAACCACTAGAGAGGGTGTCGAATTTGGGACAAATATTTATATATCTTATTAATATAATATAATATTAATATGATAATGTGAGACTCAAACTTAAATAAAATATACACTAAAATAAATAATTAAAAAAATTGAGAATAAATATGGAGATGACACATTTTTTTTTAAAAATATATATAAATATCAATGAAATTGAATATAATTCTGAAAACATCGGCTCATAAAAAAAATCCATTTAGTATATTGAAAAAAACATTTTAATTTTTCTATAAACATATATTACAGTGTTACTTTGTGTTAGTTTTCTTACAAAAATGGATAGAAAAAAGAAAAATTCAATGCTTTAAAGTTTGGACATGGTCCAACTCAAATATTGGGCTGGGCCTACATTATTTTCTATCTGGGCTATTTTCTTCCGGCACATCTGGCCCAAAAGTAGTGCCCCTATTAACATAATCCAAAGCACAAATTAAACTTTATTGAGGTAAAATGTTAATTAAAATGATTAGATCGAGTTTGATAAATATTTTCGCAGTTAAATTTTACTTGTATATACATTTAAATAATAACGGTATCATATTTAATAATTTTATTCTTCTACTATAAAACAATTTGGGTAATGTTTTTAAAACAGTTTAACCCCACCCCCGGAAGAAAAAAAAAAGTTTATTTATTACTAATTAAGTCCAAATGAGTTTATATTCTGTACACTGCATAGATGGATTATAGTTTGGTGCAGCCCTTAAATTTGAATGAATTAACAATAAATTAGGGAGAATGTAATAAAACCCTAAGATAATGAATAAGTCATATTAGGGTTTAATACATAATTAGTCTTAAACTCTAAGATAAAAGTGGGGGAAAAAAAAAAGAAGAAATAGAATGAAGTTGAGGGGACTGTTAGAAAGTTTGGTATGTGTCTCCACTTATAATAAAGCTAAAAACAGGCTTATCATATTTACATATCAAATCACACAAAATCAAATTTGGTGAAAAGAGATATTGAAGTTGAGTAGCTTTCACTATCATTATGTTAAAAATGAATGGCTTAAGAATAACAACATTGTTTGGCTTAAATTGTTTTTCTTATCTTCAACATTCTGGCCACCCAATTCACTTGAACAAGATGGTCCACATTTAGAGTGAATGTACATACATTATATGTACATAAAATTTAGGGATCCAGTTTTCTTGATTGTCTTCATGTTAGAGTCAAAGAAATGGACAATTGGGCAAGTTGTGCATCAATTATGCTATAACAGTGATTAAAATCAAATCAAATTGTTTGATTTGAAATAAAGGTTGCATGTTTTTGGAGCCTCCTATATAAGTTTTTCTTGAAGCCCTGTTCAAATGCATGTTTTGTTCATGTAAGACACCATTGGGTGGTCTATCAATTTTGGAGGGGCATCCAGAAAAATTAAGTTTTTAGACAATATAGGTAGTTAATAAAATGGAGAATTATTTAATAGAACAAACACACTTGTGTGATTGAAGTTTTGTTAATTACTTATCACTCCTTTAACACATATATTATCACTTATCATTTATATTATGAATGTTTCATAAAATAGTTTATTGGATGATTATCACTTTTATCAATCATGTATTTTTTTTTATCAAATACTATGGCTTCTTATCAGTTACAAAACTAATTTCATGAGGGACTGTTTCAAATAAGTGTTTGCATATTTAAGATATATATATTTCATACATAATCATTTTAACATTTGTATGCATGATTAAAAAGATTATTAAAATAAAGGAATATTTTCAATTAAAATTTTAAAAAATGAGTAAATTATCAATTCGAGGTTTGAATTACTTTTTTCTATAAATTAGGGGTTTTGGATATATAAAATTATCAATTATGGGCCTAAAATCATAAAATCATCTAAAATAAATTTTATTTTAATACTAATAAATTATTTTAAAACATTTAAAAACATATTAAATATGTGAAGTATAATGTTATTGTAAATTTGTGATATTATTTTTAAAATATTTTTATAATTTTCAGACACTAAATCGATAGTTTTTGATAGAATAAATAATACAGTATAAAATTAATAATTTATTAAATTTTCATGTCTGAAAAAACTCCTAAAATAAGATAGAATAAATAAATAATGTGTTTATCACTAAAATATGGATTCGTTATAGGCAAAGTTACTTGTAAGATATTACATATGAGACGGTTTGTGAGACGTGTTAAAATATACATATTACATAGGTAAAATATGTTTATTGTTTGTTATAATATGTTTTCTAAAATATGATGAACGATGAACTAAAGTATGATTTTAGAATGTTATAACATGATTTATTATTGGAATACTTTAACTACAAATAAACATACTTTACGTATATAATAAACATATTTTAATAATAGGTCGACCCGTCTCACCATCCGTCTCACAAAAATTCGTTAAGTGTGTCTCTTAATTTATTATATATCTAAGGTGAGTTTTCTTAAAGAAAATATAAAATATTAATTGAGTGTAATTATATATGGATATTTAATAGATGGGACCTCAGCCCAAAAGTATGACTGTTGATAGCGAAACATAATGACGCAAGCCCATGAGTGCATTGAATTTAATTTAATATGGCCCATTATAAATCATTTAAATATATTGGAAAAAATAAGTTCGAAATTAAATGAATTTACACGAGTATTGAATTTACGTATAAAAATTAAATCTTTTATCTCATTTTATGAAACGAGTATCTTTTGATAAAATATTTTATTCTTTATAAAAAAAATAAAATATTTACTTATTATAGTGATAAATGAGAAGTGATAATGTTTTTAATTAAGAAAATTATATTTGAGTTATAGGTGGTCGATTTAATCGATTCTGTAAGATACTACTTAATAAAATGCCAATTAATGGCCATTTGAAGAAACAATTAATTATACTAATTATATAAACCATATATTTTTATGGGTTAATAGAATAAAAAAACACCGCCTTTAGTGTAGTTGCAATTTTGTCCCAACATTTTAAATTTGGCAAAAAAAGACACTACCTTTAGAGTATTTTGCAAATTAAACCCAATGGTCAGTTTTATCCTGCCCTAATGCTCACCTGGCAAATTAATGACACGTCAATCCTCTTCATACACTGAAAACGACGTCGTTTAAATTATCATCTTTAGAAGGAAATTTTTTTTGCTGGTGCGGTTCACACTGGATTCGCGCCGTCGGGGGTGTCAGAATACTTGAATTGACGGTAGAAGTGGTGGTGGAGGTGATGTGGGAGAAGATGAAGAGTGAGGTTAACAAGAGGAAGAATAAACTGAGAATGAAAGAGAAGGGCCTGTTAGTGGCGGAAAATTAAATCCATTCAAGGGATGTACAGAAAGAAAAAAAATTGAGGATAATTCATAAGGGAAGCCATGGAAAGGTATAAAGCTGCAGAAACCACAGTATGTGTGGCATTATTGGTCTGAATTTAGTGGTTGAAAGAAAGTTAATTAGGACATTTTTTGAGAAATGTGAAAAAGATTAAGAAATAGTGAGATGAAGAGTTCCCTTCTTTCCTTCAAAAATGGATGACTCGCCGTCGCCGTTACTACTATTCTCCTCGTTCGAACAAATGTGGTGCCTCGACATCTCAATTCCACTTCTTGCTGAAAATCCCACGCCACTGGCTCCTGGTTCTTGTAGCCGCGCCGCAACAGACCGACCCTATCTCTTCTCTCGTCGGAGTCGCCGTTCGCCGCAAGGAAAGAGTCGCCAATTTTCACCAATTCCCCGCTGCCCATTGTCGTTTCAGATCCAGTCATCTAACTCTGGAGCTCATCGCCTCATCTAGCCGAAATAGCTGCCGATGAATGCTCCAATTCGCACAGTGCCGCTGCCAGCCGTCGCTCTACTCGTCTACACCGCCGGAGGAGAACGTTGATCGCGTCGGAAACCACTATTCTGCCCAATCGGAAAGAACAGGGTGCCATCCCTAACCGCCTTCCAACAACATTACATCTTTTTTTTTTCAACTTTTTGTAATTACTTGACATTTGATTCTGGGTTAATGTTTTCCCCATATTCCAAATCAAAAAGGAATTTCTCAGACAATGAGTTTTGACACTTTTTTTTTTTTGAAGAGTTGACGTGGCAATTCATCGCCAAATCAGCATTAGGGCAGGATAAACTGACCGAGTGAGTGTGATTAGCAAACAACACCAAAGGTGGTGGTTTTCTTTGCCAAACTTTAAAAGTTTGGACTATTTTGCAAATGAAGTAAAAGTGAGTATTTTTGTTGCAATTAACCCTATTTTTATTGAGGAAGTATGCTAAGGAAAATGATTTAATTGTTTTTTAGTGGCTAATATGACGAAACAATAAATTTTGTTTTATCATGCAGAAATAATAAATTATTCCACTACCATAAAATTAAAAAATATTTTGTTTCATCTATCATGATTATTGGTGTTCTTCTATTAATTATTACTTTGAGCCTGATATGAAATCAAAGCTGACTTCTAGTTTTATATTTACAACCCACCCTAATTATTTCCCCCTTTTTCCACAATTAATTAATATTTGAATATGGATATTAAAAAAATATACAATAATGTAAATAAGTCATAAAATACACGATTTATTTATTTATTTAATTTAATATAATACATAAATTTATGTAACGAAAAGCATAAACAAAAACTTAAATGTATGCTCAATTAATCATCGCACTTACCAAAAATTAAAATTACTCAATTTGTAAATTATGGCATCTTATAGGGTGTAGTTAAATTAGTTAGATTAAAATTTAAAAAAATAATTTGTAATTTAATTGTTAAATTAAATTAATTTTTTTTAAATAATTATGTCAACACACTGTAGATTTTATTTATATATATCCTGAAGTGCATACCAAAAGAATGACCCTAACGTGATTAAAATAAAGTTTAACTTAAAAATAACTATTAGTATTAATAATTCCAGACTGAGGGTAGAGTGTGTTAAATTAATGATTAATAATTTTTTAAAATTTTAATGAAAAAAATGATTAGAACCTTCTTATTTATCGAAAGTAGTTATTGTTGTAGTTTATAGATTACTTATATCTTATTTATGATTTTTTTAAAAAAATATTGGGTTATCAATAGGGAATTATTATTTACACTATATTTTTGTAACTTCTTTTTTCGTCACATTTTTCTCGTATTTTTGTAATTTTATATTGCACTTATTTTATTTATTTATTTTCTTATATATATATATCATATATTATTATTATTATTATTATTATTATTATTATTATTATTATTATTATTATTATTATTATTATTATTATTATTATTATTATTATTATTATTATTATTATTATTATTATTATTATTATTATTATTATTATTATGTGAAAAAATGAAACCAACCACGATATAAAAATGGAGGATCAGATGTGAGAGAGATCCTGTTAACAGTTGGAAGAAAAAGTTGGAGAGGGAAAAGAGTGGCGAATGTTAACAAGCATCTGGAAAAGGAGGAATTCTTGAATTCCATTCAACGAATAGGAGGAAGAAGAAGGGAAGGAGAGAGAAATTCATTGCTGAATTGGAAATCAGAAGCCAATCACATTGCGATACGATACCCACAAACCTAAATCGATTCTCAATAAAGTCGCTGTTATTCGTGAATCGCAACCCCTATCATCCATTGAATTCATCCATATTTACCGATCTCCCTTCTTTCTCTCTCTTGATTAACACCACTCAATCTGATAAAGCGTTCTCTTTGCACTTTCTACCACTTTTGCCTCAGAGTGTGTGTTGCTTCTCAGTTACATACCCATCAATTGATTCCCTTTTCACTTTTCTGGTTTGGTTCTCTGGACGTGTTTATGTGCGCATGAGTTGGCTTTACGAGGTTTGAAGTTTTCTTTTCCTGTGGATTCTTCGTTACGAACAGGAAGGTGAGTTGGGTTTTATATATAAAGTGGATTTCTTGCCATCTTGATTTGTGTTAATTTTAGTTTTATGGATTATGGGATTGTTGCATTTTTTGTTTGTCGTTTTTTTTTTTCCTTCCTTTACCTTTATGGAGTCGACAAATCTTTAAGATGTTTTTCACAAATTGTTTAGGTCGACATTAATGTGATCACCAGTGTGTTATATTCTGACAGTAACTAGATCGTTTTGTTTTTTCTCTCTCTGGAGAGTTTATGAATATTGTTTAGTGAACGGTAGGATCTTCTCTGGGGGTGGGGGGGGTGGGGGTGGGGGCGGTTGGAGGGGGTGTTCTTGAGGTGTTTATATCTTCCAGTCATGGTCTCTGTTTGTCAAGTTTTAAAGATAAGATAATTATTTATCCTCTTTTGATTTACTTTTGTTGTTAATGTGTCTACCCACACATCTTGCTTCTCTAGTGTTTTTGGAATCAGGATTGTTTTTACTTTGACTGTTAAGTACTTCGTTGCGATTTTGTATTGTCTTTCCTTAATGATCATGATTCATGTGACTTTATTAAGCACAAGTGTTTTGGTTTCAAGCATCACATTGTCACCATGTCAATGCACTAGATAATTGACTGATTGTGCTCATATGCGTATCTGTTTATATCAGCCATGATGATGCATGGGGAAACCATAAATGATTCTGGAGAGATTAAAGTTAGTTTTGGCTATCATTGCAATGGCATGAACGATGATTCTTGGGATAGACCAAACTATATCGATATCCCATCTTCTGGTGGACTTCGAAGAGCCAACAGCTCATTCTCTTGCCTCTCCGGTGCTGCGTTGAGTGCGAATGCTACGCTAGCTAACACAAATATTTGCAATGGAGTGATTGCCTCTGAAATATTGCCTACTCTGGACTCTCCCAATTCATTCAGGAGGATTCCATCTTCAACCAAGATGGACTTATTGTCGACTTCTCTCCAGAGCAGCATGTCAAACTTGAGTTTTAGTCCATCCTCACCGTGTGAGGCGCTTGATTACGATTCTTTTTCACTCAAGTCCATGAGTGCTCCTTCACGAAGCGAAAGCTTTCTTAATGCAATGGAAGTACAAATTGCTGGAGGCGCAGCTGGTGAAGATAGAGTCCAAGCTGTTTGCTCCGAAGAGAATGGTTGGCTTTTTTGTGCTATCTATGATGGCTTCAATGGAAGAGATGCAGCTGATTTTCTTGCTGGCACGTTGTATGAAATTATCACATTTCACCTTAACTTGCTCGACTGGGACCTTGAGCAGGATTCAGTAAAATCCTCTGATTGCTTGCCCATGAGTACAAATACAGAGAGATCATTCAAACAGAGCGTTCTTAACAGCCTTCAACATGCTCTCACTCAAGCAGAAAATGATTTTCTTCATATGGTTGAACAGGAAATGGATGATCGTCCCGATTTAGTATCTATAGGATCTTGTGTATTGCTTGTTCTACTACATGGGAAGAATTTGTACTTGCTCAATCTTGGTGATAGTCGAGCTGTATTAGCTACCTATGATAATGGGAGCAAGGGGTTGAAAGCAGTCCAGCTCACTGATAGTCATACTGTTGACAATGATGACGAAAGAATCCGACTCCTGAATGATCATCCTGACGATCCTAGTATAATTGTGGGTGGGAAAGTCAAAGGAAAGTTAAAGGTTACAAGGGCTTTTGGAGTTGGTTACTTGAAAAAGGTACTACTATTCGACAAGCTTGTTGTGCTTGTAAGAATCTATGAGTTTTAATGATTTATGCTAATCAGTGTCCACTAACATTCTTTACTATTTTGGATCACTCTATTTTTGTTCTGCAGAAAGACATGAATGATGCTCTGATGGGTATTCTTCGAGTTCGTAATCTCATAAGTCCTCCATATGTATCCCTGCAACCATCACTTAGTGCACTCGAGGTTTCAAACTCGGATCACTTTGTTGTAGTTGGGAGTGATGGCTTGTTTGACTTCTTCAGCAATGATGAAGTTGTAAAACTTGTACATTCGTACATATCAAGAAACCCTTTTGGTGATCCGGCTAAATTTCTCGTTGAGCGACTTGCTGCTAGAGCAGCAGATTCAGCCGGTACACCACCCTCTCTCCCTCCCTCCCTCTCTTAATTATTCTTCATTCGTTGTGATTGAGGTTGTGGAGTCTTGAAGATGCTTAATTCGAGTGGTATACTATCGTATACGTTGTTTACATCAGTATGCTTTCACCGTTCAATACAAATTATACGAAATCTAGCATATTATACTATTCTGTTAGATTTTTCTAAATGACCCACTTGATTTGCGTATGTCACCAAGACTATTCAAAGCTAGTTGTCTAATTTAAATAAACTTCCTTGCTCTCGTTTTCGAGTACTGACTTCCTGCTTATTAAATTCAATGTAGGGCTCTAGGCCAGCAAATGCTTACATGGTAAACCAAAGTAATCATTCAACTAACCACTTGCATGATCAGTTTGTAATGATTAGTTAGTTGCCTCCTGTTTTGAAAGCATAGGCAAAGTATTCCTTGCATTGGGTTCACCTTGCACCTAATAAAAGGTTTAATGTTTATTTGTCGGATTTAGAATATTTAAGGGTATAATTGTCTTTTCGGAGGGTTCACCATACACTCTGATTCTCAGGAGAATAGCTCTCAGATGTAATATCTTAGTGAACTTGGCTACCTTGTAAAATTATCATGCACGTTTTCAGGTTTTAGTATGGAAGAGCTGATGAGTATCCCTGCTGGAAGAAGGCGTAAATATCACGATGATGTTACAGTGATCGTGATTGTCCTGGGAACGAACAAACGCACCTCAAAGGCATCAACGTGCCTATGAAGTATGCGATTCCAGCCATACGAGTACCCACATCTTTTTTGCAGTCTATTAGCTTAAAATTCTTGCATAAGATAAAGTTTGCATTTGTCAAGTGTTATCTCTGTCGTCGACATGAATGTTTCCCCATCTGTTTACACATTTATTGCTCTTTCGTTCGGTGGAATGAATCTATATACACATCTCTTATCTCCAAATTGCGATGAAAAGTGATAGTTACGTTTCCTTTGTGGATTCAATCTGTGGTGATGGATGAATGTTAACAGTCAAGAAGCTTGATGATCAAGCTCATTGCATTCTTGGAATCTTTCGACAGGATAAACTACACTAGATATTATTTTTTGAAAAGATGGTTCTCTGTTTCTGCATGAATTCATCACATTTTGGTATGCTGATCGAACTTTGGATTCGATTGTTTGATTCTTTGTGATGATGCTAATTCATCTTTACACCCTCTCCATTGTTCAAGATTTGGCAAGAGAGAGATATCACCCTATTTTGCTTTAGTATTTATGCTATCTGTTTTCCATTGGATCATTACCTATTTTCTCTCTCATCAAAGATATCAGCACTTCATTGTACGGAAAATGCTTCATCATAGACCACATTAAACCCCCCAACCCACCCAACCAAAAAAAAAAAAAAAAAAATCTTGAAATGATTCTTTAATTTCACTAAAATTTAATACATATTATGAGAATCTTTAAAGAAATGGATACAATTATTCAATCACAACACAATTTGGATATTAGAATTTTGACCCGGACCAAGATTGTACGACTCGGGTCGAGACCTTAATAAATGGACTCGAATACAAGGGTACTTATGACATTTTAACAGGGTATAATACATATTTATTTAATTATTTTATTAAACCATATTGGGCCAAGATTCTTGAGCAACTAGATTTGGAATGTCAAATAAGCTTAGGAGAATATAATTAATCTACGCAACCTTAACTCTATGGAATTGTATTTTTGGGTACAGTATGATTAAGTAGGCAATTTTAAGTGATTACGCTTTAAAAATAATAATTAATTAAATTTTGTAAGAAAATTGAATTCAAGTACTCCATTAATTTAAAATAAGATATTTTGGGTGAAGGTTTAAAATCTTAAAAGTATATATTAAATCGTATTAACCTTTATTTTTTTTGTAAACAAGAGTTTAATCTAGCTAAGTAGATTTATAAACAAGTAAAAACACTTTTTTTTATTGATTAAATAATTATTTTTAATTGATGATTTTTTTTTTCAAATAAAGGGGTTCAATTTTATATTATTTTTAAACATCAAACTTTTAATTTCCAACAAAAAATATGATTTATATTTGCATAAATCCAGCAAATGAAGTAAAAAGTTTGAATGAGGATCTGCCAACCAGTTGTCATGTTAATGATGTTTTAAAAGTGTTTATATAATTTTTAGTATAATATTTGAGATAATTAAAATGGGGTGGAGATTAAGAACTATTAATATTTGTGAATATTCTATATTGATTGGTGAGGCTCAATTATTCCACCCCCATAATCAAGTGCCTGTATAAGTTCTCTTCACTTTCTATGGAGATATTATAATTCTTCTTTGAATAATAAGCAGTCCAAATGCTAATATATAAATTAATATAGTAGGAGTATTCTTCTTCTTTTTTTTCTTCGAAAATTTGATGTTTTATTTTTATTTTTATTTTTTATTGAAGTGGAGGGTGGAGATTAATATACAATAAAAACAATGGATTACATACGAGTTTTAATTAGTTTGATTATTATCTAATGTTGGTGTGCTTAATGTTTATATTAGGCATGGATGAACTAAGGTTGGGAATAGACGTGTCCTCTTAAAAAAAATAATAAGAAGAAAATGAGTTATATCCTTAATAATTTATTAATGTTTCAATATTATATTTTTCTTGAAGGAAATTTAGACTAAGTATATTATTAATTAATTAACTTTACTTATGGAATTTCGCAGTTTTTTTTTTTAATTTTATTCACTAATTTACTCTCAGTAATCTTAGTTTCTATTACAAAACAATGTACTAACTAGCATATATATTGTTATGTATAATTAACCATTAGACAACAACTATTAACAAGTGAAGTGTCACGTTTTCTATTAGCAAAGTCAAGTGTTGAGTATCAATTTATTATTAAAGATTTTATATTTTTATTTACCCTACAAATTATTTATAAAATAATTAATTTCGATTTTTTTATATATAGACATCTATTTTGTTGGAAGATTAGTACCAAGAACATATAAGAGGAGGACTAGTCTATGTGATCAATCGTTGATGTCCCTATCTAAATAATCTTATTTGAAGATAGATTGATTATATAACCGATGTCATTGTGTATGAAATGCAGCAAAGAATATGAATTAGATTACATGTTGGACTGGCAAAAAGTTGGGTGTCGCTGCTCCATCAAATTATTACATCGAATACGAAGAGATTGCACTTCACTGCTCACACAATTTCCCAGTTTTTCAATGACAAGAAAAATATTTCTTAATAATTTTTTATTGTAATCTCAATGTCTAAATCCATTGAAAATTTCTGAATATTCTACTAATTTTCTGCATAATTCCATGCATAAATATTGACATGTTAAATTACAACAACGTTACTATGAAATTATTTTACAATCCTAATATTATAATCACCACAAGAAAATTATCATTAATAGTACCATTTATAACATTGTCAACAGTCTAATTAATTGCTCATCAAAATTTAGATTACCCTATTTTGTTAACACATTTTCTTTCTTATCCTAACTTTAACACTATATCTTTTTATACCCGATTTGACAAAAATACCATTTACTCGAATATTCGAGTAAAACATTATTTTCGTGTACCAAATCGTGTGCATGTATGCACACACAACTCAACTTATTATTTGACACGATTGCATTATTTGACACGAAAATTGGACATGAATGCACACAAAAATTGGACACTAATGCATTATTTGATACGAAAATTATACACGAATGCATTATTTGATACGAAATTGGACACAAAATTTGACACAAATGCATTATTTTACAAGAATTTTTACTCGGATGCATTATTTGACACAAAAATTAGATACGAATGCATTATTTGATAAGAAATCATTTTCGAGTAAATGTTAAATCCGTCATTTCGGGCAAAAAAAAGAGTTGGTGTTATATTTGGGGCAAGAAAGAAAATTGTTAAACCCTGAGGGGTATTTTTTTGAATTACTTCAAATTTCCCTCACATACATGTACATTGTGACACGGTGCCATGTCATCACATGACGTGGCATCCATTTGGGTTCTCATCACTCAAAATCTCGAAGGAATCCAACGGCTCAGATCGCAACTGGTAATCCTCATAGGATGCACACGTGTACGGCGATGGAGGCATGTAGTAACCAGGAGCACCTGTTACGGTAGGGTACGCCGCATTGTAACTCATCACGTACGCTTGTTGAGGCGGTGGATAGTGGTACGCATTTGTTGGAGGGCTCAGATTGATTTGATCAACGGTCTGAATGAAACCCACCTTAGGAACCTCCAATCCAGTGTTACCCGGTGCACCACCAGGTTGTACACCAGCATTACCGCTATTGTTGCTGTTATTCCCTTTTCGCCCTTTCTTTTTCTTCTTTTTACCACCCTGCCCTCCACCTCCACCTCCACCTCCTCCACCACCGCCGCCGTTACTCTTCTCCGCACCGCCTTTAAGCTCCACCGGCGTAGGCCTCTCCTCGCCGGAACCATTTTCCGGCGGCTCTACGCCGATGAACTTAACCGTCAGTCCGTCGTTTCCGCCATTGATTCTCGGAGAACTGATCTTCTCTTGAAGATTATCACCACCACCGTTGTTGTTGTCGCCGGAATTCTCCTCCTCTTCTTCCTCACTGTTTTCGCCGTCATTTTCTCTGTCATTGCCTTTTCCGGCCTTCTTCTTCTTGCCGGCGGCAGGTTTTTCCGGCCACAATTCTGCATGCTTTCCGGTTTTGACCAGCTTCTTGATCAGAGTCTGAGCGTCGACGTTGCCGGTGACGGTGACTTTCTGCTGCTGGGAATCAATATTCGTCGTGTAAACACCTGAAAATTAATCGAAACAAATTAAATTATTATTACAAGAAATTATTCAGAGCATGAAAAAGATTGTAAGTACCTTCAATGGTTTGAAGTACTTTCTTTACTTTCCTTTTGCAGCCTTGACAGTGAATGGAAACTTTCAGAACCCATGTCTGAAAAGCAGAGAGAAACAGAGAGAGAGAGAGAGAGAGAGAGAGAGGTTTACATATAAAATCTAGAGAAATTAGAAAGTAAACTAGAGATTAAAGATTATCTAAATCTAAAGTTGAAAAACATGAAGATTCTACTATACCTGGTACTGAAGAGGTGGCTGTGAAGGCTCTTCTGGTTGTCCTGAAGCCATGAGAGAGAGATGAGTGCAATATGAAGCTGGAGATACAGAGAGCTTTGAAGAACTAATTTGAATGTGACATTAGATGCCCTCCCTCCTCCTCTATAAACCAAACATAGATTATAGTGTTGATAGAATCTACATTTATAATCAAAATTAAATATCATAATTTAACTCAAATTGTTGAAATATCACAGGAAAAGATATAGATTCTTCTTCAAAGTATCTCAAAGTTTACTAATTTCCTATTAAATTTTGGTCATTTTTTATTAATTTTTAATTCAAATTTTCAAATAAAAAAATACTCCTAATATTGATAAAATAAATAGATAAAGGACTAAAATTAAACATTAAAGATTAAAAAAAAAAGATCAAAGTTGGATTAAACATATTTACAAAATTAAATTCGAAATTTCTCCAGCAATTTACTTATGTACTTAATGCTCAATCATACTTCATTTTTCTAAGAAAAGAACGAGCAACTTTCATTAAATTCAAATGTCCAAGGAAGACTAAAAAAATCTCTTACAACATCATTATTGAACATGTAAAAATTAGTCAAAATATATATAAACTAGGTAAGTAATGTAATACTCAAATTATGTTCAAGTAAGGAAGAAATATGATTGACATTAGGGTGTCAATTAGCGTCTATGATAACGTTGTGAGTTAGTGTTTAGTCTTATCATCATCGTGTCATTATATTATCGTGTTACTCAGAACAAAAAAAAAATTATATTGTATCAACTCATTAAACACGATTAATATTAATAGATATTCATTAATCTATTAACAACTTCATATAAATATAAAATTTTGTAATTATATAAAAAAAAACTCATTAATAATTTTAAAATATATTTCCTTAAAAAAAAATTACTAATCAAGGCATGATATTTGTGCACCTTGTCCTATTTTAAAATGTTTGTGAATTGGAGTAGTTGGTTGTACTTAAAAATAATAAATTAATAAATTGATTCTTGTACTTAATAGAATAAATTTTTTTTTTTGAAAGAAGGAGAATAAAATTAAAAAGCAGGAATCAGCCAGCACTGATTGACAATAAGAAGTCCGGAGGGGACGACCAGGAACTAGAGTTAGACGAGGAAAGTTTAGCAAAAAAAGCAAGCTCATGCGCAGTAAGATTATCAGCACGATTAATCCAAAGCAGTTGCAAAGAAAGTAGGTCACCCATAAAATTTTGAACATCCTCCAGGATTGGTGTACTTAATGCCTTGCAATCAGATTTGCCCAAAGAAGCGAGAATAACATTTTCTGCATCACCTAAGATAGTGCAAGGAGAAGTGCAAGGAGAAAGACCCATGGAGTTCACAACAAGAAGGCTCTCACGCAAAGCAAGGAATTCAGCTACCTCTGGATCTTGAATACCAACAAATTTCTTGCTAAGGCCGAAGATAAACTTGCCTTCTTCATCAGCTACAAACACTCCACAACCAGCACAAGAAAGGTGCTTTGAGATAGCACCGTCAAAGAAAATCCGAAATCCTGTTTTGGAGGGAGGGGTCCAAGGTGGCTCTAAAAGTGATTGAGAGGCACGTTCAGGCCACATGTGTGCACTTCGAAATTCCATAAGCATGCGTGACGCAGCATGGATGAGAGATCGAGGGTCTTGGAGTGAACTCTCAAAGAGTTTCTTGTTCCTGTAAAACCAAATGAAATAGGCAAGGACACCAAAGTATTCAACCACACTTTTGTCGCTAGTGAGCATTATATCCTGAAACCATAAATGGGCTGTAGGTTGAGCATGAGTGTTGACAAGGTTGAGGAGACCTGTTGCATTCCAAACTTGATTACTAAAATGGCATGAAAAGAATAAGTGAGACGTTGTACCATCCTGAGAATTACAAAGTTGACAACAATTGCCGATGGATACACCCCTTCGTTCAAGATTCTCAGCAAGTGGGAGAGTATTGTTGCAGCAATACCAAAGAAAATGAAGAATACGAGTTGGGATTTTGAGCTGCCAAATTTGCTTCCAGACTGGATTAGGGCCATTGCTTGAGGAAGGTTGCACGCCAATTGATGAGGCTTTGCATGCATGATATGCAGATTTAACACTGAAATGACCAGATTTAGAGAAGCACCAAATCCAACGATCAGGAGCAAAAGAATGGCGAATAGGGATGGATAAGATCTGGGATGCCACATCAAGATCAAAGGCTGCATAAATCAAGTCAGTTTTCCATGAGTAAAGATCTATATCAATAATTGCCGAGACAGGAGTATCAAGAGGTAAAATATCAGAAGAGCTGGAGACCAATGAGCTTGGGTTCGATGGAAGCCATCTGTCTAAGAAAATATGAGTGTTGACCCCTGAATTGATTTGTCTAGGGCAGTCCAAATTTAAGAGGGTACGACCATCCAAGATACTTCTCCAAGTCCAAGAAGGGCGATTTCCCAAACTTGCATCAAGGAAAGAGACATCTGAAAAATATTTTGCCTTAAGAACACGAGCAAGTAAAGAATTTGGGAAGTTGAGCAACCTCCACCCTTGCTTGGAGAGTAAGGCCAGGTTAAAAGCATCCAAATCTCTAAATCCAATACCTCCATCTTGTTTTCCGAGAGTCATTTTACACCAAGCCACCCAATTAATTTTTTTGGCATTTTCTTGAGAGTTCCACCAAAATGCTCTGATCATAGATTTGATATCATGTAATACGCCAACAGGAAACCTGAAGCAAGACATAGTGTATGCTGGAATAGCTTGGATAACAGATTTGATCAGAATCTCATTTACTGCTTTTGAGAGATGTTTTCCATTCCAACCTGAGATTCGCTTCCATATTCGATCTTTGATATCCTGGAAAATTTCAGATTTGTTCTTGCCTATGGAAGATGGAAGGCCAAGATATTTCCCATGTGAATCAACTTGGTTTATCCCCAATATCTCAGAGATTGAAGATCGAAGAAGAAGGCTAGCATTCGGGCTAAAGACAACTCCAGATTTATCAAAATTAACTCGCTGCCCAGATATATTTTCAAAGATATTTAAGGCTGCTTTGAGATTTTTAGCATCATCAATAGTAGCATGGCCAAAGAGCAAAGTGTCATCTGCAAAGAAAAGATGTGAGATGCTAGGGGCTGATCGAGCAACCTTGACACCATGAATTTTGTTGCACGAAAGGAGGTCCTGCAAAATACAAGAAAGAACTTCCCCACATATGATGAATAAAAAAGGAGAAAGAGGATCTCCTTGTCTAATACCACGTTGAGGGGTGAGTAAGCCAAAAGAACAACCATTAAGGATAAAAGAGAAAGTAGGAGCAGAAATGCAAGAGTGCACAAGGTCGACAAAGGAAGCAGGAAAGTTCATGGCACGAAGGACATCACATAAGAAATTCCACTCAATCCTATCAAAAGCTTTGCTCATGTCCAATTTGATTGACATCAAGGCATTGTCACCACAGACTCGAGATTTCATAAAGTGGTGAGTTACATAGGCAATTAAGATGTTATCTGTGATAAGCCTACCAGGGATGAAAGCATATTGAGATTCAGAAATGATGCAGGGGATGATATTCTTCAGACGATTAGCTAAACATTTGGAGGCAAGTTTATACACGATGTTGCAAAGGCTGATGGGGCAAAATTGAGAAACAGACTTAGGATCCTTGATTTTTGGAATAAGGACAATGAAAGTACTGTTGACACTAGAGTCAAAAGATGAAGCATTTAGGAAATTAAGAACAAAAGAGGAGACATCATTACCCACAATATGCCAAAATTTTTGAAAGAAAACAGGACTCATATCGTCGGGGCCAGGAGATTTGAATGGATGCATGGTTTTGAGAGCTTTTCTGACATCATCCTCGGTGAAAGGCTCCTGGAGGGCAGCGGATTGACTTGGATTTACCTTATTCCTTAGTCGATTAAGAGTCTGAAGAATATCCGATTCTGACGGCTGTGTTGAGGCAAAGATGTCCCCAAAGTAGTTCAAAATTATCTGCTCAAGTTCTTGCTTGTTGTGTCTCAGAACATTGTTCTCATCCAAAAGTGAAGATATGTGGTTATTCTCTCGCCTTTTACTAGCATGAGAATGGAAGAAGCTAGTATTTATGTCCCCTTCTTTGTACCAATGATGTTTTGCTCGTTGCTTCCAGAGGACGCTTTCTTGCTCGAGGAGAAATTCCAGGTGACAATAAAGTTCAGTGAGTTGAATCTTAACGGCAGGAGTGATGACTGAATTCTTAAGGCCTGTAATTTTCTCTCGAGTTTCCTTAATTTTCTTTTTTAAGTTTTTGAAGTCTGAGCCACCCCAAAAGAGAGTCCAACAGCACAGTTGCTTAGCTTAGCAGGGAGAGATTGAATATCACTGTTCCAATGATCACGGATAATCATTTCACAATCAGACTTTCGAACCCAAAGGGCCTCAAAACGAAAAGGCCGACCAACACGCCAATTAGCTTGGTGGAGATTGGAAGTGTTGAACTGAATTTGAATGCAGGCATGATCAGAGAAGAATGTCTGGATGTGAGAGGTTTTTGACCAGTTGAAGATCTCTTTCCAAAGGGAATTTGATGTAAAACGATCTAAACGGGCTCGTTGAATAAAGGTTGAACTGATAGTCTTTCCCATGTGTATTTCTTACCTGTGTAGCCTAGGTCAGAAAGACCGCAAAGATCAAGGGCTTCACGAAAGGCGTTCATCTGCCACGATGCACGAGGGTTACGACTGTCGAATTCATTAGAGACAAACACCTCGTTGAAATCACCAAAGCAATAGAATAAAATTAGTTAGTGAATGAATGGAAAAATATATTTAATGAAGTTTCAAAATTGAAAATATTATGAAATAATCATCTTATTATCAAGTTCATGTAAATGTTTCCTTCAAATTATTGTACACTGATTTATCGATACATTTTAGTAAATGAAAAATTACTTTTTAGAGACATGAATTATTATTATTTTGTATAAACATTATTACTCTTCAAATAATAATTTTTTATATATTAAAGAGTAATTTTTAAAAATAAAATTTATATGTAAACCCGATTTAAAACACTAACTCAAAAATATATATAATTAAAGTGCTAGCCCATCTTGTTGTTAATTTTATAATTCTATCAAAAGAAGCATAAAACAAAGATAATTAGAAATTGGTATATTGGGTCTACGAGACCTATGAAAAGAATTGACTTGACCTACTTACATAGATGGCATTTATAGAATTGATAATCAACTCAATAATGAAAATCTATTTTGGAATAACATAATCGGTTGATTTTCACTCCTTTGAGTGACTAAAATTCACACCATAGGATCAATTACGTACGATTATGGATACTCCTACCACCCAATTCATTGTGGTACACCATTTAATAGGCAACGGAAAACCTACCACCCAATTTATAAGCCTTTTATGAAAACCAACCAAACTCATGAATTAATATTATTGCAACTTTATATTTTAAACTTTTGGTGGAGACAAGAAATACTAGACTGCCCCTTCACAAATTACTCTAGAAAATAGACTATGCTAATAACCTAAGATTGTCCCATTCAAGATTTGAATGTCATTATTATTTAATACTATAACTGCCTTTGTAATGTGTGAAACCATTCTAGAGTTTATAAATGAAATCCTTTGTTTATAGTTATACTCAGCTATCTTCCACATTTGAAAATTTGAAATTAGGCCATCCAGTGTCTTATGATTCAAAACTTTTTATTTATTCATCCATCCCATCGTAATAATATTTTTTATGCGGATATTAAAGAATATACTTACTATTTTAATATGTGATGGATGTATGTATTAGTATTCATTTGCTTTTTGTGCTTTAATTAAATGATATTATTTTTTTATGTGTAGTAAGTAGTATTTGTATTAATAGTGGGTGATACACATATGTGGAATCTTTTTATTAAAAATGAGAAATGAGTTTCTTTGAGGAGAACACTCAAAATAATAAAATGAGCATATTTAGAGTGACCGCTTAAAAAATAGAAATATAACTATCAAAGTGAGAACTTTATACTGAAAATATTTAAATCACTATCACCGAAAAGGAAGGAATATTATATAGTGTAATCATTTTCCTTAATTCACATGAAATAAGCAAACAATTACGCTGAGAGGGAGTAATATTTTTCATATCACTCAGTAGTCGGTTAAATAAAAAATGATATCGAAAATTCTACTCAACTATACATATCTTGATAACTGTGCAATTAATTAGCCCAAATAATTGTCAAAAATATAGATGTGAAGAGTCAATTTTAATAACAATTCCAATAACCCCTATTATCAATGGCAAAAACTTGTGTGATACATGTAACAATCCTCCCCTTCCATATTATATTTAACCATATATATTGTTAAGGTGGTGTTTGATTTGAGTAGGGGTGTGCAGATCGGGATTCGGTACGGATTTTTAAAAAATCCGTTCCAAATTTTCGGTACGGATTTTTTTAAAAAAAATTCGATATTGAATCCATAAATAAAAAATCCAATATTGAATCCGTACCAAACTTCGGTTCGGTTCGAAACGAATTTTCGGGAAAATGAATTTTGACGGATCGAAGCGGATCAGATCGAATTTCTCATGATAAATGGATTTTTGCACACATAAATACTTAGAAAAAATTAATTAATTAAGAGTAGCATTATATATATATATATATATATATATATATATATATATATATATATATATATATATATATATATATATATATATATATATATATATATATATATTAATAAAAGGTAGTAATACTTTAAAAAGTAAAAAAATAATTCTGTAATACTACTTCACAATTCACATTAAGAATTTCACTTTCATGAGATATATAAGAATTAAGAAGAGATAATATTTGAATAAAAATTTATACTCGAATTGATAAAAAACGAGAGTGATGCATTGCATTATTTCATAAACAATTCATATTATAAATAAAGAATGATAAACTTTTAATGAAAAGTGAAAATATATTTAATAAAAATTTATAATTATTTAAAAAATGTAAATAGTCTTACATAAGACGACCTCATGTGTTCTCTAAAAAATAATAATACTAAGATAAAGAAACTTAATAATTTTAAATTTTTTCTTTAAACCTTTAACTTTAAATTTAATGTTTATTTCAATTAAAGTTAATCGTATAATATTTTAAACACAAATATGAATTATCATTTAAATTTTGCATTTTATCTTCATTAAATAAATATAAACTATAATACTAATTATTTATTAAGTGTACAATTGAATTTACACTTTAGAGATATCATTTACTTTTATTTATTATGTTCTCTTAAATAATAATTTGAACTTTGAACATATTATTTTATTTATTTCCTATTTTTTTAGAAACTCATTTTACTTTATGAAATATATATTTTTTAATATACAGTAAGTAACAAATAAATATTTAGAGAATTAGATATAATTTTAAATTATTACTTGTAATTATATTATAATTAATTTTAATTAATTATTATAATATAATGTAATCATAATTAATAAATTAAAATCAATTAATTCATGACTTATAAAGTATAAACTATAAATAATAAGATAAATATATTATATATAATTTTGATGCATAATTTCAATTCGGTTTTTCGGTACGGTTCGGTTCGGTTATATTCAATGTTCGGTACGGGAAAACGGGAAAAATCCAAGTCCGTACCAAACGAAAATTCGGTTCGGTTCGGAAAAAGTCAAAAAGTCAACAGTTTTTTTCAGTTCGGGATTAATTCGGTGCGGTTTCGGTTCGGTTTCGGTTAAATCCAATATCCGTGCACACCCCTAATATGTAAGGTTAAACTTGTCTTTTTGTCTAGAAATAACTTAGGTCATATTATTATTGGGGTATGTATAGGGAAATCAGGGGTGTAAATAGCGGGGTCTTTGTTAATATAATTCTATTAATTTAATATGTATTTATGATTAATAATAAATGATTAGTAAGCCTTTCAAATTCAAATTCAAATTCTTGAGCTTACCTCGATAACCTGATTATTGAGTTCCTCCTCTCCGGCATCAAGAAGCCCACTTTAGCATGCCAGAGAAGAGAACAATTCATTCCCCAACAACACTAATCGAAGAGAAGATCAAAGGATAGTGATGTCTTCATTTGATTACATGATACCAAAGATTTGGATTTGGGAAGTGCATGGCAAATGCCAAAGATAATCAGAGAAGGCAACAATTTTTTTCCAGGTGAACAAGTAGGTTGGGCCTTTCAATTATCTGCAATTTTTTCAAGTGAACAAGTATGCTGGACCTTTCGACGAACTGCTGTGCATTGGTCAGTTCTTCCCCGATCTCGCTGGAAGAGTTCAATGGCAACATCCAAGGCCGCTTCTAGATCCATATTCTCACTTGCTCCATCGAAAATTAAGGCGTTGGTGCTCCCAGATTTAAGCTGTCTTATTGTTTAATTTCATTCAATTGTGATTGATAAATTGATCAAAATGTTGTAATTTGTAACCGAGCAATAATTTTACATTTTTTTGTGATGATATTTGACCTTTATTTAGAAGTTAGCGGTGTTCAATATCATACTGTATAAATTCGAGTTTCTGATAGATAATCTTGAAGTCCAATCTGCTTCGAATTAAGTTGCTTTACAATGACTTTATACTTATGAAAACAGGTGATGCAGAAATGCGTGACAGCCTCCTTGAGTTTGAGTAGATCACCAATGAAGAAAATATTATCTGAGAAATTTCTTTAGAAACCGACTTGGGATCCAAGAAGCAAGTATTAGTAATCAGTATTTCCATTTTGTAAGTATTTCTGTATTTGACTTATGATTGTTATATAGTATTTGGTTATTTACATGATAGTAGATTCAGTTGAAACTGTTTATGTGAGATGAATCTCTCGCTATATTTTGTGTAATTGCTGAAGACTCTGTGGAGATCAAGCTTCAATTTACTGAACTTCTGATTCGTGTTCTGTTTCCATAGATTGATTATGATATAAGTTCTCGGCTGCATTATGTTCTCAGTTAAATTGTGGTTTTTTACTTTTCATTTAAATATCGTCTTGCTTCTTAAGATTCGTTCCGTAGTTAACTCCTCTGATGAAACTCTTTCTATGTCTGGATATTAATTTGAATTAGTTTCTGAACTATTTTACTAGGAATTCTGCATTTCATTTTAGACAGAGTTGCTTGGATTTGAGATGTGAAGCACTGAGTTTGAGAGAATAAATGTCTAGGGCTCACCCTTGGCTCCAAGTTAGTAGTGAAGAATAGCTCACCTTCTTTGAACATTCACTTGAAAATGGATTTGATTCCATTGCAAACCAGGTCTTTGTTTTTCTGATGCAGGGGCAAAGAAGCATTGGCTGATTAATTTGATATAAGCATTGATCTTGTTTAAAGTACTATGTATAAGTTTGGGAAATAGACAATTATTAAGTCATCTTATTCATCCCTCGCCCATCTGCCTATTATCCAGAATCCAAAAGCACTCACCCCATTTTCTCTTTTTCCAGCTTTTACATCATCTCCGGAGAAGGTAGTAGCAGCCGGTGATGTCACTGGAAGAATATTACTATGGAGGAGGTGTTGGGCGTAAAACATTTTCTAACAATGTGTTAGTTATGGACGGGTCAACAAGGATGCAGAGGACAGGCCAGGGACAAGGATAATGCAGATTCTTGTACCACGTGGCATTGGCATTCAGCACAAGTAAATCTACTCTTCTTATCTTCAGATGGTGCCTATTTGTACTCAGGTGTTTCAATTAAAGTTTTAGCTAATGTATTTCAAAATTGATGCGATGAATATGAGTCTCATAAATGGTAAAATTAGATAGATGTTGGAATTTTTATTCACTTTATGTGAGTTTAACTGGTTGCTTAACTCATTCCATCCATCTTTGATCTCACCATTATGATGAGATTTTGGGGAATTCCTTTCGTACATTTTGTTATATGTTGTCTATGTTTCGTGAATAAGTATACTGGTTGGCATGTTCTGCGAAATCTATTTTTTTCTTAAGAAGTGTGAAATTCTTGGTCCAAAAGTTACATTCTCCTTTGGGTCATCTTATCCACTTTGAAGTCTTTGGGGCTTACTATGAATATCTTTTCATCTCTTCTTGGTACACCGACATACAACAAGAGTTTACTCTGTAAATGTATCTCTCTCTTTTTTCTATTGGTGTCTAAAGTCTTATTTGTACACCAACTTGCATCTTCTCCATCATGCGATTTCATTGTTCAAGTGTTGATCTGCAGAAAAGAGGTTGAAAAATGCTTAATAGAGAAACGTATAAAAATTTCATTGCATATAAGCCTTAAGGTGAACTCTGTAAGCTGTTTCGTTGATTCTCTCTATTTCATCAATATTGGGTATGCATCACCTTTACTCACCGCCCATTGGAGATGTGAAATATCTTAATCTGATCTCTATTGTATGGCTAAACTAATTTTAAGAGTTCATTTAGGTTGTATTCCATTGCATTCACAGCTTGGAGAAGCTTTTTCTAATTAATTGACTCCAGATGTTGCTGTCGAACTTCTGACCTTCATAGAGTTTAACTCTTTAATCAAAGTAAAAGATTAAAATAGTTTTAATTCTCTACCCCAAATGCACTTTTCTTTATCATTATAAATGGAACACGACATGCTAAGTATATTGCATGTCTTTAGTTTGGTTAAGCTTATGAATCACTTTCCCAAAATTGATTCATAATTTATTTATACTCCACCGATACCCTTATTTAAAATGAAGGGAATCAACCTTGGTAACAAGAATAATCATTGAGTTCTCTATTTATTTATTCGTATTCCTCGTAATTAGGTATATATTTTACTCATTCATATTCCTTAAAATGCCCATATAATTCCTCATATCGGAGATGATGACGGGGCGCTGTAGGGTAGTATGGAGTATTAACATTTAGGTCAAACATTGCAGAAGAAGTGGCACACTAGAATACGGAGATGATGACGGGCGCTGTAGAGTAGTATGGAGTATTATCATTTAGGTGTTATATCAGCGAGGGCTTGGATTTCAAGTTTGCCATTGCGGTAACACTCGAAATTATTGCTATGTGATGATATCTATCTCTCTTCCCCATTCAATTTTCATTTAGAATCTTATAAATTTTATAGAATACAAATCTGATATGTGATGATATCTATCTCTTGGGTTGTGATGATTTTTTATTGGCGAGAAGCAGCACCACTTCTGGAGTATAGTATTTGATTAAAAATACATCAAATAATATCAGACACATTTGTTTGTATAAGTGGCTTGCGACAAGCCTTTATACCCATTTCTTTCTGCAATATACATTAATGTGACAGCTGACATACAAGTAAAATTAGGGGATAAAAGAGACCTTAAACAAAATCACTTTACATGTGTTGCACGTCTAAAAATCTAGTTCATATAAATGAACCAAATATCAAACAAAGTACTAAAATATCAATAATAATGTTTAACAACTTCCACAAATTAAGATACCACAAGTTTAGAAACTTTAAATCTAGTTCATAACCAAAGTACTTACATATCAATAATAATGTTTCACAACTTCCACTAATTAAGATATAGAAACTTTAAAGTTCATAAGATAGAAATTTTAAAATTCAAGATACGAGATCATAGATACATTATGGGGAGGTGTATCCTGCCTCTTCTAGAAATCATATGTGAAAACCAACTTATCCTCATTAGCACCCCAATCAGCTCCGCCATCAGGCTTAAGTATGCACTCCATCACTCCTTCATCACCTGGCATCTGACACACCATTGAAAGGAAGGTCTGTGGAACAGAGTTGGGCTTCTTTGCAACAAAAGTTAATAAATACATCAATCTTAAGGCGACACGAACAACATTCTCAATTTCCACCAGTTCGTAATCTTGGCCAGTCTGAAAACAAAATATAATCCATACTCAACAGATGATACAAGAGCAAAAATTGTTAAGCTCAATTATGTTATGTGGATGGGGAATATATTAAGGTTCAAAAGGTGTTGGAGTCTAGTGGAGGGTAGTCATGTTATAGTATAAAAGATGTGGTGATAAATAGTATGCAATGTCTTATTTATTAAAATTTAATTTCATTTTGGTCAATGGTGGAAATCATGATTTGAATAGAATAGAGAGTAAAAGTTGATTAGGCACAAGGTGGAAGTGGAAGAAAGGAGTTATGATATTTCAAAGGTTGTGTGTAAGTAGGAAAGTTATATTGATATTTATGGACAACACATAACAGGTAGGTTATACCAGAGCAAAAAGCTACAAATTAAATTTATGAAGATTTATTCTAGAGAGCAATAGTAATGTAAAAGAAAGAAATTGAAAACTTTAATTCAACAAAATTATATCAGCAAACCAAAAACTAGAAATCCAAGAGAAAATCGAAACAACCTTATGGGAGATATGAGTAGGAGTTTTCTCCACTGCATCTTTCACAGTCTCGTAGCGTTCCCATTCCGATTTCGACAGTGTTCTAAAAGACGAGTGGTGTAATGGAAAGCTGCATGTCACACCGTAACCCTGAAGGGTCCAATTAACAATCAAATCAGGCAGGCCGGGTAAAACAAAAATAACATTCGAATAATCAGAAATTGAAGAATTACATACTCTTGTAGTACGCACTTGATGAAGAAACTTATTCGCGATTCGGAGTTCCTCCCTCATCGTCTCATCTTTTACGGGCCGCTTGTACAAGTTCGTCTCATCATCCTCATCCACGGGCCGCTTGTACAACGCGAACCAATCACCTCCCTTCCCTTCGTCCTCCCAAGAATACTTACCATTAACAAGGCGTCTAATCAAACCGGTTTCATATTGCGGACATGTTCGCAGTGGTGGCCATTCCTTTCCCATCTCCATCACAGATAGATAGCTTTTCTGAAAGATGAACAATGAATTGAGATTCAGAAACAAACCTAACCCTAGCCCCAAAATCGATGCCGATGCTATATATATACTCAAAAAGAAAATATGGATATATTGGGGTTGGGCCCGTCCACCAACAATTGGACTATGGATATATAATATATTGGCCCACTTGTTATTTATTTATTATTTTTTCTTTTTTATCATCCCATTCCATTAAATTCATTCATTGCGAATGCAATAATATATATCGAGAAATTATTATATTTGTTCATATAAGTATTCCATGTCGAATAAGTTTCAATTTTAGTTCCTCTTTTTTCATATATTGATCCCTCAAAATTAAAATAGAATAGAAATTGATTAAAAAAAAAATTAAACATCATACTCAAATGTGATAATTTGACAAAAAATAATACTATATATTCTCACGCAAGAGTTTTCTTGCAACACGTATCAATTTGTAATAAGTGCTAAAGCATAAATATTATTACTATTATAAAATATGTTTATTAGTAGTTAAAATAAGGTTTTTTCTAAATTATAATGAATGATATACTAAAATATACTACCATTCAAAATAAAAATATTTTAAAGGGGCGTGAGGGATCAATATTTTAAAGAGTATGCACTAATACACCAATTGAATTGAAATCGTGAACATGTAAAGCAACTGTAATGAAACAACCACAATCAACTCAACGTCCTCCCTTCATATTTCAGTTGTCCATATACATCTAACGAACATACAAACTAATTAAGACAACATATCCCAAGTATGTATACATATGATGATTCACAAAAACTTCATATCAACTTCTATTCCTTCCACGAATCATGGCAGAGCCTACTTCGAGCAGCCCTCGATTGATCGTCCGAGGATTTTCTTGTACACGGCTCCGGTTATCGGGACGAGGGCTAGAGCAGCGATAAGAAGATGGTCGGAGCACCTCGAGGCGATACAAATCCGGCCATGTTGGTGGTTGTTGACTGCAGCTTTGATGTTAATGCTTGTTGAATCCACATATGACATCATTTGTGTGTTTTGTGATGGAGATCCACATTGAGTTGTGATCTTGAGTCGAAGGATGTCGTTCGTCTCTCCTACGTAGCTCCAGCTTCACACCAAACGCTGCATTGTCATCATGAGATCGAACAAAGCCAGCATTTCCCACCAATATTAGCCGTTTGATGATCCGAATGCAAAATGGTCCTCGTCTTCTTTGAGTTTGAGTCCCCCATTCCTCGACAGCCCCACCTCCTGTTTAGCTCAAGCTGAAGCACTCGACTCTGGTCGACGTTGGTTTTATCTTGAACGAGAGAGCCATTGAAACACCAATCATGGTTACATCCATTGGAGTTGACAGCTCGCCATGTAAGAAGCTCTGAATAGGGTTCTAAACAACTGTACCTAAACAAAGGATGGTCCTCTTCGAGATCAGAGTCAGATGAACTACACAATTCTGTATCCATGGCTACATTCTCAGACAAGAAGTACTTCAAAACTGGTGGATGAATCTTGTGATCCAATAACCACAGTAGTCAATTCGCACAAAATCTTGATCGAGCAACACAAGAGCATGAGCTCGGATTTCCACCTTTCTCCATTGTCCACAAGTGGATGATTCTCAATAAAAATCAAGATACATTTAATTAAAGTATAACTATCTTACTTAATAAAAATCAAGATACATTTAATATTTAAAATATAAATTCACAATAATTAATTTCTATTATAATAATTATTTTAATTTTGAAATTAATAATTCTTCATCGCAACACAGTGTAGTTTAAATAAATTCACAATAATTAAAATAATAATAAATTATGAAAAAAAATTGAACACATTGTAAGTTTAACCATTAATTTATTTTATATAATTAAATTGCACAACGCCTTGCTAAAATAATTTTAATAATTTTTTTTAATATTTATATTGTAGTATTTAAAATATTTTTTATTTAATGAGTCTTCATTTTTATTAATTAAAAAAGTTATATATTTTATTCATAAAATTTGTGATTAATTAAAATTGTGATTAATTAAAGAGTAGAGTACAAGTTAACCCTTCAATTTATTATCACATATAACATATATGTAAGGTTAAACTTGTCTTTTTGTCTAGAAATAACTTAAGTCATATTATTATTGGGGTATGTATAGGGAATTAAGGGGTGTAAATAGCGGGGTCTTTGTTAATATAATTCTATTAATTTAATATGTATTTATGATTAATAATAAATGATTAGTAAGCCTTTCAAATTCAAATTCAAATTCTTGAGCTTACCTCGATAACCTGATTATTGCGTTCCTCCTCTCCGGCATCAAGAAGCCCACTTTAGCATGCCAGAGAAGAGAACAATTCATTCCCCAACAACACTAATCGAAGAGAAGATCAAAGGATAGTGATGTCTTCATTTGATTACATGATACCAAAGATTTGGATTTGGGAAGTGCATGGCAAATGCCAAAGATAATCAGAGAAGGCAACAATTTTTTTCCAGATTAACAAGTAGGTTGGGCCTTTCAATTATCTGCAATTTTTTCAAGTGAACAAGTATGCTGGACCTTTCGACGAACTGCTGTGCATTGGTCAGTTCTTCCCCGATTCTCGCTGGAAGAGTTCAATGGCTACATCCAAGGCCGCTTCTAGATCCATATTCTCACTTGCTCCATCGAAAATTAAGGTGTTGGTGCTCCCAGATTTAAGCTGCCTTATTGTTTAATTTCATTCAATTGTGATTGATAAATTGATCAAAATGTTGTAATTTGTAACCGAGCAATAATTTTACATTTTTTTGTGATGATATTTGACCTTTATTTAGAAGTTAGCGGTGTTCAATATCATACTGTATAAATTCAAATTTCTGATAGATAATCTTGAAGTCCAATCTGCTTCGAATTAAGTTGCTTTACAATGACTTTATACTTATGAAAACAGGTGATGCAGAAATGCGTGACAGCCTCCTTGAATTTGAGTAGATCACCAATAAAGAAAATATTATGTGAGAAATTTTTTTAGAAACCGACTTGGGATCCAAGAAGCAAGTATTAGTAATCAGTATTTCCATTTTGTAAGTATTTCTGTATTTGACTTATGATTGTTATATAGTATTTGGTTATTTACATGATAGTAGATTCAGTTGAAACTGTTTATGTGAGATGAATCTCTCGCTATATTTTGTGTAATTGCTGAAGACTCTGTGGAGATCAAGCTTCAATTTACTGAACTTCTGATTCGTGTTATGTTTCCATAGATTGATTATGATAGAAGTTCTCGGCTGCATTATGTTCTCAGTTAAATTGTGGTTTTTTACTTTTCATTTAAATATCGTCTTGCTTCTTAAGATTCGTTCCGTAGTTAACTCCTCTGATGAAACTCTTTCTATGTCTGGATATTAATTTGAATTAGTTTCTGAACTATTTTACTAGGAATTCTGCATTTGATTTTAGACAGAGTTGCTTGGATTTTAGATGTGAAGCACTGAGTTTGAGATAATAAATGTCTAGGGCTCACCCTTGGCTCCAAGTTAGTAGTGAAGAATAGCTCACCTTCTTTGAACATTCACTTGAAAATGGATTTGATTCCATTGCAAACCAGGTCTTTGTTTTTCTGATGCAGGGGCAAAGAAGCATTGGCTGATTAATTTGATATAAGCATTGATCTTGCTTAAAGTACTATGTATAAGTTTGGGAAATAAACAATTATTAAGTCATCTTATTCATCCCTCGCCCATCTGCCTAATAAAATGAGCATATTTAGAGTGACCGCTTAAAAAAATAGAAATATAACTATTAAAGTGAGAACTTTATACTGAAAATATTTAAATCACTATCACCGAAAAGGAAGGAATATTATATAGTGTAATCATTTTCCTTAATTCACATGAAATAAGCAAACAATTACGCTGAGAGGGAGTAATATTTTTCATATCACTCAGTAGTCGGTTAAATAAAAAATGATATCGAAAATTCTACTCAACTATACATATCTTGATAACTGTGTAATTAATTAGCCCAAATAATTGTCAAAAATATAGCTGTGAAGAGTCAATTTTAATAACAATTCCAATAACCCC
Organism: Pogostemon cablin; assembly: GCA_023678885.1. Lineage (NCBI taxonomy): Eukaryota > Viridiplantae > Streptophyta > Magnoliopsida > Lamiales > Lamiaceae > Pogostemon > Pogostemon cablin. The sequence continues at coordinate 24,428,257 of CM043009.1, read as the reverse complement.
TATTATCAATGGCAAAAACTTGTGTGATACATGTAACAATCCTCCCATTCCATATTATATTTAACCCTATATATTGTTAAGGTGGTGTTTGATTTGACATTTGAGTTTAAGTTGATTTAATAAACTGGTGAATAGTATTATTCTATATTTGTTATGTTTGTTTTAGGTTTAAGTAGGGTAGGTTTAGGCTTTATATCAAATCAAGTATTAAGTGAGATGAGAGAAGAGGAAAGAGAAAGAAATAAAAGTATTAATTGAGGAGAGATAATGTAGGGTAGAAGGTGGATAAATGTTAATAAGGTATATAGGTATAATATAGGAGAAATTTAAGGAGATTTATTAAATCTAAATCCGAATGATTAAACCGGAATCAAACATCACCTAAAAATTTAAATTGCAAAGGGGCACGGTGTCCCCAAAGCACAGGAGTCTCGCTCATTATTGATATACTAGCATCATGGAGTAACTTTTTTTTTTTTTAATTACAAAGTCATTTTCTATGCCTAGTTAATAAAATACAAAAAGTACGTTTTTATAATTCAACCTTTTAAAGTCTCTATCATAGACTACTTATATAAATGTGATTTTGCACATTGCCTATTCCAAAGATAAAGACACAACAGCTCTTATCAAATTGACATGATTAAATTCTCAATATTTAGACAACAAAATCTAGTGAAAAAATTAGCATCAATAACAGAGAAGAAATTGAAATAAAAGAAATCAACAGATCAGCATCACTATTAGTGATCCTGAGCAAATGTCACATGATGAAAATTTAGATGAGAGATTCAGACAAAGTGTCCAAGAAAGAGGTCCCATTTAAATACAGGAAATATTGAAGATAACTTCATCTACTAATGAGCTTCTTTACCAGGGATATCTTGGTCAATCTCTTTGTTCTCTATATCTTTCAGGGCTTCGGCCTCTTTCGTTTCGCTCGGAACATCATGCAGCTATAACCAGTTTAAACAGAACGGATTGAACATTTAAACTAATGCACTAAATTTCCAGGAAGGAACGAACGAGCCATGGTATGATGAGAAATCAAGAACTAAAACTGACCCCTAAGTTTTTAAGGCTGGCCGCGACATCTTCCTGCTGCTGTTGGAGAATGGTCCTCAGGTTTTGAAATTCCTTCATTCATTAATCAAACAACGCACTTTGTAAGAATGTTATGTACATCACAAGTTGCAAATACAAATTGTGAAGTATTGGATAAGTACTCACAGTTCGGAGTTGCTCCACTTCAGTGTTAAGTGATGTCTTAAGCTCTGAGAGCTCCTGCAGGATGAAAAGAAAACAGAAACTGAATGACATGGAGGGTCAAATCATTTGTTATGTTTATAGTATAATCTTTTAAGGGCTTTGTTAATGTTGCACACAAATGGCATAGCCCCAAAACTCAGAAGCTAAAAACCAGCTGACTCTCAACTTTCAAGTTCAACACCCCAGAACACTTTGCAGGTCATTTGATCACCTATACGCGGAATTATTGTTGTAAAATGCTTCACAGTCCCAAACTACTCAAACAATTGAACTACTTCAAATTAATGTAGAAAATACCCAGTACTCTTAAAATAACACTGATGAAAATTAGAACATGTTTTGTTTGTACTAAGACGTTAGAAGTTTAGATTGGATGTATTTAAACATGGTGCCAAACAATAAACATCCTAGTGTATTTCATAACACAACCATCTAGTCAATTTAGTCGTCAGTATTGGAATCTTACCTTTAGTAGTCCATTTAGCAATACATAGACCTCAATATAACTATCCTCAGTTTATTGCATATATCCTCTTGTTTGGATTACACAAATTAAATTAAATTAAATTAAATCTGACCTCATTCCACTGGTTTTTTGAGTTGACAACTTCACAAGCACATCAATAAAGGCTTAGACAAAATATCGACTTCGCCAACAAGTAGAAGACAGGTTTAATATCATCCAAAAGCATTGTACAATAGATTCTGCTAGTTGATCACACTATGATGCAGATACCATTCAAAATATCATCTGATTTCTCATAGAATCATAGCACTAGCAACTCTGATGAAGCATACTCTTACAATTAAGGTGACAAGAATTAACCAAATGCAATAAGATTCATCAAACAAAATAACAAACACTTACTTCACGGTAAACCTTAACTTGAGTGTCCAACTTCGTTCTCCAACTTTGCAGGTCCTGATGGTTATGAAAGAACAGAAAAAATGAAGAAATTAATGAAATTAAAAAAAAGAAACTGCATAAAAATCACCAAAATACAGCCCAACACATATTGTATAAACGAATAACCAAGCTTAACACAAATACAGCATAATCATGCTCAACTCTCCACGCAGCTAGCAATTTTTTTCAATATTATCTCCTAAAACTACACCAATAACTAAATCAAACCCTAAGAATCAATGATTCAAAATGAGTAAACCTGTTTCAGATTCTGTATCCTGCTAAGAAGCTCCTGCCGCGATTCAGCTAATGCCTGCGAAACCCAATTTCACTCACAAACTTCGAATTAGAACAGAACTCAAAATTAATTGAAAATAACGCACAACCGGATAAAAACGCACCGCAATCTTAGGATTAATCGGCGTTAAATCCTCTTTATTCTGCAAAAATGTTAAATTACAGGATCACAAACTAAAACAAAATGCCAAAATGAAAAAATAGATTAAACTACTACTCCTTACTGTAGATAGAGGAGCTGGAGGAGGAATCGAGGGCTCCAATTCCGGATTTTCCATCGGAGAAAATTTGAATTGATTTGGATCTGAGAATTTTTTTTTATTTATTTGGAAAAAAGAAAAATCGTGGGGGGAAATGTTTGATTTTAGCGAGGTTTTGGAACTATTTGAAATAAGCTGTCGTAATAATCAAAGTAGTAAAATCAGTGGCTTTCAAATTGAATTCGAGTTCGATATGAAGGCGGGCGAATTTATGATGCTGAATTTATTGTATTTTATTTATTTTATATTTTATTTAAATTCTAAATTCCAATTATGAGGTAAGAGAAAGTGTCAATAATTTATGCGAGAGAAAAACCCATTAGATTATACTACAAGATTTTTTATTTATATATTTTAATTTTAATAAATAACTCACTTTTTTTATAATGTAAAATTTATAAGTATGGGAAAGATCATTTTTGGCTGATTTTCCTCAACAATTTATACTATATACGAAGTATCTTATCAAGCACTTATTAATATTTTGTAGTTTAACTTGTAAAAATCCAAGTAATCGTTTTTTAAAAGATGAAATTGCTAATCGAATAGTAGTTTAACTTGTAAAAATCCAAGTAATCGTTTTTTAAAAGATGAAATTGCTAATCGAATAGTAGTTTAACTTGTAAAAATCCAAGTAATCGTTTTTTAAAAGATGAAATTGCTAATCGAATAGTATATTGTTCAAATGAAAATATTAAAACCACTAATTAATTAAGGGCCGTGAGAACGCACTTGGACTTAAATTTGGGCCCTTTTGGACCTTGATCGTAATTGGCCCAGTGAAATCATTGGATGATTCGAACAAATTAATAAGAAGAAATTATTTGTATTATTTTCTTATCCCCATATCAGCCCTAATATTATTGAGAATATATTTTTATTTGCGTTATAGCATTTTGAAATTTAAAAAATATATATATATATATATATATCGTATTTATTTTGGGTTTTATTCTGTTTTTTTTTTCCTCTAGTAATCCGTACATAATTTGTTTAAACTTTAAATTTTGTTTTTTGATTACTAGTGACTAGTGATGTCGTTTTTTCTTTGTTTTATCAATCGGAATGATCAAAACAGCTACGTTCATCACTCAAACTTTTTATATGGCAATGTCTTACTTGCAATGGTAAATTGTGTCACGTTTTAGTTTGTCTCGAGAGTTTAATGTTTTTCCTTCAAATTTACTACATCTAATATTGATGTAATTTTATCCTTGTAGTTCATGACGTATTTTACCCTAAAATTCATCTTTATTTTTATGGTTTAATATTTGTTTATAAGTGGTTTCATCTGGTATGATTTGGACTGTAATAGTTTAATAATAACATAATAAAACCAGTAAATTAAACATAATAATGGTAGAAATGAACACCTATAAATTGGGGAACATAAAAATCTTGATTTACACTCTCATTTTACAATGAAAATACTGTAAAGAAAAAAGCGGTGATGATCCCCTCACAAGCCTCCATTCTAGTTATTTATATATGGTGTGGTTTTAGGGTTTCTCATTTCAGCTAATGTTTTCATAGTTCCCCAAGTATGTCACACTGTCAGTTGTATTCTTTCTTTAATTACTAGGGTTTATTGAATTATCATGCTCTACGTGTTGACTAGAAGTGTCAAAATCGATAGCTTCTGTCGTGAAGGTCCTTTGAAGATATAGTCATTAGAGGATAGGGAATCAAGAGTGTTTTCAATGTACACGTTCCATTACCAACATACATACTTTCTAGAGGTTATGTTCGTTTTCGGATTTTAAATCCAGGTTTTGATTTTTCAAAACCCACATTCAAATTTTAAAAACCTCCCCTACATACACCTACTATATTCCCTCTCTTCAATTAATACACTTTCTCTCTTTATCTCTTATCTCTCATTTAACTTTTTAAATAAATTAATACATTGATTTGACATAAAGTTAAAACCTACCCTACTCAAAACCCAAAACAAACATAGAACACACTATTCATGGTTTTCAAATCCCACATAATCCTAAACCAAATATCACCTTATGGTTCAAGTTAAGTATTAAAATAGTCATTAAAAAAAATAATAAAAAATTACACTGTCTTATTTTTCTTCTAGTTAATGAAAAATACCCCTATATATAATAAGAAGTCATACTGAATAGGGTTAATTCCATAAAAATTCACCACCTATTTGGAAATTTTCAAATTTATCACATCCTTTTATTTTTTTCAATTCAATGCACAATCTATTTTATTTTCTCAATTCGATTCATGACTCAATTTTCCGACAAAATTTTGATGATGTGGCCGCCGGAATTATCTCTCCTACCATGTCATCAAACACATCAGCTGGCCACATGGATTTAAGAAATCATAAAAATTATTAGTAAAATAGTCAATGTACAGAAGCCATGAAGGAATTTTCTCTCCCACTTAAGAACCCTAGCAAAAGGGAACCTTGAAGTAGTGGATTGTTCCGTTTTGCTTCTATTTTCTTATTGGTAGCTGTTATGCATTATTTCAAGTCGTCGGAAGGCTATGAACAACATGTTGTCTTAGTTTAACTCCTAATAATTTAGAGAATATTAGTTGAGATCTTTATGTTTATGACTCTTGTAATGTATTTGGAAGTATGTTGTTTGGTGTTAAGGTATCTAAAACTTCATCTATTTGTTGGAGATTAGAAACCCTTCCCCTTGTGGACATATATTTGATTTCATTTGGAATTAATAGTCCAGCAAAGCTCATGTTGGAAATATTTTTTATTTGGTTTTGAAATTTAAAATGAATGATTTGAAGCAAAGCAAATATGTTGAAGTAAAGATAATGCTCATCAAAATTAATGCCACCCAAAATACAGAGGCTCGTGGATATTATTAGGGGGAAATAGTGATACCTTAAAGTAATAGGATCACATCTATTGTTTTATGATCTCATTCCAATAACAAATTCTATTGTTTTATGATCACATCTTGGATCATATGTCACTTTTCTTTTCTTATTTTGTCTATCTACATCACAAGGAAATGAAAACATTTCTTCATCTTCTTCTTCACTAGTACACATCATCACATGAATCACTAAAAAATTCAGTATCTCGATTTTCTTCATTATCAACTCTATCTTCACGCGTTAATGCAAGAATTTCTGCATTAAAATTGAATATTCTCTTTTTAAACTCTGCCCAATTCTTTCTTACAGCCTTGTATTCATTATCTTCTAGGCCATCATCTGTGTCACTTTCACCAACAGGTTGAGTTTCTAACCCAATATCATCAAGACCATTGTCTCACTATTTGATCATCAAACATTGCTTTCACTATGACCAACAAAAGAATCCAATGATTTTTGTCCTTCTACGTATACCTTTTTTTTGTTGTTTCATAATTGGCTTATCATCTCCAATACTTGCTTGATCTCTTTCATTGTGTATCCATTAGATCTGCAGCTGATACCCATCTTTTCTACTTCATCGACTAAATCTAAATATCCAAACTTATCATAATCTATCCCATGCTTAATTGATATATATAGCAAATCATCACCCAATTCAATAATCTACCACCATGATAAAACCAAATCGAAAAGAAAAAAAAAATTATAACATATAGTATCCCTTTTACTCGATTATACTCTATAGATATTATCAAACACCTTGACGGCACGTATTGGAATTGCATCAATCATTAACCCACCTTTCATCTCTTCTTTCAAACAATAAATTCTAAATTAGTAAATAAAAAGATACAAAACTAAACAAATAGTACTTTTTAGTATAAATACCAGCACTGTCTCGAAGACCACCACTTTGCGAATCCCCTTCAAATGGTGGACCACATCTGATCGTTTTGTCGTTTACTTACTCTGCGTGTGGAATTTTTGTAAAATATAAAATTTTATAACAAGTAGTTCGTCTCATTAATTAATTGAGTAAAGAAATGCTTTTAATGTTTTAGATGCTCAATATATTAAGAATTAAGAAATGCTCATGTTCTAACTTTTGATCTCCTTTATTTAAGTTTAAACGTGATCCTATTATCTTAATTATTTTTATAAAAAACTAATTATATTTTCTTTCTGAAATTATTTAAATCCATGTGGCCAGCTGATGTGTTTGATGACATGGTAGGAGAGATAATTCCGGCGGCCACATCATCAAAATTTTACCGAAAAATTGAGTCATGAATCGAATTGAGAAAATAAAGTAGATTATGCATTGAATTGAAAAAAATAAAAGGATGTGATAGATTTGAAAATTCTCAAAAAGGTGGTGAATTTTTATGGAATTAACCCTACCGCGAATACAATATATGGGAAAATTGCGTTAAACAATACTCCCTCCGTCCCACCCAAATAACACCATTTTACTATATTGGGCGTCCCGTCCAAATTGCATCATTTTCCTCTTTTAGTAAAAAGGGTCCACCAATGACCCACCACTACTCATCACATCTCTCTAATACACCTACTCACTTTACATAAAATAATAATATTCCTTAACTTACACGTAAAAAGTAAATGTTGTAGTTTGACCGGGACGGAGGGAGTACTTATGTTTACACCTTGTTCGACATATGTTAATTAATTTTATAAATCCAGATATAATTATCCTTTTAACCCCATTAATAGGGAGGTTACACATTTTTTTTTACATGTACTCTTCCTCAAAAAGGCATAATTTTTTATTCTAATATGAAAGTGAAGTGTTATTTTATGGATGGACCAAATTTTAAAGTTATCATATCTCCCGCATTTAAAAAGTGTTCCAAAATTATATGTATTCTATACTCCCTCCCTCCGTCCCATAAAGAAGTTCACACTTTTTTGAAAAAGCTCTCACAAAAGCTACATTAACCGAGAACTTGATTATGGGACGGAGGTAGTAATAAATAAATATAATAATGAGACAAATGTTCCCACAATCTGTCTGGTCAACAAAACTTCACCATTGATGGAGTATTAATTTATTAGTTTTTTGATGACCTATTCTATCATACGACGCCGTAACGCGTATTTTAGTTGATCCTTTACCCATGTTTCTCAACCTAATTAAAGAATCACAATTCTTTTGGATGCCTTAGTTGCAAAGCAAAAGATAAATTTCCATTGTTTCCATTGGAAAATTCAAATGAAATAATTCAGAATTACTAATTTTATATAAACATAACAAACTACCTAAATCTTGTATTCAATAATTGTTTATAGTAGTTAAAAAAATTTAAAACTTAATAAATAGATTTTGTGCATCACAATTCAACTAATAAAATCATGCACATGCGCAATCATGAATGGATTTAATGCTCAATAAATATATTTGATTAATGTTTTTAAAAAAAATTTCATTTTAAATAGGGGAAAAAAAACATTACAAACAAAGTTAAATTAGGGAATAACAAAATCAATTAACAAACCATTTACATTTAATTTTCCTGCTATTTCCCCAAAACTATAAAAAAAGGATAAGAAGAAATTGCTATGAAAAAACTATTTCTTTCTAGAATTAACTTGACTGTCTCTCAAGTCATGTAAGAATGATCAATTTTCAAAATTTCAAACCTATTTACTCGGTTTTATTGAATGTAAATATATTATTTAATATAATACTACTAATAATTAATAAATACTCCTATTACTATAAAATAAAGTTTGAAGGGCGAAAATAGAAGCATAATTAAAGAGGTAATAACTAATAATCAAAGAACAACAGCTGCTAAGCTTTCTCATTATTACATTCGAAAAAATAAAATAAAAAAATAAAAAATTCAGAGAAATCAACCGGAAAAAAGCTGCCAACGTTAAAGAAGGCAAATTTCGATTATTGCGGTGGTGGGTTTTGCAAATTGTGCCTCGAAATTTGCCGTTAAGCTAGTGAGTCGACTCAGTTATGGGTCAAGAATCGTTTATTTACAGCTTTGTGGCACGTGGCACGGTGGTATTGGCAGAGTACACCGAGTTCACCGGCAACTTCCCGGCGATTGCAGCTCAGTGCTTGCAGAGGTTGCCGTCGGCGAATAACAAGTTCACCTACAACTGTGATCACCACATTTTTAACTTTTTAGTTGAAGATGGATATGGTAATTTTGCTTAATTACTTCTTTACTCATTTTCATTTTTTATTGTTTGAATCTTCGATCTAGTTGTAGCTTGTGTTGATGGGTTGGAATTTTGGGGAATGAAGGATGATTTTTGAGATGGGGTTTTCTTGGATCTGTAATAGATAGCTAAAAGATTGAGGATTACTGTTTTCTTTAGCTAGAAGTTGCAGTTCAAGCAAGTTAGTAGATTTTTTCTTTTTTTTTTTCTGGAATTTTTTTGGTTAAGTCCTAGGATCTGTTAAGGTTTTGGTTTCAAGAAGATGAAATTTAAACATGCATGATACTATGTTTATGTTTTCTTGATTATTTTCTATCAGCAGCTTAAAAGTTGTGATGTGTGAAATAAATAGAAGTGCTTGTTTCATAGAAGTGATTGATTGTAGATACTTCTATAAGGGATACTTGAGAAATATTACATAAAGGATATGTTTTAGGGCTGAATTTCGCGAAAACGTTAAGCTTTTTTAGTGACGAATCTATGTTTTGAACTTTTTGGAATCTGAAATAAGATGTTTATTGAGGGGATGGATTGATTGCAGTTGTCTATATGGATTATAGTTGGTTTTTGAGAATTATTATTGTTGAATAAAAAATATATATTACTGAACTCCTAGGATAATACGTTAATCATTTCAAGTTGTTGTGTTTGAGCTGTCGATTGGGACAAGTGAAACTAAGTCGAGATGTTTCCAGAGTTGAAGAGACATGTGTGTTCATTGCTGTATGGAAACTTGTATTGGGTATCTTGCAAACTTCTAAAATCTAATTTAGGCCTCGTAATCTTGTTGGATTGTACACTGTTCGACTTGATTGTAGTTCATTTCAGCAAAAAAACATCAAGCCGTTCTTGATCCAAATTCAGGGGTCCTGGTGCACCACAGTATCGGAATGTAAAATGGAAATAGTAAACTGCTGATGTTATAGATTATGTTTCTCGATCTCAGTTCCTGTCCAGAATCTTGAGCCAAGGTCTCTCCGGCATCCATTGGTTTCCTTGGGCTTATGACCAAACCTTGATGAAAAATAGTGTATATTAAGTTGATTCTATTATGTGTATAGGTCAATGAATTACCCCATTGTCTCAAAAGCTGTGTGCCTTATAAGTTTCAGTTTTTTGGATACAAATCCATCTATAACCTCTGAAGTTGGACATGGTGGTGTCCAAATGATGAAAAAAGACACCTCATACCATCTCAAACTATAAAAACTTACTATTGTTGAAATAATGGACAAAGACGCTTCATGTGGGGGCTGATGTTCAAGAATATTGTATTGAGTGCTCCAAAATCGATATTTATCTGAATAAATCGAAGTTACCAATCATATGAACTTCATGATTCATCTCTCTCTTGCTCACTCAATTCACATTTTCACCCACTTGACACTGTTTGCTAATGATGCAGCTTATTGCGTTGTCGCCAAAGAATCTGTTGGAAAACAGATCTCAATAGCATTTCTGGAACGCACAAAAGCTGATTTCAAGAAAAGATATGGTGGTGGTAAAGCAGATACAGCTGTTGCAAAAAGTCTCAACAAAGAATTCGGGTAAGTATCAGCTTCAGAAATGGAAGATTGTTCGTTATATATATATCATTCGATTGTGGATAAATAAACAAGTAACGAAAAGCTTTGGAATGCAGGCCTCTAATGAAAGAGCACATGCAATACATTATCGATCACGCTGATGAGATCGAGAAACTATTGAAAGTTAAGGCCCAAGTTTCAGAAGTCAAAAGTATTATGCTTGAAAATATAGACAAGGTATACATAGCTTGATTGCTTCTCTTTAATTTCTATGTATACTTGAATTCATAGTACCATGTCTTGAATCATCATACCAAATCATCATTTCGTGTCAAAATGCTTTTGGTTGCCAAAGTCGAGGCAAAGAGAGTTACCAAATGATTGTATACATATTTAGGATGCAACAAGATGATATAAATAAACCTTCTTCGTGTGTATAGACTGTTTTCTCTGTCTCTATTTGACCCTGCGTGCATTGTTCAGACTATCGAACGAGGCGAAAACATAACCAATCTTAATAACAAGGCTGAAGACCTGCGAAATTCGGTAGGAGTTCTATCTCTCTCTCATATACATGCATTCATATTCTTGAGCTCAATTGCTTCCATTTTCTATGCAGGCTAAAGAATACAAGGAAAAGGGGAAACAAATTCGACGAAAGATGTGGTATCAAAACATGAAAATAAAGTTAGTCGTGCTCGGAATCCTCCTCCTCCTCGCCCTCATCATCTGGCTTTCTATTTGCCACGGTTTTAACTGCGCCAACTAGGTTGTTCCATTTTAGAGCTTGAAAGCCTTCTTCTTCTTCTTCTTCTTCTTCGAAGATGAAGAGGTTGTCTGATTCACATGTAATTGGTGCAACTGGTTTGTTCTAAATCTTGATGTGAAAATAGACATTTATTTTTCTTTGAGTTAATAGAATATTCGATTTATGCCATGTTGCTTTTTTCTTTTCTTTCCCACTATTCAATTGGATCAAATTATGATTTTGTAAGAGTGTAAATCTATTAGTATTGTCCCACATCGTTTGCTCAGCAGAACAAAGTTGTTGAACATTAGTATAAAATAGGCATGGCTTGCGCTTGATTTCTCATACCTTTCTCGGCCTTTTGGCTAAGTTCAAGTGTAGTATCTGTTCTTATCAGTTTAATATCTGATATGTGGGCCAATGGTCCATACGATATTAAATTAATTTTTTAAGGGGGATCTGGGCCTTCGAGTGTCGCCCAAGCGTTGCACTGCAGCTAGGGCCTGGCAAACCCCACCATACAAGTCTAAATTTATATCAATTACAGACCAATAAGCGTTTTGGTTCATAAAGGGGCCCAATTCTAATGATCTCGGTTAAAAATTTATTAAAGCCCATTAACAATATTTAGGTTTTTATGGGTCCCACTTCTAAAGAGGCTTGGTGATCAAATTTATGGCCATAATGCTGCGTTCCAAAGTCTACTCTATGATAGTGCTGCGTTCCAAATTCTACTCTATGATAGCGGCCCAACAAAAATTAATACTCCCGGTTTTAAGATATCCAGGTGTATTATTATTATATGTAGTATTATTATTATATGTAAAGGTTTTAAGATTTTTATTTTGCGCGTGGATTGAGGAGTATTATTATTATATGTAGTATTATTATTATTATTATATGTAAAGTTATTGTTATATGTAGTATTATTATTATATGTAAAATGGGTAGTTTAATTGTATTAGATGGAAGTGGTGGGTTATATTGTGTATTTTTTTCAAAGCTTATTATGCTTCGTGAAAGAAGAACAAGAGAGTTCAATTTAATACCAACAATTACTTGCATCAATATCAATTTGACACAAGGAAGTTTATTGTGTGTACAATATGAGTGTGTTAATTTAGGTGTACTCTAATCTAAGTAAGAAAGACCATTGTAATCTTGTAGTCCTTGTAAGAAGCCAAACTGTCGGATAGTGGCCTATAAAATATGGGCCAACTCCAAAATTCAACCGGCCCTTAATTCTCCAACTTTATTTTGTTATTTGTTATCTTCTTATTCTTGGAAGCTGAAGAGGTTGTCTGATGGTGCAACTGGTTTGTTCTAAATCTTGTTGTGAAAATAGACAATTTATTTTTCTATTTGTTACATATAGAGATGTTAATACGGTCCCGGACCGTAGGTCCGGCCCATTTAACTGGAAAAAATGTAGGTTTAGGTTTGTATAAGTAGTTGACCGTTTAAATCAGGTCCTTTTGGACCGGACCGATTAGCCCGCGGCCCTATAGGACTAGCCCGTAGGTTAATAGGATTGACCCGGTTAGTCCGAATAAATTTTTTATAATAAAAAATTAATTAATAATATACTTAAATTATTAAAATTAATAATAATTTTTTATGTTAAAATAATTTTTATTGATAATTATATCCAATAGTAATTTAATACCCTCTAACTTACTACATTTTTCTTTTAGTTTATCATTTAAAAAAAATAATTTAAGCATAAAGTATGTGAGATATTTTAAAAAAGTAATATTGAAAATAAATTATCTTAATTCATAAATATTATTAATGCATTTGTAATCTTAAAATTCTTTTTTATTTTTACGTATAAACTTATAAATTTTATTAATGTTATAACAACATTTGATGTATTTTTAATGTTTAATTATGTTTCAAATTAAATTAATATTTTTTATTTTTTTATTCACCGACCCGTTAGTGGCCCGTTTAGTCCGAGGCCCGCTAAGGTTAGGTTTAGGTTCGCATATATGACAGCCCGTTTAACATGGACCGCATAACCCATGGCCCGTTTAACCCATAGCCCTATAGGTCTAGCCCTGTAGATTCAGGTCCAGCCCGTTTAACATCCCTAGTTACATAAGAAATGATAGAATATTCGATTGATGCCATGTTGCTTTTTTGTTGTTTTTTCCTATTCTTTCCCATAATACAAAAACAAACAAATAAAATATAGTTAATAAATGGTACCCAACCTATTCTAAAAATATTTTGATGAATAAAACCATACTCCCTCCGTCCCATAGCAAGGGTAGTTTTTGCTTTTTGGCACGTGGATTAAGAAATATTATTATTTAATGTGTAGTGAGTAGTTGTATTAGTGGGAGTATGGGCCCCATGTTTTAATTGTATTAGAGGGGATGAGTGAGTCCCATGTGTATAAAAAAGGAAAGAGGACTCTTGGGTGGGACGACCAAAATTGAAAAAAGATACCCTTGCTGTGGGATGGAGGGAGTATGTTTACATCTCTATTTATTCTAATTTGATTTGAAACAGAACTTACCACTAATTTTAACATCAAATTTTCTTGAATATGTAAAAACACTATTAAAAATCAAATGAATTTTACATTTCCACAGCACTCAATCTTAAAAGCATTTATGCCAAATACCATACGCAAACTTAGATAATGCTCTACTGTACGGTATAAAAAATGAATCGATGATTATTAATTTAAGAAGATCGAAAGATACGTGAAATTGTCTTTTCGATTATTCTATCAAAGTAGTTTTTTGAAAATTTAAATAAAATAAATAAATAAATAAATAAATAAATAAATAAGTTCCATGACATTAGAGAGAAGAGAAGTTTAGTTAAGGTTCAATCGGATCTAATGGAGTATAATTTTGTAGGAGAGTTTAAATCAATTAGTATTGTCCCACATCGTTTGCTCAGCAGAACAAAGCTGTTGAACAATAATATAAAAATGCATGGCTTGCCCCTAATCATTCATATCTTTCTCGGCCTTTTGGCTAAGATCAAGTGTAGTATCTGTTCTTATCCGTTTAATATCTGATATGTGGGCCAATGGTATATTAAATTAATTTTTTAAGGGGGAAGGCCCGCCAAGTTAGCTTGCTATCTGGGCCTTCGAGAGTCGCCCAAGTGTTGCACTATAGCTGGGGCCTGGCACATCCCTCCAATTAAGTCTAAATTTTATATTAATTAAAGCCCATGGTTGGTACATTTGCGGCCCAATTAAAATGCGGCTCGGTTAACAAATTTGTCGTAGCCCAAGTAGGTTTATACTGGGTTGGCAAATTTTTGAGCCATAATCTGCTTTTCAAATTTTTCTTTATGGTAGAGGTCCAGCTAAAATTAATTTACATTTTTCTATCCAGTTGACTAATTGTTTAAAATTTATTATAAAAAAATAAATGCTGCAATTAATATTTATATATATGATTCTATGAATAATAAATATTTAAATACTCCCGTGGGTGGGAAAGAGTATTTTGTTCAATTTAAATATGCTAAAATAAGTTTTCAATGTTCAATTTAAATATGCTACAATAAGTATTTTCAAAGCTCTTCGTGTAAGTAGAACAAGAGAGTTCAATTTAATAATTATTTACATCAAGTTCAATTTGACACCAAATTTGATTACTTAACAATTTTATTATCTTGAAAAAGAAAGAAAGAAAGAAAGAAAGAAAGGAAGTTTATTGTGTATACAATGTGAGTGTGTTAATTTATGTTATTTTTGCATGATTGAATATTTTTCCATCTCTTGATTATTGGCTGGTATAGTCTAGTCTAAGTTTCGATTTTGATAATGTGAGAAAAGAAGGCCATTGTAATCTTGTAGGCCTTGTAAGAAGCCCAAACTGTCATATAATGGCCCATAAAATTTGGGCCAACTCCATAATTAAACTGGGCCTTAAATCTCCAACTTTTTTGTTATTTGTTATTTTCTTCTTCTTGGAAGCTTAATATTGTCTGATTCACATGTGATTGGTGCAACTGGTTTGTTTTAAATCTTGATGTGAAAATAGACATTTATTTTTCTTTGAGTTACATAAGAAATGATAGAATTCGATTGATGCCATGTTTTTTTTTTCTTTTCTTTTCTTTCCCATAATACAAAGAGTAAACAAATAAAATACAGTTAATAAAATGGTACCCCCACCTATTTATAAAATATTTTAATGAATAAATCCATATGTTTACATCTCTATTTATTCTAATTTGATTTGAAACAGACCTTACCACTAATCTTTAACATCAAATTTCTTGAATCTTTAAAAACACTATTAAGAATCAAATTAATTTTACATTTCCGCAAGACTCAATCTTAAAAGCATTCATGCCAAATACCATATCGTCCATATGCAAACTTAGATAATGCTCAACAATACGGCATGAGATGAAGACAAATTCTTTGTGAGACGTTACTTATATGAGACGATTTGTGAGACGTATTAAAATATGTCTATTATTTAGATAAAGTATGTTTAATGATTGTTAAATTATATTTTTCTAAAATATGTGTTGGATTATGCATTAAAGTATGATTTTAGCATGTTATAATATGATTTATTATTGACATATTTTAACTACAAATAAACATATTTTATCTATACAATAATCATACTTTAATTATGGGTCGACCCGTCCCACAAATAACCTGTCTCACAAGACGTCTCACAAATAACTTGTCTCACAAGAGAGTGTCTCTAAAATGAATCGATGATTATTAATTTAAGAAGATTGAGAGACACATGAAATAGAGATGTAAACAAATATAAGAGAGAAGAGAAGTTTAGTTAAGAATCAATCGGATCTAATATAATTTTGTAAGAGTTTAAATCTATTAGTATTGTCCCACATCGTTTGCTCAGATGAACAAAGTTGTTGAACAGTAATATAAAAATGGCTTGGCTTGCATCTAGTATCTCGTACCTATCTCGTTCTATGGCCAAGATCAAGTTTGGCTGAATTGGGTTTGATCCCCGGCAACGGCGCCAAAAATTTGTTCATAGATGTTTATGCACTTGAGTAATCATTCTCACAAATTTGTTCATAGATGTTTATGCACTTGAGTAATCATTCTTGTGAGAATAGATTTTGGCGCTGTTGCCGGGAATTAAATCCTGTGTGGCACACCCCACCAAAAAAAGTCTAAATTTTATATTAAATAAAGCCCATTAAGAATAGGGCCCGGCACACCCCAACAAAATATCTAAATTTTATAGTGTCCCTTCCAATAAAATTTTGAGCCCATTAAGTAGATTTAGAGCCTGGCACACCTCAACAAAAATTCTAAATTTTAGTGTCCCTGCCAATAAAATTTTGAGCCCATTAAGTAGATTTGGGTCCAGGTGGCCTAATCCTTTTGGCATTTAAGTAGATTTTTGAGTCATAAAGCCGTAAGTTCTTCTCAATGATATAGTTCCAAATCTTTATTATTGACCACTACATCTAACATCTTTACTAGGTCATTGCTCTAAATGACCACCACATTAAAAGTTTAAGCTGATAGATTGGAGAGTCGTTTAATATTTAAATCACTCTTATCACCTTTGTAAGCTGATAGATTGAAGAGTCATTTAATACTTAAATCACTCTTATCACCTTTGTGGTAGACTATTTGTTTTAAATTTGATTTTTTAAGTAGTATGCAACAATAAATGTTTAAATTTAAATATTGTTCAAGAATTCTCAAAGCATTTTGATTCGTAGAAGTAGAACAAGAGAGTTCAATTTAATACTCCTTCCATCCCATTGAAACGTACGCGTTTTTCCATTTTGGTCTGTCCCAATACAAAGTGTGCATTTCCCTTTTTGGTAGAGAGGACCCACACATATTAATTATTTCTCTCTCTAGGGGCCCACATGTTATACTAATACACCTACCCACTTTACATTAATTATTATTTCTCTCACCTCACTACACTTTAAAATATTATACTCCTTAATCAACGTGCATAAAGCAAACGCGCACGTTGTAACGGGACGGAGGGAGTACAAAACAAATATTTACATCAAGTTCAATTTGACACAAAATTTGATTACTTAACAATTTTATTATCTTGAAAAAAACAAAAGAAATTTCATTGTGTACAATGTGAGTGTGTTAATTTATGTTGTTTTAATTTATTACTAGGTTTAAAACATGCGTTGCACGTTATATACACGTTAGTACTTTGTGATGTACACTTTAAAATTATATATATGAAATTAAAATATATTATGTATTCAAGAGTTGTAGTCTTTTTTTTTTCTCTTATTTCAATAGTCATTTCTATTTTCCACAGTTTTCATTGAAATAAAAAGATTTGTTAGTTAAAAATATTAAGAAATATTATTTTAAAAAATTATAATAATGGCAATATACAATGCACAAATACATGCAATTGTAATAATAATAATAATAATAATAATAATAATAATAATAATAATAATAATAATAATAATAATGTTTTAGTTTTCAAGACACATGTCGCAGGTTGCATGTAAATTATATTTTGTAATGTGATTTTTTTTTGTAATTTTTTATTTTTATTCCAAAATTTTTAATTTAAAACAAAATACATATATTTTTTAAATAGAATTTTGAAGTGTGGGGTTTAACGTATCGTTTATTTAACATTCATAAGATATTAAAATAATAATAATAATAATAATAATAATAATAATAATAATAATAATAAATGTACATTAACAAAAGATTTAATATGTGAAGTGGTTTGGTTTGATGTTTGATTTAAAATCTTTTCACTTCTTTGCTAAATTATTTATTTATTTATTTTTATATGCTAAATTATTTATTTATTTATTTATTTTTATATTAAATTAAAATATGATAATATATAACGAATACCTTAATTTCAATTGTTTAATGAAATTTTATTTAGAAATTTGTTTGATTGTTTTATGAAATTTGATTCAGAAATTCTGTTCATTATTTTCTTATTTAATATGAAATTATATGTTGTATATCATTCCACCTCTTATTTTTTTCAAGTTAATATAATATGATAAATATAGGAATAGTATTATGTTGAGTATAAATAAATTTAATAATACAAAATTTCAAATTTTCAAAATGAAATTTGATTTTTAGAATTTTTTTTCATTATTTTATTATTTAATATGGAATTATATGTTATATATCAAAATCATTAAATATAATGTTTCACCTCGGCTTTGATTCCAAGTTAATATAATTTGGTAAATATAAAAATACATATATTATTTAAAAAAAAATACATCATCAAAAAATTTCAAGTAATGCAATAAGCTCACCCCATATTTTGTAGTACTAATATTTAATTTACCTATTCATATTAGTCATTAAAAGATATGGCGAATTCATTGTTTTAAAGTTAAAAGGTGTTGTGTATTGTATTATAATTAAATATATAGCTAATAAATTATTAAGTATACATAATTTATTTAATTACTCACTAACATAAATTAATTAATACTTATTATGAGTGAATTATAAATAATAAAATATATAATTATTAAAAAATAATATTTTGTGTGCGTTTATATATTATTTTTATTATGATGATTAATAGATGATGATTGGTTAAACATTCAATCTAAATATCTTGTATCGATTAATTTTAATTAATTATGAAAAGACACTAAGATAATTAATTATTCATAAAAATTTATATTAAGAAAATACAATAATTTTTTAAATTAATTATTATAAGAATTATAAAGTTCATATATTTAATATCTAATTATTAGAGAGAAAAAATTATCACGAATTTAAAGAGTCATCATTAATATAATTAATTTAATATTTATTATATATATATATATATATAAAACTTAAATATTAAATATCAAAATATACCATTAATGGATAGAAGGTAAAGATGTAATAATGAAAAATGAGTAGTATTAGAATTTAAAAAAAAAATCACAAATGCTTGTGACTTTAATATACTATATGATTCATTCCAATGTATTCATACTCTCTTATATCTGGAGTAATAACTATAATTTACTTTTTGTGTTTTACTATCTATGATAACATATATGTTATACACACATATTTTGTTTAATTATAATAATGTTAATGTTAAATTTCTATTAAAGTAAATGTATAAACTCTTTTTTTATCTTTTTTTTTTATTCTTATGTACATATATATATTTGGATATTCCTACTTATTACATTCTTAATTTAATTAACAATATAAACAAAATTATAATATAAATAAATTTTATAATAATAATATTATCATTATTTTAATATTTTTTAGAGACATTTACATTTATATATTTTAAATGTCTTATTTCAATAAATTATTATTAATTTAATATTTTTATTAGTCATGAATATTGAGATTCACGATTTTTTTAAACTTTTCGATTATTATATCACAATGCTAATTATTTAACTTTTTATTTTTTTTATTTATAATATACAATATTAAATAATTCAAAAATTACAAAAAAAAAAAACAAATAAAAAAACTAATAAAATTACACATGAGTTCATCAACTACTGCAGAAAACAAATATGGATTTAATAAGCAAATAGGCATATTAGATAAATAAGTATAGAGATGTATAATAAAATAAAAATAAAAATTGCACAACTCTTTCCTTTTGCATTCTGATTTGGAATGTCACTCTCCCTCTTCACTTCAACTTTGTTTTCACGGCTTATTTTCATCAAATTTGTGAAATTCTCCTTTCCATTGGATACATTTGTAGACATTGTCGTCTCCTCTTCTGATGCAGCATCCGACTCCATCTCAATTCCCCTCTCATCTAACCTAGTAGTTATGAAGCACTCTATTAATGTCGAGGATTCGTTCTAAAACTGCGCCTCCAACGATCCCATTACCATCAAAGGCCACTCCACAATTTATAACAATTAATTTATCTTTTCATATTACTTGACATTATGAATTCATTAATGTGATAATGTGAAAAGGTTAATAGTAATAATAATAATATTATTATTATTAAGTATGAAATTGACTAAAGTATTAAATGATAATATATCATTAATATGTGAGAGGTTAAAATTGTATTAAAGAATATTAGGTAGGGATAAAATGGGAAAAAAAAGTTTCTCAACTCATTCACACTTTTAATATATTAAGATTATGTTATTTTTGCATAATTGAATATTTTTCATCTCTTAATTATTGGGCCATTGGCTGGTATAATCTAAGTTTCCATTAATAGCCAGCACTGATTTTCATAATGTGAGAAAAGAAAGGTCATTGTAATCTTGTAGGCCTTGTAAGAAGCCCAAACTGTCATATAATGGCCCATAAATTTGGGCCAGCTCTAATTTATTCAAAGAAAATTAAGTCTCTTGTCTAATTGGAATTACTTCTTTGCGTTAACATTTATTTTTCCACTACATCATGCAGCGTAAGAAAAATAAATAACATACATATAAATTATAAATTCAAATTTATTCATTTAAAATTGAAGTGAATTGGGTAAATCCACTGAGTGAGCTGTGATTATAAGGGTGATGTTTCAGTATCTATCCGTGTTATTAAAATTTAATTTAAAAGATTGATTCAAGTTAATATTAATCAATCCATTGATGTGTAAAATATCGTAATTTATTTGAATTAATTTCACAATTCATATTATACTTGAGTAATTTGAAATTATTCTTTCAAAGGACTTTTAAAATGTGCAGAAAAGTCATAATTCGCCTAATTTGTCAAGATTGTACACCCCTTTTACAGCACTGAGGTGGAAAGGATAACCCCTAGTCTAATAATTCCAGAAAACATGGTGGGAATTTAAAATAAAAAAAATAAAAAAATCACTGTCTCCCTCCATCCAATACACATTTTAGAAATTGTTGTACCATTATTTTTTTATTTCATAACTTTATTGATTGAAATATAGTTTCTTTAAAAATAAATACTATATTTCTTAAGTAATTTATGTGTGTAGTTGAGAGTTATATTGTTTTTTAAAAAATAAAGTGTATTATGAAGTTTATTTTTGTTTATTGTTTATATCTTTTAGTTATAAAAAGTGTTTCGTGACAAAATAAAAAGATGTAAAATGTATAATAGTACGGGTATATATATATTTCTAAAATTGTTTGGATTAGAAAAATGTGATTCATTTTTTAATTCTTATTGAGACTATAATACAATATACTATATGATTGTGGTGGGAATTTAATTTTTTTATTTTTTTATTTTATATTTTGAAGCATCTTTGTTACAAATGTGGAGTTTTAAAGTAAGAATCTGCCCAAACAAGTCATTAGTTTATGCAACAATGTCCCATCAATGTGGAGTTTTAAAGTAAGAATCGACCAAAATGTGTTGAAATTTTGTGATCCCTCCGACCTAACCCAACCAATAAAATAAAGTAAAATAATAAGATGAAAAAATATTTTATGTTCAAATATTTATTTTAGGGCTACTCTATTGATAGACGGATACATGTGAGACAGATAATGAGATCGATATATTCATATTAAAGTATATCAATTATATATATATATATATATATATATATATATATATAATATCCTTATGGATCATTAAAGTATATTTGTATTAAATCATATTATAATCCATTTATACCACCTTAAAATCATGCTTTAAAATATTATTAATCATACTTTAGAAAAAATATACTTTAACTATCAATAAATATATTTTACTTATATAACAATCATACTTTAACATATCTTACGAATCGTCTCACATAATCACGGTCTCACAATAGATTTTATCTCTCTCTTTTTTTTTTTCTTCACAATAGATAGAAAATTTTATGCATTTCCTCATTTCATTAATAATAATTGCTATATGCATTGCATCGATAATATACAATACAGTTAATAACATTACATTTGAATCTTAATTAACTTGTGTTCTGCTAATGCCTAATACTGTTTTTTTTTTTTTTTTTAACAACAAAATTTGGTTGATTAATTAACTTATTTTAATTGAATTATATCAAGAAAAATCTGATCCAGAGTTTTATTATGGGACTTGATAATTTATATAGTGGCAAATCTTAATTAGTTTATTCATATATTTAATTATAACAATAAAAAATACTACATATGTGAAGTATAATTTTAATCTAATGGTCTCTCAGAAAATTGAATTATTCTTCTTCTTCGAAGCTGCTACTGAATTTGATCACCACTCAGACTATTGCAATTTTATTTGATGTATGAATGCCTTAATTCTAATTATTAAAATATAATGATTTTTAACTAATACAAATATTCAACTTTTGAGAAATAGTAGATGTTATATCAAAATCTTAAACCCCTCTACTAAAGGCTTCATGTGGTTTTCCTTACCGTTTAAATTTCGTTTTTCCTTGTTATTACTCGTTAAATTATTTAAAATAGAAATATAATATCAAAATATAACAAGGAGTGGGGACCAAAATTCATAATTGGTCTGATTTTTGAATTTTCTAGTATGTCATAATCTAATTTATATAGTTGGATGAACTGACTCATATAATAAAAGATGATATTAAATCCTATAAAAGATAAGTAGGAACACAATAGTTAGATTTTCTCTACTGTCTCTCATATAACAAGACATAGAAAATGTTATGCAGATGAAACCACAAGCACATGACAAATTAATTCAGAGAATATAGCAAAAAATTAAACACCACTCTTTAATTTTAGAAAAATTAAAACAAGATCTCACCATCTTCTATAAGTACACACCTAATTTCCTAGACAAATGACCCTCATTCCATTTTTTCCTTACAACCCATTCATGTCCAAAAAACATAACCTAAAAACTACCATCAAACACTTTATGATCATCACAATTCACAATTTCAAGGCCCTCTCAACTAGGTCTAAAAAAGGGCCTTACAAAATTAATAACAACAACATGCACCCCTCAAACCACAACCTAAATCAAAACAAACACAAATTACATGACCAAAGCTAGTTAACTAGCGAACATCCCGAATCGATCACTGCACACCCCTAACTTCAAACTCGTTGCGATTCTTGACGACGATGTCGTACATGTGCATGGACTTGAACTTGCTGAATTCCTTGGGGAGTGAGATGAGATGAACTGTTGATCTCTTGTGGAACTGCAGCAGCTCAGGATCATCATAGTACCTCTCCCACCCGAGCGACGAAAGCTTCGACTCGAGCACCGAATAAGACGTGATCACCTCATTGGAGGCTACATGGACCAACATTTTCTTGCTGTGGCACTCTCCTGCATTCTCCACCAGCCTAACGACGCCGTTTTTGAACACCCAAACACCAGACATTGTTAGCTAGCTAGGGTGTGTATGTGGTGATTTCTTAAGTAACAAGTGGGTGAACATGGAGACATATATATAGTGGATGTAGATATATGCTATGGGGGGGGGGGGGGGGGGGGTTTAATTATTTAATTTAAATTTAATTTGCCCCCCTTTTTCTTTTTAAAAGAGCAACAATAACAAAAAATTTAAGCAACCTATATATGGCATTGGATTGTTCTCTTTTTTATAGTTTAGAACTAGGTTCTTTCTTATTAAATAAAAAGATTGCAAGAATCACTATTTTATTAATGATCATATAAAGTGACCTATATATATTTTATACACTTGATTTTGTCTTAATGGGTTCTCAAGAACCTTCTCTAATTCATATTCTTCCAAGAGAGAGAGTGGTGGGGGGGGGGGGGGGGGGAAAGAGGGGGGGGGGGGGGAGAGAGAGAGAGAGAGAGAGAGAGAGAGGGTGAGAGAGATGTGGATACACAAACATGTATATAATAGTATTGAGCAACTTTCACAATGGATCTATTCCAACTAATGTATTCATTCATAAGCACTTACCAAGATATTGCTTTTTGAGCAAATGGCAACCTCAAAGAGAGTATTCTCTCCAAATTAGTAATAACCTTTTTGTGTGTGTATATGGGTGAAGTGGGGTGGGGTGGGGTGGGGGTGGGGGGTTGTGGGATGGGGGTGGTGAAAAAATCAGAGCATCATCTAATGGGATAGGAGAAAATGATCTTAATGTACCAATATTTCCAGCAATGAAATGACAATAAATATTTTTGTAGCTGTGATAGAAAATTAATGAATAAATATAAAAGTTTTTTTCATGCAAATGGGAAATTCATGCATGGCATGAGTGTGACAAAAGCTGTAAGCAGTCAAAATCAAACTCATGAGGGCCAAATGGAGAACTCTCTTTCCCCATACTTTATGGATAGGATAAGAAATAAAACACCAAAATACACACACACTCACACAAATATATACATATCTATATTTTGTCCATCATCACTTATTATTCAACCATATATTATATTTTCCCTCTGTACTGATTACTGGAAAGGAGAGGGAAATGTCACAGAAGCCCATTCAAGAGAGGAGTGGGGTTTTATTTTAATTTTTATTTTTTTGTAAGAATTATATATTAATACATTATCTTCATATATAAGTCAATGGCTCAATGATATTTTTTATATTGTATGATTTTTTTTCATATTTATGACAAGAATCTCAAAATAGTTAGCAAGATATATCTGCATAGATCTTGTACAACTTGTGTTCTTCGTCTCGTCTTGAATTTTTTTAATGTATACGTCGCTTTCTTTCTGTAATGACATCATCATGTATTGATCATATGCTTGAATTAATGCATGATATATTGTAACATATTACTGTTTGAGTTATGAATTATAGTAATGTAAGCACATTAGATTCAACTTGTTAGCTAAAATAAACGAGTACTATCGCTCTTTTATGCGTTTAAATGCTAGTGAATACATAAACGAGCGAAGCACAAAGACATACGCGTTGATATCCTTATATTTGTTTCATCAAAATCAGTTGATTCCAACATCAAATCTAGTCGATTAGGACATAAGAGATTGTCATTTCTTGTACAAGCTTTTAGGTACATAATCTTTTAATTACTTCAATAATCAAGCAATTTAAGATTGGAGATAGCAATTAACAGATGTTAAGGTTTTAGAGGCCAAGTGGTGTAAAGAAAATGTTAACAGAGTTAGAATCTTCTCTTCTCATTAAGGACAAAGTTGCTATTTTGGTCAGAACAAATACTAATTCACTTGGACAAGAAAATAACCTTATTGGGAATCAGAGAATTCTAGACTGCTTTTTAGGGGCCAATCTTTGATCCATTTTCCCAATGACACGTGTCATCATCATGTGCTTTTACTGAAACAAACTTTGGATATTTATTTATTTATTTTCTAGATTTTTCCTAATGTGACCCCCCCTCCATATGAAACCTCTTACTCTACATTTGTTAATCAATCCCATATTGACACTTGGAACTAAGTAATTGGCCAATGCCAACTCCTAAAACGCATTTCGTGTAGTTGCATCAAACATCAAATCGAAACTAGCTCTGATATCAATTTAAATAAAAGAAGCGTTTAAAGAAGTGAAACACGAGTTTTCCATTACATTAATCACACAATTTACAATAATTGGTAAAGTACATACACATAATTCACAACCCTTAATTTTAATTTGTACAATGATATTATACACATTAATTTATACATACATACATATACCTTCTTCTTCTTCTTCTTCTTCATCTTCATCATCAAGAACTCTATAGAATGATCATCATCATGCATGCATGATGATGATCAAATACTCATCACATGTCTCTCACTTCAAACTCGTTTCGATTCTTGACAACGATGTCGAACATGTGAATGGATTTGAACTTGGAGAAGTCCCTTGGGAGGGAAATGAGATGAACTGTGGATCTCTTGTGGAACTGCAGAAGATCAGGATCATCATAGTACCTCTCCCAACCTAGTGAAAACAAAATCCTCTCCAAAACTGCATACGATGTAATGGCCTCGTTCGAGGGCAAGTGGACTAGAAGCTTCCGACGAGGGCAGTCGCCCGGGTTCTCCAACCGAACGACGCCGTTCTTGAACACCCACACCCCAGACATTGTAATGCAACACTCTTGAAAAGAGAATAGATATGAGAGCTTTTTTTTTTTTTAAATGATTTTTATTTTTGGATTTTTGTTGGATGTGGAATTCAAGAATGGGTGAATGAGGTGTTTATATAGGAGTGTGGCATCTATAGATTCTTTGTGATGATAGGAGAATAAGATTTTGTCCCTCTAAATATATCTTACGCAATTTAATTGAACTACTCATGATGTAGGTTTTTATACACACATGTTGTCTTAGAATTATAGATGAGTACTATACATAAGATGATAATTAATTTGGGGTAATTTTTATTAATTATTTTATTAAATGGGTTGTTTAAGATTATAAGGATGAGTTTAAATTTGAGACACGTGGATTAGAATATATAAATAAGCTTTAATAAAAGCATAAAATCGTAGACAATGTGATCATGATTTAGGGTGTTTGCTTTATTTGTTTTTCACGTGGGTGTATAACCTCATTTTCTTGTGAAGAAAGGTCCCCTAGTATGGGATATATAGGCTAGTGGCAAATCGATGGATACCTTGTGGATCCCACATGCTACTATATTGTCAAATAATTAATAATTAAAAAAAAAAGACACACACATATAAACCCTTATTATTTGGATAATTAAAGTCTACGAGTAATCCAACATTGAATTCCTTGAAATTTTAGTTGGTCTTAAATTAATCACTAGTCTATATAAGACATCCATTTAACAATCATATAATAAATATGATTTTATTTAGATTGTTGTGAATATTGTTGAATAATCTCTAATATTAGAGTGTGAACATATATGATTGAGATGATATATATATATATATATATATATATATATATATATATATATATATATATATATATATATATATATATATATATATATATATATATATATATATATATATATATATAGTTGCAGCAATAACAAAACAATTTGTGTCAAAACTTAAAATGGAATTCATTGGAAGTTGTTATAAGGTGGTGGCTCGATTCCAAATACATGTGATTAAATTCACTCAATTATATATATCAAAAGTGTGTGAACTCTTGTTGTTGTTCATATTAAGTTGCATTAAACAAAGAGTTTGGATTGAGAAGAATCAAACTTAAAGTGATTCTTCTCTGTAAAACCCCACCCCATATGGAAGAATCTTTCTTGTAAATTCTTGGCAATCCTTATCAGACTTTTACAGAGAAAAGGGTTTGGATTTTGGATGAATAGATTTGTTTTAGAGTAGCATCACCAAATCTTGCAAGAAAGCAATTCATATTTCATATCTCATTGCTGTATGCATATTAAAATGAATTTCGATTATTAGTTTTTTTTTCTCGAAACGAGTAAGATATTAAACATCGATTCAGACCTTAAATTTAACAGTTAATTAAAAATTATTTGACGAAAACCATAAATTTACATCAACATTAATGAATATAAATCATATACTTATATGTGTAAAAAAAAAAATCATAAAAGATATGTCAGTCGTGTGAAGTAGTGAAGTAGTGTATTAAATTATTGTTTATAACTAACTTTCAATCGTTATTTCTTGAATTGATAAAATTTTCTTTTCAATAATTAATTAACACTTTTTTTTTTCAAAAGCTCTTAGCTGATAAACATACACACATGTATATTAGTAGATATCCAAAAGAAACATTGAATCAAGTATAGCATAAGTTATCAAGAATCTAGGAAGTTTGTAAAAGTGGGAGGAGAAAAATTGAAAAATGTGTGAATAGGGTGGATTCATAGTTCAAGAAATTGGGGGGCATGGGCTGGTTGGACCAAAACCAAAGGGAGATTCTTCATTTCACTCACCTTTATACTAGATTTGACCTTTGCATGCCCTTCACTATTGACCATTCAAATTAAACCAACCCCCACCTTAAATTTATTAATTAATTAAATTAAATTAGGCAAGTTAGAATATCGCATACTCAAACTCGACTCGACTCAATAAAGTAAAGTGAGTCGAGTACGTTTTTCGAACTTATTGAGCTTTATCGAACCTTATCTAACCCTAATTTATTTAATTTATTTATTATTACATTTAATATAATTAAATAATATTAATAATAATAATAATTATTATTATCGAGCTTTATCGAATCAAGTTCAACTCTACTCATAAACGAAACAAGCATAAAGCGAGTTTAAATTTAAGCTCGAATACTCATTAATTGAGCTGACCTCGAACCTCAATGAGGTGAACAAAGCTCTCGAATAGTTTGTTTATTTGTTAAACACATTCCTCCAGTTCGTTCTAATTTTTTCCCTTTTTTATGAATTCATACCTAAGTTTATTAATTTGCTAATGCATAGTATATTGTATTTCAAATTCCAATGAAATCTAATGGCTTAATGTCAATCATATGTACATATATTTTCAATTTTATGCACACTTTGTACGCATGTGTTTTATTTACTCATTTGTTTTTGGAAAATTATATTTATTGAGTTTTATCGTCTTTTTCAAGTTTTTATTTTTGTTATTTAATTTACTCCATTATGTACTCCTAAATTTTTAGAGATTAATAATAATCTTAAAATTTATTGTTTGACGAACATTTGTTTGAGATCATCTTATAAAAATAGATCTTCTATGAGATGGATAATAAACTATTCAATTATTTAATCGTACAAGTAAACTATTTTATGAATAATTTTTAATTAAATAAAATTTCTTTAACATTTTTAATTTATAGAGAAAAAAGGTAAAAGGTATAAGACACAAAAAAAAAAATTAGCAACCGAATTTATCAATAAAATTCAATCCGTTGCTAATTACCAATGGATTAACAACAAAAATGACATTTTTGTTTTAGCAACGGAATGCCAACAGAATTATTCTCTATTTTAGCAACGGAATTCAATCTGTTGCTAATTACCAATGGATTACCAAGGGGATCATTATGTAAATTACCAACGAAATTATTAGCAACAGATTACCAATGGAATTATTTAGCAACGGAATTGATTTTTCGTTGCTAAAAATTTAGCAACCACCACTTTACCAACGGAATTTTACCAACGAATTCCGTTGGTAAATCAATTTAACAATGGAATTAAGGCTTTTAGCAACGGAATATTCCGTTGCTAAAAACAGTTTTTTTTGTGGTGAGATAACTAATTTTCTAATCAACAATGTTACCACAAGAGTCTCTCACACAAGTTTTGCACTTATTATTTAGGCATAATATATTCTTTTCTTTATAAAAATTCAATATATATATTCTTTTTCTTTATGAAATACAAAAATATTGGAAAATTGATTTACTTGTCGTGATGAGCCAGTGGTCCTGGCTATGACCCGAACTTACCCGACCATCACCCAACACTGCCCTTTTCAACACTAACATTTTGAATTTTTTTTTAATTTTTAAAGAAATTATTTTATCCGAATCCGATTCAAAATGGACTCTTACGTCCACTCTCTCGTCATATGTAATTATTAATTAATTTATTTTACCGACGTCCTTTTAAGTAAATAAAAAATGTAAATATCTTTAAAGAATTAATATACATGAGTTTTATTATCAATAAATAATAATAAAAATTCAATATGATCTTCAAATTAAGCTCGATGACACTTGTAATTAATGCGCTAAAAGTATAGATTGCTGCAGATGTCTTACAAATACATAAATAGAAAAACAAATAATGAAACAAATGAATGTTAGTATATTTTTTATTACTTTTTTTTTCTTTTGAAAATATGTTAAAGTATATATTCTAACAATATTCTCAAAATATATGAGTTATATTTACATTAATATTTTCGATTATGTATTCATGTAACAGTACTCGCGAATGAGTAGCCATATTTGTCATCCCATTTCCTTCTAATAAAACCTCATGTATAATGTAATGAGTCTAATGACATATATGTAAAGAAAAGTATATTAAGAATATTTTTCAATTTTTAAGATATAATTTTCATTTCAACCTATTTTTTAAGTAATATTTTATTATTGTTGTTGATGATGGGCTAGCTATTTGATCTCTCGATTCATTAAACTAATTTATAATTCATGTATACATAAACTACTTTATTCATAACATGTAATCTTAATATTTAAAATTATGAGTAATTTTAGGATGATTATAGGGTTCACCACCTTAGGATTAATAGATTTAAATAGGGTAGTAATGGATAGTTATTTTATTTTAATTTTAATAATTTTATTTAATTTAATGATGAAGATTAATTTAAATTTAATATAGATTGTAACAGTGCCATTCTAATTGAACTCATAATTAATTTTAATGATATTAATTTCACAAATATTGTTTATGATCTAATTTACTTATTAATTTAGAATATCTCATAAAGATATAATATAAATATTTAAGGTGTAATTTTTCTTTCCATCCATAATAATTATATAAAGTTTGTGAAACTACTTCCACAACACATATTCCATAGTATAATTACATTAGTGATGATTGAGACGTAATGTAAATTTGTTATCGAAAAGCTGAGCATTTTTATTGAGACAAAACATAAACTCTAAAACTTTATCCAACACTCTTTAGTCTATGTTGGATCAAATTTGAAAACTATGGGGTTTTTAGATTTAGGGGATTTGTAGTGTTAGAAATCATTTTTCACTTTTATAATTAATTTTTTTTATTAAAAATAAAATAAAATTCAAATTTCCCCATTGACATAATTTATAGAAAAAAAAGTATATTAAATATAAAGTTAGTCTTACGTGACGAATTAATAAATCCGAATCAATTTGAATTCTAGGTGAAAAAAAAACTCTTTTTTAGCAATAAATTTATCAATTATATTCAATTTGTTGGTAATTTTTAATGAATTACCAATAAAAATTACATTTGTCTTTTAGAAATAAAATGCTAACAGATTTATAATATTTTTACCAACAAAGTATATAATATTTGTTGTTATTTACAACCAAATTCATTATATAAAATGCCGACAGAATTATTAGCAACGAAAACCAACATAATTGCATTTTCGTTGATAAAAATTTACTAACCACCACTTTATCAACGAATTTTGTTTTTAATCCGTTGATAATTCAATTTAACAATGCCAACTAACTTTTTTTTTCTTTGCAGTGGTTTTAAGCATAATGCTCGTAAGTGAGTGTATTAGAATTCATTTGGAAATATAAAAGCCTTGAAATGGCTTAATGATAAGTATTTGTAGACGGGAATAAATTATTTAAGATAGGATATTTATGAGTACTTCAATTTTTCGAAATGTATATATTAGAAGGTTATCATAACTACAAATTGTTATCACAAAAATAACTTTTTGCTCTATTGTTAAATGATACCATACGTTAAAAATAAATAAACAAATAAATAAAATCTAATTCACATTAAGTTAATAATATTTAATGGGCCTTAAAATTTTATTAGAAATCACTTAAAGCATTACTTCAAGTTTTATTAACTCATCTAATAATTTTAACGAACTAATACTCTCTCTTAAAAATGAAGATTAAACTCTAGATCAAATGAGTAAAAAAGAACCCAAGAAGGAATTACTACAAAAAAAACTATTTTTTAACAAAGGAATAATCCGCTACTAAAAAACTTAATTCAATTGTTAAATTGGCTTACCAACGGATTATCAACGGAATTCGTTGGTAAAATTTCGTTGGTAAAGTGGTGGTTGCTAAATTTTTAGCAACGAAAAATCAATTCCGTTGGTAATACGTTGCTAATAATTCCGTTGATAATACGTTGCTAATAATTCCGTTGGTAATTTATATAATGATTTCGTTGATAATTACCAACGGATTGAATTATGTCTCTAAAAATAGAGAATAAATTCATTGGCATTCCGTTGCTAAAACAAAAAATATCATTTTTGTTGCTAAGCCATTGCTAATTACTAACGGATTGAATTCCGTTGCTAAATTCGGTTGCTAAAAAATACTTTTTTTGTAGTGGAAATAGACACGAGAAGGCAATAAATCTAAAAAAACCAACGTTTAACTCTAAGAACATTGCCTATATCTATACAAATGAATTTGACTACTAATTTTAGTTAATATTTTCATTATTTCAAATAAATCATGAATAATTAATTCGATCTTATGATAGAGTAATTTATCTCTCGACAACATGGAGACATGTACACGATCAAAGGAAAGAAATGAAAACAATTGATTGGGATTGAAAATAACATGAATAAAACTTTATGCTTGAACATGTCGTACGCTAAGTGTAGATTCTTAACATGATAAATAGTTGATTTAACATGTTTTTGAATTGAGAATATTGATTGAGAAAGATGATTTTGTTTCTAAAGAAAAGGGACAATAAAAATTATGATTTTGTTTTCTATTTTTAGAACATTCTTTAGGTTTTATTGCAATAGGGTTGTGAAAAAAGTAGTGGTGATATAAGAAACAATATTTCTTGTATATATATAATCTTTAATTAGTAGGTCACAATGGATCATACATATACTTACTCTCATATATATAATTTTTTTACGAAATTTATACATATAAAAAAAATTGAGGAAAAAAAAAGATTAACATTATAATCATGAATGAAAGAAAATGAATGCGATTGATCTACAACAATTTTTAACTAATCGAATGGAATTTCTCTCACAAAAGAGACATAAAAAGATTATTAAAATGAGAATTACATCTTCAAGTTACTTTAAAATTTTGTGCAAGAATGGATTCTCCAATAATCCAAGAAATTAAACAACCCAAAACCTAATTGGTGAGAAAAAAGTGAGCACTTGGTTTACAAAGCAATTTGTGTTGTTAGTTAGGTTAATATTCTCTCTATCATTCTCGTATTTTATCTCATATTATATTACATTTTTATCTTTATCTTGTATCATCGATAACTATTGATGATATCATTTAATATAAGATCGTGAAGTGATTAATAACAATCTTCTCATAAGAGAGATTGTATTTTTTGATATAAAAGGAATATCAAAGAATAAAAAGAGTGATTAAAATTTTCTATCATTTAGGTTATGCTTATACTTTAGAATAAAAATGATGAATTAGATCAATTACATAGAATAAGCGAATAAAGCTAATAACTTTAGAATTAAGGACTTATTCCATTTTTTATATAAAGAAATGACTCATACTTAGAATAATTTTCTTGAAATCATCTCATAATCCTTAGATAATGACTTTATAAGTATATTATATGTATCAATTATAGTTAGGAATTTGAATACGTAAATGTTAAGGACTATAACTTTATTCCTTTTCTTGATATATGGAGTTTAGAATCATGTTTATTTAATTTAATTTTCATTATCTCTATCATTTTATATATATTGGGCCTTTTTTTTTTGGGTACTTAACTATATTTAAACTAGTAAGTGGGATGTGATGATTTGGGCCTTTGGTAGAAAACTCCTTTTAGTCTATTCATTTTAGTGGGGCTTTCATAAGAATATCATTTGAATGGCCATAAAACTTGTTCTAACAAAATTTTTTGTCTTATGTATATTTAGCAAATTTTAATATGATAATGTCATAGATAATATTTGGTAGAAATGAATCGATCTTGTAAATCTGGACATAATAAGACTTCTAGAATGCTAATAAACAAAGAAAATACATAAATAAAATATTGAATCCATATCACATTAATAATGTATAGGATTAGTAATGAACACCTCTCACATGATAAATACTTTGTTTGAATCACATCTTGATTTTAATATGTTTTAAAACACATTATATACCATTAACTCATACTGTGAATTAATGAACTAAGTATTTCCTAATATTAAAAATTACTATTACTTATTTGTGTATATATGGTATAACAATGTTCAAATCATACAGATGCCATCATAAAATATAAGTCCATTTGTCGCTTTATAATTTCATTTTTTTTTCTTGTGTTTTATTAAATTTCTTGCATTAAATAAATTCTAGTAAAATTATTAACAGGAAGGAAGAGCCTAATTCTAAATATTCTTATACTATAAAATAAAAAAAAATAATATGCTGACATATCAGCGCATCTGGTGTAGTGGTATCATAGTACCCTCCCACGGTACTGACCGGGGTTCGATTCCCCGGATGCGCATTTTTACAACATTTTATTTTTAGTTTTAAATTTATGATCTAGTTTTTTTTTTTTTTTCCTGGCGCTATTTGCTTTGGGGTAGTCCGTTTTATGTGAAACATTTCGTGAGACAATTACTGTTGCAAATTTGTGTGAGTCCGTCTTATGTGAAAGATTTCGTGAGAGAGCTAGATTGTGATAACATTTTATTAAAAATGATACTACTGCCAATCTGTGTGAGTCCGTGGAAGATTTCTGAGGAAGGTTAGATTTTAAGGAGTAATATTTATTAAAAAAATGGTATGTTAGATTGTAAGGAAGGAGTAATATTTATAAAAATGATGCTCAAATACGATTCCACATGAGAGTTACCCAATAATATTATGTTCATATTGTTTGATTTTTTAATTTTTAATTTTTTATTGAGCCCAAAAAAAAAAAGTCCGCCTATA
This sequence comes from Pogostemon cablin, assembly GCA_023678885.1. NCBI lineage: Eukaryota > Viridiplantae > Streptophyta > Magnoliopsida > Lamiales > Lamiaceae > Pogostemon > Pogostemon cablin. The sequence goes on along the minus strand of CM043009.1, from coordinate 24,393,771 downwards.
TATTTTTAAAAAAATAAAACTAGAGGAGAGATCATAGATAATTAGATACCACCTTAATTATTACACCACTTTTGAATTTTAAAATTCATGATTGTAAAATGCATTTCAAAATAAATACAAATCCCACTGATGATAAAAGAACTTGAAATGTAATAAACAAAAAAGCGAAAACAGTTCCAATTGTTGTTGCCTAGCTGAAAAACATTCTTTAAAGATATACAGATTACAGCAAAGGAGTTACAGTGGAAGATAATTCCTATGATCTTATTACAAGCAACAAGGAACATTGCTTTACCAGCAAGTTCAATGATGCCCACATGAATATCTTAGATGAAAACACTAGCAATAATTAGAGTAAACTAACAAGAGAATTCTTTCTTTCTCTTTTGGGGTGTGGGGGAGGTTAAGGTGTTCATAGAAAAATTGAGGTACCTTCTACAGTGTAAATGATGATGGAAATCCCAAAGAATCATTAAGATTGATGATAAGCATTCAAGTAGAAACTGTTGGCAATTGGATCTTATGGTGAACACGATTTGAAAAGAAAACAAGTAATTAATAAACAACGGAAGCATAAATCAATACCTGTCTTCTGGATTGGAGTAGAGGATGAATATCTGAGAAGAACTACCTCTTGTTCTTCTACTATATTACCCTAGTCTAATCCTGCTGTTGTGTGGTCAACAGTCTGCAGGATCACTCAATCTGCTCCTAACCACTTTTTAGACAAAAGAACGGCGTTCTCAATTCTTAGGGCATCCAGGAGCTGAGCAGACTATTATAAAGGGCTACAGTAGGGACCAGGAGGAGAAATTGGGCTGGGCCTCAATCAGATTTAATTAACCAAGCTTAGCCCAAAGCTTTTAATTAAATCCAATAATAATAATATAGTCCACTAAAATATTATTACTGCACTGCCCATCCAATCCCAAATTATGTTCTGGGCTCCTTATTATGAGCCCAATAATCTCCCCATGTTTAAGATATTCAATGCCCATTAATTAATTAAGTTACTGACAACTCAAATTAATTAATATCTCATCCGAGAGTAGTACCACTCAACCTTTTTATCATGCCGGAAATTAATCCACTTGCAAGATTTACATGATAAACCTTATGAGCTCCTCAAGGGGACATCATCAACCTAAATCAGACATGGATTCCTTCTACAATCAACAGCACACCATAGAGACAACACTACTTCCCAACTCACCAAGTTTGTTGATTTAATTCATTTAAATCTCACCCATTGATGAATCAAAGAAATACATACTGCCCTACGTGTCGAAGTTATTGTATAGGGATTAAGAGCATGGACATCCATAATAACAGAGATCAAGTTCTTCTATATAGACAGTACAAGTCGAACGATCTCAAGCGGTCCTACTCAATACACGCTAAGTGCACTAATGTGATTCTATAGTCAAGACAAACTAATTCCAAATCACACTACAACCATACCGATAGATAGTCCCCGTCTATCTCGGTTGTGAGCATCTGTTTATACTTTATAAGGAAACCGATAATATGATCTTCCGCGTGTTGTCGCACAACATATTATCTACAGTATAAAGTAAATGGACTTTTGCACAAACATATAAATAAACAATTTATAAAATGCAAAAACGTTTGATCATATGATTCTCATTTCAAATAAAATTGTTATTACATTGTTCAATACAAAAAGCAAGACTTTTAGTATACAAATCTAACAATCTCCCACTTATACTAAAAGACTACGCTGCCATATCTGCTGACACGCATCTAATCCCCATTCCTTCTACATGCCCATCGAACGCTTTCGCTGGAAGGCTCTTAGTAAAAGGATCAGCAAGATTATCCTCAGATGCTATCTTAGCGACAACGACTTCCCCTCTTTTAACGATGTCTCGTATCAGGTGGTACTTGCGCTCAATGTGTTTACTCGCCTTATGGGCTCGTGGTTCCTTCGAGTTTGCTACTGCACCACTATTATCACAATAAATTGTGATTGCTTTGGGCAAACCAGGAATCACATCCAAGTCCATTAAGAAGTTCCTGAGCCATACTGCTTCCTTAGCTGCCTCAGAGGCTGCCACATATTCAGCTTCCATGGTGGAGTCCGCAACGCATTTCTGCTTTACACTCCTCCATATTATGGCTCCTCCTCCAAGAGTATACACATAACCCGAGGTGGATTTACTAGCATCCCTATCTGACTGGAAATCTGAATCAGTATAACCCAAAGGTAACAAAGTATCTGCCCGGTAAACCAGCACATAATTCTTAGTCCTTTTCAGGTACTTTAAAATGTGATTTACCGCAGTCCAATGCCCTTGTCCTGGATTACTTTGATACCTACTGACCATGCCCACGGCATAACAGATATCCGGTCTCGTACATAGCATAGCATACATGAGGCTTCCCACTGCCGAAGCATAAGGGACCAGCTTCATTGCCTCTATTTCATGTTGTGTCTTAGGAGACATTTTCTTAGATAGAGGTATTCCATGTCTGAAATGTAGAAAACCTTTCTTGGAATCTTGCATGCTAAAACGAGCCAGGATTGTATCAATGTATGAAGCTTGGGATAAGCACAACATTCTTTTCTTGCGATCCCTTATCAATTTGATCCCAAGAATGTGTCCGGCTTCTCCTAAGTCCTTCATTTCAAACTGCTTGGACAGCCATACCCTTACGCCCGATAATACCTTTACATTGTTTCCAATGAGTAGAATATCATCCACGCAGAGTACAAGAAATACCACTACGTTTCCGTCACACTTCTTGTACACACATGATTCATCCGGACATTGAATAAATCCATATGACTGGATTACTTCATCAAAACGGATGTTCCATGATCTAGAAGCTTGTTTCAATCCATAAATGGACTTTTTAAGCTTGCACACTAGATGCTCTTCACCCTTAGCAATGAATCCTTCTGGTTGCTTCATATAGATGTTTTCCTCAAGACTTCCATTTAGGAAAGTTGTCTTGACATCCATTTGCCATATCTCATAATCCATATGAGCAGCAATAGACAAAAGAATCCGGATTGACTTAAGCATGGCCACAGGGGAGAAGGTTTCCTCATAATCGATTCCTTCTTTCTGAGTATATCCTTTAGCCACAAGCCTTGCTTTAAAGGTTTCCACCTTACCATCAGATCCTCTTTTTCTTTTATAGATCCACTTGCATCCAATAGCTTTTACACCATTGGGTGGTTCTACAAGCTCCCAGACTTGATTAGAATACATGGATTCTATTTCAGATTTCATTGCATTTTGCCATAATTGAGCATCTTTATCTTGCAGTGCCTCGTTGTAATTCCATGGGTCAATTTCATGTTCACCAGGGACCAAGTCAGAAGACTCTCCCAATCCCATGAATCTATCCGGTTGTCTCACAACCCTGGCACTACGACGAGGCTCCGCAGGTAATTGTGTATCAGGTGTGACACGCGGTGCAGTGTCCTGTGGTATATCCTCTTGTACAGTTGGTATTATGTTTGGTGTTTCCCCTCTTACTTCTTCTAGAACAATTTTACTCATGGGTTTGTGATTCATTATATAATCTTCTTCCAAAAATCTAGCATTCGTGCTAACGATCACCTTTTGGTCCTTTGGATTATAGAATAAACCACCCTTCGTTCCTTTTGGATATCCTACAAACAGACAAACTTCCGTACGTGACTCTAACTTATCAGTATCCGTCTTTAACACATGTGCCGGAGCACCCCAAATCCGAAAGTGTTTCAAACTATGCTTTCGCCCAGTCCACAATTCAATGGGTGTGGAAGCTGCTGATTTAGAGGGTACTAAGTTTAGAATGTAAGCCGCTGTTTCTAAGGCATATCCCCAAAACGAATTTGGTAGTTCCGAATAACTCATCATTGATCTTACCATTTCCATAAGAGTCATATTCATTCTTTCCGCTACACCATTCTGCTGGGGTGTGCCTGGTGCAGACAATTGGGATTCAATCCCATTTTCCGATAAATAATTCCTAAACTCTCCCAAGAGGTATTCGCCACCACGATCAGATCGTAGTGTCTTGATATATTTTCCAAGATGCTTTTCCACATCAGTCTTGTACTCTTTGAATTTATCAAAGCACTCAGACTTGCGGCGCATCAAATAAATATATCCATATCTTGAATAATCGTCAATGAAAGTGACGAAATATTCAAAACCCCCTCTTGCCTGGACAGACATAGGACCACATAAATCGGAATGAACCAATTCCAACAAATCCTTGGCTCTATACCCCTTTGCCTTGAAAGGCCTTTTGGTCATTTTTCCTTCCAAGCAGGATTCGCAAGTTGGATAATATTCCACTACTAATGAACTCAGAGGTCCATCAGCTATCAACCTTTGAATCCTACTTAAGTTAATATGACCAAGTCTTAGATGCCAAAGATATGTTTGGTTCAATTTTGAAGGTTCTTTTCTCTTATTAGTAGATGTATCATTCGTTTCAATTTGTTGCACCGTGGGAGAAATTGGATTAAGAGTGTATAAATTATCTATCAATGCACCATTACAGATAACAATTCTATTTTTCCTTATAACAACCTTGTCATTAAAAGAAACAGAATATCCATCCATAAACAATTTAGAAACTGAAATTAAATTCTTTCTAAAATGAGGTACATAAAGACAATTCCTCAAAACAAGAGTTTTATTCTTATTGAAAAATAAATGCACGTCTCCCACTGCAACAGCTGCTACACTTGTAGCATTCCCCATGAGTATGGTAATCTCCCCATCACTAAGCTGCCGGGTTTGGTGGAACCCCTGCATAGAATTGCAGACATGATCAGTGGCTCCCGTATCTACACACCAAGTGTCAGCAGATACAGCCGCTAAACACGATTCAACAACTAGTATGTAAGACTTACCATTCCTGTTCCCCTTCAGAAGAGGGCAGTCAACCTTGTAGTGTCCCGGCTGCTTACATTTGAAGCACTTGCCTCTAGGCTTCTTGACCGCACCCGTCTTTGCTTTCATTTGGTTCACCAGTGCTGGATTCCCTTGCTTCTTCTTCTTCCTACCGCCTTTCGGCCTAGGATGAGAAGCATGTTCAGCAACATGAACCTGAGGTGGTCTACGAAACAGTTCTTCCGCTGCCACGAGTTCTGTCATCAGTTCCGCCAACGTGTACAAATATTTGTTCATACCATAGTTCAGGCGAAACTGCTCAAAACTCCTAGGCAAGCTTTGGAGTATAATATCGACCTGGGTTTCCCCATCGATTTCTGTTCCAAGAACTTCCAACTCATTGAGTTGGCCCATCATCCTAAGGACATGCTCCCTTACGGAAGTGCCCTCAGCCATTTTGGTGTTCATCAAGACCGACATGCCCTTCGACCTAGCAGGACGACTCTGATGACCGAAAAGTTCCCTAAGATTATGCATCATATCATAGGCGGTGTCCATAGCTTGATGCTGAGTCTGAAGCACATTTGACATTGAAGCCAAAATATAGCACTTAGCCATCTTATCAGCTTTGACCCACCTATTATAAGCATTTCTTTGCTCTTCGGTAGAGGCATCAGTAGGTGCCGGAGGGCATTCCTCAGAAAGTACAAAGATGTAATCTTCAGCAGTTAAAACAATATCCATGTTACGCTTCCAGTCGACAAAATTAGTGCCAGTAAGTTTGTGTTCTTTAAGTATGACAGAAAGTGAGTTCAAAGCCATTTGAAAATCCTGAGAATCATAAATAATAAACAGATCAAACACTTCGAATTTACCAATTTATATTGAATCCCTCAAAACAATATAAAACAAAATTCACCAACATCTCAAGCACCGTGGATTTGCATGCCACGTTAGTGTGGACGTATACAAACCCGAACATTTACAAGAGAAGGTTTTACCCATTAATTTCATTTATCAACCTAACTTTATGATAAAATAATTAATAGTCGGTTTCTTTTTAGCCATGCAAATATCAGCAGTGACTCCGTTGGGGAGGATACTGATTATTCACATCTAAGTGTGTACCATTATTTGATCCCAAGTCCATTGCGCAAGCTTGTGTGCCTTACAGTTGGAGAAGTACATACGCGCTTGGGTAACTTCCTACGATCATCATAAAGAAGTTTGCACTAGTGATCCGTGAATAAAACCCATCCGTTGTGGAGGAAGGCATGTTGCCAACACGCAGGTTTACTCACATCACTTACAAACCAATAATGGAGGCCATGGGAATTTATTTACCAATCCCCTCTCCCACTTAGTTATTTAATACCGAGGGTTTTTGTCATGCATATAATATTAACAAATAAAATATACAATAAAGCATGCTTTTAATCCAAGTAATTTAAAATTAAATAAATCACATAAAACATGCTTTACACATATATAACAATTAATCGTCATGTTAAACAATTAAATCAATTATATAATTCAATTAATTGCAAAATAAAGTTGGATCAAAAATTGGGCCTACCTATTCCAAATAAAATTAGCAATTAATGAGCAGCCATAAAAAAATTAAAGCCCATTAAGCCAGCCAATTTATTTCCTTGGAACAAGCCCAAAGTTAAACTAGGCCCAACCACTCAAACAATTAATAAATAAACACATACAGGCCCAGCTGCTCTAAATAATTAATTACAACCCAGTAAGCCCATTACAAAAAAAACAGGCCCAACAGCAATTAATTAAAAAACAAGCCCAGCCCATTCTAGAGAAACCCTAGCCCATGTCCAGCCGCCACTGCCGTCAGCCTCCAGAAGCCACCGGCGCCACCAGCTGCCGGCGGTGCCGCCAACAGTCCACCGGAAACTCGCCGTTTCCCCACCAGCGACCTAGCTCCGCACCGCAGACAAACCATCAGCGCCCGACTTCCACGACAGTAACGACAGAGCCAGTACCGGAGCTACCAGCCGCCGCTACCGCCAACGCCGACGACACCCACAACCTTGCGCAGTCGCGCTGTCAGTACGCCCGAAAAAACGTCATCCGACCACTGCAGTGAAAGCTTCGCCTTGCCAATCCCGTCGGCAGTCGATAGTCGCCGCAACCGCTTCGCCAAGAACTGCCTCCACCGAGCCGACGCCGCCGTGGTCGATGCCCGCACCAGTGCCGCCGCCTCCGATCTGAACAGCCTCGACCACGTCGCCGATGGATCTGTCCCGATCGCACAGTCCAGACGCGCCTCGCCGTGAAGACGACGCCCCGTTACCGCAGCGCCTTCGTCTTCCAGCTCTTTGCGCTCTGACCGCAGGGCACCAGTGAACGAGCGCCGTCGGTTGAAGTCTCCGCCCCGACTTCGCGCCTCCATGACTGCCACCGCCGCTTTCGTCCCATCTGGTGTCGTCGCCAGTGACTTACCCGGATAGCGGCGTGTTATCTCCGTCGCCGGTCCGATTGGGACAGTCTCCCTGTCACCCCACCTTCTTCGATTTTCCCTCTGCCGCCATCGCCGCCGGTTTGCCTCGAATCGCCGAGAAACCCAGCCGTCATGCCTTTGCCGGCGACTGTCTAAAGGCCGTCCGTCTCGGTCGCCGCCGCCAGCCGCCGTCAGAAGCAGTCGCCGCCCCCAGACGTGACGACAGAGAGAGAGAGAGGAAAGGGGGGGAAAGGGTGTTGTGCGTGTGTGTGGAAGAGCAGGGCTGTCTCTCGAAGTGTGTGCCACATAATTAACAATTAATCAATTAATATTACACACAATACAAACAAACATGCCAGTCTGTATACACCATTTGAAAAATTCAGATTAAAACAAATAATCAATTAATCACATAAATCTTTACAAATCAGTTTCACCAAGAAACCATGCTCTGATACCAATTGTTGGCAATTGGATCTTATGGTGAACACGATTTGAAAAGAAAACAAGTAATTAATAAACAACGGAAGTATAAATCAATACCTGTCTTCTGGATTGGAGTAGAGGATGAATATCTGAGAAGAACTACCTCTTGTTCTTCTACTGTATTACCCTAGTCTAATCCTGCTGTTGTGTGGTCAACAGTCTGCAGGATCACTCAATCTGCTCCTAACCACTTTTTAGACAAAAGAACGGCGTTCTCAATTCTTAGGGCATCCAGGAGCTGAGCAGACTATTATAAAGGGCTACAGTAGGGACCAGGAGGAGAAATTGGGCTAGGCCTCAATCAGATTTAATTAACCAAGCTTAGCTCAAAGCTTTTAATTAAATCCAATAATAATAATATAGTCCACTAAAATATTATTACTGCACTACCCATCCAATCCCAAATTATGTTCTGGGCTCCTTCTTATTATGAGCCCAATAATCTCCTCATGTTTAAGATATTCAATGCCCATTAATTAATTAAGTTACTGACAACTCAAATTAATTAATATCTCATCCGAGAGTAGTACCACTCAACCTTTTTATCATGCCGGAAATTAATCCACTTGCAAGATTTACATGATAAACCTTATGAGCTCCTCAAGGGACATCATCAACCTAAATCGGACATGGATTCCTTCTACAATCAACAGCACACCATAGAGACAGCACTACTTCCCAACTCACCGAGTTTGTTGATTTAATTCATTTAAATCTCACCCATTGATGAATCAAAGAAATACATACTGCCCTATGTGTCGAAGTTATTGTATAGGGATTAAGAGCATGGACATCCATAATAACAGAGATCAAGTTCTTCTATATAGACAGTACAAGTCGAACGATCTCAAGCGGTCCTACTCAATACACGCTAAGTGCACTAATGTGATTCTATAGTCAAGACAAACTAATTCCAAATCACACTACAACCATACCGATAGATAGTCCCCGTCTATCTCGGTTGTGAGCATCTGTTTATACTTTATAAGGAAACCGATAATATGATCTTCCGCGTGTTGTCGCACAACATATTATCTACAGTATAAAGTAAATGGACTTTTGCACAAACATATAAATAAACAATTTATAAAATGCAAAAACGTTTGATCATATGATTCTCATTTCAAATAAAATTGTTATTACATTGTTCAATACAAAAAGCAAGGCTTTTAGTATACAAATCTAACAGAAACAACTTTACTTTCATATTAGTTGCATTGATCAACCAAATCAAGATTACACAAAAGAAACTCATAACAGACAATAGATCTTAAAAATCTTCATATTCCACCAGCATAACACAACCATAGTCCAAAACTCCAAGAAATTTTACTTCACAGCTCATAAACAGCTCACTGAAAAACAAGTTACAATGTCTCCTTTAATCACATCAATAGACCCAATTTTAAATTAAAAAGAAGCAAGTAAAAATTTGAAACATTAATCATTCCCAAAATTAGACATAGATATTTCAATAACACCAACATTCACCATTGATATTATCAATACAGTGTTCTTTTTTCTTTCACAAATGGAGTATTCAAAATGCATCACAAAAACATTACCAAAATCTCAAGCTACAGCTCATCCTCCATCCTCAAATACTCCCCAATATCAGCATGTCGATGAACAACAATCCCATTGGGATCCATTTTCCGGCAATCCACTGTACTCTTCGCTGCATCCCCAAATCCCAATGGCACATCAGACATCGAAAAAACAACCACCCCATCATTCACCTGTATGTTCTCAGTAATCCTACCCAACCCACCTTTCAACACACTATTTCCATACAAAAAGCTCATCTCAGAAGTGGGCTTAAGCCACACTTTGTGCTTCGCATTCGCAGCTAACAAATTCAAGCACTGTATCGTGAGGTGAAAATTTCCAGATTTCGTAAATTTACCGATTTGAGTTCCGAGGGAGACCAGTTTCTCGCGCTTGATGTTGGTGGCCCGTTTCACCAGCGATTCGGATACGTAGTAAACCCGATTCTTCTGCATTCGGAAGCAGTACCGGCCCGGGTTCGGTTCGGGCCCTTCGTGAGCTTGCGATTCGAGGGCGATTTTCTGGAGGTTGTTTCCGACGAATTTGTGGAGCTTGTTGAAGACGAGAGTTGTTTCATTCTCGTCGAGAGGTCTCATGGCGTTGATTTGTTAGGGTTTTGAGAATTGGGGATTTGGACGTAGGGTTTATATTGCTAACCTTATTATTGTTATCAGGACTTTGGGCCTTAACTGGTATTGGGCTTGTCATTTTAAGTAGTGTTTGGGCTATACTAGGCTCGGTTCGGACTTATTTTTACGGACTCATTTACCATACTGGGCTGGAGTTTTTTTTATTGTTTGAATTCAACCAGTGTTTAAAACTCAAGGACTTTGGGCCTTAAAGGGCTTTGGCTTTAGATTTCATGAAGTATTTAGGCTCTTCTTTAAACGGACTCATTAACCATATTGGGCTGGGATTTTTTTATGGCTTGAGTTTAACAATATTGTGTTTTAATTTTTAATGAAAATATTACTCCTATTTCATATTTTTTCCATGCTCATTTTTATTCTAATTAACTTATTTTTATGTTTTTGCAGTTCTATTTTTACTTATAAATTACGTTACTTTTTTTTTTTTTGGTATTTTCTTCTTTTTTGGATTTACTAGAATATTCTCATATTTAAACTATAATCTTTTCTCTACTTACAAAATTCAAATTAATTTAACTAATTAATAATCTCAATGAATTAGTCAAGTGTTAAGTCACATCACATACTTCTAATGTCAACATTTTCAACAATTTTTCCAAGATTAAAACTTGATTAGGTTTAGACTTTTCATCTTGCATCCATAAGAATGGATTTAGTAATTGCTTATAAGTTTAGACTCTAGAAGGTCAATTATAACTTAATTAAATTTATTATTGAAATTTTATTTAATTTTAGAGTTTTACTAAGAATTTATTGAGTACCAATGTAGACACATTATTTAAATCGTTAGATCAAATTATTGTTATCACCCATCATTAAATCAACTAAATAATTATTAAAGAACTATTTATAATTTACACATTCTATTTTATTTTAGAGTTTCACAAGGAAAATATTGAGTATTAGTGTGTCTATATAATTTAAATCATCAAATTAAAATATTTGTTATTATCCATCATTAAATCAAATAAATAATTATAAACGAACTACTTGCTACATTTTAAAATGGATTTATAATAAAAAGTGAGTAATTGTATTTATGTAGTGGGTGAGTTTCATGAAAATTTATTAATTATTTTGCATGGAATTATTTTCCACAAAATAAAAAATTAAAGATTAAAATAAAACGAATGATTATATTATCAATTTCTGAAAATTTTATTTAAAAATTAACATACATTCACTTTAAATTTGAAAATGGTGAACACAAAATGATAAAATAACATTACTACTCTTTAGTTCATGTGATATAAAACAAAAATGGTACATAACCACACATCTCTAGTTTGTCATTATGTGAAATAAAAACGAAAAATGGTACATAACCACACATCTCGCACCTATCAACTTTAATTACTAGTGATTTAATATATACTCCTATAAGTTAAACTATAATACGCGTAAAATAAAATAAAAGGTAGATAAATACCTTAATTTAATATTTTGTTAGTTTTAATTCAAGTAATCACACTAATTTAAAGAGTAGTCAACATTGCAGTTCGTTGAATCCAAAGAATCATATCATATCCACAAAAAAATAATAATGAAATAAAATTAAAAAAAATGAAGACATTGATAAATTAAACAAACCAATACTATATTAAACTAATAAAACTTGCAAATTACGAAAATAAAACATCAAATAAAATTATTAAACTTGATTAATTATATCAAAAATCAAATCCACCATCAAAATCAGCAGCATCGGAGATCATATCTCCGACCAATAGTCCACCAATTGCACCACCGAGGAGCCCCGCCCCTAATCCCATCCCAAACTTATTCTTCTTCGGCGGTTGAGGTTGCGTCACCGGCGGCGGCGGGTACCCGTAACCGGGTTGCGGAGGATACCCGTACCCTGGCGGAGGTGGAGGCGGATACCCATACCCTGCCGGAGGAGGCGGAGGATACCCGTATGCGGTTGGAGGTGAAGCAGAGGTAGCTGGTGGGTACCCTGCCGGCGGTGGATAGGCTCCACTCCCCACAGCCGCAGGGTACGGGGCCGGCGGCGGCGGATAGTGCCCGCTTCCCTCCACAGCAGGATACGCGGCGGCGGGCGGCGGGTAAACCCCCGGTGGTGGATAAGCCGAGCTGGATCCAGGGCCAGCAGGGTACGCCGTGACGGGTTCCGAATCGGCTTTACCCGACGGTGGTGCTGCGTAATGACTCCCCGCCGACGGTGGTGCTGCGTAATGACTCCCCGCCGACGGTGGTGCTGCGTAATGACTCCCCGTCGACGCCGCCGATGCATACGGCGGCGCTACGGTGGCGGCCAAGGTTTTTTCACCGAATTTATACGAAAAAGTGAGCTGACCTTTGGGCTTTCCGCTGGGCTTTCTGACTTGATAGCTCACAAATTGCTTGCCGTCGGCGGCAGGTTTCACCGGAGTATCGATAAGCTCTTTAATGGGGACGCTGACTTCGCCGACGTCTTTATCCCCCAAAGCTCGTTCGCAGACGAGCTTGAAATTCAGAGTAAGGCGGTTCATCTGAAGCGCCGCCTCATCCAGCGTGAATTTCATCGAGAAATTCCAGGTAGGGTTGGCGTCGCCGTCGTGATCCACTGGCGTTTTGGTCTTCTGCTTGGAGCGATCGTCGCCGCCGGAGATCGAAACGACGGCGTAGACATCCATCTTCGTAAACAGGTTGACATTGGTTAAATCCTTGGCGTATTGAAGCGTGATTTCTAGAGTGCGAGACTCCATTGATGAATTCTGAGATCCAAAAATGGGGAAAACGGATTGCAGCGGAGTTTTAGAGAGAGAAGAGGAAGAGTTCTAGAGAGAGAAAAATGGAAATAGGGAGTTGTAAATGGTGATGAGAGAGTATTAAGTATAAAATGGAAGAAACGTGTAGCAACGTCAACGACGTTACACGCTTTATGGCGTTATTAGTATTACTTGGTGGCTTCTTCAAAGGGTTTAAGGGTAATTATACATTAGCAGTTATTTAGTTCCTACGCTTCGTGCCGTCCCATTTCAATGTTTACTTTTTGCGCGTCTCATTTCAATACTTACGTTTTCCTTTTTAGGAATATGGGACCAACTTAAAAAAATTAATATATCATCCAACACTGATACACCTATTTACTTACATCAAATATTATATTTTTCCACCCACTATCTATTAAAATATAATATTTTTCAATCAACGTGAAAAAAACAAATGTAAGCATTGAAACGGGGAAGGGAGTATAATATACGTAATAATTGACTTGTTTATATTTAAATTATGTTTCGTCGAGTTAAATAATCCAATTTGTTTTAGTCTTTTGATCAATAATAATTGATTAACACTGAAAAAATCTCAGATTTGTAACTCATGACATCATCTCACGATTTAATTTAAGTAAGTAAAAAACTTGTCTTGATGAAACCGCATTTGGATTTTAATGGTATTAAAGAATATAAATAAAAATGTAATACTATACACAATATAACAAAACTTATAGATGAGTATTATCTTAAAAAAGTAATATTCCATTTCATTTCATGCCGTTAGAAGTAAAATTTAGATATAAATACATTGATAGTCATGAATAATTTGCCTAAAAATGATACACACACTTTCTTCTCCTAATAGTAAATTTTATTATTTTGAATGTGCGATTTAAAGTATTTAATTTCCTCTTTTTAAAAAAAATCATACATCGTCCACACTGTTTCCTAATACAACTATTATTATATATAAAATAATAATTATTTTTTTATCCGCGTAAAAAAAGTAAATAATAATATTTGGATTAGCTAAAGGAGTACTAAAAGTTAATTTTATTTACAATATGAAGTTACTCCCCTACCCTAATAATTAGGTTTGCTTTTTGTAAAGAATTAAGAAATATTATAGTGTTTTGATGTGTATTAAGGTGAGTTTGTTTTTTTACAAGAAGATTAAGGATAGTGAGTAGTTGTGTTAGTATTTATAATAGGTGATCAAACACCTAAGACACCATACGACACATAGGACAATGCTGAAGGTCCTACCGAGGTCCGAAGTCCGACCGACCGAGGTCTGAAGTTCGAGTTACCCAAGTCTGAGCTACCGAGGTCCGACCGACTGAGGTCCGAACTACTGAGATCCGAGCTACCAAGCCCATAGTGCTGAGGTCCGAGCTGCCGGGGTCCGTAATACCGAGTTCTGTCCTCCAGAGTCGGCCTTCTCTCCAAGTCTTCCACTCCAGAGTCGGCCTCCAGAGTCAGCCTTCTCTCCAAACCTTCCACTCCAGAGTCGGCCTTCAGAGTCGGCCTCCAAAATCAGCCTTCTCTCCAAGCCTTCCATGCCAGAGTCCGCCTCCTATCAAGCTCTCCACGGCTCGGCCTCCCAATCTCTCCACGCGCTCGGCCTCCCAAGCTCTCCACGCCCTCGGTCCTTCCGAGCTCTCCTTGCCAGAGCTGAGCCTTGTCTTGCCGAGGTCTTCCAGAGCTGGAGTCCTTCTAGTAGATGACTTGTCAAGTCATCTGTCATATCATTGTCAGGCTTTTCCATCTCCCAAAGCAACCTTTCATAACCCCAAAGGTCAAGAGCAAGATTCGTGTCTTTCGCATTTAATGTCCACTTGCTACTAGCATCTATGGTTAGAATAGTAGGCTCACCCCACTTGTATAAGAAGGGGGCTGCACCTTTATCTACAACATCAAGGCACCTCCATCTTCAACCTCAAGCTCAACATCACCTGCATCTTCATCATCATCACCACTGTAAAGGAAAATTATCTCTGTGATACCCGAACTTCTCACTGCTCATGTGCCAATATAATTTAATTTTTGTTATGTGCATTTTATAATTATATGATAATTATGTGGCAATTATGTAATAATAATGTGACAATATTTTTGCATTTTACTTATCCTTATATTTTATTTGAGACATCTGTGATAAAAATTATGACAATATGTGAATATATGTGTGCATAAATATTTACGTGCATTAATGTGGATATATATGATTAAATTATTTTATTTGTATAAATATATTATTTCTTAATTATTAAGTATCACACGTGTTCTCGTAATAATAATAGTTGTAAGAAAATATAAACGTATGTGTAATAATTTGTATATGTACTATATCTTAATTATTAAGTATTGCACGTATATTCATAATGGATAATAATAATAATATTAATAATAAATAAAAGGCGATGAGTATGGATAATAATAATAATAATAATAATAATAATAATAATAATAATAAATAAAAGGCGATGAGTTACCATGCGAGCATAACGTGGCTTAGTTACCATCCACATGAATTTGTTGGTTTAATAGACAGTTACGTGGCTTACCTTTCTACCTTAATTACAAACCTAGTATATATATGTGTGGAGGATTGATTAACGATTTGAGGTTAATCACACAGAAGGCTTCAGTTCGAAAAAAAAAAGAGAAGGGAGAAAAAAAAGAGGGAGGAGAGAAAGAAAAGGAAAGGAAGGAGTTCGTGCCGGAACGGGAAGGAAGAGATTAGTTATAGTTCTTCACGAGGTCTATAGTATTATTACTATTGTCGGAGTTTAGGTAAGTAGAAGTCTAACTACAATGCATAAACATGTTGTGTGTGAATTATTTGTGATTAATATGTGATAATTATGTCATGAATTATTTGTGATTAGTTTAATTACATTATAAATTATTTGGGATTAATTTGTGATACAAGTTGTGAATTTATGTGATTTGGGGAATGTAAGTGTCATATTCAATAATATTATTTGTAAATTATTTATGATAAATTTGAGATACAAGTTTTGGATCTATGTGATTTGAAATACTATAATTGTCCTGTATGGATTTTTGTAATCAGAAACTATTGAATATAGATCTGTATGATCTGAGAAGATATTGTTTATAAGATCTGTGTGATTTGAGATGAGATTATTATTCTAAAAAGGTATCCGTGTGATCCAAGGTGAAATTGTTATTCTATAAATGGATCTATGTGATTAAGGTGAAGTTGTTATTCTATAAATGGATCTATGTGATTAAGGTAAAGTTGTTGTTCCAGAAGTGGATCTGTGTGAATTGAAGTTAAGTTGTTGCCTTATTATGATTAAATGTCGATATTGATGTTGCAAATGGTTTATGATGCATATTTAATTGTTCTGGTTGCATACCATGAATAATCATAAAAAGCGTTTTCCCCCAAATTAATAAGATACTAATGGTGTGTGCGGCCACTATATATGCACTCTTTCAGGGACCGCCGAAAATCAGTCCGAGTCATATGTTGACTCACCCCATTCAGGGATCGCGGAACGATTCGAGTCATGTGTTGACTCAGCGAGTCGCTTATCGGCTCACTTTTATTCAGGGATCACGGAGTGAGCCGAGTCATGTGTTGACTCAACATGTCGTTTATCAGCTCATCTTTATTCGTGGTTCGGAAAAATTATCCCCAATACTTTATTCAGGGATCGGAAAAATCGATCCGACACTAAGTGTGTCTATTGAGCTTATTTGGGGTGCATATCATAAGTGTGTCGTGGGGATCCCGCAACATGAACAGTTTTCAAAATAAAAAGGACTAATTAGAAAGACTAGGAAATAGACGATAGAAAACTAAATGCATTTTAATGCACTGACATGCATGATTTCTACTTACTGAGATTTTTGTCTCACTAGTTTATGTATTGTAGGGGAGCCTGATGATGATTGAGTATGTGGTGTGTTGTGCAAGTTGTGGAGCTCCTTCAGGGTTTTGAGTGGATGTACATAGATGACGACTTGTTGGGCTAGGCCGTGGGTTTGTTTTGTTTCAGCTGATGTTTTGTTATGTCATGTAATAAGTATTGTCATGAGTTTGTCTGGATTGATGTGGTGTCAGAAACTGATGATGTATGTTAGACTATGGTTTTAAATATATTATGTGGAAAAAAATATATGCAGTTTTTATAATGATGATGTTTATGTTAATTAGTATTTGAATTATAAGTTATGTAAGGTGGGTCGTGTCAATCTCCCTCCACCACAACAAAAAACACATAGAGAAACAAACTCTCTACTTTAACTCACACAAACGTGGGAGGAATTCTTGTGTTCTTCTTCTTTTTACTTTTTCCATATTATGTTAGATTAGTCCGATTAAATCATATAACAGTCACATTAAACACTCACCTCACCCATCAAAAATCGACTATCTACATTTGGCGCTAGAAGGAGAGCATCCCCTCTGCAACTCCAAGAAATTATGGCGTCCAACTCTCACCAAACGAGCACAAGTTCAAAGGTTTCCAACTCTAAAGGAAAGGAAGCAACCACAGTAAGGGCCATACTCACAAAGTGGCCTTTATGAAAGCACAAGCTGAAGAAATTATGGCCCTCAAAAAAAGGCTAGATAAGTTAAAAGGGAACAACAGTTTGGGGTGAATGAACTACCTCTAGGCGAAAACCCATTCACACCAAACCTCATCTCTCAACCATACCAACCAGAAGTGAAGGTCCCTCAAATTGGCACATATGATGGCAGATTGGACCCCATGGTGCACCTAAAGAAATTCACGACATGGATGATTGCCCAAGGGAGCTCAGAAACTACCAAGTGCCGACTATTCTCGTTAACTCTCGGGGACACGACCTACACATGGTATAACTCACTTTCCCCAACCTCTATTAGGGGTGTAAACGGGTAGGGTATGGTACGAATACGCCCAATCCATACCCTACCCGTATCTTATTTTTATTACCCTTACGCTACCCTATTACCCTTAAATGTATCATCGAGTAGGGTACAGATAATATCCAATGGGTAATGGATAATCCGCGGATAAACGGTTATCCGAAATTTTAAATGGCTACCCTTGTCAACCAAACAATATACCACTCTAAAATACACAATGATGTTAGAAAATCAAAGTAAATGCAAAAGATTTAAAAAAAATGAAGAAGAAGATTGAAACGTGAGTACCCTACCTAAATTCCCCAATAATTAAAATAAAAATTGATATAAAATATTATAGGGTATCATTTTATTAGTTATACCCTTGAAGCCTTTTGCTTTCTTAAATCAAATAAGCAATGTGATGTACACTAGTATGTGCGTTATAAAGTGGAACCATTTTTCAAATTATATAAAAACATATATCTATATGTCTATGTATAAATATAAAATATAATAAAATATACTCCATATATATATATATATATGTATAAAGTAATCGGGTATTTTATAAATACCATATTCTACCCCTACCGTCAATATTTTCAAGCGGGTACGGGTACTACCCTACCCGATACCCAAATATGCTCTACCCTACCTTTACCCGATAGGGTATTACCCGCAGGGTATCCGAACTCACGGATAAAATTGATAGCCCTAACCTCTATCGGTAGCTGGGATGAGCTCTCCAAGCTCTTCCTATTTCAATTTGCCTACCTGGTCAAAGTGAAGGGCTCCAAGTTGAAGCTAACCAACATAAAACAAGGTTTGGAAGAGTCTATCCAAACCTTCCTCAAAAGATTCAACGAACAGAAGGCCACAGGAGAGAAGATGAGAGATGAGACATACACCGTGCTAGTTGTTCCTACGGCCAGGGTCAAACATGTGGGTGGCCGTCCAACGGAACCCTCCATCATCTTACGAGGCATTTATGGCGATAGCACACCACTTCATTCGGCTGGAACAAGCTTGGGAAGGGGTTAGAGAGAATTGACCTACCCATGAATAAAAATCCGACATAAAGAAGATCCAACCCACTAGAAGGCGGATTCAATCCACTCAACAGATCCGACCGAGAGCGGACTAGCTCGTAGGTAGATCCAACATGTCCAAAGGCAGATCTGACCTATCCACAGGCAGATCTGACCGAGTGGACCATTTCATGGACAGATCCGATATGTCCAAAAGGCAGATCCGGCCTACCGAAGGCAAAGTTGACCTATCTGAAGGCAGAAACTTTCCACACACTTGGTCCCACAAGGACCCACAAGATGAGCCGCCATGAGGATGTTCGAGAGCGTGTAGACTCGAAATTATCCTAAGCCCAAAAGTTCCCGAGTAGCCGAGGTGTAGACACAAAAAGGCTGAGCTCGGGGGCTAAGGCCCAACAGCCAGGGAAAAGCTCAGGATACCTTACTCAACCTCGAGCATAGGCACCGAAGCCCCTCCAAGCAGCCAAGGCATAGACCCAAAGGCTAAAGCTCAAGGGTTAAGGCCAGATAGCCGAGAGAGTAAGCTCGGAGAGCCATACCAAACCCCAAGCGTAGGGTCAATGCCCATAAACAGCGGAGGCACACGCCCAAAGAGGCTAAGATTGGGGGCTAAAGCCGAATAGCCAATGGGTAAGCTCAAGAAGTTGTACCAATCCCCAGGCATAGGCTCCAATAGCTAAGGCGTAAGCCCAAATAGCTAAAGCACGAGCTCACAGAAGCTCCCATATGAGGCTCAAACCTTACAAGGTTCAAGCCAAAGAAAGGCCTAGGTGCGAGCCCAAGAAGGCCCTTACAGGAGGATCACACCTTGCGAGCTCACCAAAGAATGAGCCACAACTCGCAAAAAGGTCATCGAGCCCCTAGGAGACTGCGAGCCCCAGTGTCCGAGCTCCACAATCTAAATGGCTAAAGATAAGTCAAGGGACAATAGACCCTTTGAAAAATCTCAAATAATTTAAGCCTTCATATATTTTATTTGGCAATAGCAGTGCATTAACCACTATGCTTATCTCTGTAGCCACCTCCTCATTTGTCTGGGACCATAATCGAATTTCAGAGGGCCAAAAATATGAGCCAAGTTGGATCCGACCAACATAGTCGATTGCCAAGCCATAGCAAGAGCCTGGAGCAAGAGTGAGAGTCCTAGAAAGGTGTCCTACATGACAGAAGCCGGAGGCTCACACTTCCGAAATTGAGTCCTCTGGACGAGCTACCACATAATTGAAGTGAGCAGTAGAGCTATATCCAAGATGCTCGACCCGCCGACGAGTTGGTACTCTTTTTTTCTACCTACGGTTTTTTCCCACCGGATTTTTTCATAAGGAGGTTTTTAATGAGGCCAACAAAGGGTCATCTATAGCCGAGAGACTAATCACTTTTATGAGAGGTTACTTCTTGCAATCCCACTACAAGCAGCAACCTTAGGGGCTAATGTAATAGGTGGTCAAATACTTAAGCCACCATATGACACACAAGACAATGCTGAAGGTCCTACCGAGGTCCGAAGTCCAACCGATCAAACTACCGACCGACCGAGGTCCGAAGTCTGAGCTACTGAGGTCCGACCGACCGAGGTCCGAGCTACCAAAGTCCGTAGTGTCGAGGTTCGAGCTAACGAGGTCCGTAGTGCCGAGGTTCGAGTTGCCGGGGTCCATAATGTCGAGTTCTGTCCTCCAGAGTCGGCCTTCTCTCCAAGCCTTCCACTCCAGAGTCGGCCTCCAGAGTCAGCCTTCTCTCCAAGCTTTCCACTCCAGAGTAGGCCTCCAAAGTCAGCCTTCTTTCCAAGCCTTCCACGCCAGAGTCGGCCTCCTCTCAAGCTTTCCACGCGCTCGGCCTCTCAAGCTCTCCACGCGCTCGGCCTCCCAATCTCTCCATGCGCTCGACCTCCCAAGCTCTCCACGCCCTCGGTCCTTTCGAGCTCTCTTTGCCAAAGCTGAGCCCTGTCTTGCCGAGGTCTTCCAGAGCTGGAGTCCTTCTAGTGGATGACTTGTCAAGTCATCTGTCATATCATTGACAGGCTTTTCTATCTCCCAAAGCAATTTTTCATAACCTCAAAAGTCAATAGCAAGATTTGTATCTCTCGCATTTAATGCACATTTGCTACTAGCATCTATGGCTAGAATAGTAGGCTCACCCTACTTGTATAAGAAGGGGGTTGCACCTTTATCTACAACATCAGGGCTACCTCCATCTTCAACCTCAAGCTCAACATCATCTGCATCTTCACCATCATCACCAATGTAAAGGAGAATTATCTCCCTCCACCACAAAAAAAAAAAAAACACAGAGAGAAATAAACTCTCTACTTTAACTCCCACAAACGTGTGAGGAATTCTTGTGTTCTTCCTTTTACTTTTTCTATATTATGTTAGATTAGTTGATTAAATCATATAACAGCCACATTAAACACTCACCTCACCAATAAAAAATCGACTATCTACAGTATTATTGGTGGGTGCCATTAAAATATTTTGATTATTTTGTTTGATTCCCATATACCAAAAAGAGAAATGTAACCATTGAAATACTCAAATTGAAAATATATACTGTAATTATAATTATTTACGGCGGGACTGATGGAGTATATAATTTGGGACTTTAACTGCGGTGCACCTGTTACACTGGTGCATCTAAATAATTTCAACCGTTAGATAAGATTTGTTTTTAATCTTCACCTTTCAATAATATAAAATAATTAAAAATAAGTTTATTAACTGCCCACTACCATTCAATATTACCCTATAATTATGCGGGTGCACCTCAAAATAATCCATAATTTGGATATAAATTATACTCTTAATTATCGGCCTTCGATAAATATTTATACTCTTAATTATTCGAATTTTTTTCCTTTAATCAAAATTAATATATTTATATTTCAAATTGAATATTTCATTAAAAATATAATACCCTTTTATATTTAAGTGTATATCCATTAAAATTCATTTTAATGTTATACTCCTAAAGTTTTACGTGCACACAAAGGATATCAATTCTAATAATTTTCCAACCACGCATCAATATATTTTGTGATATTTTTCTCATGTTAACTTTATCATATAACACTAACTTTATTTTAAATAAATAATTATCTATATCATTGCAAATATGATGATTTTTAAATTAAATTTATGAGGATTTTTTTCCCCTGTAAAATCCATAATACTTTCTAAAGAAAAAAAATGAAGTAACGAGGATTAATTTTTTAACTAATAGTAAGTAAATTGAAAATTAACACTTAATTATTTTCTTCTACATTTCCTTATTCTATTTCAAAACTATTTTTCCCCATGCAAGATTATTGTTTGTGATTTTTGGGGGTGTTGTGTACATAACTAAACTATTTTTCCCCGTGCAAGATTATTGTTTGTGATTTTTTGGGGTGTTGTGTACACAGTTATGGTTTGACCATTTTCTTGAAAGTTAAAGAAAAATAAACACTACGTAACTTTATTGCATTGGAATATACTATGACTATCCTACGAATATTTCCCCGTTTAGTGGATTATTTCCTAACAAGAGTTTTTTATTCTATTCTGTTAGAAATAATAAAAGAAAAATGGTTTTAATACATTAAATGAATGGGAGAAGACTCATTTTGCATTCTATATTCTTTACTATAGAATATAGGGGGGAGCTTTTTTGAAACCGTCAAAGGCGGGCAAAAATAAATATTATATTCATTAATTTAATAATAGTATTCATTATATTCACAATTATTTATTGCCAACTCATAGGCAATATATTTGCAAGTGTGTACAAGTCAACTTGGCTTCTGCCTTGTAAAAAATGAAAATGACGTATATGTCCTTTAGTAGCACTTGAATCCTGAATTCTAGATAACGACGTTCCAATATTTTATTTAGACTTTGCTGTTGATAATAATAATAATAATAATAATAATAATAACTTAATTCTCATTCATTATTTATCAAAACAATTTTAATAGTATGTGTCTTGTTTATCCAGAATCTAATTATTACGGATTAATTTAAACTTTAAAATTTTAGTAAATAAATACACAATTTTAATAAGTGATTTCAATTCCAACTATAGATCAAGATTCACTTGTCCAAATGATGTGGAAATAAAAAAAAAGAAGTTAAGTTTATAATCACTTGAGTATAATTTGAGGAGCCGATTGGTTCAAATTGCGTTAGAATTATTGATTTGGATAATGGTAAATGTGCAAATGAGTGTAATTACATCCCTTAGAGCAATTTTAATAAATTGTGCTGAAAATGTGCAAAATGTGTGCAACGTTGTGCAAAATTAGATATGAGGTTCTGCTCCCACAATATTAGGGGCCATTTTAGGTTGCATTGTAGGATTAATAATTTTAAATAAAACAGTAGTGAGTAGTTATATTATTTAATTTTTTATTGTGAAAATACTACTTTTTAAGAGCTTTTATTAGATTTTGTTGGGAAGGTAGTGTTTTTAACTCCACCCCACGAACTTGCTTTCTATGTCAAAAAAAAAAGGAAAAAAAAAACTTTGTATCTAATGACATTAAGCGAAATTCTCAACCGAATTTTATTACGCTAGACAGTGCTTTCCTGTTCTTTTAAATGAATATAGTTTATTTAGAAAAAATTGTATGCAAAATTTACAAAATGATTATAAAAAATGCAGCTATATATACTTATTTATTTAGATTTTGGGAAGCAGAGTGGCCATGTTTCGTCATTAATAGATTAATGAATTCTTATAATTTAAATATAATTGCAATTATAATATCCTTTGCATTGTAATTAATCATATAATGTATTATTAATTATGTGCGTTGGTTGTTTCATAATTTTATTTTTTCGAAATTAATAGCACCAGATAACAATTTTAATTGTGATGAAAATGTGCAAATTCTGTGCATTTCTAGTGTAATATATAAGACCATTAGTATTAATATTAATTTTATATTAATTAATTAATATCATTGTGGCTTAACTAATTCGTTATGCATATTTAAAGAGATGTAATTCCTAGTGCATTAATCTTATGTGTGTTGATGTATATCTTCAAATAAAACCGAAGATATAAAGTGCTTGGGTTTAGAAGACAGAGGCAGACATTCTCGTAAAATCTGTTATTCTTGGTAAATGAGATTAAAAAAAAAAAAAAAAAACCTCTTTACCAATAGAGAGTGGTTGTGAGTATAGGCAGAGAAACAACGGGTGCAATTTAATGAGAAATTTTTTAAATAAAGCTAAGAGAATATGATACGACCCAAAAGAGTAGCAGCCCAACATGGAGGCCCATTGGTTTAATGTTAAGCCCATCATGTAAAAGGCTGATAAATAAGGAAGTCTTATTGTTTGTGGGCATCAGAATAGATATTTGGCTAGGCTTCGTGTTTTCTTTCTCCCCTGTTTCTTCCCTTCTTTCTCGATCTTTTCTCTGTAATTCTCCCTCTCTGTAACCCTTCTTTCCTATTTCCCTTCTATTTCTTTGGAGCTTACACTCGCTCGAAGAGTGCCTATCTTGTATCTTCCTTTTATTGAATTAACGTCGTATCAGAATATACAAAGACTTGTCTTATTTGTGTTGAGTTAACCATATTTAATTAATGGACATTTTGAATATATCGTTAAAAACAAGATGAATCACACATTAATTATGCTTATAAACTTTTTTTTTCCTTTTCCAATCTATTATTTAAAACTAATTAATCTTATAAACGGAAGATCATAAAATTTACATCGTAAACTCGATTGTTCACGATTTATACAGGTGTTTGTGTTAATCAATTTGTATTTAGTCCATGTAATTTGTATTGAGAACAATGATTCTAAATTAACTATAAATCAATACAATGTACATTTACATGTATTATTCTAAAATTAACTAATAAATCAATACAATGTAAATATACATATACTATCTATACTAATTATTTAGTTTACATTAAAAGTTTTATTAAAATACGTATTTTTTTCATCGGATCATACATACTGATAATTAGTTATATTACATTTAATATACATATATATATATACATGTATTGCACGAGTTTCACTTAATATACACATATGTATGTGTATCGCACGTGTTGCTGTCAAATTTCAATCAATTTAATTGATATTAGGATTGTAATAAATAGTTTAAAATTTTGTATTTATTTAATTTAAAGTAATTAAATATGATTTTTGTAATTAAATTTTGTATTCTAATGTGAATTATTGCTCTGCATGTTTAACAATAAACTATTGCAATATACTTACTTTTTGGGTTAATCAAATAAGATCATAGATTTTAGTTTAGATTGAAAACACTAAAATCACACGAATACAACACATAATAAATCACAATAATAAAATAACCAAGATCGTTGGTAAACCTTTATATTTTATCTAAAATAAAATGTTAAGAGACAATACTTTGAAAATCCATAAATGGAAGACAATAATAGGGCATCCATGTAGTCCGTGTTTGGCCCAATTAGTTATTACTTTTATAATAGCCATGTGGATCATACTGGGTTCATTGCCAAACCTCTTTAATTGGGTCTCCCTTAATTGATATTTTCATCATCTTAGATTCTTAATAATAATAATAATAATAATAATAATAATAATAATAATAATAATAATAATAATAATAATAATAATAATAATAATAGTCTCCTGGTTTCGATTTCTCGTTATTTTAATTTATTTAAATAATTTAATAACAAAATATTTAATAAGTTTTCGTAGTAAATTGTGAAATGATATTGATTAGGATGCTGATATTTTGGGTTCTCGAACACAAGTTTTTTCACCTTTTTTTTTGTAATAATTTATTTAGTTTTTTTTGTATTAATTTAATTAGTAAGATATTAAATACTATTATCTCCATCCCAGGGAAGTTATTACATTTTTTTGGCGCGTAGATTAAGGAGTATAATAATATAATGTAAAGTGAAGTGAGAGAAATAATATTTAATATGTATTGGGTAGTTGTATTAGAGGTATATGTCAGTCACATGAGAATAAATTAATTATTTTTGTGTGGGTCTCATGTACTAAAAAGAAAATGTGTCAACTTTTATGAGACAAACCAAAAAAAAAGTGTATCAACTTATGTGGGACGGAGAGAGTAGTATAACAATAAGTGTTCATAGTTAATTGTCCAATCATATTGATTAGGATGCTGGTCTTCTAAGTTGATTCTCAGCTATCACAAGTTTTTTATTTTGTATAATTTAATTAGCAATATATTAAATATAATACAACAATATGTGTTCATAACTAATTGTCAAATCATTATTGATTAGGATGCTGGTCTATTGAATTCGATTCTCGACTAATTTGTCAAATCATTATTGATTAGAATGCTGGTCTCTTGTGTTCGATCCCCAGTGAACATAAGTTTTTTATTCTATATAGTTTAACTAGCAAGATATTTTTGTAATAATTTAATTAGCAGAATATTAAGTAGTATATAATATAATAATAAGTGTTCGTAGCTAATTGTCAAATCATATTGATTAGGATGTTGTTCTCTTAGCTTCGATTCCCAAAGAACACAAATTTTTTATTTTGTAATAATTTAATTAGCAAGATATTATATATGGTATAATATTAAGTGTTCGTAGCTAATTGTCAATTTATATTGATTAGGTTGTTGGCCTCTGGGTTCGATTCCCTTCTAATTTTTTATAATTTAATTAGCAAGATATATATTTAATTTTTTAATTATTTAATTACTATAATAATAATTATGTATGATAAATTGTTAGCTTTAAATATAAAGATATTATATATAATATAACATTAAGTGTTCGTAGCTAATCATCAATTCACATTGATTAGGATGCTGGTCTTCTTGGTTCGATTCCCAGCGAACACAAATTTTTTTCTTTTTATTTTTTAATAATTTAATTAGCAAGATATTTTTTTAATTTTTAATTATTTAATCACTATAATAACAATTATGTATGATAAATTATTAGCTTTAAATATAAAGATATTATAAATAATATAACATTAAGTGTTCGTAGCTAATTGTCAATTCGTATTGATTAAGATGCTGGTCTTCTGGGTTCGATTCCCAGCGAACACAATTTTTTTTTATTTTTTTTTTGTATAATTTAATTAGCAAGATATTTTTCTTTTAATTTTTTTGGTATAATTTAATTAGCAAGATATTTTTCTTTTAATTATTTAATTACTATAATAATAATTATGCATGATAAATTGTTAGCTTTAAATATAAAGAACTTTGCTCATCATATACTCGCATGAATTCTAATTTTACAAGAAACCAATAAAAATATATGAACTTTGCTCATCATATACTCGCATGAATTCTAATTTTACAAGTACTTAGAGATTCTTGAACGAAAAAAAAAATGTTCCAATTGCTTTGATATCGTTTCCCTAAAAAAAAATAATAATAATAAAAAAAAAATCAAGAAACATCGTTGAAATACCTAAATTTGTCAAAGTGGGGCGGTGAGCATGAGCACACAAACGTGGACGGTACCACTCCAACCCTCCAAATCCAATTAAATTGGGTATTTTTGATTATCCAGAACTTCTCTCTCCCCTTCATCTTCTTTCGCTCTCTAAGACAAACCCCCCTCCAAACACGGTGCAAATCTTTAATATGTATGGCGGTTTGAGGGTCTTTTTTAAAATTTGATTTTGACCCCTCGAGAAATTGTAGATGAATAATTCCTCTCCTCCTCCATTCTCTTCAGGTCGGTTAATCTTCTCTTCATAAGCTATGTTTTTACCTACGGTTGCTTTTTTGATATGTGGATGCTATTTAGTCATAAACCCATATTTGTATTGACCCCTTTTGCTTTAGAATCATTGTCTTTTGATATAATTAATTATCTGCTTAATTTTTTTTGGGTAAAACCCTTCATTTTCTTGATATTTATAAGACAGTTGACAACTTGCAGCATTTCTTATGCTTTTATTTTTGTTATTTTAACTGTTCTTCTCGGTTGTGGCGAAGGGTATCAATTCCGTCTTCTGGTTAGTTGGAATGATGGGTCTTCTGGTTAGTTGGAATGATGGGGTTTTGGAAGATGTTAGTTTACATTGGAATTTTTTTTTCTTTTTGCAGGATTTTGAAGTGTGGGAATTAAAGGGGGGGAATGGAAGAACCGGGGGGGCAACTAAAAAGGGCTTTGATTGATGCCTCTGCTGGTGCTATTTCGGGTGCTATTTCAAGAACTGTGACGTCACCACTTGATGTGATCAAAATCAGATTTCAGGTTTAAAGGCCTTCTCTTTTAATTTTGTCGAACATCTCTGTCTTGATCTCGGAAGGTGGCTATTTCAGAGTGGTTGTGCATTTCTTAAATTTCCTAGTGCTGGCAGCTTGCTTGCGTTCTTTTGTTTTGTTCTGAGATAAATTGTCTCGTGGGATGATTTTTTTGATGATGTGATTCTTGTTTGGATTGATATGTGGCTCTTCTGAAGTTATCTGAATTTTGGTTCTTAATTTTTCCGAATGGTGCTTTTGCAATTACTGCACTGTTATGTGATGATTAGTGGGCTTATTTAATTGTATTTCCCGTTGCAGGTTCAACTCGAACCCACGACACAATGGGCTTTGCTTCGGAGGGAAGTATATGCTCCATCAAAATATACTGGTATGCTGCAAGCAACCAAGGACATTTTCAGGGAGGAAGGCTGGCCGGTATGTAGTTAATTATGACTATTTGTCTTTGTTACAACTTAGACTATTTGTCTTTGTTTCCATTTAATTTTGATGAGTTGGAAAAACTTGGATTTCTGTCCTTATTTTCCAGTTATTGAGTACATTATGGTATCCCAGTTTATGTTCTTGACTTCTTGCCATTAGTTCATTGTGCATAACGGAGTCGGAATCCATATCCATTATAGAAATTTTCACGATACATGAATACTATGGGGACATATTTGTAGAGTTGTTAAATGTGGTTATTCCCACTTTGGGCTTGAGGTTAGGATCAGTTCATGTGAAGATGAGAAAAACACACAGTATAGCACCGACACATGCTTGCGAAATTATAAACATGTGCTAGCTGTCTTTTTCTAAATTTCAATTGTGGTGTGAATTGGAATGTACAACTAGGAGTCTTAGAACAGCATGCTGTTGATACATAATATCGGAAGGATGTTATTTTGAGAACTTAAATAATGCTGTCGAATTACTTACTTTTGGTGTCCTTAGAATGTTCCAAAATATCTCTGGAAAATTAAGAGAAGATTAGATGCAGGAATGTCATGTACTTCCTTTCATTTTAATTTATCTGATGTCGGAAAAGATATTATAGCAGAAAAGTGAATAGCAAAGAACAACAACAAAAGGAATATAGAAGATAATAGATGGGTTACTAGAACAAATCAGGAAGGAAGAGACAAGGAAAAAGAATTTTGTGAGGGAGAGAAAAGGGTATGAAACATAGTATCTGAAATTGTAAATGTCATGACATCAGGTGCAATGTATATAGGGCTGGCTTCTCATCTGGGTGTGCATTCTCGAAAAAGAAATTGATGGCAGTGAAAGTAATTTATGCATGTTGTTTTATGATTTTGGAGGTCTCTGTGATGAGAAAGGTACTTAGTGGTGCATCATAAACAAATTTCTCTATATTAGCTACACATGGTTCTAATGTTCGATGCACTGTTTGAGTTCTCATCATGAGATATTATAATTATTGAACTTCCATTGTATCCACCATGGTTCTGCTTCCTGCTCATTTCATTTCATGTTATATCTTAACAGGGTTTTTGGAGGGGTAATGTTCCAGCCCTGCTTATGGTTATGCCGTACACAGCAATACAATTCACAGTTTTGCACAAACTGAAATCATTAGCATCTGGCTCATCCAAGTCAGGTTGGAATGTTTTCTCTTCTATTCCAAGTTTGCAGTTCTTGAAGTTTCTTTTCTGATATTAGATTGAATGTATTCTATATTAGCTTTTTTGCAGAATTGAATCAATTGATGTCATGTTGACTGAATCCCTAGTTAAAAAAACTTAGATGGTCATCATGTGCACATCTTTATCTTATATTTTGGTTCCTGATTTTTTCGACGTTACCCTATTTATCATTATGAAGCGTGTCTTTTCAGATTTTTATCCTCAAATCCTTTTTTTTTCTACTAAATTATTTATGTATTCTTTTGTTCCAAATGAATGAAGTTCTCATACAAATGTTTGACTCATTTCTCCTTTCTAACATATTGTTCCCTCATTTTCCTTATGCAGAGGACCACATAAATATAAGTTCGTATCTTTCTTATATTAGTGGGGCATTATCAGGTTGTGCTGCCACTGTTGGATCTTATCCATTCGATCTTCTAAGAACCATTTTAGCTTCACAGGGGGAACCAAAGGTATTGATTTTTGTTCACCATCCTCACATGTTTAAAATAATTGATGCATGAAAAGAAAACATGCGATTTAACCTTATGAGAATTTGTCTCGGGTAATGTAGTTCATCATCATACAATTGGTGAAGGGTTTGATCGTCTTAGGTATGGTTATCATATGAGAATTATTTCATCAAGTTAGTGAAAAGATTTTGGGATTAAGGATTGAGAATCCTTGTTGAAGTTTTATTCGGTTTAGGTGGTGTAGCTTATGATTTTCTTTGCGATATGTCATATTCTGTTATCTAAACTACAGACACATCATTCCTGCTCCGTTATTTGATAAAATTCGTGAAAAAAAATTAAATGAAGTCTTAAAGTTGGGTGCCGTATCCTTGATCAGATCTATCCCAATATGAGGTCTGCATTCACAGACATACTTGAAACAAGAGGCTTTCGGGGTCTATATGCTGGATTAACACCTACCCTGATTGAGATTGTTCCTTATGCTGGATTGCAGTTCGGAACGTACGACACATTCAAACGTTGGGCAATGGTGATCCTCCTCCCCTCCCCCCACCCCCCACCTCATCCCCCTATGTATGCATCTGGATTGAATTTGAATTGGTTTATTACTCGTTTAGGCCTGGAATCGTTATTTATATCCTCATGCTGGCCAAGTCAATGATTCTCTCTCAAACATCCAGCTTTTCTTATGTGGATTGGGTGCTGGAACGTGTGCTAAAGTATGTCATCCACTCGATGTGGTGAAGAAGAGGTTTCAGGTACATCTTGTCCCTCAAGAAGTAAGTTTAGAGTTATTTCTCTCACCCAACGCTATCTTACTCGGGTAATTATTTGCTTTTAGGTTGAA
Source organism: Pogostemon cablin (assembly GCA_023678885.1). Lineage (NCBI taxonomy): Eukaryota > Viridiplantae > Streptophyta > Magnoliopsida > Lamiales > Lamiaceae > Pogostemon > Pogostemon cablin. The sequence goes on along the minus strand of CM043009.1, from coordinate 24,362,955 downwards.
GGACTACAACGTGATCCAAGATATGGAGCTCGTGTACAACATGATGCTTACAGAAATATGTACGACGCCCTACGCCAAATCCTGCGTTCAGAGGGTTGGCATGGTCTTTACAAGGGCATTGTCCCTTCTGTTGTCAAAGCTGCACCCGCCGGTGCTGTAACCTTCGTTGCTTATGAATTCACATCGGACTGGTTAGAGTCCATCTTGACTTGATTAACCAGTCCTCGACTCGATTTTATCCTTTTCTTTTTCTTCGTTTCGCCCTATGAGATTCATTTCTTTTAGTCCTTCATTCTTTCTGCATCATAGCAATATAGCTAGAGTTTGATTTTGCAATCTGCCCACCTAAAGGAGGGTATTATTGACTGTTCATAGGTGTAGCTTTAGCATGAAATAGCAAGAATTAGAACAATTTTAGGTTCTTATGACATGTGACAACTGTATTATATTTTTGTTCTGTTTTTGTTTTAATCATAAAGTCATATTTTGATAATCTTTTTTTTTAATATTGAGTGAATAATATCTGATGAATCTATTTTAAATTTTTTGGCTGTATGTTGTTTTATATGTATACTATCTACAACAAAATAAACATATGTACATTAGACTATATAAAATAAATGTACTTGGGAATGAAGGTCTAAAATCATCTAATTAATTGTTTAATTAAAATAAATTGGATTCATGATATAAAATTAAAACTTCTTACATCTTACATCAGTTCATAAAAAAATAGAACTACAATCTATAAGTCCTTAAGATTAATAATTATGATTATGATTTTACGTATGTACAATTCATATTTGATTTTACATCTAACAATGTTTAAATCAATTATATAAAAAAGAAAAACTACTAATAATCGAAATTCATGCAGAATGATGAAACTATTACATGCATATGTTCTTAGTATACATCTAGATTCAGTATCATATACAGAAAATATCAAAATTTACACAAAAAAAAAAAAATTGGTTCTCATTGTTTTGAATATTCTGATCCCTAGTTTGGCCCTGGTGGAAATTGAACCTGAGGGTTACTGGGCAAATTGCCATTGTCATTGTCATTGTCATTGTCCCTTCCGGTAGTCGAGACGCTGGCCGTCTCAGCCACGACACGGGGACGTCGAGGCGAAGGTGTCGATTGGTTGTCATCAGAGCTAGCTTCGTTCCTTCTCCTCCTCCGGCTCTCCAATGAGAATCCATGAGCTGCAGCCTCGATTAATCTACTCGTGGGAGGCCTGGTCCTCGTGCTGTATCTCCTCTCACCTGGAGCTTTTGAACGGCAGTGATCCTCCGACTGCTGTGGAGTGTTGTCGTCTTGCTCCTCCACGACAACGACGACATCCAAAGACTCCGAGTAGGGCAAGTTGAGGTCAATTAATACACGGGGAATATTTCCCGTTGACCTCTCTTGAAATGATGAATGCTCGGGAATGGTTAGTACTTCCCGAGCATTTGAGGAGTCCAATAGGATATCTTCCGTTGGAGGCATTGATGAACATGGTAATTCTTCATCAACGTTTTTCTCCAACGAAGTAGTCCTAACTTGTTGTGCACTTGCATTTGAGGAGTACTCCAATGTAATATCTTCCGTTGGAGGCATTGATGAAGATGGTAATTCTTCATCAATGTTTTCCTCCAACGGAAGAGTCCTTACTTGTGCACTTGCATCGAGGAGGCTCGTATCCACAGCTACCGTAGTCATCTCGACAACATTATTTCCTCCAATAGGCTGAAGATACAACTCACCATCTCCAACCCTAACATCATAATCAGAATCGGGACCAAAAAATCCCGATTCATTACGAACTCTACTCAAGACATCGGTTATAGAGTCGAAACACTTGTCTCCTTCTCCGGTTTTCTCCTGGGGTATGTCTTGGCCCCTGGCATGACAAAGAACAAACACTCCCTCCTCCCAAGTTGCTTCCCCACCTCCGGCCTCCACCCCCTTGCCACCAAGACCGGCCACACCGTGTTCCAAAACAAGTCGCTCGACCGAGCCTTGCCTATCCGGAAACCTCCGGATAAGAGCTTCGTTTTAACCTCCAAAGTCAAAGGCTGGGGAGACACTCTCGTAAGATCTTGTTCCCCTTCACCTAGGCCAACAGATTCTACGAGAATGTCTATCCCAGCTATTGCCTTCAACGAGGCCACATAGTCTACAATCGACATCCTACCTCCCTTAAACCTTTCAGAAACCTTAAGATAAAGAATCAAACTATCAGCACAAGTTGATAATCAAACAGAACACAATCAATCAAAAGACCATACCTCAGACAGATCTCTTTGACATTCTTCAGACACTTTCCGAAGCATCCGAGACAGCAGAATCTGCTGCCTCGATCCAGAAAAAACCCTCCAACAGAACACCCCTTTACTACTCATGATCTTCCTGTTATAGTTCCATCTTAGAAACTCAGATGTTGAGTAGAACTTCCCATAGTACTGTGACAGAATCGCGCCCATTCGTTTAACCTCGACAAAGCGTCTAACTCGAAGAAAATCCCTCTCGTGCACGTACAGCCCCAGAAGGAAGCACTTCTTCACATCCTCATTCCACTTCTGGTCATCCAAACCAGGCACTAAGCTGGTTCTTGAGCCACCATGACATGTCAGCATGGTTGGAATAATAGGCATTGGCAATCCATGGAGGAAGTCAGGGTTATAATCAGCTGCAGCGCGGGGTACAAGCTGAGGAAGTTGAGCTTGATACTTGTCACCTACACGTGGCTTGATCTTAGGGTTTCCAAATGTATCAGCTGGTGTGATGATCAGCTCAGGAATTTCAGCTTGATATTCGGGCCCGATTTGGGGTCCCTCCGACCCGAGTTGTCTTTCAGACTCCGGATCAAATGCGACTTCATTCGAGTCTGATGACTCGAATGAAGCTCGAACGGCCGCTCTACGATCTCCACGAGTAATAGCCATCTGCTGAAGAAATATATCAACACATTTTAACAAAAGATTAATGCACTAGTAATTAAATAAACATGCAAATTAATAACAACCTCAAAAAAAAAAAATCTTGAAAAATGTTAGGTTTTCTTTTAGGAAGATAAAACCCAAACTATTAAAATTGATCATTCACCTATAAAATTAATTAAAACCCCCCTATTGATCCAATCGATAACCCCATTAATGAGTTCATCAAAATTCAATGTGATCCATCTCTTTAGAATTAAATAGCATGATTCTTTTGTGTAAAAAAAAACACATCAAGAAAGCTATAAATATACATTTACATACACATACACATATACATATACAAATACACATACATAGCAAGAAACTATACATACAGATTTATATATGCAGGTATTTGTACCAAGAAAAAAGAGTCGAAGGGCAGGTGTGGAGGGAGTACTCTTGAATGCTGTAAAGAAACTGTTGGAATACAAACAAATAAAGAAATGTATAGGGAAGAAATGACATGTAGACATAAGAGATACAAAAAGCGTATATACACCTATGAATATATGCATACAAAAGTTATATATATATATATATATATATATATACACAAAACAAAGAGATACAAGGGTAAAATTGAACCAGGGTTTTCTTGAATAAGAGCACGTGGTGAATAAATTGATTCGGAGAAAAAATGAAATAGCAACGACAGTTGAAAATAGTAGAAATTATCACTATTGGTCGAGTAAGTATGGTAAAACCAATTTTAGTCCTTTTAAGTATTAAATTTCTCAATTTCAGTCCATTTTTATTCAATTTTAGTCCTTTCTCATCCGAAAATACTAATTCCCACCCGAATATGCAACGGTTGACAAACGCTTGGGAATTTTGAAAAAATTTGACTTGAAAAGCTTATGTGGCGGTCCAATTATTTTATATTTTCCCAACTAAGCTTGCCACGTCCCTTTCTCTCCAATTACCCGACCCGACCCGACCCAGTTCTCCTTCTCCGACTCACTGCCCTCTGATTGTTCAACCTTTCCGCCGCCGCCGCCAACGCCAACCTACCCTCTATCTCTTCCGCTCCATTCTATTATTCATCACAATTCGATTGCAAATCCTTATAATTACAAATACCTTAAATATAAAAACTTAACAGCAACAAGAACCCCTTTCATATAAGATTTTAAATTCAGATCTAATGTCAAGCCCTACTAAAATTCACACCAAATCCTCTCATCTATCAATTCACAAAAAAGAAATTTAAGAGAGAGTGCAGGTAGTAAAAGAGAAGGCTGCGGACATGGCTGGCGGCGAATCGGAAGTGTCAGGGCCGAGTAGAAATCATCCCAAAGCGAATCGAGGGCGGTGGACGACATTTGTTTGAACAGGAGGTAGGCTGGTGGTGGAGAAAGCTGCAACGATGGAGGTGTGATGGCTGGGACGCTGGATATTGGAGCAGAGGGTTTGGATGGATATTAAATTATTTACTGTTTAATTATTAGTCAAAGGACTTGCAACTTAGCTTCTCATATCAAAAATTTCAAGATTCCTTTTTTTTTTTTTTCAATAAGTGAGAGATATGGGGTGAGCATAAATTTTTCAAAATCGCTTAAACCGCCCAAAACGCACCGCCACTAACAATATAATTACATAAATCGTATTTTATTTTTATTTGTGAAAACCGCACCGCCAACATATATTATGTACATATATACTATATGTATGAGATTTAAACTAATTTAAATGTTTGAATCTCAATTTGTTATACACATGTAACCTTTGCTATTGTCAAATTTTATGATCTTAAATTTTCTAACAAATGATGATAACTTAAAAAAAACATTCATGATAATTTATTATTTAAACTCTATAGAGACATTTAAATTCATGATTAGAAAGAGATACAATATAAATTTAAAATAAAAAATGAGTTCTTACTGTCAAGAAATTGATATTTTAGACTAATTTAGAATTATGCAATTGTAATTGTTATAATGGGTACATTTATTGAAACATATATATTTATCTATATTTAAGTTTCATATTATTTATATAGTTGTATTCAATCTTATTATTAAAACCGCTAAACTGCCAAAACCGACCGTCAAACTGCAAAAAATCGATCGATGATTTATAGTTGAAAAACCGTGATTTTTAACTAAACGTAAAATCGAACCGCCCATAGCAAGACAATTTAAATTTTGTCGAAAAATCGCCCAAACCGCACCGTGATCACTCCTAGTGAGAGATGCGTGCATATAATATATTCAATAGAATTAGTATTTTTTCCTATAAAAAAAAGACTAAAATTGAATATAAAAGACTAAAATTGAGAAATGAAATATTTAAAGGATCAAAATTGGATTTTAGCATACTTACTGGACCAATAGTAAAATTCATTTTATAAATTAATTTAATATGATTATTTTGATTAATAATTGATTTTAAAAAATAACACCAAATATAATATATATATATATATATATATATATATATATATATATATATATATATATATATATATTAAAAAATAACTCCTTTGACATTTTTTTTTGTTTCTCTATATTTTGTGGAGTAATTAATACACAATCAATAGCAAAATATAATTGTAAGCAAGGTTGCACATATACTTGCACACAATATGCTCGTGTGTGTGGTCGCACGAAAAATCAAGTATAAAATCTCACGTCTAGTAAACGTTGCATGCTAAGGATATTGATACCTAACTTTTTTAGGAGAAGTATTAATTAAAAAAAAAATTATAGATGTTGTCAATTTTTAAAAATAAGAAATAAATGTAGTATTTTTGCACGAATTTCTTATTACATTTGGATGTTGCAATTCTATTTGTAAAGTATTAGATAAATGACATATAAGTGAGTGATAAAATTTTTACTCTAAAAGAAAAATATCAACTCGCCTAAAAAGAAAATATTGAGATTTTCCAAACAAGAACATTTCTCATCAATTGATATAATACGAAATGTAACACTAAAATGTAATAATAGTATAAATGAATATCTAAAAGCTTACTCTATAAAAGATCATTAAATTTCTTATAAACGTGATAATAATCAACAAATTAATCATAACATACTCCTATTTCATTAAAAATAACACGAAAATGAAAGAAGTAAAATCCAACATTTTGGCAGGAAAAAGAGGGGATGGACTATGGAGAGAAGAAACTTATCGAAAATAGTGTGAAGGCTAGATTTGAACAATAGTATATAATTATGTTTACATTAAATATTGAATTAATATAATTACTTTAACATATAGATGAGGCGAGTCTAGCTAGTCAACAAAGCCCAAAATTTATTTATAAATTGGAAAATCTAAATAAGAGAATCAAGTATTCAAGCCAACCAATTAACAATTAAACTGTATATATATTATTAAGTTTACAGTTAGGATATTAATTAATTAATTATAGGTGCCAATAGAAAAAAAGTTACTCCTAATAAATTGATGATTATGTAATACTCATCATAAATTCACAATTTTCTCATTTATTTGTTTTAAATCATCTTTATTTTCCAAAAAAAAATGCACTTAAACTAATAATTTCACAATACATCTTAATATTAAAATTATCATATCACCGTAGCACTCTTATTCACATAATATACTTTATTTTATTTACTATTAAAAAATTAAATTACCACCCTTAAAAATTAGTCAAAATTTTATATTTTCTCGAATTCCATAACTACTACAATTGCAAACTTATAAAACTAAGGGAATATTAACTACAACAAATTAAATATATACATATATATATATATATATATATATATATAATTAATAAAAAATATTAGTATTTTTTTAAAAGAAAATAAATGTTTAAAATTTTATTCAATTAATATAATTAACTACAGATTCAAGAGATCTAAAAATGAAAAGAAGAAAAGCCGAGAAAAAAAAATTGAAATCAAGCTTGGGATTTTTCTTTATATATATACTGCCCATGAATTCATAAATTGAAATGGTGTAACCAATTAATCAATGAATGCCTCATAAAATGTTTTTTTTATATAAATTAAAAAAAATGTATATCGAAGAGTAGAACATAACATACCAAATTTGAACGGAAGATGGATCTGCAGCTTTACCAATCGATGCAATTTTGAACACCTGCCTTCAAGAATATCTATGAAGAAAGGAAAGAGTACGTAGTTTGATATAAGTAAAGAAATTTTACAATGGATGCTTTAAAAACACATTTTTCATCGTTAAATAGAAGGGCATCTTTAGGGCTTATGCATCAATTGTCGATCGCCAAAATTATTTCTTATATTTAAAAAAGTTGTGAGTGTGAATCGATTACAACCTCCATTAAATGGCAAACTTCGCGTAAAGAAGGTAATATTGTTGTTTTAAATCACGAAAAATAATATAAAAGTTGTGAGTGTGAATCGATTACAAACTCCATTAAATGGCAAACTTCGCATAAAGAAGGTAATGTTGTCGTTTTAAATCACGAAAAATAAAGTGCGCTTGGACACGAGGTCCGCATATTCCTTAAGAATAATACATTTTCGTAGTTAAATAGAAAGGTATCTTAAGGTTTTTCAAAAGAAACTGTGAGTGTGAATCGATTACAAACTCCATTAAATGACAAACTTCGCATAAAGGAGGTAATTTGTAGTTTTAAATCTCAAATAATAAAGTTAAAAAATCTGTTAAGTGTACATAGATTACAAACTTCCGTTAAATGACAAACATTGCATAAATGAGGTAATGTAGTTGTTTTTAATCTCGAATAATAATAAAGTGTGCACCAGAATGGGTCCCACATAACCAATACATACTTCAAAAATACATTTTTTTTCAAGAATATTTTTAGGGTTTTTTTTAGCTAGAATTTCTGTAATCTATTTTCAATCGTCGTAGTCACTTTTAATTTTTTTTAAAAAAAAAGCTGTAAGTGTGTCTCTATTACAAATTTTATTAAACCTCACAAAAGAAGTATATAGCCGTTTTAAATTATAAGTGCATCGAAGGTCTACATAACCAATTTACAAAGATATACTGTATGCTTAAACAAGACTCACCACAATTTATTTTGATTAAAAAATAATAATTATAAATTAAAATATTAGGACTAAGCAGGTTGCACATATATTGCATAATAGTTGCACAGGATATGCTCGCATATAGTATCATACGAAAATCAAGAATAAAATTGCACGTCTAGTCACATGATACATTGAAATCGATGCAATTTCTTAGAGAAGTCTTTAAAAAAAAAAGTAAAAAAAATGATTTGTGTTGTCATTTTTTTAAAATAAGAAATAAATGTAGCATTAAAGGAGTATTAACTACAACAAACTAAAGAGAAAATATAATTAATAAAAAAATATTAGTATTTTTTTAAAAGAAAATAAATGTTTAAAAATGTATTCAATTAATATAATTAACTATAGATTCAAGATCTAAAAATGAAAGAAGAAAAGCCGAGAAAATAAAACTGAAATAAAGCTTGGGATTATTCTTAATATATATTTATATATATATACTGCCCATGAATTCATAAATTGAAATGGTGTAACCAATTAATCAATGAATGCCTCATAAAATATTTTTTTATATAATTTTAAAAAAAATGTATATCGAAGAGTAGAACATAGACATAACAAATTGAATGGAAGATGGATCTGCAGCTTTACCAATCGATGCAATTTTTAACACCGGCCTTCGGTGGCGGACGCAGAATTTCCGTTGAGGGGGGCCCAATTTTTCTCATACAATAGTTCGTGTTTTTTGTTCTACAAATTTTAAGAAGAATTATTTTATTTACAAACTTTTATTAACATTTTTCTAAAGATGTTTTAGTATTTTTAATTGTATTATATAAGAGTAACAATTTTAAAACTAAAGTCATTAAAATTATTAAATAAATATGTTATTTAGAGGAAAAATAAATAAATAAAAGAAATAGAAGAGAGGAAAAAAACATGAAACGAACACGGGACCTTTAAAACTAAAACATCCTCACTTCACCACTTGAATACAAAGGTATTTTAAAAAAAATTCTATATCTATACTAGTATTTTTTTAGAAGTTCAGGGGGCCAGTGCTCCTAACCCCTTAGTAAGTCCGCTTCTGCCTGCCTTCAAGAATATCTGTGAAGAAAGGAAAGAGTAGTTTGATATAAATAAAGAAATTTTACAATGGATGCTTTAAAAATACATTTTTCTGCGTTAAATAGAAGGGCATCTTTAGGGCTTTTGCATCAATTGTCGATCGCTAAAATCATTTTTAATTTAAAAAAGTTGTGAGTGTGAATCGATTACAAACTCTGTTAAATGACAAACTTCGCATAAAGAAGGTAATGTTGTCGTTTTAAATCACGAAAAATAAAGTGCTCTGACACAGGTCAACATAACAAGTTTACAATATATATGCTTTAAGAATACATTTTCGTAGTTAAATAGAAAGGTATCTTTGGGGGGTTTTTCAATTAATTGTTGATTGTCATAATCATTTTTAATTTAAGAAAACTATGAGTGTAAATCAATTACAAACTCCATTAAATAGCAAACCTTGCATAAAGGAGCTAAATCTAATGTTGTCATTTTAAATCTCGAATAATAAAGTGGGCTCTGGCATTGGGTCCACATAACCTTTGCAAAGATAAATATATTCTTTAAAAATACATTTATTGTCGTTAAATAGAATAATATCTGTAGCGTTTTTACAATCAATTATTGCTAAAATCACTTTTAATTTAAAAAAAATTGTTAGTATATATCAATTACAAACTCAATTAAATGACTCGCATAAATGAGATAATGTAGTTGCTTTAAATCTCGAATAATAAAGTGTGCACGAGAATGGGTTCCATGTAACCAATTCACAAGGATATACATACTTTAAAAATACATTTTTCTCAAGGATGTTTTTGGGTATTTTTAGGAGTTTATGTAATCTATTTTCAATTGTCATAATCACTTTCAATTTACTAGTTATTTTTGACGTGCGTTGCACATGACTAGCACGTCATACTTTATAATATGATTTTTATATAATTTTTTTCTAATATTTTTTAATTCAAAATTTTTTATTTTCAATTTGATAATAAATAATTTAAGTAGATCATTTTTTTATTAAATACTCAATAAAACTTTTTATATATAATATTTTGTTTTTATTGTTATCTAATCTTAAAATAGTTTTATAAAAACTCCCATGACAACAAATAGTTGCAAGATGTAATATTACTACTCATCTCTCACCAATAACGTTTAGGCCTGAAATATGATATTTATTACTAGAGTGAAATTATAAAATACAATAATTATATTTTAAGAATTAAGGTAAATATTGGTATATATTCTTATAAATTAAACTGAATTAAAAAAAATCCTAAAATTAAAAATGAGATAATAAAAGGATTGAAGTAAATTATAGGAATTTGGTGGTATTTTCTCATACGACCATAATTAATGCCGAAAAATTAAAATTAAAAATTGAAGTGTGTGGCGGCGGCGAGATGGACTCAGTGAGTTGACTGACTCATTAATTCTGGTGATTCTTGTTCCTACACTACATCCGTTGTTTCCAAACGTTGCAAGTAATTTCCATCATGTAATTAAGCAAGTGGAAATTTCATCCGAGTCCCACCAGCGGAGCGGCAAAGATTTGAGTGTGATTGTTAGACGAGTAAGAAGCGATAATATTTTACTTATTTTAATGAAAAGTGTTAATAGTACGGTGAACTATTTCATTAATAATTTATAATTAAAATAAAAATTCACAACATTTTTTTTTATAAAAAAAATTATAACATTTTTAATAGAACACGTGACTAATTAAGAAAATATAAAATGATATCACCATGAGATGATCTCACGCAAGACAAATAACTCTTTGTATACAGGTCTAGCCTCAGTTAATTAATTGAGTTATCATAATTTACCCACCGCTCTATCGGTTCTTGATATGAGGGGTTCAACATTAAAAAAATTTCACATTATCTGGAAACTAATAAAGTTGGACCCAAGTCCAAATAAAGGTGGCACTAATGGGCCTTAAGAAGATATATACTTATTTTGTCAACGGTAGGACTAATTTTTTTGGGCCAGTTTTTATTAACAATTGTAAAAACCAACTACTACAATTTAAAACTTTCTAATTTATTTAAGATAATATAAATATTTATTTATTTTCTTCATTTTATTTTATGGTCAGGAATGCAAATTTTATCTATACATAAAGCTTTACTTTATAATGAACTTTCTCACGAATAAAGTGATTGTTATTTGTTAGTACTATTATTTAGTTATGGTTTTTTTAAGAAAAAAAAATTATAAATGCAGTATCCTTCAATGTTTATATATATTCACAAAAAATATAAAGAGAAGGCATTGTATGGAACCTATTTCATATATATAGAACTAAATTCCAAGTATCATTCTCTATTGTGAAAAATTCATTTTAATTGGCAGTACAAAGAGATTTATTTAGAAAAAAAGGAGCCTATAATAATTACAAATTGGTCTTACACACACTTACACAAATTTTTTTTAAAAAAAATATTTTTTAACAGAATTCAATTAATTGATAATTACTAACAGATTACTGCGTTTCTCGTTTAGCAATAGAATCCCAATGTTAATTTAATGAAAGAATCGGTTAAAATATGAATGATATTATTTTTTTATTAACAATCCCCCAACCAAATTACACGCGTACTATACATAAACTATTTAAAGTCGTGAATGATTATTTTTTAAAAACTATAAACAAATTAAAGAAATTCATATTTATAGTGTACTACAACAACCTATGATTTATCTTTCTTCTTAAAGCGTACGTAGGGAATAGTTATAAATTTTGAAAAATTATTTTTATTTAATTCAATATATATTATTTAACTTTAATTTAACAATTATAAGATCATCTAAATACACCACCATAATATCCAAAATTGTATTCAATAAAATTAATTCCCATATATATTGTGGCCGCATCATGCCAAAATGCATTATAATTTAGGCTATAATTTATTATCATTAGTTGAAAACTTCCAAGATCATTCAAATTTTAAATATAATTAATTATCAATAGTAATATATGCAAGAAGGGAAGTGAAATGGAATCTTCACAAAATATGGAGTTGTGGGACAGCAGAATATTCTTGTGGTCCTTTTCTAATTATCATTATTATTATTATTATTATTATTTAGATTAAATTTCTCTATTGTAAAGACTTAATTAATTCTTGTCCTTTTCAAATCTTGAAATTCATTTTTTAAAATTTTAATATTTATATTTAAATTATATGGTGAAAACGGACAAAAGGGTCTACAAAGGAATCCCTAATGTAAACCAGATATTTAGGGTTGGATTCACTCAAAAAGAGGAAATGGTTTTAGTTTATTGTGAACATGACACCTGTAATCAAGTTGTGAATACACACACTTTAGAGACAACAAGTCATTGAGAAACATAAGTATGTCTTATCTTTTGATCTGGTTTTTGTGTTAATAATCCAAATTAAAAACCCTAATCCAATCAGATTCCTCTGTCCCACAACCTTGGAACATGCAAATACATTCATTAAAATGATACTAAGTTTGTTTAATCAATGACACTTGTCCACTTGCAACTTTACAAATTAATTTAAGTGGGTGTGTTATTTGACTTCATTATCAATCATAATCACCATGGCCTTCAAAAGAATATCCATGATGATGATTTGGATGCCATCTAGGTGATTGAGAAAAGCATCCATCTTAGTAATTAACATGTTGGATTCACATAAATCCAATTTTCTCTCTAATAAGATATTCCCTATGTCATATGTTTTTATCACTACCACCATCTAGCAAATCAATTGGTTGAAGTTGAAAGGGATGACGATAGGGCGGCGCAGATCCGGTTAGCTTGTAAACCCCGAACATGTTTCCAATTGAGCAATAATTTTTATATGACAAAAATAATGGAGAGGTGCTAGTGTGCAACTGGATGTATGATATCCTCTTTTGAGGATTGTTATTGTTTAGAATGTTGAGTGTTGCTCCTTCAATTTGAATATCTACTTTTTTCGAAAGAATTCATGCACAACAATAATATTACTCTTTATGCATATTGTCCATTATATAAACATATTGTACATAGTTGTACAAATTTTGATGTAAGCACAAAATCCCACTTATTAATTAAAAATAATGTCTCCAAAACACAAACTATATAAATATATAGGTGAAATCATGCTAGGTCACGAAGTGGTAACACTTATATCTTAATATTTGTGATAAAGTTTGATGTTGTGGAAAAACAAGTGGGTTTACATTGATCACAATATCGTGCCAATCAATTGTCACGTCACGTGATCAAGATTATCATCATCTAATTGTAATTTATTTATGAGTTTCTCAATTATACTCGTAAATTCAATGGGAAAAGATTAATATATATTAAAAATTTACACTAAGATCTTAAAAAATAAAATAAAAACATTAAGTTTTAAAAATAAAACAGGAGACTTCGTAGGCATAGTCGCGGGAGGTTACATGTAAAAATTGTGTATGGATCGCAAGCATTTATGGTCAAGATATAGTTATAGGCGTAGTTGACTAGAGTTAATTATGCTTAAAATTTAAAAAAGATGGCATTTTTCTATTAAAAAAAAAGTGGGTAACATTTTATTAAAATAAACTATTAAAAGGGAATGATGCCCTAAAATTAAATACGACTACTATAAATAAATAAATAAATAAATAAATAAATAAATATATATATATATATATATATATATATATATATATATATATATATAAATTGTTGCATGCATAGCCTTTATTTATTTATTTATTTTTAAATCTTTAATCATATTACGTATGTACGTACATATAGTTAGTACTTGTGAGTTTGGAATTCTAAATCTCAAACAATACAATTCATAAAATGATATCGCACGACATTTCATATAATGGAGTAATAAATAAGCAAGTTATATGTTAGTGGTGTGTAACAACGTTTGCATCAAGAAAATTCGTCAAGAAAAAAATTATTATTGTTATTATTTCGAATCCTATAATGAGTTTACTAATTATGTAGAATAGTTAAACACATACACATATGCAATAAATATTATTATTTTTGTACCTCTAGTAGACAAGCAATATTCAAATCCATTATTAAAATGATGAGATACATTTATTTTGACTTTTTAATAGTAACATATATATGCTTGTTTAATATTTTGCCAACTAATTTAATTATAAGAAAATGAAATAGCTACGTTCAACAAAAAATAGTGAGTACATTTTTAAACTAATATACATAGTTATAATTACACGTGTAGACCTTGGTCTAAAGAGATCCGTAGTTGATTCAACTTCTTAATTACCAGCCAATAAAATAAATAAATTAAGATTAATGTCCACTTAGAGGTAGTGGAGAGATTTATTGCATAAATAAAAATGGAGCAAAATCCATTGCAGAATCATATCATATAAATAAATCCAATAAAAAGATACCAAGAAATTTGATATAATCAACCCTCATCGAATCATCTCAAAAGAAATCCATGTCAGATTCCATTGCAGCACCATTAATATTATATTTCATATATTATATATAAGTGGTGTAACATATTTTATATATATATATATATAGATTAAGGATTTATAATTTAGAATGATGTATATAATGCTGCATATAAACTGCATCAACAACAAAAGAGTTTAATTTTGGATATTGTCGAAATTCATAATCAAACAATTACATAAACGGGTTTTGAAACTAAATAAATACTTTAATTGGTCAAAATTCATAATTAATAGGTGCAAATTTGAGGTATATATATAAAGTCGTATTTTCTCTTCAACTTGTCAAATAGTTTACATTAATAAACCTAATTTTAGAGTTAATTAATTCTTCTTCTTTTATTGGTTTAAGATTTATAAGTAGTCAATTAATGACCTAATATATAAGAAAGATAATAATAATTAACCATAAATAATGTCACTAATTAGCCATCACTAGTAGTCTAGTATAATACCGCGTAGCATTATAAAAATTTTATTTTACATTTGAAATATTTTATTTAATAAATATAAATGTATTTATATATTATTAGTCAATTTTATATCTTTAATAAAATAAAAAAAATTATATACATATTGTATATTTTATTTTGTTTATTACATTCTTCTACATCAGTCCTATTGAAAAGAACGTATTTTGTCATTTTGGTTCGTCACGATACAAAGTGTACATTTTTCTTTTTAGCAGAGGAACTCATACAAAATTATTAATATATTTCCATGGGACATACATAATAATAATATAATTATCAGCTTTATATTACTCCCTCCATCCGCCAGAAAAATATATATTTTTCTATTTTGGGCGTCCGCACCAAAGATATACATTTTTCTTTATATACACATGGGATCCATACACATCACTAATACATTTAATATATGAGACTCACTTACATTACTAATACAACTACCTACTACGCATTAAATAATAAGGAGTGAGGTTCTTGTGCACCCGGGCGCACAGAGCACATTCCGTGCGCCTTTGCAATTTCCATGCCCCTTTGCAATTTAAACCCCTAGCAATACATAAATTTAAATAGAATTGGAGAGGGAGAGTTGTATTCACATAGGGACACGGAGTATCCCTCCATGTCCCGGGGCGCATGAGCTTTTGCCAAATAATAATACTCCTTTTTTGTTTATAATTTATATAGACGTTTTTTTTTTTAATATATTACTCACTCCGCCGACCATACACATGATTTCACGATAATTAATTTAAGATATATGTTAAAATAGATGTATTAAGATATTATTAGTTTTAGGCTAAATATAGTGTGCACCCGGGTGCACACGAAGCTTCGTGTGCACCCATGTACAAATATAAGCAAAAACATATACAATTATGAGTAAAAATGTATACAATTTAATTGTTAATTTTTTTAATAAAAAATTGAGTGTAAAAAAATATACAATTATTAAAACACATGTATACACTTTGAATAAAAAGTTATACACATATGAATGCTTGTTTTTTTAATGAAAAACTTAGTGTGAATAAAGTATACAAATATTACAAAACACGTATACAAAAGAAAATAACATGTATACAAAATAGAATAAAAAGTTATACAAATATGGGTGCAAGGGTACACCCGGGTGCACCTAATATACACTCTTAGTTTTACTATAGTATATGTTTTGGTATAAACGTGCAATAAAATTGTGAAACAAACATATGATAAAATATAAAATATAAATTAATAGTCTGATATTACTAGCATCACTCTACAAAAATATTTACACTCTTCGTTTAAATACAGTTCATACATTATAAAACAATCATATAAATTGGGTATCTCTAAATTTCATTTTAACATCACTTTTTTTTTTCTTTTTAAACAATGATTTGCTTACCAAGACTTGGCGTCGGATGTCCTGTTACATTTTGGTGTTACATCTCCTGTTACACGTGTTAGATGAGTGACACGTGTGCAGGGAGATTAATCTCAACCTTTCCCCCTTAGGGTTGATTGTTAGGGTATAGATTAATATATCATACGTGTCAATCATCCAACGGTTTGTAACAGGAGATGTAACACCAAATGTAACAGAAGATCCGAACCGCCAAGACTTGCTCTAATAATTAATTTACCCTTTATCCCCATTCTATTTTTACCTTCTTCAATTTTGATCTTCCCATAAAAATTTTCATCTTTTTTAAAATTATAAAACACTTAAAAACAACTAATTTTTCCTATATATTTTAATTTTTACAAAAAAATATTACATCTACATAATACTATATTTTATCATTTATTAATTAAAAAAAACATAATACTCCCAAAAAATGGTAATAATTTCTTTAATTTATTGAAAAAAAATGTGAGAACAAAATCAAAATGGGGGATCGATAAAAACCAATTCAATTCTATAATTTTACTTATGTTCATTTTTCGTCCAAAAAATAATACTAATTTTAATTTAGTATCACTGATTTTAAAATAGAGCAAAAAATTGCCCCCATTGTCATTTTCACCTGTATTTAGCCCTAATTCGGTGATTTTAGCATTTTTCTTGCAAAAAAGGTGTATTTTTGGCTTTATTTTAGAATCGGTGATAATAAATTGAAAAAAAAATTCGAGACAAAAAATAAACATGATAAAAGTTATGAAATTGTATTGATTTTTATCCTAAAAACGAATCCAGCATTTAACAAGTAACTAGAAAGTCGTTTATAAATCAACTTAACTTTAATTAGTATTAATAATTAAAATTCTACTCCCAATCAAGCACCTCTCATACTCTACTCATATAAATAAAATTTGGCTTTAAAAAAAAACAAAAAAAAACTCTATTAAGTATGAGTGTTCATGTAGTATATATAGTGATGAAAAAGTATAAACACATGGGATAAGTTAACAATAAAGACATGAAACATGATGTCATGGAGTATATATACATACACACATATAAATATAAACATAAACATTCACATATATACACATATGATGCAACCCCTATACACACATTAAAAACACACACACATAGCACCTTATAGTTTGACCAAGATTATCTATCTCATCATCATCATCATATCATGTCTACCTCAAACAACAACTCCAAAGCCACAATATTCAGTTTGGACATGGTGGATAATTCAGACACCAAGGAGCAAGAAAGGCTACTACCAATAGCCAACGTTGGAAGGATCATGAAGCAGATTCTTCCCCCCAATGCTAAGATCTCCAAAGAGGCCAAAGAAACTATGCAGGAATGCGTCTCCGAGTTCATCGGCTTCGTCACCGGAGAGGCGTCGGAGAAGTGCCGGAAGGAGAGGAGGAAGACTGTGAACGGAGACGACGTGTGCTGGGCTTTGGGGACTCTGGGGTTTGATGACTATGCTGCCCCCTTGAAGAGGTATTTGGAGAGATATAGAGAAATGGAAGGAGAGAGATCAAGTTTTCAAAATAGGGATACTAAGAGTGATGAAGATAGTTTTTCTTTGTATAATACTACTTCAAGTTCTTATAAACCTCCTAAGGAGTAATGAGAGTTTAATTCTTTTGTGATGATATATAGATTCTGCAAAACTTAACAAAAAAAGTGTTGTAATTTAATTTGAGGTTTTTTATTTGATTTGTAGTGAATTAGGGTTCTTGTTGATTTTGTGAATTGGTCTAATTTCTCTTGATTAATGTGTGAACTCCAAAAGGGGGAGTTTCTTGAACAAAAAACAGTGACCAATTATAAGATGAAAAAGAGGGATCTAGTTAGAAAAATGTTGAAATTTTTAAACAATTAATACGTACAGATGTTCACTACAAGAAATAAAAAATTCGTTTTTGTTGTTGAAATTGCGACGATGTATGCTACTATATATATATACCAAAATTCATATGTGAAGAACTTCAAAATCCATGGTTAATGTATGGAGTAATTAATATGGAGTTCTTGTAGATTTGTAAATATAACTTTGTTATTAACATCTTAATTATAATCTTGTGTTAATTATATTAATGATGATGAATATTCTTAAGTTGACTATATTTCTAATGTATAGATACCTTAAATTTTTGAGTAAATATCAAAATCGGTCCTGTAAGTATGTCATTTTTCAACTTCAGTCCTTTTTTATTATATTTATCACTTTTGGTCCTCCGGGGTCCGTTTTTTGTCCTTTTGGTCCAAATTTAGTCCTTTTTCACCGAAAATTTAAAAAACTCGCCGGAAAATTATGCGTGAGTTGCACGCGCTCAAAATTGGTCCTGTAAGTATGGACTGTTCCAACTTCAGTCCTTTTTTTATTGCAATTTTCACTTTTGGTCCTCCATTGTCCATTTTAGTCTTTTTTGTCCAAATTTAATTATTTTACGTCGAAAATTTAAAAACTCTCCAGAAATCATGTGTAAGTTGCATGCGCCAAGAAAGAAGACATTAATAATAATAAAAAAAGAGCAGAGGTAACCATGTGTAATGAGCAGCGAAGAAAAAAAGAACTAAAAAAAATTACATGGTGAGAGTAGCGCGGGCCCGCGTGAGAGACATGCGCTCTGCTGTTCCACTGTGATTCCCACCCTCTCTTCTTCCATTCTCTCCAATTTTATAAAACTTGGATGGTGAGCAGAAAACTCATTAAAAAAATATTTACGTCTTCCAATGCAAAAAACCTATTATTTATATTTTTGCTTTTGCCAATGATTCATATTATCTATTTATTTAACTAACTATATTTAAAATTAAATTAAAAATAAATTAGGAAGAAACAAGGGCTCAGTTTTGCTTACGACTGAAAACACTAACCAATTAATGCGGTGAAAGCCCATGATTAATTAATCATACAATAATAGCGCGTATTTTAAAAGATAATTGTAATTTCACCCCAACCGTATATTTCATTTTTAAGAGTTTAGTTTCATGGTTTATGTATATTTTATCTCAAGATTTAAGGTTTTATGTATATTTGTTTAATAATTATTTTTAGGATTTACTAATTTAGTGTTAACTAGTAGCTAATCCATGCGTTGTACGGTATGTGTTAGTTTTAGGGCAACAACTTCATTTCATTTTATGTTGTTTGAACCGAATAATATTTCTTTAAAAAAATATAAAATAATAAAATAAACAAATACCCTACAAAACATACTCAAATTTCAAATCACAACATAATGCATCACAATGATTAGAAAATAAATAACAACAAAGTAACAAATATTAACAAACCTCAACATCGTGATAAACAACTTTCAAATTGGTTGAATCATGAATTTGATAATTAGGAGACTCAAACAATTTAACGCATTTGAGTTTGACGGCAATGTTTGTTTTGTTAGTTGGTAGAGAATTAATTAAACGAATACAAAAATAATGAGTATATATTCTTGTCATATAAAATTATTAAAAAATTGGCATATATTTTTTTTTATTTATTTTTTGTGTTTATTATTGCTATATTAGTAAAAGGTTTAATGAGATTATTATAGTTTTAAATTAAATATCTCAATGTAATGTAATATCACGAAAATAATATTTATTTATTTATAGGTCATAAAGTTGTAATATATTTATTTTTTTATTTTTATGAGATTATTAACAATTATTTGTAATGAAAGTTTGGTTGGGTTAATAGTTATTTAATTATTGAAAAATTCATAATTATAATTATTTAATTATTTTAATGGGTGGCTGAGATTTGTTTAAGAAATAGATGGTCAGAATTTGATCCTCTGCATATATTATGCAATAAACCATAAAACTTTAATCCCTAAATTCATAATTATAATTATTTAATTATTTTAATAGGTGGTTGAGATTTGTTAAAGAAAATGATGATCACAATTTGATTTATTTTGTTTTAATACTCCCTCCACCCATTGAAACGTATGCATTTTTCCATTTTATCCGTTCCAATACAAAGTGTGCATTTTCTTTTTTGGTAAAGATGACCCACACATATTAATTATTTCTCTCTCTTTGGGCTCACATATCATACTAATACACCTACCCACTTTACATTATATTATTTCTCTCACCTCACTACACATTAAAATATTATACTCCTTAATCATCGTGCAAAAAGCAAACGCGTACGTCGTAACGGGACGGAGAGAGTAATATCTTAGTCCCTCCGTCCCACTCAAAGGGTCTCTTTTTTTTTTCATTTTGGGAGTCCAACCCAAATAGTGTTCTTTCCTTTTTTACACATATGGGATGAGACTCATACATACCCACTAATACAATTAAAATATGTGGCCTACACTTCCACGATGTCATAATTATAAAATGGATGGCTGAGATTAGCACTTGAATCGCAAATTATAGGCCGTTCTTGGAAGAATTTTGACTTAAGTAGGTTTAAATCCTAGCGGTTTAGCACATGAATCTCAGATTATAGGCCGTTCAACGAAGAACTTAAGTGTAGAACGCTTAATCCGGGCAGTTTAGAACCTGAATCCCAAATGTATTCCGTTCTTGAGTTGATTCTCGTTGAAAAATTCGAAGAACTATTCAGACAACTCAAAAGTCTTTGATCTTCATAGAGAATCACTCTTGGTGTGTCTAGATGAATAGAGGATGGCTTCTTATATAAGTGAAGGGTGAGGAAGCCCCATATATAACTCGCAATTTGATTGATCAATGACAGATTTGACATAATTCTACGGGCTTGGGCCATTTCATTCTACAATTTGATTGGTCAATATTTGATTTGGCCTCTATTCTGCAGGCTTGTAAGGCTTATTTAAATTAAAAATAAAATAAAATAAATTTAAATTGATATTTTAATCATGAAAATCCATGTGTTGCTATTTAATTGGACTGTAAATTTTATTTGCTTACAAATATATTTAATATTACTAATTATTATAACATATACATCAATACTTAGTAATGTATTCATTTTTTTTTTGTTATTCTCTTTTTTTTTCCTAAAAATTATTTTTCAACATAATAATGAATTGTTTAATCAAGTAAATCACCTATTCATTAATTATATCAAATTCTTTATATACAACCTGGATTTCTTTATTTATTTATTAGAATCTCACAAAATTGAGAAAGAAAGATTTTGTACGTAGTTAAAAGATTTTTGGCCAGCTCGCTAATTGGACAGATTGAATTCAAATGCTTCAAGTAAAATTTAGTAAAAAACCATATCATAGACTCTTTTAAATTTAAGTTGTAACGGGTATCCTTGCATTTTTCCCACTAAATTTGTACTCTACAAAAAGCACCAATATATCATAAAATTTCCAATTTTAAGAATGTTGAGTATGAACTCATAAAGTTTACACTACAATATTATATTATCATGTAACAATATTATAGAAAAAAATGCAAAAAGGGACATAGAATGCACTTTTAGAAGGCATTAATAGTTACCAGATTGCTAATTGGTCTTCTCAGGAAATCAAAGCTAACAAAGATGCCCGAGGATACAAAAGTTCTACATCCATTCATGTACTACTCACAAAGCAATTACAATGAGTTGTTTGGATGCACTCCGAATCGTGCACTGGGAAGGTCTCGTCCTCCTCTTTTATACCCGAAAGAGAAATTACTTAACATTATCCTCAGGCTCCAGGATGTAAGTAACAAAATCAAGAAATGGCTCCTCACAAGGAAGAAAACCTGAAAAGTATAAATAAATACACCAAATTTAACACGTGCAAAAGGCGAGGCGCTCCTTGAATGCATCAAGTATTTTATTTTTATCATTCATTCCATCAAGCATTATTTATGGTTTCAATTGCAAATTAAAAAACAAATATCTATTAGTAGTTTTTAACATTTTTGTTGAAAGGAGGGTGTTTGATACCATAAAAGCAACATTCTGATTAACAGATATGCTTGAAGTTTGCATTAACTTTTTCCAAAAGCCAACACTAAAAAAGGCAATGAAGAACCTCGTCAATATGTCCAGATAACCAATCCAAATAACCGAATATATATACAACACATAACTCACCCTTCGATGACTATCAATGTTATACCCATTTCAGCAACAAAATGTGTTATAGCTGCAACATCACAATAACAAAATTATAAGTTGAAATTACCTAAATATACACAGTAGGCTCAAACAGATCAATTTCCTTATACCCAAGAATGTGTAATATCTTCCAAGTTCAGTGTCCAAACAAATTAATATGATAGTAAAAGCCAACTTGTGGTTTGTGTGGTGAGAAAATAGGGAAAAAAATGCAAATGTGATCACAATCAAACCAAATACAAAAAATTCAACAATATTAATCTAATACATATAATTTTCATTATACTTATAAAAATATAGAAATTGAAACCAAAAAAAAAAAAAACTAAAAGGAACTACTCCCTCCGTCCCACGTATTTTTACTCACTTTCCATTTTGGGGTGTCCCACATATTTTTACCCATTCCATTTTTGGCAAAAATACATAATATTTTATTACCTACTTTTTACAATCCCAACAACATTAATTATTTTTTTACACTTTATTCATCATTCCCAATAACTTTATTCACTTTTTCTTTTTAAATTATTAATTTATCCCTACTTTCTCTTACATTATATATTAAAAAAATAAAACGTCTTAATCTCCGTGCCCGTACAAACGGATAAAAATACCCAGGACGGAGGGAGTACCTTATTTAAGGATAGGTGCCCATGAGTTGGAGAGTATTTGGACAGAGGAGACATGCAACAAGTTTGAATATTCAAATACTCAATCATCATATTCCTATTAAGAAACCCAAAGAAACCTTTAGCCAAAAGGACATAAAATGAAATATAACCTAACATGCTCATCATAATTTTCAATAAATTAAATGAAAAACTAGAAACAACACCAACTTAAACTTATGTTAAAGCAATATTAAGATGCAGGAAAATGAACCAAATAAAAAAGGAGTTTAGTAGGTAATATCAAACAAACCATGCATGAGCTGATCAATTCTGAAAACCAATATTGCTTATTTGAAATAGATAAATATCAAGCAAAAACTAATTGGAATCTGAAAAGTTCAATAGCAACAAAAGCGAAAAGTAATTTCGAACACAGTCTGCATCTGAAATCAACTACACAAAGGAATTTTGCAATAATTTCTGAAAAATTTGAAAATGGAAAAAGCAAGGGTCACCTTAATATAGCATCTGCGGAAGAACAGCTTCACCATGGATCCGGCCAATGGTTGCAATTTCATTCATGAAATCTTGGTCAAGTTCTTTGGAAAGTAGTTTTACAGCCACATCATAGCCGCTTCGAAGCTTTCCTTTGTATACAGAACCATAACCTCCTTAGCTCGAAAACAAACATTTCAACCTATAATAAATTGCATGCTGGAAGGTGAAACGTAACAATTCCAAGACTATAAAAAAAAAAAAACACACTCAGAATTAACACCAAAATGCACCATTCAATAATATAAACATCTAAAACCACATCTACATATCATACATAATCCTCTTAATAAAAGTAAAATATTTAACATAAGTAGTAAAAATAAAGTGCTGGGAATTAAGGGCATACGAGTACAGAGCAGGAGACCATTGGATAACATAGATGGCATTTTTGTGCTTTGCCTTCAACCTTCTATCATCACATTTTTTTATCGCTTTATTGATCTCCTTCTTTGAATTATAGAACTAGATCTCCCCTCTGTGCTCAAATACCAACAGAAAATTAATAAACTAAAAGAGAAATAAATTCAAGCGAATCTATTATAAATTCATGAAGCAAATTACCTGTTCACTTTCGGTTGACCCTTTCGCCGACCGAGGTTGAAGCAGGTGGGCAGATGAGCTTCCATTGGCTCCCACTCGCGAGGCTGGATGGAGCGGCGGAGAAAAATGGGTTTGGTAGCTGCTTTGTGATTTGGATCAAGAAAGCCCAGTAAGACTCTCCACCTAAGCCCAATTAGCCACAGATTGCAGAAAGTCCAATCATATGCTGTTTTCTTGCGATTGAAGCAATTCTATTCGTTCACACTTTCTCATAGACTATTACTATAGAGGTCTTCTTCATTTTTTTTTATTTTTTTATTTTTAGAGTTGTATTTTTATATTAATGGCAGTTTTTTAGGGGGCGTTTGGTATATTGGAAGGAATCGGAATAAAAATCGTAGTGATAGTGATGAGAAATGGTAATGTGTTTATTCTTTACAATTACGTTGTTTGGTTGATGATAAGAAATTAGTATCATAACCATTTATGTTGTTTGATATAATTAATTTTTTAAGAATTAATTCATAATTTTTACTATTAGTTTTTTATTTTATTATAAATAAAAGTAAATTACTAATTTATTTTAATTTTAGTAAAATTTTATATGATTAAAATTATTAATAAATTGGATATAACCTTTTTCCATTAAGGAATTAATAAAGTGATAGTATTGAATTATGGGAGGAATGGGGATTTCTCCTTTTTAAGGAATAAAAAACAGTATAAAGGTATGACACCCACACCATCTAACAAAACACATATTTTGAATCCCTTTCTCATTTCATACCTCAAACATCTTTAAACGAACAAGCCCTTAATATGGAGACTTTATATACTAGGAAAAAGGAAATTAAAAAAAGAGTTGATATTAGGTGCACCCATATGTTTATAACATGTTATTCTATTTTGTATACATGTTATTCTATTTGAGTGTATATTAGGTGCACCCTTGCACCCATATTTGTATAACTTTTTATTCTATTTTGTATACATGTTATTCTCTTTTGTATACATGTTTTGTAATAATTGTATACTTTTTTCACACTAAATTTTTCATTAAAAAAACAAGCATTCATATGTGTATAACTTTTTATTCAATAGTGTATACATGTATTTTAATAATTGTACATTTTTTTACACTAAATTTTTTATTAAAAAATTAACAATTAAATTGTATACATTTTTACTCATAATTGTATATGTTTTTGCTTATATTTGTACGTGGGTGCACACTATATTTAGTCATTCTATTTTGTACACGTATTTCTTAATAATTATATACTTTTTTCACACTATATTTTTTATTAAAAAAACTAGCATCCATATGTGTATAACGTTTTATTCAATAGTGTATACATGTTTTTTTAATAATTACTATATTCTTTTTTACACTAAATTTTTTATTAAAATAACTAATAATTAAAATGTATTACTCCATACATTTTTATTTATATTTATATATATTTTTTAAAGTGTGTGCACATTATAATTAACCTTAAAAAAAACTCCTATAAACAACTAATTCTGTAGCAGTAGCATAACTAAAATAAATAAATAAAAAAGAAAAGAAAAAGAAATAAAGAATAGAATACTATAGCCGTTTTAATCACGTGACTCATCACTGTTATCAACATAGACACGACTTTTTCTCCAGTTCTTTATTCCGATTTCATGGCGGCCGGCCATTATCAAATTCAAACTCGAATTTTTATTTGAATTCTGAACCTAACAACGCATTTATTATTAGTTGGCAATTAATTTTACTCCATCATATGATTTATTTTTCATCCATCCATTTTAATGAACAGTATTCGAGATCTCTTCTCACTTAGGATTAGGAATGGAGTTAGGGCAAATTCTCTCTCTTCGATTTCCTCTTTCTTTCCTCGTGACGCTAGCAATGTGCAACTCCTAATTACTCTAATGGCGGCTATAGACCGACTATCGACATGAGGATTAGGAGCGTACAGTTGCAGTGCCCATTCTAGATGTGCTACAGGTAGGAATTATTCTTCGTGTGCGGAATTTGATTTTTTTCTCCCTATTTTTAATTCTCCCCTCTCCCCACCGCAAATTGTATGTCTCATCCTACACTTAGGAACCTCCTGATTTTTGTTTCGTGAAGTGAAAGCAAAAAAAAATTGATTCCCAATTATAAGTGGAGTTATGATAATGTGAGAAATGAGTGTTTTATGTAGGTTGATTTCATGTATGATTTATACGTATGAGGTACAATTTTGTGACTAAATGATTCCCAATTTCACCATTATATTCCGGTGATTCTGATACACCTTTATGTTTTTGGATTAGTATTTTCATTCAACTCTTTAAGGAATCTCAAACCCGTTTTGACATAATTGCAAGGTTGTAGCTGGCAAGAAAGAAGCATGGGAACTTTCAGCTCGTCAAATACTTGTCCTTGCGATACTAAATATAGCAAGGTACTCTTAAAAGTTACTGGCTATATGAGATTGTAGGGATATAACTGCCTTAAGAGTGGTACTTCTTTATAGACCACATAAAAGTTACTTTATGATTTTTGGGATATATGCTTGAATAGATATTGGAATTGAAATGTTACATGCATTGCACAATAGACTATGCTGGTTTACTTCTTAAGTTAGTTCTTTAAACTCTGTAGTTCATATAGATTCTTAGGTTGACTGAAAGAGTTGAAGCAGCTCGCATACACTTATTGGCTGCCAAGTAAATCTCTTAACATGGTATATCTAACTGCTTTCATGAAAAATTATCATCTCTGTCTAAGTTTTCTGTTCATATTTTGAATTAGAAAAGATTTTAACAATTTTAACAAGGTACTTAGACTCAACTCTCCCCCCCTTGTAACTGTGTTACTTGTCTCATTTTGGCATGCAGGTCTATCATAGTAATAGATGATACATTCTGCATATTTTAGGGGCACTGTACAACACGTGAGCTGAGATGACATTATGGTTTATCGAGACAAGCGACAGAAGGATTATATTAGTGGAGGCTTACAAAGTATCTCGGGATCGTGCACCATATCCTCCTGATCAAGTCGTCAAACAGCTTTAAGGGAAGTTCACTTTCCTTCTCTTTGATTCCAGAGCCTTCAACCCTTTTTCTTAACAGGGTACCACTTCAATGATTAAATAACTCCAACATATCTACTAGTCATCTTCTCTCCTTGATTTCACACAAAATTTTCAGGATCGTGATAGAAGCGTCCAACTGTACCGGGGAACAGCTTCTGATGGGTCTTTAAGGTGAGCTGATGATCCCATTGCCATATCTGCATCATGTGGAAGGACCTACTCACCTTTTCATTCTGGTAAATCACAAATTGTTTGCTTCTGTTTATTTCTGTGGCTCTCCTTATGAACAGAACAGGAGATTCATTGTATGTTGTTGCAAGGTGCATATTCTTGAACAGGAATGGGCTGATGAGTTATGCCATCCTCTGAACAGGGTAAGAGGGCTTAGGCGGGCTGATAAGTTTTTTGGCTTGGAAAGTGGTGAGGACAATGTGCTCAATGAAGTTTTTGTTGATACTTCCTCTGTAAGATTTCTGTTTTTCCCCTACTTATTGTAGGTTACTTAACTTGCCAGTAATCATTTTTTAATCCAATCTCCACATTGACTACAGCTTCACCAGAGACAAACATCGGGATGACAGGATTACTTAGAGGTAAAGGTTACTATGATGAACATTGTCATTAAAATATCATACTGATTTGCATTGTTACAGTCACACAACTATTCTTTTCTTGAGAACTGTGGGCATGATTTGTCCCTGAAGTGCCTTCTTGCACTTTTCAGTTGTTTTAGGGTACACAAATTCTCTATGGAGGATAATATTTCAGTTTTTCACGTGTCAGTAATAAATGTTCTTCCCATGAATGAATAATTTAACAATTGGATGATGAATGAGACTTTTCAGTCTGGTATGATGAAGTTGCAGAATCATTATACACTTTCTTTCTAAATGAGATCACATTTTAGTTAATGAAAAAATGAGGAAAATTAAGAAATGCAGCTTCTTTATTCCACTAACACTTGTAGTCTTTGTACTTGTTGTGCAAGCTGCAGACAACCTCGTTGCAGCCATTGATAAAGATGCTGCTGACACCAAAGTAATTAATGATCAATAATTTCTTTTTGTCTCTTCTAATAACTGAAATTATTAGTTAATTCTCAATCAATGTTGTATCTTGCAACAGTTGTACATTGTTTATATGGGAGAAAGGAAGCTGAGTGATGATTCTGACTAGTGAATTAATTATGCATTACTGATTGAGTAACTTAATTACTAATTTAATTAAGATTTATTTGGAATTATGATCAATGCAGCAATGAAGCTGCTCTGGATGCTACTTACAGACATGGCTTTGGTTTAGCTGCCAAAATGACACATTCTTAAAGCAAAACACTCCAAAGGTAGCTCATCTATAATAATATTCTTTACCCCACTCAACCCGGCCCGAACGTATTTACTCACTCCCCTTCCCTCTCATTGAACTTTTGAAGGGCTACCTGGTGTGGTAAAGGTCTTCCCAGATCGATTGTACACTTTCTGATAAAGTTGCCTCACACAACACTTTCTCTTCTTGGCATTCTTTCTACCATCTCTCCTCCTCCTACAAGGTTTTCTTCTTTTACTTTATTACCATGTTATTGCTTTTGTAATCCATCCATGCATCTCTTTTACTTGAAGCTACATGCTAATGGCAATGGAAATCCATCATGTTTGGGATTAACATGACCACCCTCCGCTAGACTCCAACACCTTTTGAATCTTAAGATATTCCCCATCGACATACATCGCATGTTTCTCAAAGCTCTTTTCTGTCTTCATTTGTCTTGATAGTTGATACTACAAACACAAAGACTGCTGCTGTTTTTCTCCAACCCCAGGCTGGCTGATGTGGGATAAGACCGTATAATAGATATTGTTAAGCTTAACAATTTTTGCTCTTGTATCATCTTTTGAGTATGAATGTTTTGTTTTCAGACCGGCAAAGCTTACAAACTGGTGAAAATTGAGAATGTTGTTAAGTACCCCGAAAACATTATGTGGTTATTAACTATTGTTGCAAAGAAGCGCAACTCTGTTATATCCATAGTCCAATTGTTGGTGGACCGGCCCAACTCCAATATATCCATATTTACTTTTAAGTTTATATATATATAGCCATCGGCATCGATTTGGGGGGTTAGGGTTAGGTTTGGTTCTCAATCTCAATTCAGTTTCAGAAAAGATTACGCATCTGTCATGGAAAACGAATGGCCACCATTCCGAACATGTCCGCAATATAAACTCTATATGATTGATGGCTACGTTGAAGGTAAGCATCCTTGGGAGGACGACGAAGGTAATTGGTTCAAGACGTACAAGCCGCCCGGCAGAGTAGGTGTTGAGACGATGATGAAGGAATTTGGAAAACTATTGTTATTAACTATTGTTGCAAAGAAGCGCAACTCTGTTCCAGAGACCTTCCTTTCAATGGTGTGTCAGATGCCAAATGATGAAGGAGTGGTGGAGTGCCTGCTTAAGCCTGACGGCCAAGCTGATTGGGGTGCTGATGAGGAGAAGTTTCTTCATAAGATAAGGGAGCATACTGATGAGGATACTGATGATGAAGTATTTAACTAGTATGTATCAGTTGGAGCATGTGGTGTAATAAATCTTAGAACACCATGTTCAGTATTTTAATGTTTTAATCAAGTAACTGCCATGTCAGTTTCAATTAAATTTCGATTAGGGACACGATTTAAATGCTATTATTCCCCTCTGTGTTTATGAGTGGGTATGGTGACTGTATTTATTTTAAATTCTATTTTATTCAGATCATCTGGAGTATTTTGACTCTATATACTCCATAAATCTTTTCTGACCACATAAAAATGAAAAATCACGTTATGCAACTTCATCAATGATTATGTAAGTTCAAATTTGCTATTCTATTTTTACGCAAACTACTCCTATCTTATTTTTCATATGACATTTTCTGTTTTAGGATGTCACATTAAAATTTGTTAAAAAAAAAATAAAAAGTCGAACAAAATCACTATCTCTTATGTATTTTATTTGAAAAAAAAATCACTCATACCTATTATATCTTAAAATTATCACTTTTCTTAATCTACCTCTTGGGTTCTTAATCTACCTCCTGGGATGGGAATACGGACTTAAAATGGTCTCAGATAGGGTGGTTAACAGTAGTGACCACGCCCACATTGCCCCGTTACGCATGTTGTTATATAATATATCATGTGTATGATATATATATATATATATATATATATATATATATATATATGTCAGGATTAAGCTCCAAAATTCTACCGATCAAGACTCCTAACACTCCTCACACAAGCTCTTGATTGTATGAATTTGTGTGTGTGATTGAATGTGTAAAATGAGTAGAAGCAAGACGAAATTTACATGGTTCGATTCTAGAAGGAACCTACATCCACTGGGAGAACTAAGCTTTTTATTGAAGAAGTTTTACAATGAAACTAGAGCACTTTCAAGGCTAAACTAATGGCATGAAAACTGATGTGAATAGCAGATGATGGTTGGCCTTTTATTGATCAATTTTGGACGGTTCCCTAGCTAAAGTTTGCTGCGAATTTCAACTGCCACAACTAGCATCTTTTTGCCCATTGGTTAATAGAAAGTAACTTGCTAATAACCATCCAAAATGATCTCCACCGTTCATCGCATAGAGCTCCACATAAGGCTGCATCCCATAGCTCCATTCAACTGTCCTTTCTGTTGCAACTGCAAATCCAGCTGGTTGGCTACTTCATGCACCCATGCACCATGTCAAACTTTAAGTATACTCAATGTACAACCTACTAAAAAACCTGGTATAACTAGATTCTAGTATTTCATGTCCATACTTACTCACAAATCTCCACCTAAAGACTAGAATCTAATAAAACAAACCACTTGCTCTCCCACACTGTTCTCCACTGAACAACAACCTTTCACCATTTCATTGCTTTTGAAAGGAGCAACAACCTTAACCTTACCACTGTTCTTAAAGGGAACAGCAACCCCTTCCAGCCTTGAAAAGATTTAACAAGCACTTGCTAAGTTCAAGCATGGCTCAAACTTAGTTGTAGACTTTCCTTCACTCCTATTGCTGCAAGTCCTTTTCCTCATCTTCAGTACACATGATTTGACTGTAGCATACATCCTCCTACACTTACATTTCATAGCTTTTTCACAGATTTTAGCTTCAAGAGTCCCCACCATAAGTGCTAGTGCACCATTAGACATTTTATGCTTCTGATATGATTTTTCAACCTGATCCACCCTTCCTTCCTTGACCTGCTCCACCTCAAGTGTGGTAGACAATTTGATAATCTTTTGTTCTACTCCACCTTGAACCCAATCAACATGTTTCTTTCCCGTAGAACCATCACAAACTTCAAGCTTCGAGACGTTACCACAATCAGCCTCTCTGTATTGATACTTGACACTTTGATTTTCAGCCTGTTCAATGGTATTAATTTTTGAAATAATCGTCTTCCCATTCAAAAAATATAAACCATCCTTCCTTGAACCTACAAGTGCTACTTTCCCATTCTTTGAAACGGTAAGAACTCCACGTGAACTTGTAACACCTTCAGGTGCCATCTCTAACTCTTAACTTGAGTGCAATCAATGCACTATCAAACTTCACAGTGCCTTGATTTCCATATAACAAGGTGTCCTTGAAGGTTCGGAATGATCTTGGGAGTTCTGTCAACAACATGATAAACCTTTTCTTCTTCTGATATTTTAGTATCAACACTTTGAAGATCATCCAGGATTTTGATAAAATCATAAACTCGATTCATAATAGGCTTTTCATCATTCATCTTGTATGCATGCAATTTATGCCTAATATGTAACCTGTTTGCTAATGTTTTGACCATGTACAGAGATTCCAACCTCTCCCAAACACCAACAGCAGTTGTTTCCATGGCTACCTCCCTTACGAATTGAATTACCTCATCATCAACGTATCCTCTTGCTTTCAATCCAGCCCTTGAGTGAGGATCGCCTTCATCTTCAACTTCCAAAGGCTAAAGTCGGACAGCTTCTCAATATCGAACCTGGTGGTGTTCATCTCGTGTGATTGCAGCTTCTTGAATTCCCACAGACATTTATACTTAAAATGGTCTCAGATAGGGTGGTTAACAATATTCCTTAATGACGGTTGTAGCCCAAATGTATGTTTTGAGAACTCTATTCTCCACTAAAATTCGCCGCCACTTCTCCGGCTTGCTAGCCCTATCGCTGTAAGTTGTTTTCCATGTTACTGTTTTCTTATTATTTTGCAGCTATAGAATTTTTGTTGTTTTCCTACAATTTTTCGGAAGTGCATAGAGTTAATGTTGCTTGATTTTTTTAATATTTTATCTCAGGAAAATTACTTTTTTTGCACCCTATTTTAAGCAGCTTAAGTCAAATTTTGTTTATTAATTACAAATAAAATGCCAGGAATCAAGTTATATCTCTTCCATTACATTAATAGTTCAGCTAGAAAAGTTTGTGATTCATAAGAGTGTATGCGAACAAATTATGGTAGAAATATATGTGATTCGTATGCTTGCTATCTTAATTCAGTATCTGCCCTTATTGATCTTTGAATAGAGTTGACACACACCTGGTATTATTTGTATGCTGTGTCTTTTTTAGGAATTTAGGCTAATTATAGTGTGTACTCTAAGATATACTCCCTCCGTCCCGCCTTAATGCTTACGCTTCCTTTGTAAATTACAAAGGAAGCGTAAGCATTAAGGCGGGACGGAGGGAGTATATAAATAAGAACAAAAATACATACAATTATGAAAAAATGTATACAATTTAATGGCTACTTTTTTAATGAAAAATTGAGCGTAAAAAAATATACAATTATTAGAAAATATGTACTCCCCCGTCCCCTTGATACGTATCTATTTTACCATCTATTTCTTTTTTTTTTGGATTGATTTGGCACATATGTGGCCCACAATCAACACTAATACAACTAGGGGTGGGTGGTATGGTATACCAAAATTTTTGAGTTATACCGTATACCATACCTAAAATATCGGTATTAGAAAAATTATATATTTACCATATCGAAAGTTTCGGTATACCTTAGTTCGGTATACCGAAACTTCGGTATGAGAAAATGGCATATCTTTTTCTTACCGATATTTAACTACTTTCTCCGTCCCACTTCAATCTTTATATATTTCTATTTTGGGCATAACGATTAAGTTTTAAATTAATTAATTAAAAATTAATATACACTCTTAGATTAAAATTAAAATAAAAATAATTACAATTATACTCTAAATTTAAAATAATAAATCATATAGTGCTTATACGTATGTTCTCCAAAATTTAATTAAATTCAATGATGAGTCAATAGTTTTAATATATTAGAATTTCTTTTAAGTATACTCCCTCCGTCCCTTGGTAAGAGTCTCATTTGATTTTTGGCACGTCGATTAAGGAGTATTATTATTTAATGTATAGTGGGTAGTTGTATTAATGGTGTGAGCCCCATATTTTAATTGTATTAGTGGGTGTGGGTGTGTCCCATGTATCTATAAAAGGAAATGGAATCCTTTGAGTGGAATAACCAAAATGGTAAAATGAGACTCTTACCTATGAACGGAGGGAGTATATACCTTACAAAAATAATTTACGGTATTTCGGTATATGCCAAAATACCACGGTTTTAAAATTTTGCATACCTTTACAGTATCAAAAAATTCAATACGGTATTGTACCTTATCAAAACTTTCGGTATACCTAAAATTTCGGTAAGTTCGGTATTTTTCGATATGGTAAGTGCGGTATATCGAAATTTCGGTATTTTTTCCCAGCCCTAAATACAACTACCCACTACTCATCAAAATATTATTTCTCTCACCTCATTATACATTAAAATATTATACTCCTTAATTCACGTGTAAAAAGCAAACGAATACCTATTACCGGGACGGAGGGAGTATACATTATTGAATAAAAAGTTATACACATATAGATACTAGTTTTTCTAATGAAAAACTTAGTGTGAAAAAAGTACAATTATTACGAAACACGTATACAAAATAGAATAACATGTATACATAACATAATAAAAAATTATGCATATATGGGTGCACCTTTGCACCCGGGTGCACCCAATATACACTTTAGAATTTAATTTTTTTTTTTTTTTTGCTTGCGTAAAAAACTTTTACATCTTGGTTAATGAGTAGCCAAAAATAAAACATATCGTGGCATGAGTAAGGATGTTGTCGCCACGTCAGCATCGCTCACCGGTTTCTGGTAACAGGTGGCAAATTCGGTGAAAATTAAACCAAAATTAATGAAAAATGAAAGTTATGAGACTAATTATAAACAAATATCTTTTTTGGGACTAAAATTAAAAAGAAAAAAGTTATAGGACCAAACAAATATTTAACTCCTTATTCAATTTAATTTCTATGTTCCCTCTTACTTGATCGGCCATTTTGGGCTTGGGTAATTCCAAATTTGAGGCAACAATAAAGTTAGAGAATCTTTACAAAAAAAACCTTCTGGATGATAAGAAAGATGATCGATTACGCAGCTCTCATTGTACATTAAATTTTGTACAACTTAAACATGATCCATTTTTATTTTTGCTTTAGCAAAATTAAAAAAAAAAAAAAAAAAAGGCATTTTCAAGAACAACTGTTGTCAACTTATAATTCAATCAAACATTAAAATTTATAGTTAATTAGAATGTTCTACTTTTTCAAAATTTGAAGATAACATCGAACTTCTGCCTTTAAGTGTCTAGGAATTGATGTTAATAGTTTGTAATATGGGTGTGTTAATCTTGTTTGGTTTATTTTATAGTGGGTTGTGTAATTGGTGCAGCCTGATCAAATACCTGCTGTATATGTGACTTCACAAGTTTAGCCTCCATGAAATTCTATTTTAGATGCAAGAACAATTTTCATACCTTCACTAATAATATGACATGATTGAGCAATGATTTAACTATGGTGGTGCAAATACGTAATGGTATTTTAAAATCTGATGCATCTGAGGAATGCACATCATTCAAATGTTTGAGATGACTCTACTGTGAAGTCTAACTTAATTATTTGGAATTTATTTACCAAGTGTATTAGGTAATTTTAAACCTTTTTTTTTGGACTTTGTCGCCTGAATCGAAACCCAGGTTTAAAGTAAGAAATAGAAACCTTTCACCAATTAACTTTAAAATGAAATAACTACTTATTAGGTTCTTTACCTCAACACCTTTCACCAATTGGTTAATGTTAAATCCCACTGAAACCATCTACATGTTACAGTAAAATTATTGATGAAAAATTATGAAAGGTTAGTTGTTGGGTTTGAGAAAGTTTTAAATTTTATCAAATTTAAATATGATAAACCATAAGATATATATTATGATATTCTTCATATTTAATTGATATAGATTTTTTTAAATATTATGTCATTAATTACAATTAATTTACTTCTATTCGTACCAAATTTAGTCTATTCGATCCATTTAGACATTTTATTCTTCCCATTTTTCTTTTCTTATTTATGTCTATTCGTCTCATATTTTCAAGGGTGACATTCTTCTTAATTTACTTTTATTCGTGCCAAATTTTAGCATATTCGGTCCATCTAGATATTCTATTCTTCCCAATTTTCTTTTTTTTTATTTTTGTCTATTCGTCCCATAATTTCAAGGGTGATACATTTTTATTCGTTTTCTTCTATTCGTGCTAAATTTTAATTTATTCGCTCCATCTAGAGTATTCATCCCTTTTTTTCTCTATTTTTGTCTTTTCGTCTCGTATCTTAAATGTAATACATTCTTTTTAGTTTTTTCTATTCGTGCCAAATTTTAGCCTATTCTGTCAATTTAGACATTCTATGCATTCCATTTTTCTTTTCTTTATTTTTTCTATTCGTTTCATATTTTCGACAGTAAATTCCAACGGTTCCTTAATTCTATTCGTTCTACTCTTTGGTTCCACTACCTATTATAATCGTCCTATTTCTCTTTATTCGTTCTCTATTATATTAATTTAATTTAATTAAAAATTGATTTAAAATAGAATTAGTTTGAATTAAATAAAATTAGGAACAAAATGATCTTTATTCATAGCGAGTGGGCAGTTTTGATTATTTTTTAAAAAGAGGGTAAAATTGATTTTTGAAGTTTGAAAGAGGGCATTTTGATGTATTTAAAAAAAAAAATACATATGAAATGGTAATGAAAGAATAGTCCCACTCCCACGAACATGCACATGGCCTTGTTCCCTTCAGCTCTCTAGTTGGGAGACTATAATAATCAGAAAACAGTATTTTGCAATTATTAATGAATTAAAATAATGAATGTCAAGATATGGAAAATCTGGTGAACCATTTAATGTTTACGTATATACACTTATAATCATTTTATTTTGAAATAAATTAAAAAATATCAACTTTAATGATCTATAATTTATGCAATATAATTTTAACTAAGCAACTTTTTTTATATACTTTACGTTCATTTTTGTCTTATAACTTTTTGATTATTGCCAATTCAATTTCTTTTTCAATAAATAAAAAATTAAAATTGAATTATAATCACATGAGGTGTGACAGCAAGAAAAATAACAAAATTAAGGGGTTAATTATCAAGCAAACCAACATAAATTAATTATGA
Organism: Pogostemon cablin; assembly: GCA_023678885.1. Classification (NCBI taxonomy): domain Eukaryota; kingdom Viridiplantae; phylum Streptophyta; class Magnoliopsida; order Lamiales; family Lamiaceae; genus Pogostemon; species Pogostemon cablin. Next base: position 24,326,157 of record CM043009.1, on the reverse strand, counting down.
GTCATAATGGTAATAACATACGAATAACACGCCAGCAAACAACAGATAAGTGCACATTTGGTTCTTGTCAAATTAATAATACACATATTTGTCTTTAGACTTTTTTAATAAACATCTATATATATACTATAACAAATACAGACACAGTCACAAAAACCCAGAAAAAGAAAAATAGAAAAAAGAAATTATTGGAAAAAAGAAAAACAAATACTGGGCAGGGCACATAATAGAAACAAATTTCTGCTGGATCAAACATTGCACAAGTGGTTTCATTACACACTTTCTTCAGCACCTGCTCTTGCATTTTTCCATAGCTCTTGGTGCTGAAATTTAATTTAAATTAAATAATTATCATGTTAAAAATAAAAAAGAAAATTATGTCTTGTGTACAACTAATAGTACATACACAATTCCTATGTGTTTGAAATGAAAATTATATAGTATTAAAATTGTATTCTTAATTTTAAGAATAAAAGTTAAACCGTAATAATAAAAAAAATTAAGATAAAATCTCTTGTGAGACATTACATATGTGAGATAGTTTGTGAGACGTGTTAAAATATGTCTATTATATAGATAAAATATGTTTAATGGAGTAATTGTTAAAGTATGTTTTCTTAGGTATGATAAATGATGAATTAAAGTATGATTTTAGAGTGTTATAATATGATTCATTATTAACATATTTTAACTACAAATAAACGTACTTTACTTATATAATAAGCATACTTTAGTAATGGATCGATCCGTCTTATAACCGTCTCACAAAAAATCCGTTTAATAAGAGAGTGTTTAAAAAATTTATGTTGAACGTACAATTATTTCTAAAAATTAATACTAAATTCTTGTGATATAAATTAAAACTTAAAGAAAATAGAATATAAAAGAATTGTTTAGGTAAAGCTGGTTGCATATAATTTACCGTTTTCCTTTTTCTTTTTATAATTTTTAGAAATTTATTTATTTTTCATGGAAATTTCAGCGTAGTCCTAAATTCAGAAGTTTTTTTATTTTATAAGGCAATAGTAATAAATTACAGAAAATAAAATGCTGATTTTACTTATAATTACGGAACATACCAAGTCCAATTGCTTCAGATCCTTTCATGATGCGAAGGCGCTTGCATGAACCAACAAACATCCTGAAATACAAAATAATTATGAAAAATAAAAAATTCAGGTGTTAATTAATTATAATTAATCCACAATTTAATTTATAAAAAAAAAAAAACTTACTCCCATGGTACATCCCCCACGAGCATCCAGTCCCCATCCTTATCTTCATAAGTGGGCACATATTCAGTACTGTTCAACAGATCCATCAATTTGCTCTCATTCATGAAATCTATCATTCCTTGGGTCCCATAATTACCTATTTAAATAATTAATCAACATCTATTACATAATTAATTCCCTCATTTAATTTAATTAATAATATTATTACCGTACGTACCCATGGTGAAGGAGCTGAACATTTTGGCTAGAGCATCCGACAGTTCCTGGTAGCTCCTGTACATTTTCAGGTCGACTTTACGGAGATACGGAGCTCCGTCCATCGACACCTTCACGAAGGCCGCGCTGCATGCTGCCGCCGCCTCCTCCGCCGTGGTGCTTTTCTGGTTCGCCATTATGTTCTTCCGGAACGACCGCACTGGCGGCCACCCCACCACCTGTGCCCTATAAATTCTCAACTTGTTTTATATACACTCCTCGTTTTCGTCCGTCCATAAAGAATAGTCCCGTGTTATAAACTTATAATCATATCTGAAAATCGTTTTATCAAAAATTGTACACTTTGTAGATAAAGAAGCCACCCTTACTTTCAAATATGTTGAGGTAGAGTTTCACTTCCAAAAATAATTAAAAATCTGACACCAATTATGCAATTTTACAAGCTATATGTATATTCGTTAAATTATCTTGTTAGTATTAAAATATTTTTATTTTTTAAATACTTGTTTTAAAAAAAGGGCTATATATTGATCTTTGGAGGAAAGGAGGTAAAATATTACGTGGGCATGATGGTGTGAGACTCATCTTTTTATTTAAATTAATAATACTCTTAATCATAAAATTTATTATTTTCTATACATATCACGAAAATTATTCCGTGAGTATGATAAAATTTATCATTTTCTATACCTATACAAAAATCATTCCGTGACACGAATTCTACTGGTATATAGTATGATCTTGGTTAGTACTATCACCAACCCGAAATAGTGCAAGGTATTTCGGACGAACAGAGCATATATTATGTGATTGTGACATGGTTTTTTTAAAGAATAATATTAATATAACTAATTTATTGTAAATTGTGCTTAGTCCTATAGTATTTCATTAAAAAAAAAAAATTAAACAGACAAATATTGACAAAATTAGAAATAGAAGATGTGATAATTGAAGTGAAAAACCTACTTGGCTGGTGGCTTGATAGGATCCTTTGGAGACACAGCAGGCTTCTCCATGGATGAGTTCTTCAAGCTTTCCTTCAGATCTAAACCACCTGCTTCATTCGAGTGAAGGTTGAGTTTCAGATCAACCGTCTCAGAAAAGCCTCTTTTTCCGGTAATCTTCACGGCGTCGCCGTCGCCTCCGCCGCCAGGCAGGCCGAGGCAGAGCTCCGTCTCCTTCAGATGCAGGCCGACTTCCATGTGAACCACAATCCGTCGTCGTTTTCGATGGCGCCTTTCAATCCGTCGTCGTTTCGCTCACTGCGTAGTGTGTGTGTTTGTTTTAGCGGAATAATAATATCAAAGGGGGGAGGGGGGGAGAAATGTGTGTGACTTTGATGTACATATATACCGATGGTGGCATTAGTATATCAAATTCCCACTTATTACGGGGCGACACGTGGAAAATAAATTACTATAATATTGATCTTCTAGGATCAAGAGCATGTTACTATTATAATTAAAGTTATTTTCTTTATCAACAAATTATTTATACTTGTAAAGAAATGGGACCCACACCAAAGTTTTTGAGGTGTAATGTATATTATGATGACTTAATAATTTATATCGAAATTTGCAATAATGGTTCAAGTGGATGGTTTATTTAATATCCAAATTAAATTAATAAACTTTAATGAGGGAGAATGGCATGATTAGGGGAACCATTTAATGGATGTGGTCCAGAAAAGAACCATCATCAATCTTCTCATCTAAATAATCCTATTTATTATTTCTTTTGTACTTTATTCCACTATTTTTTGGGAAAGAATTAATAAGTACTCCATAGGAGTAGTAATATTTTCGAGGTATATTTTAATTTTGGCATACGTACATTAATTAATGAAATAAAACATGATTTCACTTAATTATTCACTGGATTATAACTTATATGTGTTAAATTTAATAAGTTATGCCATATGATTAACAGGAAATTAATTTTGGTAAGTTCATTCTAGTTTCTTGATGAACAACTATGTTAAGACTCTCGACTCAGATTTTTAGTTACATTTTAGTGTTATTCTCCTATTGCAAATTATTGAATAAATGAGACATAAAGTTACATTTGAATGCTATATCTCTTATTGGGAAAAGTTGAATGAATAAGACATAAATTAGAGACAAAAGCTATACTCAAGAAGGTAATAAAATTGGTTTTCATATAGAATCAAATTTTTAATTAAGGGTTACAATCTTGTACATATAACAACGTTACATTTAGAGATAATAAAAGGAATACATTTAGAGATAATAAAAGGGATCGAGCCCGTATGGTTAACCCGTTTAGCCTTATATATAAAATGCAGTGCTAGATTCACATGTATGACAACCCGTATAAATTAGGGTTTTTTTTGCTCGAATCTATTAGCCAGAACTAAACAGGTTAGTCTGCGAACTAAATGAGCCAAAACGGCAATATATATGCCAAAATGGTAATATATATATATATATATATATATATTACACTATATTGCAATAGGTTTAAAGTCACAAGTTCACTCCCCTACTTCCTAGTTAGTTCACTCCCCTACTTCCTAGTCACAAGTTTAAATCGGGAGAACTTCTTTTTCTACACCATGTTTCATAAAAAATAATTTAGTGTATAACCGTATATAAATTGTAATGTGATAAAATTAGTAGTATATGAATTATAAAATAGAATTGAATTCATAAAATGAATGTAATTGAGAAAATATGATAATTATTTACGAACTAAAATAACATGTAAAAATGAATGTAGTGATGTGTTGTACGTATGAATTATTTATGTTTTAAATTATAATTTATTTTCTTTAATATTGTATCTTGTTAGTGGCCATTTAGCGCGAGGCTCCAAATTGTAAGGTCCTCACATTTTAAGGCTAGTTTAAAATAGTTCATGCCCCGTTTAGTCTATGATCATATAAAAATAGGATTAATCTATTTAACATTTCTAAAACTTACATATATAATTTGAAGTATGCAAAATAAATAAGTTAAAATAGAAAATTTTGCCCGAATCTTACTGAGTTAATACATAATACATTTATTTATATATATATAAGTTATGAGTTTAAAATAAAAATTACCTCATACTAATGATTTCAAGAAACTTAATTTTTCCGAAATAGTCTTATACCTTTTAAATTCTCTTCAAAATGATCTTTTTTAAAAAAATGTCCAAATTTTCTAATTATATGGATGAGACTGAATCAATATTTTTATAAATATATGAAATGAAACTAGAAACTGAAAAGTTCATAATAAGATGAATGTTCTAACTACTTTGAAACCTTTTTGGATAAAGGCAAAAAATTGGAACGGTTATGTTTTAAACTATATAAGTTAATATCATAATTTAGGACTATTATGGGGTGCGTCCTAGATTTTAAAGGTTAAAAGTAAGTGGGTAGTTATCTAATTTTTATTTTTAATTATTTAATATAATTAATGGTTAAGATTGAATTATAGTTTAATCCAACGATTAATATCTTTCAAGTGCACCAGTGTCATAGGTGCATGCACCGTAGTTGAACTCCATAATTTATACTACAAACAAATAAATTGTCATTCTCAAATGAATTAAATATATCATAAAATAACATTTTAATAAAATTTCAGTTAAATAAAATTATAATCAAATCCAAATATTATTGTCGATATTGGCTCTAATAGCATGTTAAATGATCATTTTGTCTAAAAATTTAAGCTGACAAAAAAGAGAGTCGTTTAATACTTAATCAATTATAACAAACATTTTCTGCGAACGGATTTAACTAAATATTTGTGTTATATTATAGTTATATAATTATTAATTCAACCAATACTTTAGCCAAATTTGATTAAAAGGATACACATGATTGGATTTACACCTACAAATAAAAAGAAAATAATTTTACTACGCATGTGATTAATCATGTTTATAATTTAGCTAAAAATATTAAGGAGTACTACTTATTCATTTCTATTTTCTGAATATATATATATAATCTTTTAAATTTCACAACAATCATATATCTATATTATATATAGACAAACATAAAAATATGTAGTTGAGTCATATTCTGTGATTCATCTATCAATCCAAACATTAGACTGGCTCTAATGGTGGAATATGCATGTCATTTTTTATCTCTATATAAATTGCATTATTATTAATTTTTTTTTAAAAAAAAGAAATAAAGTGGATAAGTGTGAAAGCAAAAAGAGTTGAAGAATCAAAGAAATCTTAGAAGATCATATATAGGGCTCCAACCTTCTTGAATTCATCTCCATAAATGGGGTCGTTAGATGTTGGAGGGAACACATCAAGGCAACTCACTGCAATTTCACACACTTACAAATATACATACACACACATACAAACATACATATATATACATTGTTTGATATGCAGCCAGATGTACGGATGAAATTAATTCAATAATCAATGAAATTAATACAGTTATGGATTATTGGGCTTTGTAAGAAACTCAACGTTAGATTTCATATTTTATGCTGCCTTCGTCAACCCAAAAAAGGGTTTTTTTTTTTATTTTTTTCACATTGGTTAAGAAGTATTATTACTTAATGTATAGTGGGTAACTGTATTAGTGGGAGTATGAGCACCATATTTTAATTGTATTAGTGGGTGCGTGTGGATCCCATGTGTACAAAAAATGAAATAACTCTCTTTGGAGCGGACGACCAAAATGGAAAAAAACTCTTTCGAGCGGACGAAGGGAGTACATGAGTTTAAAACATAAATTGTTAGTATCTTTTTACTTTATATGAAAATGTCTCAAAATAGTTAGTACATTAATTTCGTTTCAAGCCTTTCAGTTTTGGTCCGATTTCATCCCAAAACAAAATTGTTTTACCAAATTTGTCTCATAATTTTGTAAAAGCATCAATTCATTCTCATCCCCATGGAATCAGAAAAATTGACAATTTAAAGTAAAAATGATATTTTTATGAGAATTTAAAAGCTATTAGACTATATTGGGGAGAAATTAAGTTTTTTGAGACTATTTTAAATAAAATAAATTTGTATGATACTATTTTGATTTTATATATATATATATATATATATATATATATATATATATATATATATATATATATAAAAATAAAAGTAGAGTAGCTAGGTAGAATGTGCATACACACAGACACACTCATGTTTATGTGTGTGTTATAAGGAAGAAGATTCGTGGAGGAAGCTGCCCACCACACCAGCCATTGTGCCTATTATGCACACATGAAGATATCATTCATCTCTCTTTCTCTCTCCAAAATTATACTCATAATTTACTCTCTCTCTCCCCCACAATATGAACTCATACATGACATAATTAATAAAAAGGATCATATAATAATTCATCAATGTATCACGGAAATAAGTTAGATGTGCCCAAAATTTTATCATCGTTTTAATAAAAGAACCATTCGATTTGCTCCATAAATATCACCTCTATTATTTATAATAAGGTGCAATTTTATGATTCAAAACAATTACAATGTTTTTTTTTTTTTAATTCTGAATATTATTCCATCTCGGATTCAAAATTATTGAACGAGTAGCTAGAAGTGTTATATGGGGTAATTAAAGCCAACTCATTTAAATATAAATAAATAAAGATTTAGGGTCAATATATTATCTAACATGACGAGACTAAATATGGTCCGAAATATTTCGGGCTATACTTACACTCGATTTTTTAGGACAAACAACAAATGTAGCATAATTTATATTTGATTTATCTATATATGAAGATTAAAATTTTGAGAATAAATGAGTTTCAGACCTTTATATTATAGAGGGAGACTATGATACAACATGTGTATCAATTCAATTGGTACACTCTTGATTCTCACTCGTCTTAATTAATTCATTCTTCTTCATTAATGTTGTTTTTTATTTTATTTTTAAATTTATTTTATTTAAATGACTATTATACCCTAAACCTTAGGGATAAATTGTACCCTAAACCACAAGGGTAAAATTACAATTATACCATAAACCCTATAGATAAATTATACCCTAAACCACAAGGGTAAAATTACAATTATACCCTAAACCCTAAACCCTATGGATAAATTATACCCTAAACCACAATGGTAAAATTACAATTATATCCTAAACCCTAAACCCTAGGGTTATATTATACCCTAAACCATAAAGGTAAAATTACAATTATATCCCTAAAATTAAATAAATAAATAAACGAACAAAAAACAGTAACAACAACAGTTAAAAAAAAAAAAAAGAGGAAAACATACACCGAAGATGAAGGAAGGAGGTTGTACATTTTGGAATTTGTAGGACAGTTGTATTCTAGTCTGTGCCATAATAGATAATAGATTTTGTTGATACAATGAGTTGGTCTAAGGATTTATATATTAAGTTATAGTACAAATTATAAATTTATTATTTATATACAAATTATTATAATATTTAAGTTTATATATAATGACTTTTAAAAAAAATGGAATAATGAATAGATGCGGGTCAGGGTGCATCAAGCTTAGGCGAAAGCTCCTGTGCGTCCGGGGAGACGGAAAGATGCCCCGTGTCCCCATGTGAACACAATCCTCCCCTTCAATCCATTTAAACCTATGTATTGCTAGGGGTTTAAATTGTAAAGGGGCATGAAAATTATAAAGGCGCACGGAATGTGCTCCGTGCGCCCGAGTGCACAAGAGTCTCACTCTCAAGCTTATTAGGTTTCAAGGTTTTTTTTCTTCTTAATAACAATTAAAATATTCATAGCTGTATTATAAGAGAATACTATATTAATATATATTTCACTAATGATTTAACAACGAAATTGTACCCAGACTTTTTCACACTATATAGCACTCGTACGTGTCAACAGTTGGACTGTTAGACTGTAAAGTGTTGTATTAATATAATTAATTAATTAATACTCTTAGTATGCAAGTTCATTTCGCTTTTGATAAAATTCTCACTGTTATTGTATTCTTAATTTATAATAATAAATCAATGGTTTATACGGAAATTTCGAAATATTGCATCAATTTATGACCATCCTTTTTTTTTTATTAAAGTAAAACCTTATAATAAATAATTATCACCAATTTTATTGTACATTAATTTAAAAAAATAAATGTGAGATATTAATTTTCAAGTGAGATTAACCATCCCAATCACATGCATGCAACACATTCATCCATATATATATAAGTAGTTAATGTTATGTTAACACAAATTTTTAACATAAAAACATACTCAACAGCTTATTCGATCCCATTCTCCCATTCCTTAGATAGTTTACGAAAAAGGCCTTTACGGTACAAATTCTGTGGTTATTCTTCATATCCAGTTAAGGTTTAAATAAATGTTAGACCATAGAATTTAGACTGTAAACCTAATTTAGAGGAAACTAACCATATAAGAAAAATAAGTCGGATCGATTGAGGGGAATTGAAAATGGAATGTAAAAAAATTCTCTTGCATGTATAACTCATGAGGTAGCACCAAGAAATAGCATTGATCAACATCATTCATTCTATGAAAGATTTTATTAGGGCATGGTGGTGAGCTTTGAGACAGGTCACATCCTCAAGAGAAGCAAACATCCCCAACCCTAGCTGTGCCCTTGCCCCATCACTATCCACCCCACCCCCCACCCCCCACCCCCTTCTTGATTGTTCTATACTAGCTACCAAGAAATATTATGATCCCATCCACATTTTATTTCCCTAAATATAATGCCCAAAATTATAAAGGGCTACCCAAAGATAATTAGACACACTCTCTAGCTACTTTCATCTTTTTGGAACTTGGTGCTGTCTAAATCACATAAGAATACAACATTAGGGTTTTCTCTTTATTTCTTTTCTTGCATTATTTCTTTTTTTTTCTTTAATTCTAATGCTTATTTATTGTTTCTATTATATTTATCATCATATATAGTTTTATATATTAAAAGAAATTAACAATATAGATGAAGATATAATAAATATTAGAATTTCAACCCATCTTCTTAATTAATTTGCAGGTTGAGATTTCTAATCATATACAAGAAAGATTAAACTTGACCATTAATAATCATTAAAAAGGAATTATTGAATATGAAGGGGATTGAGTGAGAAAAGATACATTAGTCTAGCTAGATTAAATGTTCAATTCATCTTTTATATGTATATGCATAATAAATGATTAATTGTTTTTCTTATAAAAATAAAGAGAGAAATTAAGAAAGAGACCCTTTACTTGAGTTTACTTTTGGAGTCTTATTTCTTTTCAATGTAAACCTAAGTTGGGTTGAGTTAGAGGTGGTCCAATTAAGTCATCTATCGATTGACTATGGACCACTTGACATGAATACAATCAAAGCGTTAGGTCCAATAATATATATATATATATATATATATATATATATATATATATATATATATATATATATATTTATTTATTAATAGTGAATATATATTACTATTAATAGTTACATTTTGTTGTACGTATAGTTTATCTTATGACGAAATTAGTGAATATAAGTGTGAACTACAAGAAAATTGATCATTATAATTAATGGGGTTTCGTTATAATAGCTTCAATAGCTAAATATATTTTATAACAAAAATATATCATTATGTTATTATTGACACATTTTTGTTATCCTCTAACCATGAAAGTTATTATAACGTGATCTCCGTTATTATTGATCAATTTTATAGTGATAACGGAGAGTTTTATTCTGTCACAATTAATCATATTCCTATCTTAACATCTTATACTTCTAGCTACATACTAATGCAAATTATTGCATGAAATGGTTTAATTCACAAGTAATTTTTTTTGTGAAATCTAATTAGAAAATGTATGTTCTTCTGAAAACGGTTATCATTTTGCATAACAAATCATTACGTGCTCGTCTAAAAAATTAATTATTTTTTATATTATAATTTTTTTAAAGTTATAATTTATTATTCAAAGAGTATTAGTTATCATGTACAAAGATAGACGGTTAAATCAATTAATTAATATACTATTACCAATAATGTAGAGTATGAAAAATATTTATCTTGTACGTTTGGTGTGACTGAATTTACGTAAATAGAAAAGGACAATATAAGAGTCATATTGGATCAAACTTTGACTCAATTTACATATGTGTCCATATATTTGCTATGAAAAAAATGTTCAAAATTGATGATAATTAATTTTAAATTTTAATGATTATTTTCAAATTTAAAGCTAAAAACTAATCTCGAAATTAAAAAGCTCAAATTTAATTGAAATTCACCATAAACGAGTGTGGTTGGAGAGTTTGAAAATAAGAACTCGATAAATTAGTTTATGATTATAAAATTTATCTTTATTTTTCATATGATAAATTTGATTTTTCTTGACGTACTTCTAGCATCCTTATAATAATATACTATATTAAAACATAAGTCATGTCTACTTTAAATAAAATCTTATGGTGTCGTTTCTTTTGGACTTATGATCCATGTGTAGTTAAATTTTGGCATATGTGCCTTAAAGTAAAATAAAAAATGTGTATCTTATATATAGTTTTTAAATTTAAAAAGAAAGGAAATAATGTCTACCTCAAAAATAAAATTTTAGATTTTAATTTGATTTGATATATTGGATGTAAAGATCTAATATTTTTATAATATTTAAAAATAATTTAATTTCATTTTTTTTGGTTTTTTTAGTAATATTTTCATTATTTACATATATTGATTAATTTAATTACCTTTATACAATATTTATTTTTGTTCCATTGGTTTTAATTTTATATATTATTTAAAACAATTACATATTTAATTTCCTATTACTTTAAGGTATATTTTGAATTAAATTTGACACATGCATGCTTTCATGCAATTGCATGTAGTTACTCATTTTCATAAAACATTACTTCTCAAACATGCCCGGTGGCAACTATTTTTGAAGAATTATATTATTCTTTGTGTTTTTTTAAGAGTAATAATTTATTTTCATCCTCTTCCTCTAATATTTTTACTATTTTTTTTTCATCCTCTTCCTCTAATATTTTTAACATTTTTAATAGTTTTTAATTTATGTTTTTTTCTAAAGAAAAAAGAAATGCCTTATTGGCATTAAAATACCATTTAATTTGTTGAACACATGTCAGGTGAGCGTCACGTCCTTGTCCTGCCCAGAAATCGACGATTTTGGTTGTCAAGTGACAATCACGTGCTATTTTCGGTGATGTCAGTATTTTTTGAAGAAAATAAGACGTGTTTGGTCATATTTCTGCACCGGTAGGACTAAATTAATAAATTTATCTTTCTTGAGATTGAAATAGACCATAAGCAAAGTTATAAGAATGAATTTGTTTTTATCTTAAATTATTTAAAAACACTTCGTATTATACATAACAAAAAGTGATAAAAAAAAATTGTTTTATGAAAAGTAATAATAATTTCTTTTATAAAAAATGATGACTATTTAAGAAATATAAAGATAATTTCACGCAATTGTTACCCTCTTTTACTATATTCAACGAAAAATTTCAAGAATGGATAACGTGGAGAATAATTATTTCAACTCATTCATGACTAACATTTCACGTTTTATATTTTACTTAAGACTTGGATTATTCTCTCAACTAAATTACCATCCAAAAATAATTAATGAAAATTAAAGAAATTAAGTAGAATAGTAATAATGAATTAATGGTCAACTGATGATGATCCAGATCTAGTAGTATTGCATATGATTTTCCTCTCGATTACCCTAATTTGAGGAGACAACTTACATCAACTAGTTAATACAAAATCTTCCCTAGGTAATACATAATTAGATTAACAAACGTACATTAAATTAATTAAATAATTAATTAATTAGGGTCCCACAAATGCAATATATGAGAATCTTGGGGCACAATAATAATTATTCCATATGTTGGTTGAAGTTGGGACAATGGATCCCCCGTGGTGGGCCTCATCATCCCACTTATTGCTTTTCTAATTCCAATCACTAATTTATTTAATTATTTAACTTCTTAATTTATTTGTATATGAAAAGAAAAATTGTACATATCAAAATTATATAAAATTTGTCTAATATTACTATTTTAATCTTATGATTTATGATTTATTATGAAATTTTAGAATTCATCATATTTTTATTTAGGGGTTTTATCGCCTATTTACTTTAAACTAAATGGATTACTGAAGTGTATGAAAATTTAATATTGTTAAAATTTATTACTCCCTCCGTCCCACGTATTTTTACCCACTTTCCATTTTGGGGTGTCCCACGTATTTTTATCCATTCAATTTTTGGCAAAAATATATAATATTTTATTACCTACTTTTTACAATCCCAACAACTTTAATTACTTTTTTACAATTTATTCATCATTCTCAATAACTTTATTCATTTTTTCTTTTTAAATTACTACTTTATCCCTACTTTTTCTTACATTATATATTAAAAAAATAAAACGTCTTAATCTCCGTGCCCGTATAAACGGGTAAAAATACCCGGGACGGAGGGAGTACATTATATTTTCAAGGGTATATTGTCCATTTATTTCACACCGAATGTTCTGCGCCATTTTTGTGCATCATCTTCAGTGCCACACGTTGATTGACACGTAAGAGAGGAGAATAAATCCAATCATTGCCCCTAGGGTTTAAGGATTAGGATATAGTTTCTCTCTTCTACGTGTCGTTCATCCAATTGTGTGGTACAAGAGATGATATACCAAATGGCAGCTGTGATACAAAAAAATTATGATCCGCTAAACTTATGCATATATGCATGAAATTTTGAAAAATACTTAAGAGGTGGAACCTATTAATCAGCTGGCTAGTTATAAAATAAATAAATAAATTTTGAAAAGAAGACAAAATAATTAATTAACTATATATAATAAATAAGTAAAATATATTATTTTACATTCAAAAATAAATTTATTTATTTTTTAATGGGCCTACCACCTTCTTTTAATTTCCTCAGCTAACACGCGTTTGTGTGGTACCATTTCAATTAATTAATCAAATTCATTTATTTGTTATCACAACTCAAAGAACTCAATTCAGTCAACTTTTCTTTTTTCTTCTTTTATTTTTTTTTTATTTTTTTATTAAAGAAGCTCAGTATTCGTTATTGATTTTATTTCTACCAGTGAGTAAACATCAACCAAATATATTCTCTCTTTTAAAACTAAATAAATTCTTGAAAAACAAAATTCTAACTCTAAAATGGAAAGAAATCTAACCGTATATATGAAAAATATACAGTATAGTATTATTTTTTTTAAAATGTAACGAAATTAGTTGGTAAATTATTAACGTACATATCATTTTAATTGGTCTAATTATATATTACTCCTTTGAATCATGGTAAAAATTGCAAAAAAAATGAATGTTATAAATAAGCAATAAAAATTAATCCAATTAATTAGTAATGATTGAATCAATTAGCTAGCTAGCTTCCTCCTTTTTACTTTTTAGAGAATAATTTAGATAAGTTTACAAGATTCTATGTTGATTGGAAAATTGTAATTAAGCATTATTAAATGAGTAATTACCCGATTAGGGAAGATTATGTGACAGATGTATAAAATCAAAGTGATATTAAAATTACTTTGTTTGGGGTAGAAATGAAAAGGTTGATAAAATAAAAGTATTAGTTAGGTAGTGGATAGCATTGCAAACATAAAAAATCATTTTGAGGCTCAAAATAGATTAAGTGAATCACCTTGTTTTGTGTATAATCTCTTTTCACAAGGTTTGATTTTATCTAGGATCTTTTTATTATATTAACCAAATCACTTTCTTGATTATGTTCAATTTTAATAATAAATCATTCAATTTTAAAAATTTAAAATGTTAATCTACTAATTCGAAAGTATTGCTCATTTTGTATGTTATCTAAATAATAAATAAATTTAAAATTTAATTGATATGAAATAAAAAAAAATGAAATATAAATACATTTATATATATATATATATATATATATATATATATATATATATATATATATATATATATATATATATATATATATATATTACATTTAAATTTTAAATTAATTGGATATTAATTGAATTTAAATGCATGATCTAGAATTCTTGCACTCAAAATTTACGAATCACCAACTCAGTATAAACAATTATAAAATCAAAATTTAGATAAGTATGATGGAGAGGTAAATTATGGTGACTCAAACATAAGTTATAATATTATACAGTGGAATCGTGACACATATTATTGTCTTATTAGTATCACCACCTACTAATAGAAGGTATACATTTTGCTATTTTGATTTGTCCCTATTTAAATATATATAGTTTTATTTCTTTTAAGATGAGATCTACGTAAAACAATTTATATTTTTACATTAAAGCGGACTTGTGTGAGATCATCTCACGTTGAGACTATTTTACACTTTTGTAATTAATTATCACTTTTTATTAAAGATGTTAGTACTTTTCTTTTAAAATCTTATCACATTTTTTTTGTACTATAAATTATGTATGAAATGGTTCACAATACCGTTATCAATTTTCGAGTATCACTTTTTAACGTATCACAAAAGTCATTCCGTGAGACGATTTCATATAAATTTTGGCCTCTACATTTAGCATATATACAACACTAATACAACTATCTACTATAAATTTAAAATATTAGTATTTTTTTAATCTATGTGCAGCATATATCTAAATATAGGAACGGTGGGATTATTAAAATTACAACTTTATCTGAATTAATTACTCCACTTTTTTGTGTATGCCAGGTGAGATGGTCTGACAAATTCTGGGCCAGTGGCCCAATAGTGAGAATGACTGAGGTGGTCCAATCTGGATTTTGAGTCCATTTTTCGTACCACAGAATTAAATCCTCATTGGATCTAACTTCACTATTAATTCCAAACAATAAAACTATTGGAATGACATTCATTCCCCCTCGCATTCAATCCCTGTTACTAATTTAATATGAGTGAGACTCCTGTGCACCCGGGCGCACGGAGCAGATTCTGTGCGCCTTTACAATTTTCATGCCCCTTTACAATTTAAACTCCTAGCAATACATAGGTTTAAATAGGATTGGAGGGGAGGGTTGTGTTCACATGGGGACACGGAGCATCTTTCCGTGTCCCCGGGCGCACGGGAGCTTTTGCCATTTAATATATTCACATTTATTCTTTATGTATATTTAGAAATTTAAATTACTTATTTTTATTATTTATTGGAGTAATTATATGTTTTTAATTGCTAATAAAATGTAAAGTAAGTTATGTGTTCGATGGAAATAGAAATATTAAAATTAAAGAGTACCATGAGGTAATTTTTATTTAAAATCGTTTTATTTTTTGAATATATGAAAATGAATTTTGTATGAATATAATTGGAAATTCTAAAGTGGAGTTGATTATTCCAAAATCTAATAAATTGAAATATTTAAAGACACTTAAGATATATAATATCATTATTGATATATTTTAAGATGATTAAATTTGAGTTTATTAACTAATTTTATTGGGAATTTTAGTGGACTTCACAAATGAATTAAATTCAGCTAAATTTATTTATACTTGTAGAAATCAAGTCAACTACCATCTCATTTTCATGCATTTATAAACAATAATTAATACCTTGATAAGGAAGAGTTCAATTGCTATTGGTCCAATCTAACAGCCACCAGGCCCATATATTTGGGCTTTTGTGGCCCAATTAATTGTGTCAATTTCCCATGTGATTTTGATAATGATGTTTCTATGCTTCTAAGGTCTATCTTTTATCATTTTTGTTAACACTTATAAAAATTATATTTGAATATTTAAGGGTGATAGTCACTTGTTATAAAATGCTAAAGATAGTATTTATTTATTTTTTGAATTTTAATTATTTTAATTATCACCTTCTTTTTTCCGCATATAATATTGAAAGATTTAAATTGGATTGAATCAAAATCACAAATAGTTAAATTAATACCATTTTATTCATTATTATTTTTAGCCAAGTACGTACCATTTAATTTCCTTTATATTCATTATATTAGTCGAATCAAACCCACACAATTTTTGGATAATTCATCCCACTTTATTATATATATATATATATAAATGCAACTTTATCTTACATCTTAATATTTTAATATAGAATGTACACATATTGATAATAACATTATAAAATTTTTTTTTCAAAAATAATACTCCCTCCGTCCCGGAGAAGTTGGTATAATTTTTTTGGGCACGGAGATTAAGGAGTATAATAATTTAATGTAAAATGAAGTAAAGTGAAGTGAGAGAAATAATATTTAATGTGTAGTGGGTTGTTGTATTAGAGATGATATGTGGGGCCCATGAGAATAGATTAATTGTTTTTGTATTAAAAAGGAAATGTGTCAACTTTAGTGGGACAAACCAAAAAGGAAAGTGTGTCAACTTCTATGGGACGGAGGGAGTAATAGTTTTCAATCGCCTTCTTTACATATGGATCAATATTTAATTCGAACAAACGCACGTTTATTCCCGTGCCGTTCTATTCTATTGGTCCATGGTATCACGTGAGATGCAAGTGTATGTAATTTATGGGTGTTCAAATAATGGGCAATATTGACACTTGAAATACTAATTCTATGTTTATTTTTTAAATAGTTGTAACTCTTCATTAAAAATGTTATTATGTTTTGTTAAAAAAAATATATTACCTTTTTATTTATTTATTTATAGTACGAATTAATTATAAAATAATTCATTATATTATTACTACTTTTTAAGGTTTATTATTTTATTAAAATATAATTATTTATTAATCGTCTCATAAAACTCTTTTCATGAAACAGTACTTACTATGGATAATTGGACATATTATTATATATTGTATCGAATTTTTTTTTTTATATATTATGATCAAATTTTGGTATATAAAAAATTATATGAATAATGCACTAATAATGTTACTCCATTATGAAAGAAAAGTGCTCTCCATCAGCTATTAAGGGATTATTTTATCATTTTAAATGTACACTTTAAATGTAGTATACATTTTCATTTTTTATAAAATTTCCATACATGATCACCACTTATAACTACTAACACAACTTCACACATTTATATAAAATAATAATATTTTTTAATCAGTAAAAAAATAAATAAATATTTTGAGTCTTTGATGATGGACAGAGAAGGAAATAGTATTTATAATATTATGACAAATTGATATAATATATTAATTCAAAATACATTATAATTTTAAATTGTTATCACCATTTACTAAACATGTTTTACAATTTATATATAATACCTACAAATATCAAATTAATTACTCCAAAATGACAATAAATTAATATTTTTAAATAATGTGGAACAATAAATATGAAAAATAAAGTTTTTTCGAAATAAAATGAATAGGTTTTTTTTATTTCTCGTCAATTTATTTTTACTATATTTATATACTTAAACAATATATAACTTTACAAATGTAGTTAAATAGTTGTAATATTTCTTCCGCCGCATACTTATTTGTTCCGATAGATATGTAGCTTAATTTTTTTTTTTTTATATTTTATTAACTTTTGTAGTATTTTAATGTAATAAATAAAATAGTACAAAATATGTTATTTGTATTAGGTATTTTTAATATTAAAATAACTTTTGAGGTTATTCATTAAGGCAAAAGTTCATGTGCGCCCGAGCACACGGGAAGATGCTCTGTGTCTCCATGTGAACACAACCCTCCCCTCCAATCCTATTTAAACCTATGTATTGCTAGGGGTTTAAATTATAAAGAGGCATGAAAATTGTAAAGACCACGGAATGTGCTCCGTGCGCCCGGGTGCACAAGAGCCTCACTCATTCATTAATTTGATTTTTTTTTATAAGTCAGTAAAACAAGTCCATGTGTTAACACACATTCCGACTGTATCCTCCTCCTGTGCAGACAATTACGTTGTTGGGGTCTTCACTCTTGAATAAATGGAGTAATATATATTCCATCCGTACCACCTAAATAACATCATTTTATTATATTGGACGTTCCGTCCAAATTGCACAATTTTTCTTTTTTAGTAAAAAGGGCCCACCAATGGCCGCCACTACCAATCACATCTCTCTAATACACCTACCAATTTTACATAAAATAATAATACTCTTTAATATACGTGAAAAAAACAAATGTAACACTTTGACCGGGACGGAGGGAGTGTATGTGTATATATATATATATATATATATATATATATATATATTTAAGCTTTATTTATTTAGAAGAAATAAAATAAGAATATTTGTATGGCGATTGGAATGTGGACGTGGCGAAAATGGAGACTTAGAATAAAGTGACAACCATATCCAGGCCACTGATTACAAGGCACTCTCTCTCATCTTTGCTGTGTTTTCCAGATATCAGAAACTGGGCCCGCACTGCTCGTGGGCTGGCCCGACTCTGTTCGGGCCCACATTTTATGGACAACTCTCCTGCGTTAGGTGTTTTGTGGGCCTCCCATTTCTCACACACACCCTTAGGTGTAATGTTTTTTTTTTCTTTTTTTAGGATTCTTTTCCAAAAACCGATCATTTGATTCGTAGATAGATTTATTTTATAAGTTTATAAACCAATAATCAATTAACAAATACTAGTCAAAATCTTTTGTATACATAAAATTTGAATTGGAATTTATGAGGGGTTTTCATGAAGAAGATTATAGGCTTATGTAACTTAATTTGATCATACCTTTTTAATTAAATCTGAAATATCACCTAAAATTACCTGTAATTAGGAAACATTCTCCCATTGCCCATTGGTTTATGAATGAGTATTAATTTCTGAAATTTGGCATTATATATATACTATTAATACATTTTTTGAGAAGTGGGGTTTTGTTTACAATGAATGTAGGGTTGGTAAGTGATTTGGTTTCATGGGTGTACTAAAATTGTGAGCTCACGAGTCATTGGATTTCCATTAAAAATAATAATAATAAAAAATAATAATTAAATAAATGAAGCACAACTTCTCATTAATCAAATATTCAACTATTCAAAACAATAATAAATATGCATAGTTTTTATTAGTCTTAGAATGACCCCATGGATACTGGTGCAATGAAATTAATAATAGTAATAAATTAAAACTACATTTTTCTTATATTTTCTAAACACTTGAAATTAACACTATCAAAATTTTTAGTGTATACTAACATAACAGGTATGTAATGCATGAAGTATAATTCTATCTAAATTAAATAAATAAAGACGTAGATGCTTGAAATTGATAGTAAAAAGTCTAGTGTGAATATTCATATTTTATTTTCAATTTATTCATCACAGTTTCAAACAAAATATATATGTGAGATGATGTATAAAATGGTGAACGTAAGAGATGCCCACGGATTTAATTAGTGCAAGAAAAATGACCACATGATATGGAATGTTGTCTCATCCTACACCATACTCTATAATCTATATATTAATTCAATACTGTTTAGTTGGCAAGTTTACTCTCTTTTATATACTTCCTCCCCCACATTGATACGTAATTATTTTTTTGAGAGTGTAATAATTTAATTTTTAGTGAATTAAAGAATATAATATTTTAATATATAATAAGTAAGATGTATATATTTAAGGATTCGAAGAGTATATAATTTTCATGTTTATCTTGACATGCTCTGTGGTGAAATTTTCAATAATCTTTTTATGGTTAAAAATATGATTAAGTTAAAATGAGAGTGATTAACGTAAAATGGACCGTGGAATCTTGAAATGGCTGTTAAGAGTTTATTTAAGAATTTCCATAATTTAAAATTAAAAACAAAAAAACAAAAAGTTGGTCTTTTTTTACTATATATATAATTGATGTGCAATTAGGATACATAAATTTGGAACTCATTCACAACTGATCAAGTATGCCACCGACAAAATTAAGTTAATTTGGCAAAAGTTTGAACGTGTTTATTAACTCACAAACAACAAATATATATGCATTTTTACTTATTAAGAAAATAATAATTAATAAAAAAAAATATCACGAGGTGCATTTACTTATAATTAATGTTGCCGACTTCACCTCTTAAACCACAAAAACAAGTTGTGGACAAGAATTTAACTTTGATTTTGCCTTGCATCCATGCCATACAAACAATAAATAAATAAATAAATAAATAAATAAATATATATATATATATATATATATATATATATATATATTCGGTTTTGATGTAGAGATCAATAATTAAATAGAGATACATTCGTGCATGTGTTATTTGAAAAAGAAAAAAAAAAGAAAAAGAAACATTGCTCTTTATATTAATAAAAAATAAAATACTACAAAATTAAGCAACATGTCATCATTTTAGATTCAAAGGTGGGTAAATAAAGTAAAATGTCATCATTTTAGATTCAAAGGTGGGTAAATAAAGTAAAAGAATGTCAAGGATGGAGTTTATATTTGCCCATCTTTAGCAACATTTTAAATCATACATATGCATTTACATATTTGTCCATCTTCAATAACATTCTTAATGATGAGAAGAGTAAAACGATTCAGTTTATATTTAACTTGAACCGTGGTTAATAACTTAAAATTTGAGAAATGAAGTGATTTTCAAGAACGATGAGTTGTCCACAAAATCGGGACTATAGAGTTGGTTTGTTATTCATAAACATAATTGTTCTGATTTCTCATTCAAGAAATAACTTGTACTCCTTTCGTCTTAAACGGTGGTTCATCTTCACTGTACCACGGATATTAAAATAAAAATTATTTTTTGACTAACTTTATTAACTTTTAATGGTAATATGATATTTTTAGGTAATAAATAAAGTATGAAGTATGTTATGTGTGGAAAGAATGGATGTCATTTTTTAAATTAATGAATACTTTTGAGGTGTTGGATTAGAAAGATATTTTATTTTTTTGGGGAAGTGAATTGGAACGAACAAATGAGGAAGAAATGAAGTAATTAAATTCTAAAGAGTGTTTAGTATCTAATGCTATAATTTTCTTTATCCTAATCTTACTTTTGATTGTAGTAAATTCTAAAGAGTGTTTAGTATATAATGTTATAGTTTTCTTTATCCTATTCTTACTTTTGATTGCACTTCACTTTTTGGTATTTTTTATATTTAAATTTGTTAAATATATTCCTTTTAACAACCAATAACAAAATAAAAGAATATTCAAAATTCACTACCGGTGTATTAACTATACTCTTTAATCTAAGTTTATAATGATATAGAGGGAGTATACATACATGTGTGTGTGAGAAATATAGAAAAAGTTTATAAGGAACAAAAGTTGTATAATTATTGAAAAACAAGAGACACCCTTTTACGAGATGAATATATGTGAGATAAGTGGACTCAATATTAAAGTATGTCTGTTATATAGATATTGTATGTTGATTGATACTTAAAGTAATACTCCCTCCGTACCAGGTAATGAGAGCCAGAGACTTTATACTTAATATAAGGTCTCTGACCCTCTTAACCTGTGACAGAGGGAGTATGTCTTTTAGAAGTCATATTATAACACATTAAAATTATATTTTAATGCATCATTCATCATAATCTAACCATCAATAAGCATACTCTATTTATATAACATATATATTTTAAAACATCTTACAAACGTAACAAATCATCTCACATAACACCATCTCACCATATATATACTCAACAAGTACTATTATGCCTTTTAAATTCTATCAACTAAAGTCTAAACATATGTAGGAACAAATTCTGGTCCACGTATGACGTGGCACATATACACAACTCCTGAAATTGGCGTGGGCCTTGATTTCAATTATTGGGCTTGGGCCCAGGCTCGGTAAAATGGGCTGCAATTAGGGTTGGGCAACCAAGTTAAATGATACTCAATTTGGTTGGTAAACGGCATATGAAGATCTCACAAACTCAGTAGCAATGACACGTCATTATTTTTATTTGCAATAATTTTCCTTTTCAATAGTTCAGTACTCATTATATTTTATAAATTATAATTTTATTACGTTAGTATGACTTTAAAATTTCCAGTTTCTTTTATAAAAAAAAAACCCAGTATCTATGTAATTTAAAATAAATTACATGAAATCAATGTTCAGTGTACACAAAAAAAAATAAAAAAAATAACAATAATATTATTATAAAAAAAATAATTAAATCAATTAATCAAACTCATGAACTCAATTACATCATCGAAATAAACATATATAAAAACAACTTATCAATACATCATAATAATTTCTCCAAGTAAATTTAAGTAAGTGAATTGAATTAAAAAAGAAAAAGTCGATTCTCTCGCTCTCTACCTAATGAAAAAATACATAAATAAAAATAATAATTAGCAACTTAATTAGAATAGACAGAGAGCAACAGCTCCAATTATATATAGTACTCAACTTATGAAATTGTTTGATTCTTGTCAGAAGTTCCATGAAGTTTCCACTGTTTAATTTATTATTATTTTATGAATCTTATTAAGTTGGAAATTTTATATATATACTACTAAAAAACTCCATATACTCCCTTCGTCCATCCATTCAATAATTTTATTGGTTTTTATGTGAATTAAAAAGTATTTCTCTCCGTCTCACTTTAAATGACACATTTTTCATTTTGGGTTGTCCCACAAAAGTTTGCACATCCCAAAAAAAGCAAAAAGTAAAAAACAAACACCCTTCCCCATACATTTTAATTACAAAAAAATCATCTCTATCTATCATACTTTATCATTTATATATTACATAAAAATACCATTATACCCCTAAAAGTTATCACTTTCTTAATCTTCGTACCGAAAAGAGGTGTGCAAACTATTTAGAGACGAAGGGAGTATTATTTAAAGTGATACTAATAATTATATTAATAAAGTATATGAATTATATATTTTAATTGTATTAATAATAGAGTAAAATTAACATGTATAAATAGAAAAATAACAACAATATGTGAACAGCATTTGCCAGCTGAAGGAGAGAGCTATTATTAGTAGAAATAGGTCAAGAAATGTAGGTAGACTGATAGTGGTGACTATATATTGACTTAGTTATCATTTTGTGACTACATTAAGGAGTTGGAGTATAGCCTAGGTGAGAAAATTGTCTGCCAACTTTGAATATAATTAATTTGAAATGGAGTTAGCTAGTGTCAATATAATTAGTAGTTATTCTCTAAGTCCGGTTTCAAGAATTCTATTTTATCATTTATTCCCTCCGTCCCGGTCAAATTATACCGTTTGACTGCATAAAGCTCTCACAAAAGCTACAGTAAACGGTGCAATATGGACGGGACGGAGGGAGTACATAGTTTGTATCAAGGGTCTCGTTTCCATTTATATACAATGAGACCCACAAATAATACTCCTATTAATTCTAAATATATTTACAAATTATTCATTTGTCCCTCCTCATATTAATAAGGTGGAGGGGTAAAAAGGTAAAACGTACACATTACCTACCCACTACACATTAAATAACAATACTTCTTAATTTTCGTACCAAAAAACAAATGATACACTTGAAAGCAGACGGAGGGAGTACTTACTTGTAACACGGATATATGTGAGATGGACGGTAAGATGAGTCGATCCATTATTAAAATATGGTTGTTACATAATTAAAGTATGTATTAACTAACAATAAATATACTTTATCTATATAACAGTGATACTTTAATAATAGGTCGACCCGTCTCATATAATTACCATCTCAAATAGACGTTGTCTATGATTAGAGTGGTAAAATAAGTGGATTTATTATTAAAGCGTAATGATTATATAAGTAAAATATGTACATATGTATATTTAAAGTATTCACGTTTTTTATTTTTAAATATGATGAATAATAAATTAAAATATAATTTGAAAGTATTATAATTTAATTGATTGATTATAAATATATTTTAATTATAAATAAATATATTTTACCTATATAATAATTATTATTATATTTTAATAATAAGATTTGTCTTACAAGAAAATGCTCTTCTTCATTTAAATTCCAAAATTTAAACTAACAAATTCAATTGAAATTGCCATAAATTTTAAAAATGACGAAAATTTTGTGAAATTCCAAATTTTAAACTAACAAATTCAATTGAAATTGCCATAAATTTTAAAAATGACGAAAAATTGTGGGATTGTCTAACAAAATGAGCTTTAGAAAGTAATAATATGGATTTATTACTATCTAGTACAAGATATAGTATAATATTACTAGTACATACAAATCATATATTTTATTATTAATTATTACAAAATTATTCCATAAATAGTCACATTTACGTTAAAATGATGGGATCATATCCTTCATTATAATTCTCTCTCTGTTTCCAACCTCAAAACTATTTCAAACATTGAAATCTCTCTCCCCATAAATTCGCAGATTATGTATAAGTTAATTTCTGAACACAAAATATATAATTTTTGAACACAAAGATATTAAAAATAAATATTTTTAAATACATAAATTTTGAATATCAACAAATTAAGTTAACTTTTGAATACAAAAATATATAATTTTTGAACACAAATATATTAAAAAGAAAACTAATACATAAATTTTGAAAATAAAAATTTCTGAATACATACTAATTGAACACAAATATACAAAAATATATTTGAACATAAACGTTACTAAATATAAAAATAATGTGGATGTGATCGAAGGCGAATCCGAGCTACCGAGGCGTGTTCTTGGGTTTTTTTTTAATACAGTGATTAATTAACCATTGATAATCATAATCCTAAATAGCTAAATGTATTTAGAAATAATTTTATCCAATGTATTCAGAAATAGTTGTAGGCAATGTATCATGTATTTATAAATATTTGTATGCAGACGCGTTAATATAGTTATCTCCCACCTATTTTTGTGGAGAAATTAGTGGGACGATTTATCTTTTTGCGTCACACCTTTTAAATTAATTTTTTAATACAATTAAAATAGGGATAAAAATGGTATTTTATGCATTCAATTTGTATTAATTAATAATAATATAATTTGTTTGTGTATCTAGTAGTAATTGATAGGCTTTTTCTGCGCACTATAATTTAATCCTCAAGTGTAAGGATATCAATTGTAGCAGTAAGCACCCAAGTTAAATTATCGAACCCAAAAGGACAGCTAATTATTTATTTCCTAAAATTACTAAATTAATCAGAATCAAGTAACCGATATCCAGGAGTTGTTGTGAATTAATCTAAATAACGAAATATTAAATAACTGAATTAATTAAAAGCAAGGAAAAATAAAAGCAAGTTTCTAATCAAGAGATGACGAACAGTTCTAAGTTATCAGGTAGAGACCAATCAATTTGGGTTATTAAACTTACGATTGTTCATTCATGCAGTTTCACTGAAAATACACCACATATCCCTGTTATCCCACCGAATATGATTCGATTCTAAGCTAACAGTATAATCTGGTTTAAATCCTAAGGTGCGCAAATATTACCAAGCCTTATTCCTAGATACTAATCCAGCGAACAACAATACCTCCGGATGGTAAGTTCGACTAACAAGATATTTTCTGGAATTACTACAAGGTTCTATTCACTTCCTACTTGATTGTCTAATTGCATTGTTCCACTAAACTAATCAAGTATTTGATTAAACAGTTCATGAAATTAAAGTGCTTATAGCGGAGCTACTCTAATCTCTAACAGATAGACAATACCAATCATGAACGCACACAAGCTAACACAATAATCCAAGCATTATAGCGGATGTCATGAATATATTATGAAGACGTTACGAAGCAGAAAAGCATGTCTTAATAAAATAAGTAAAATCAAAAGCTCAACTGCATAAAATTCCAATCTTTGGTCTAAATCCCCAAATCAATTAAATCAATCCATCAAACCCTAGAACTGTATATAAAATTAGCCCATGAGGTCACAAGCAACACTCATGGCTAAGCAATTCATACCAAAAATCAAAGTAAAAGGAAGAAAAAGATAGGAATTGTGAAACCCTAGTGTAGACGTAGTCTTTCGTTCCTTCTCCGTCTCTCCAATTGCTCGATTCTCCCTCAATTAGCACTTGGAACCCTTGTGGAATTGGTTGGATGGTGAAATCAGGTTGTAATCTGATGTGGGTGTGAAAGGAGTGTGGATTGATGATGGTTTATGGCTGGGCTCTCTCCGATTGACGTCTCGATCTCCCTAATTGTTTCTAAGATGGATGTAGGGCTGTTTTCGCGACGAATCTGCTTCAAAATCGCGACTTGAGGGTATATATACACTGCTGCATCGAACAGGTCTTGTCTGGGCCCGATTTTGGGCCGCTCGGCACCTTGCTCGAGCCGAGCTCATGGCCGAGCGGCCCCCAAACCAGCCGAGCAGCATATGGTTGGAATGGGGCCATCGTGTGGGCTCTGAGGAACCCCAGCTCGGCAGCTTTTGGCTACGTGGAAGGGCCGCTCGCCGCGAGCTACCCGCCGAGCTGCAGAAACTGCACTGCGTGATCTCACCGTTTTGAGTATAACTTCTTCATACGGACTCTGATTTGAGTGATTTTTGCACTCACACGTTCCTCTCTTCCTTGGCTTTCTATCCATATAAAGAGCTCTTAGAAACTCCAACATTTGAATATGTAAAAAGTCATGCAAAGTGGCTCCTCGGTGCAGCATGTGCGACGTTAGCACTTTGATCATAACTTTCTCGTTTGGAATCCAATTGGAGTGTTCTTTACGTCAAAACGACCCTCTCTTCTGTGGCTTTCCAACCATATATCATATGATCAATTTGGATTTCTATAAGAATACAGAAATTTGTGCAACATGGACTGTATTTTTCAGCATTCCTTCTCACTTTCACTCCTCATTCCAACTTTGAATTTTTGATCATATTTTACCCTTCAAAACTCAACAAAACACCTTAGTAGCATCTTAATTATGCAAGATATGAAAACCATGTCATTTTATACAAAATCATGGCCACATTCTATCAAAAACGGTGTAATGTGAGACCTAAAATACGTGAAATTCCACTCTCAACAGTAATATAGACACATAAATTGTATCTAATAATATTTTTAATAAAAATATAATGATATTCTATTTAAGAATTTTATGAATAATTATAAAATTATAAAAAATAATATTTTTTAATAAAAAAATAGTAGTAATATCTAATTTAATTAAGTAAAAAGATTTCATTGTAACTGTCCTCATGACTTACTCTTAAAAATTAATTAAGGAACGGTAATTATTTTATTAAAAAAATAGTGGAGTAAAATTTAAAGAAATGGGAAGGGATTTAATTATTTTCCATCACATTGTACATGTTTCAAAAAAGATATTTCGGATATTTCGTTTTCAACAGGTCTATCAAATTATATCTTGATAGTGAAATTGTCTATTCCAAGTATACATGATACTATATAACATTTTTTCTTTTTAATAAAATAAAAATTAAAAGGATCAAACTATAGTTTTGTTAAAGCAATACTACTTTTTCCAGTTACTTCTTTTTACCATTATCTTTATAATTTTCTATTTGAGTTGACACCAAAGGCACATATATAATAATGTGTATTTAATTTTATTTAATAGTGTATATGTATTTATTAATAAATAGTAGTATATAATTTTTTATATTCAGTTTTTAATCAAAACGACTAACATAGAAATTGTTAAAAAAAAAGTGTATAGAATTCTTATTTATTAATGTTACTATATATTTTTATTTGTCAGTACTATATAATAAATTTTGGGTGTGAAGGCACAAATTTAAAATTTTCACCGGTGTATATATGATAATTCGCCATATATCTATGATCATTAAGAACTAATAATGATCAATTTTAATTCACAACCCTTCATTTATTTTGTTGCTAAATATGTTATCAAAAGTGTATTATTATAAGAGTGAGGCTTGCGTGCGCCCTCCCGAATACACTGTGCCTTTTAAAATTTAGTATTATGGGATAATGTATATTATTTTGTTCTAAAGAATATACACTTTAATTAACTAGTTATGTTGGACGTGCGTTGCACGTCACATGTACGTATTAGTATGCTATACTATTTGTTTTTAGGGGTTAATTGTAAAAAAAAAAAACTTTATTCATATTGCAAATTAATCTTCATTTGAGAAATTGCAAAAAAAGTATTGTTGCAAAATGCATGTAATTTGTAACTAAAAGTAGGGGTTTTTTGGTGCGTTTTATAACAACACTTAAATGTTGTGATTTTTTTTTTACAATTTTTCAAAGATGGTGATTAATTTGCAATAGAAATAAAGTTAATCTTTTTTTTAATGAGTATATTACATTTACTGATGTCAAAGAGTAAAATAAAAATATGACTCTTCAAGAATATTTCATCATAATATATCTTTTAAGAATTTAAGTAAGACTTGTGGAAATTAAGGATACACATTTTCTAAATAATATATTTTGACAGTCGTTGAATAGTAGTTAACCTGTAGTTCATAGACAATAAGTTAGACCAAAAAAATAAGTTAGAGAATAAAATGCATGGAAACATATGTTAAATATAATAAACCAAAACTTGCAAAGATTCTTTAGTAAGACAGATTTTGTTAATTGACTTATGCATCCTCCTCCTCTAAGCCTTCTTTACATCTCTTTCTTACGGAAGAAAAACTCTTCAAGTAACTAATAATTGGTTGCTTCATGTTATCTTTAACATAATCATGATCTTTGAACCTTTATCTTATGCCCACGTATAATAGAAAAATAAGAATCTCAATTACCTAGGTGAACTCATCGGTGTATAAGGATTCAATGCACGCCCACACATAGGAGTCCTCGTACCATCATGGAAAGGAGTCACTGTATGATTGTTAATCAAAGTCAAAATGTATGATGATTAAAATTAAAATACAATTGCAAGTTATGATTAATTAGTTCACCATCCAAAATAACGAACCACCAGAATTCCTCATTTATAGATGCAGAGGAGTGTGAGAAGAATGGATCGGGGTCTCATTTCTCATACCATATCAAGATATTTTTATAAGAAAAGACAAATTAAAAATCCCAAAAAGGGTTTAGAATGCATTATGACAAAGAGAGAAAATGATACAACATAGTTTGTACATTTGAATTGTATCAAATGATAACATATTATACTTTTAGAATCCTTGTTAATTCATAGATTTGTGAGAAAATAAAAAATGAACAGATTATCTTGAGCATTTTACATTTAGAGAAGTCCCAAAAGAGTCAATCTTGATCTCTTATAAAATTGCTTGTGTGCAACCTTTGCAAAGAGAAATAAAATTGCTTAATATTTGCTTAATATTTCACGAGATCAAACCTGAGCACTTCTACTTGGAAACCATGTCTCTTAGCAACATTTAAATCCATCAATTCGATAATCCAAGCAATAGAAATGAATATATAAGAAAATAGTGTAGGGTGTAGTAAATAGAAGATGAAGAGTTAAAAAGGTGCATTAAAATTAATTTAATAAAAGAAGGTGGAAAGACATGATGAATCAAGAAATAATTATATTAATATCACCTACTACATACAACATAACTATTAAAATAATTATAGAAAAATGAAGAGTCAGTTATTAATACAAATTTAACATTAGTAATATCACATTACAAGTATAATTTAATAGTAAATATTATTATATATCATTAATTGGGAAGAAGGTTAAAAAAATAATACGAAAAAAGAAAAGACATTACATTTATATTTTATAATTAATAATATCACTTTTAATATATTTAGAGTTATAATATGATAAATAAAGGATAAAAATGTAATAAAGAAAAATAGGTAGGGACAAAGTGGGAAAAAAATGTTAACACTTGGCCAAGGGACAGTCTCAGATAGACAGTTTCTATGGGGCGTAGGCCTCCCAAAAGGTAACAGAGGCGTGCAAAGGTTTCCTCGGGCCGGACGGAGATTGGCCCTCGAGTGCAAAGGCAGAAGGGAGCTTGACTGCAAGACCCACCCGTCGAGCAGGGACGAAAGTCGGCCTTAGTGATCCGACGGTGCCGAGTGGAAGGGCCGTCTTGTTGATATAATAAGTTATATCAACTCCATCATCTACTTCTTCACCGTTGTATTTATTCAGAAGTTTCCTCTAAAATCCATGTTGATCCACGCATGTTTTTTTGGTGCCAACCATTGTCAATTCCCTTCTTTTTCTTCAACTATTTATAATGTAATGTTTCGGAGGTGATTAAATGTAAAAACTAAAAAGTCACAAACAAATATAACTTAATAATTATTACTAATTAATTAAGGTAGGAATACAAATAGTTTAATGTAATGTATATTAGATCAAGAATATAAAGAGTTTAAATTATTGATAATAAGTTGGTGTTATAGATGTAAAAAAGAAAAATATATAGGGGTAAATTTGGAAAAATGTTAACCATGAAATAAATTATATAGAAAATAAAAAGACATTTCATTAATATATCATAATTAATAATGTCACTTTTAATATATTATATATGTATTATGAATATTAGTAATGTAATAAATGAAGGATAAAAATGTATTAAAGAAATATAGGTAAGGATAAAATGGGAAAAAATGTTAACACTTACTCAAGGCACTTTTAATATATTATGATAAGGGTACATTATTTTATTCTAAAGATATACATTTTTCATTAATATTTTTTTATTTTTTCAGAAAATAAAGAATACACATCTTTATACTAAAGGATATACAATTTAATACAAAATTCTAAAGGCTCACGGGATACATACAAGTTTTTGCCTTATTATAAATGATGAATCTTTATTAAATTTAATGTAACTTTTCAAATTACTTATGATGAATCTTTATTAAATTTAATGTAACTTTTCAAATTACTTTTTCTTGTTAGCAAATTAGCTATTTAAATGAAAGTGCATCACACCATGAAAAAGAATAATAAAGATTTTTTTTCTCTAGATTAATTATAAATTAATTAATATTGCATCTAATTTTTTGTAACATCCTTAAACGACGTTCGGCCCCTGGTTTAGGGGTAGGTTGCACTTCACAAAATATTTCCAAATAATTAAATTACAGATTTTTTTTTTCTTAATAACAAGAGAATATTCCCATATTTCACATTGATCGTGAATTTGATTCCATATTTCTTCAAACTACTATTTTTATAAAATTAGTTTGATTCTTTTAAAATTATATTTAATTAATAAATTTGAATTCATCTCATAGCACTACATCTCCTTAAATTTTGTCAATCATTTATTTATCTTGAATTA
The DNA here is from genome assembly GCA_023678885.1 of Pogostemon cablin. Classification (NCBI taxonomy): domain Eukaryota; kingdom Viridiplantae; phylum Streptophyta; class Magnoliopsida; order Lamiales; family Lamiaceae; genus Pogostemon; species Pogostemon cablin. Next base: position 24,294,580 of record CM043009.1, on the reverse strand, counting down.
TTCTTCTTGTAATTATAATAGATAGATTCTCCACACTCCTCTTGTTAAATGTAATTTGTAATCATTTTAAAGCTGACAATGAGAGAGAAAAAATAATATTAAACAGTAATTGTTCCACAAAGATTAGACATAAATGGTATCTTCATAAATTAATTAAGCATCTTTATATTCTTAAACTTTCGAAAAAATATAAATTACTAATTGAAGTTATTCTTGGACCTATCTAATTTTTATTCTTAAAAAAAAAATTAGATAACATATTCTGCAATGCTGAAATTAAAAAAATATGAGTGTAATTATTATGTTGGGGAATAATTATGGCATTTTCATATATTTTATTAAAATTGAATGGAATTTTCTTGGCACCGCGTTTAACTAATCGAATTTCTGATAATTAATATACGTGAAATTATATTATTTGATAAACTATAAGTTATAAAGTCAACTAAATTGTGATTAGAATATCGGTGAAAATTTTATTAATATTTTGGAAACATGTACCCACATATTAAGAATTTTAAAAAATAAACTATAATTTTATATATAAAAAAGATCTATGATTATTAGAGACACTTGCATGGATCGTTTTTATATTTTTCTAAATAATAATTATTTTTTTAATAATATATTATTATTTATCATTTTTTATTAAAATATTATTGCTTCTTTTATGTCTTACAAAAAATTTCATTTATATTGTAAATGGATCGAAAACTCATCTCAAGTTTTGTACAATGTTTAAAATTTCGAAGAATAATACTTACATATTCTTAATAATAGCAAACTATCGTTTTTAAGAGCAATATTTTTGTATTCGATTATACTTATATAATGTTGAGAATAATAAACCATCATTTTGAATAACAATATTTTTTGTATTCGATTTCACATAAAATAAAATCGATTTAATTGAACAGCTAGCCATACATATAGTGTATGCATGCATGTATGTAGATTCATAATTGAAGAAAAATATGGAAAAATGCAATGCACCCTTTTAGTTTTAGGGTTACAAACCCTAAACATTTGTCATCACATGGTTATTAATTTTTTTTTAAATAAACTATCCCTTAAATTAAGTAGAATCCCATGGAATTTTTCACCATTAATAATAACCCAAATTCATGAACCCACCGTTATTAATTAATATAAGAACATATATAGTTATTAATTAATCAATTATATATCTTCGTATATTCTCCACATCACATGATCAATAAATCATCACAGCTTGTCTGTTTTAATTTTAAATCATATTAAGTCTACATATTCTCTAAGTACCATTTATGTATACAAACTTGGTTATTCTAAACTTTGAATGTTTTAAGTATAGCATCATTCTACATTTATTTAGACATTTACTTTTAAAAAAAAAAAAACTTAAATACGTTATTCGTTACATTTTAAGAAGAGTTCATGATAATATACCTGATTCATAGAAGACAGACCCTTCAATATATTTGTCATTTTTACAAATAATAACTAGAAAAGTAAATGAAATTATATATTTCAAGTTTGCTCCTTATAATGTCTTCATTAGTTTTTAATTACATTGAATATAATTTAATGAACGTATAAATTATAAGGGGGTTTCAAGCGGGCTTAAACTCATTTTATACCTGCTTAATGTTTTCTTAATTAATGTAAAACTTGAAAATGAGTATTAAATTGGTATAAACATCATAATAATTTATTAAAAAATCAATATTCTAATATATATATATTTGTAATAATATGCTAAGACCATAAATAGCTAGGAGAATTATTATTTTTACAAACTTAATACGCCTTCAATTTTTATGGCCAAATTCATTGCACTAATATTACAACACTATCAAAAAAAAAAAAAAAAAAAAAAAAATATATATATATATATATATATATATATATATATATATATATATATATATATATATATATATATATATATATATATATATATATATATTTTTTTTTTTTTTTTGCTAATCAACATATTACTTTACTTAATGAAAAAGAATTGTTTGCTTTAAGGAGTATAATCGAAATAAAACTATATATATATAAATCTTGAATTGCGTATAGTAAGAAGGAGAATCGCAATCTTGTGAATGAAGAAATGGTTGGTTGAAATTGGAAAGAGCTAATTAACGTGAATAAACAGATTCCTATTTTGGAGACTTTTAACCCACGAAATAAACCTTATTTTTATATATTTTGTTAGCATATTTATTGTGATATTCCTTAAAATAATTTATACAATTTTATTTTTCAGTTTATATAATTCATTATATTATAAGATACAATCATAAAATATTATTACTATCATTATATAATTATATAATATATGTTATAATTACTCTGCACATTTTATCTGCATATTGCAATGTATTATCTGATATATTCCTCGTTCTAGTTTAAGTTTAGTAAAATCGTATTACATAAATCTCACCTACCTCTTACACACATTATATTCTACTATCTCACATACATTACTTCCTACACTTACACATTAATTTGATATAAGTTAAAATCAATCCAACTTAAATCCCTCAAAACAAACATAAATTTAATTTACTGAATCCAACAAATCCTAAATCAACAGTATTACTTATTCTTACCTACACTCAAAACAAATATCATCTAAAAGTTGTCACCCAAATGTTGCTCAACTTTTATATACAAAAATCATGTATTTAGAAGGGAAATTTACACCTAAATTTCACTATTTAGAAATTAACTAACCCTTTATTCAAAGAAAACAATCAATCACATTAAAACATTATTCAATAACCAAAAGCAAATAGTTAAAAAAAAAAAAAAAAGAGTAGGAAACAACATAACAATTATGTCAGACATGAAAAAGAAAAGAAAAAAAAAAGCAAGATAATATTCTATTTACGAAGAAAAAGAGATTAGAAATAAACTAAGTAGAAGAACCTTTGTGGAAAAAAAAGAAGAAAAAAAAGGGAGTAGTACTTCTTTATGGTCAAGCAGAAGTAATGTTTTTTTAGGCCCACCAATTTATTCTTTTGCTATTATAAAGACTTCTTCTCCCTCAATCTTTCTCTAGAAGAAGAAAATACTACTCATTCTTAAAAAAATATTCACCTTTGAATTTTAGTTTAGATTACAAAAAGGGTAAATTTTTGGGAGTATTGTATATTTTTAAAATAATAATAGTAAAAATAAAAAAGATGAAAAAAAATTGTGTGCGGAAAGAGTACATAACACTAAAACTATGTATGATACTATTTGATTTTTTTTAAAAAAATATATAAATATCTACAATTAAGTTGATTATATATGAAATGGAATGTACTCCATATATATTAATATTTTAAAGATTATTAATTTTATCTAAGCTTCAGAAGTTTTGATTTGACTTAATATAAGCTAAATTTAAATTATTTAATGATTAATTATTTGTTTGATTACATTCATTCAAGTTTACTCAACGCACATATTTTACTGTTCAAGTGATTTTTTTTCAAAGGTTTTAATTTTATATAATACCCTATTATTTTATATTTATGATTTAGAACTTGCTATTTATATTTGTAATTAATTACACTTCTCTTAAAATTTCTGTCATTAATTAAGTCCCACGAATTAACATGCACTCGATATCAAAATTTCATTTTTTTACTCCATCTCCTAATATGGAGTAGTAAGTATGTTGAAAGTGAAAAAAAAAAAAAGTAAATTAAAATAAGGAAATTAAGTGGAAAGGAAATAGCCGACAGGATGCGGGCCCACGAAAGTCACATGGGGTGCACCTCAATGAATGCACCCGATTAATCCCCTCACATCCCCCAAAACGCATCTTGACCGTTGATTGTCCAAATAAAGTCTTCCATATGGGCGGCTGAGCTTGTCCCTCTCTTGTCCCCCCTTTGCACCACCACCTGCTGCTTTTACTACCGACACCTTAACCTGCCTTTGTCCGAAATTCATGCACTCATCCCCACCCACCCTACCCCCACCCACCCCCCAACTTCCCCTGTATGCTACAGCTACACTATTATCTATAAAAACACTCCACCTTTATTTACTTTAACGCATAGCTATTTGATTTGAAGGAAACAAGATCTGGTTTTGACAGCTTCAAGAAAGAGACGCATCAAAATCCTGAGAATTTGATATTGAAGATTGATTGATCGATCGTTGGAAGAAATTATAATGGAAGTTATTAGTGGTGGTTTGAATTTGAAGGCGACTGAGCTCAGATTGGGTTTACCTGGCTCAGATGAATGTGAAGAGATGAATGTTTCTTCAGTCAAGAATAACAAGAGATCCTCGCCGGAATCAGCAGAGGAGAGCGGTTCTAGCGGCGTTCCGGCGGCGAAGTCCGGCAAACATGGAACTGCACCTGCTCCCAAGTAAGACCCATCTCACTAGATAGATGTATATAAGTATATAACAGACATTGTAATGCATACTAAGTGTTTGATGAAATGCAGAGCGCAGATTGTGGGGTGGCCGCCGGTGAAAAATTACCGGAAAAACAACATTCCGGCGAAGAATGCGGAGGCGGAATCTGGGATGTATGTGAAGGTGAGCATGGATGGAGCACCTTACTTGAGAAAGATTGATCTGAAACTCTACAATGGCTACCCTGATCTTCTCTCTGCTTTGGAAGCCATGTTCAAGCTCTCCATAGGTATCAATCATTTTCTCTCTAATCTCATCCACTTTCTCTGTCTAACAACATCATAGGTTTCTTTTCTTACACTTTCATTTCTCTTTTCAGGTGAATACTCAGAGAGAGAAGGCTACAAAGGGTCTGAATATGCACCTGCTTATGAAGACAAAGATGGTGATTTGATGCTTGTTGGAGATGTTCCATGGGAGTAAGTTCTCTCTCACTCGTCTAAAAGTTTAAGCTTGCAGAGACGATAATCGTTTAATATTTAATCAGTTCGCTCTAACAATTACCATGCAATATTTGTGGTGCAGCATGTTTATGTCATCATGCAAGAGACTAAGAATCATGAAAGGAGCAGATGCAAGAGGATTGGGTTCTTGTTCTCACTAATGATGATTAATTCATGTTCGTTTATGTGTATGATATCGAAGAACGAAGGAAGAGAGGAGATCGAACAACGATGATGTCTCAACGGAAGAGATTATCATCAGCTTGGGTTCGCGAAGAACACCATGGCTACATTTTGAAATTAATTCCCTTTGTATTAAAATCAAAAACACTTTGTTTTTTTTTAATTACACTTGCATTTGAGAGGTTCAAATGTAACATTACAACATATATAGTGATTAGTAAATTACAATTTTCTTGATACAGTTAATTACAAAGTATGAAAACCTTGGTGGTTTTCAGATCTGTAATCTTATAATGTTTTATATTTGCTTTGCTTGTAATAAATCCATTATACCATACCATAAACATATAGTATAGAAAGTTATAGTGTTTTTGTCACACTAAAGTTGAACAAATGCTTATTCTTTACATGCCTACCTAGTACATAAGGATATGAATAATTTGTAGTAATTATTTACAATTTTTATATAGAGAATTTCATTTTGTATTTGAGATTAAATATTATTTAGGGTATAATTATATTTTTATAATTGATGTACTAATTTATCTTAGGACTTATTACTTCATCTTAAGGATTAATTAATGTTAGTTTTTGAAAAAAAAAATTATCTTTTCAAGTATAGAAATTGGCGTAAACTAAACAATTTTTTTTTAAAAATAAATAAATATTGTTAATATTATCTTTTTTTTTTCTTTTTTTCTCCTTTTAATATCTTTTGAAAACATTTTTGTGAAGTACTCCTAATAAAGATTCATTGAAATATTTAAAATGTTCACCAATTATAACTTATTAATTTCATTTATGCCAGTTAGCATTTCAATTATTTCCAGCTTGTTTAAGTAATTAAATGGATATTAATAGACCAAAATATATTATTTAAGTAACAAATTAAATGCAGTACATGATATTCATATATACTATGAAGTGAGACTGAAATACGAAAAAAATAAAATAAAGTTGAACAAGTCTATCTTATTCATACGATGTTATACGTATACTAATCAATCATTAATATTAAGAGAGATTAACATTCAATAATTAGTGATCAAAGGATAAAAAAAAAAGTCACGTGAATTTGCTAGGTTGGTGTGTAACTTTTAACTGTGTATGTTTGTAAAATATAGGAGTATTTGATTTCGAAGTGTTACTGATGTTCTCGAAATAAAAATACAAAAATCTTTAAATTAAATAATATATATATATATATATATATATATATATATATATATATATATATATATATATCAATTAAATATTCATAATGACACTAATTAATTCTCTCTCAAGTAAAATAAGTTTAATTTAATTCTCCTTCAATAGGTCTGATATTTTATTACACGAAAATTTGTCAAAATTAAAATATTTTTTAGGTACAAACCTAATAATTATTCCAGCTCATTTTTTGTGCAAAACTTACCACTAGGAATGATCATTTGGAAATTAGAAACTAACTAATTAATTAATTAGATTAGATTATTATCTACAATTAACTGTTGCCCTAAAGTTCAAGATTAATGCATTTTCATCATGCAATTGTTAATAAAATGTGTGTGTTTATTTATATAAAATGAATGAGAAATGATAAATATTTGCATGAGATCGTTTCACGAAATAAGTTATATGAGACGAATTAAAGTTATATGAGACGAACTATCAGAAGCAATAACAATTTAATGAAAAGCGATATTTGAGTAATAGAAAAGTGATAATTGTACCGTAAATTATTTTGTGAATAAGTTATAGTATAAAAAAGAGTATGATAATATATTTAATGAAAAATATTTTTAATAAAAAAAAAAATTAACTAAAGAACATAAAATGGTTACACCTTAAACACGGGTGTTGCTCATACAAGTAATGTTAATACCTCATTAACTTCAAATATTCAATGCAATAATATCAATACATGACCAACTTAAATAACCACATCCCAAGATTTATAAGTTAAGCGGGGTTAGTTGGTAATTTTTTCTTTAAAAAAATTAATTATATTATTTTATTTAATGAAAGATCAAATTTAATATTAATCTAACAGTTAAGATTATTCACAACGGGGTTAGTTGGTAGTTTTTTCTTGTAAAAAATTAATTATATTATTTTATTTAATAAAAGATTAAATTTAATATTAATCTAACAGTTAAGATTGTTCATCACGGTGCACGACTCCCAATTTAAACTTGCAAGAATATTTTTTAAGGAAATTAGAAAATATAATAAAATTATTGTTCAAATCAATCATTAAACCAGTTTTGATAATTTCTTACAAAGTTGATCCGATCAAATTTATTTAATTAATTTCTTAGATTTTTTCTATGACTACAGTAATATGGACTGGTCCAGTGGTAGGGGTGATTATATTTTTTTCGAAACCGCCAAAACCGATCGCACCGAACCGCATTGCATCGCCATCGATTATTTTTCGTAGTAAACCGCGGTTATATTTTTTACGCAAAACCGCACCGCATAGTCGGGGCAATTACATTTTTTTATTAAAAACCGACCACACCGCACCGCCTAAATTATTTTATAATTAATTATCAATAATCATCGATTTTTTTACTTATATCATATATAGTTATCATAGTTAGACATGATTTTTTTAGTCTAAGTTTTAAACTTATATAATAATATGACGTATATTGTAACTTTTTAATATATAATCTATTAAATACATTAACTCATATACTTAGACATGATTTTTTTAGTCTAAATTTTTAAATTTATATAGTACTATGACATATATTATAGTTTTTTAATATTTAACCTCTTACAATGCATTAGCTCTTCGATAGTTCATGATAACGTATATTCTAATTATTTCTTCATTTTATTTATACTCATTCAATTTACAACATATATAAGATTGAAATGTTTTGTTGTATAGACTAACACTAATTCTTACACTAATTTAAAACCGTCAAACCGCAAAATAACCGACCGAAACCGCTTAAAACCGCACATTTAATTATTTTAATAAACCGCCCAATTTATATATTATAGAATAACCGACCGCCTATAGCAATGCAATTTGAATTTTCGGAAAAAAACCGCAAAACCGCACCGTGAGCACCCCTATCCAGTGGAATCAACTTGGTACTAATTTTATATTGTGCCTTAATGTTAATTCTTTCTCACACACATATATTGACAATATTGTATGGTGTGAACATTTTACATCTTTTAAATTAATTATCACTTTCTATTAAAGATATTATTTTTTTTTTAAATATTATTACTTTTTATTTATATTAATTATTTATAAAATAGTAATTTACTACTCCATCAATATCACTTTTTATCAATTTAGTATTATTTTTCATTAAAATGTCAATATTTCTCATTCATCTAACAAAAGTTATTAGGTTGTTTTAATTAGCAAAGCAAGCAAGATGAGATGTTTAATTCGAAACTAATTAAATAATGAATTACACTTTACAAGTATACTCCCTCCGTCCCAGATAATGAGGAACAGAGACCTTATCTTAACATAACATATGGTCTCTGACTCTCTAAGTCTGGGACGGATGGAGTATAGTGTATACTATTATTAATGCAATTAAAAATTTAGTACTTATAATTAAGGATTAATTACTACTAGGTACACACTTTATACCCCTAATTAATACTAAGTACATTGTTTAAAGTAATAATTATTATATATAAAATATTAAAGTAAAATACCAAATATACCCCTAAACCACGAACCCCAACCCCCACCCACCACCGGACCACCTGCCGGATCGCCGCCGCCGCCGCCGGAAAAAACTGTTCGTCCGAAAAAAAAAGAAAGTAGCCGGACTGCCGCCGCCGACGCCGGAAAAAAACTGTTCCCCCGAGAAAAAAAAAACTGTTCGCCGGAAAAGTTGCCAGACCGCCGCCGCCGGACCACCACACTTTTTTGCTGCACATGAACTTTTGTTGCACACAATATTTATGTGCAGTACATTATAGGGGTAATATTGGAATATCACTATATATTTTTATACCTAGTAGTAATATTTTTGTATATTTGTATCTCATAGTAATTTAGGGTTTTTTTGTGTACCTCGTAGTAATAAACTACAAATCGAATAATAAAAGAGAATCCAAAGTTTTGCTGCTAGGTTAGTGGCAAGCATGATAAATAGTGCCTTAATAAAAATCTTTTTGAGCAAACTAGATATATTTTGTGCTTTGTGGAGTTTGATTAATTTAATTAATTTTCAGATTGTGTAAGATTTGGAATATATATTTGGAGCCATGTGATGTACTAAAGCTTCTTTTTAAAAAAATTATTTTATTTTTTCAAGAAAAGTGAGAGTAATATTTTAACTTAATTTTCTTAGAAATACGTGCAGATTAACTTTGTTAATTTATAAATTATAAATATAGGATCATTGGATTTGATACCTTTAGACATGTTACAAGTATACGATGTAGTAAAAGCACATGTTCGAACTTTGGCAAACAATTTGACATAATGCGACATTCACTAATAATAATAATAATAATAATAATAATAATAATAATAATAATAATAATAATAATAATAATAATAATAATCTTTTTAAATCCATGTATTCACCATTTTATCACACTATATTTCAATTTCTCAAAATTTTATCATCACAATATATATGGCAAAAACTTTCTTTAGGTTAGTTTTGATTTTTTATTGATTAGTTTTCATTTTCTATTACGAAAATATTAATTTTATTTATTTATAAAGCTATTTAGGGATGATTTTGGATTGTGAATATACCTTTTATTGATAATATCATTTTTCTTTAAAAAAAGTATAATTTTTTATTTGCCTCACAAAATAATGTGAGATATTTTTTCTTTTACTAAAAAATCATTTTTTAACTATTTTGTAAATTTGTTTACAGAATTATTTATATTACTTTCATAAATAGAGCATTACTTTTCTTTAAAATATATATAGTATATAAAATTAGACTAATAAACATCATTAAATATAAAATGCTTTGTAAATGTGCACTAAAACAGAATGGAAAAAAAAAAATTACAAGTTAAATTAGTTGTACATCAAGATTTAGTCCCACCCCATATCTTCAGTTGCCAAACTACTCATCACTGATGAGTTTGAGTAGCAACTGAAATAACTGGCAATTATCTCTCCACTACTTTTGAACAGATAGCTCCCTCCTATCATAATCATTCCCCCCACAAAAAAAAGAAAAAAAAAATCATACATAATTTAGCATCTTGTTTAGAGTTTGACACTCAATCTGTTTGATATCCTGAATCCTGGTCTCCTGTGTGAAATGGGGCATGTTAGCCGTCAGCTTTTCCACCGTTCGATGAAGATCGACCATCGTTGCATAGCCGGGAAAAACATTCACGAAAGCTGTCCAGGAAAAAACCCGAGATAGATATGGATGCTGGCTCAAGTTGGAAGCTTCAAAACTGTAACTGGTTTGTCGTATTGTAAAGGAAGTTAGTCGTTAATCGCCTCCTTCATGTGTGTGTACTCCATTAACAATCTGTGGTGATTCTGTTTCCTGATGAGGTACTCTCTGATCCTCGTTTGTTTCCTGATGGCTATCGGGATTCTTATCAGCATCAGATGGAGCGTCGGAGCTGCTTTGATTTGAAGCCTCTGAGACCAGATGATTCTCAATCACAGCAACGGTCTTTGTGCTCGATTCATCTTTGATGATGCTATCTTCTGTTGGGGCGTATGATATGCCGTATCTCTGTCCATGAGTTAGTCCTTGACAGAACCCCTGTCATACACAGATGAAGGCTCAACGTATGACAGATACAACGAATGGATAAGGAAGGATGTAGAAATCGAGCTTGTTAGAAAGACAATCATTGTATAATGAATGTATATGGCAATCCGTACTGACGACCTTAATCCAACCCGACTTTGGAGAAGTAGAACGTGAAAAGAGACGATCCGTGTCTGTAAAAGAATCTGAGATATTTGAGTCCCCAGAGTGCTTAGCAATGTCTGAAGTGTGTGTTTCTTGTCTCAGGATGCTGCTTCTGCAGTAAGCTCCGAAATACGAACAATGTTCACTCACTAGGGATATTTGTGGAGTTGCAGGAAGTAAGTGGCCTTCAGTGCTAAAGATGTACCTGTAAATGGAGATCATTCAACGAATAATAAAAACTTCATGACCGGCTTCATAATCGACATCATGGAGACGAAGAGAGTGCTGATCACTTGTCGATCGAATGAAACAGTTGGATCAAACAGATGTGGGTAACTTACTTGTAAGGCCCGTTCTCAACCAAGTTATCGGGACCAGCAGCCAAATCGAACAGCAACCAAAGGTATTTAACCTGAAAGAATTACAAAAAGCAGATAAACGATTGGAGAGGCAGAAAAAGAGACAGAGAGAGGCAGGTATATACAGTCTCTGCCAAAAAAAAGCTTTCCATATGATCTTCCTGCTGGTGAAACTCTACATCTGATATATGACAATATCCGCAGGTGCAACGAGCCGCGTATTGCAAGCTAGAAAGCATGTCTCGTCCAGCGTCTAAAAATCTATGCAACAATTGAACGACTGTACTTCAGTAAAATTCTATTCCGAACATTAGTGGCAACTTAACAAAAACAGAAAAAGCAAACCTGGGGTTTCGAGTAGCTTTGTACAGCCAATACGTGCTTTCAATTAACTCTGGACGCAGTGGATAGCTTTTCTGACCTTGCTGGAAGAAGTCGGATGTTCGAGAAAATTACATATATAGCCATAGAAAGATGTATCAGTGAACTTGAAAATTTTGTAGGTAAACGAACTGTGTTAAATGTCTTCGATGTTTTCATCCAGACATACCTGAACATTGAAAGTTGCCAAATTGAAACCCTCTGGAGTGAAACCGTACCGCTTCCAAACACTGAAGAAGGCAGCATGAGTTCTAATGGCAGGCTCCATATCCCCAGCAAGAACCTTACAGATTATCATGAGCAGATCTGAGTATGTAAGATGATACTGAGACTCTACATTATGATTTGGAGACAAACCGAAATAAAAGATTCACATCAGTAGCTCACCTGAAGGCCAGGCCAAAACGCCTGTAGGCTATTAAATAATGGCCAAACAAGGGCGGCGGAGTTCATGTTCACTTCTACGTACCTATAGATAACCGGAGATGTCATTAAGTTATTATGTTAAGTAACCAACGAGGTGAAATAAAAAGAAAAACAGTTGAACAAAGACTGAAGTTCAATGGTAATTTGGAAGAGCTGCTTAATGGACAGTGTATATACTCACCAAGGATCATTATAAAGATAAAGCATTGCAGCCTTATAAGCTTCTTGGAAGATGAAAAGATACTCCTCATCGCCAAACAATATATAAGCCTGAAGCCAATTTAACAATAATCACGGGGGAGCACTTCCAAGATCCCACACAAATCAAAGTTTTTCAACAGAAATAAGCTCGATAATCAACACAGATCAGAACAAGCATTTTTATTTTGTGTTATTGAGTTTGTCTGGATAAATGACCGTCAAAAAGAATCTGATTTTCCATGCTAACATCAACAGTTAATCATGGCTGCGAAACCAATGAACCAGAGAATTGGTGGCTACAAATCATACACGGCATATTTCAAACATAGGCATTTTCTGTAGCTTTAAAAGATCATCCCGAACACAGGATCCATGCAAGTGCATCAGTTAAAAAAATACGAGCATCACTTCAATCACGTATCGCTGAAGATAACTAACCTTTAGTAGATACTCATAAAAAGAGTCTATACTAGTCCCTATCCCAGCATCCTGCGAGCAGTAAAAAGAGGTTACCATCTTCAAAATCAAAAGTAAGTTTAGCTAAATTATAGAATCTTTATGTAACTAATACATATGACTATCTTATGGGGAGATTTTCTATCCGGTATATGCATGAAGTACAAAGTAAAATGTATCATAAAACAAAGCATTATTCATGTGAAAGACAACACAGTTATATTGAAAAAAATGGGTATTCTCAATCAACGTTTTAGTTTACAATATTTAGGTTAAACCTAATAAATGACACCAAATTGGGATCCTGTTAAAACGGGTACCAAGTTGAAGATCAACCTTTTGAGTCCATTCACCAGAGAAGACATCTATATGAGCACCAACTAGGTTGATCCTTGAACGTCTTGCCCACAGTCCTCTAACTGCATTCTTCGTGACTTGTTCAAAAACTACATTAGAGAAGTAAAGCTTTGCGAATTTAGGACCAGATAATCATCATTTTAAAAAAATTGTGATGCGATATCTTGCTACTGCTGAGAGGAGGAAATAGACAAGAAGTTCTGTGGCTAGAAAGTTCTTATTATAGCCAAACAGCACAGTTTGTGTTTAAAAAGGATCAAAATCTCAATGCACAAATCTCTGTGTTTGTTTCACTTACTGGGATCATTTGTAAGGCGGCTTAGAACCCCAAATTCCAATGTCAGTGTTCCACCACCAGCTGTTGATGTTATCTGCAATAGCAAGATCTTCTTTATTAACCAGAATTTAACATATGCAAAAAATAAGTGGACAAACAAAATGATAAATTTTATTGAAGATAGCCACAGATACAGAGGAAGACGAACTCTACGAACTCTAATATGAATTTCCCACAGTTTCCCATGACACACATACAAAATTAGGCATTTGTGAAGATCAACAAGTGCTATATATCCAACACCAGATTCACTTCCACATCAAATGGATCATGGAAGGAATATATTTTCAAGCTCCAATTTATACAAATAAGAAGGAATATATTTTCATCCTTTGATAAGTATTTTGAATGTGCTACATCAATATTAATATGTGAGAGAACAAAAGCTAACACAATAATAAATTTGTTGGAATTAATTTTGTGAGGCAAATAAGCATGTTTCTTAAAGAACAAGCAGAAAGTAGATAATTGCACTTATTATCACTTATACTTATTTACAAATATAGGAAATAAATAACATGACAAGAGGGTGAAGAAAATACAAAGAGGATTTGCCTTGCTTTCGTTTTCATCTACTCCATGCATTAGATTTACTGACCCAAAAGGAATTCCTGCAGCAAATACAACAGGTATTAGAGAGATCCTATATTACATAACAGCCAGAAGAACTTAAAGTAAATGCATGTAAATCTTCATTTGAAAACAAGATACAATAAGCTGGTATCAAAAGTCAGTAATTCACTGATGATACCTGTAGGAGTATCAAATGCAGGCAACATTCTACGAGCTAAATCCTCAGCTAAGTGAAGTAATTCATCATCATATGAGGGTATCCTCATGCCCTACAAGAGTAATGATCATACATAACACTTGCAAGTTCAGGAAATAATCAAGCAACCAACAATAAACACATTCAAAGCAATTAAGATTGGGGTCCATAAATGAAGAAATAAAACCAGTTTGTATGATTTGAAAAACCTCGTATGAGATTTTGTATGACCTACATAATACAATCAACCCAAATGCTTAAAGTTAAAGTAATAGCCATTTGTATACAAAGGCAGAAAATAAATCAAACTTAGTATCGATTGCAACAGAAAAGAAATTTCAAAACAACTGGTTTTTTCACTCCCTAACCCTTTATATCAATTTAAATGGTTAATTTATATTTGTATGATGTTGCACTATGGATATTCACAAAGTAGAAACTAGTTTCTCACTTTGAAAATTTTCCAAAATTTAGCCACCAGATTTATGAACACATGCATGGCTAAAAAAACCCTCCATAATAGGTGAAAATGAAGATATCAAAACAACAGTTTTGAGATGATATGCTAGCAAGAGAAGCAACTAATAAGGATATTATGTTTATAAAGTCGTACCGTATTATAATCACTTGCAATGAGATGAGCAGAAAGAAGGCCTCCTAGTATCCTTATTGTAGTTTCAAACACAGATACAGTCTTATTCTGCATTACACAAATTTAGCCAAGGTGTTACTTTACAAAACCACTGGCAATCATAGATCATGGCAAGAATGTGTATATGACTTCTTTTCCAACATAAAATAGAGATAAATTCTAGTAAACCCTTATTAATAAATTGATTATAAAAGCCAAAGCTAAACTTTAATAATTTGGAAAACAAATTATAAATTATTATAATCAACAAAATGGAGAGAAAATATAAAGAATTTCAGAACTTCAACATCTTATCTTATGATAATAACTCATATTTTCCAAGGAGTACACTTTTGGTGTTCAACATTGTTATATAGGAAATGAAATAAATGCCCTGAGAGGCAACTGACATTTCATTCCCTTTCTTTTTCTTTATAATGTTGTGGATGAGAAACATGCATTATATTTAAATTATAAAGAGCATAAAGGGAGGAGCCATTGTCTTAGATTCAACAAAAGTGAAAATACAGAAAACAACTCCAATCCTAGCTTATACTTAATATGAAAAATGCAATAGATTCTTATAATTTGAGATCCATAAAGCAGCAATAAGTTTAACTCTATTCGTGGAGAAGCAAATTTATGATAAGTATATTATAAGCAACATAGGATGCCTTTTATATTGGAGCCAAGAACAAAACTTTTCAATGAATTATCTGCAGAATGTATAAATTGAAATCTGAGAGGAGTTAATTTTTTAATAAATTCAATTCCATGCAATACAAACACAAGAATATATACTCACAATATCAAATCGTAGATTTTTACCAATCCATTCAACAGATGTAGCAAAGCGCTCTCGATCACCAAGCAAGGCCAGTGTATCCAATGAATCAATCTAAAAGGGGGAACATCACACACAAAAAAGGTAATTAAAGATAACCAAAGATACACTCCCATATGCTTGGAACAAATGTAGGGTTGTTGATCTCACCAATGTTAGCGCATAACCTCCAAGTGTATCTTCCCCTCCGCAAGATAAAGGCTTCAACTCATCACGTGGAAATGCATGGTTCATATATCCATCAAAAGCATGATAAAACATTCCGCGCACCTAAAACATACACATATGCTGGTCCAGTGTTGGAAGTGCACACTAACCTCATACTCTATAAACTTCAGTTAAAGTAAAAACGAAGTCGGAATCCATTAGAGAAGGCAGTGATACAGAGGCAAATCAATGTTTTACATTCAATTTTGTTACTAGAAGACATCTTTGATGATCCCATGGAGTCGAAATGTTTGAGACAGTAGAGGGAATATTCCATCCATCTGAAATTTTCAAGATGACAACTTTCTCTATATCTCTTAACACATCAGAAGTAAAAAAGTTAAAGATTTGTTTTCATACTGCACATTGCACATTTCATTAAACTCCTTTAATCCCTTGCATAATCAAACATCAATTACTCAATCAACAAACTTCAAAACTAAAAAAACATAAATACATTAAACGAGCAATGAATCCGCAAACCAAGAAAGTTCAGTCTTTTCTGCTCAAATTAATACTGCATAAAGCAATACACAGAAAAAACAAGCAATTCATTCGAGAATGATTTTGCATTAAAATGATAAGTCTTTTTATTCTTGGCAGATAATGCTTATGAGAGGAACTTCGCATATAAATAATGAGGTAACCTCATCTCTGAGCTGCTTGGCTTCCTCCTTGGTGACTCCCTCCGAGAGAATTTCGCAAATAAAAATATCTGAAATTACTAGAACAATTACCAATAGGCGCTTGTTTGGAGCACCCATAGATCTCTCACTGTGTGTGTGAGAGAGAGAGAGAGGGTGGGGTGTGCGGTGGGTGGGTGATGGGGGGTGGGAGGCCGGAGGCACAGTGTCGTTGGAGTAATTTGCTTTGCGGTCACAGTTGGGGTATAATCGTAAATATTCAGTCATACTTGGGCTGAAATGATAATATGTGTTGAATCAGGGCTTATAGTAAATATGAGCATATTTAAGGGTCAAATTGGAAAAGTAATTTGGTTCCTCGCATCTTTATTTTTCCGATCAGGTCTATTTTCTTTTCTTGGTAGTATATTGAGTAAAAAATTTACTACATTTTCTTTTGTATAAATCATAAATAAATAAAAATATAGAGATTTCAATTACTATAAATTACTCCCTCCGTCCCACCACAATTTTCACACCTCATGTATAATTTATAAAGGAAGTGTGAAAACTGTGATGGGACGGAGGGAGTAAGAGTTATAGTAGGGTGCAGTAGGGGCACCGATGCACCGGGTTTATATGAGCCTTTAGATTAAAAAACTAACAAATACTCCCTCCGTCCCCTTGATAGGCCTGTTAAACGAGCCGAGCGAGCTCGAGTATCACATACTCGAGCTCGGCTCGAGTAGTTATCGAGCCGAGCTCGAGCTCGGCTCGATTAGGAAACGAGCTATATTACGAGCTCAAGCTCGAGCTCGAACGAGTAATTCTCGAGTCGAGCTCGGCTCGACTCGTTAAGCAAAACGAGTCGAGCTTTATTTAATTAATTTTTATTTTATTTAATAATATTTAATGTTATATAATTAAATAATACTTATTATTATTATTATTAATTAATTAATTATTTTTTTTATCAAGCCTAAACGAGCCGAGCCGAGCTCGGCTCGTTAAGGAAACGAGTATAAGGGCGAGCTCGAGTTTAACGAGCCGAGCCGAGCACTCGAGCGGATCGGTTCGTTTAACAGCTCTACCCCTTGATACGTATCAATTTTGTCATTTTGGTCTGTCCAATACAAAATATTTATTTCCTTTTTTAAATTGATGTGACCACACATAACCCCACACTCAACACTAATACAACTACTCATTACACTTTAAAATATTATTTCTCTCACCTCAAAATACATTAAATTATTATAGTCCTTAATTCACATTCAAAAAGCAAACAGTTATGTTTCATTACACTTTAAAATATTATTTCTCTCACCTAAAATACATTAAATTATTATACTCCTTAATCCACGTTCAAAAAGCAAACAGTTATGTTTCAAGGGGACGGAGGGAGTAATCACTTCTAGATTTAATAATTAATTAATTACCCATAATTTTAATAAAATAAGAATTCAATATTTAAGAGACCTACCACTCACTTTTTATACTAGTCCTACCTTCCTCAAAATTTCAATTAACCATAATTTTAATAAAATAAAAATTCAATATTTAAGAGACCAATTACTCACTTTTTATACTAGTCCTACCTTCCTCACAATTTCAATTAAATAAAAAATTTTAAGTGATCTTTTTTTGCCCCCTTTATTTTGTATCAATTGAATTTGATTTATTTCTCGACTTCTTGGAGAAACTTTTAAAATTTGGATATTAGGAGACATTTATATGATGATAAAATAATTGAATAAGTAAAATACATTTAATTTACTTTTTCCAGATTCTTCTGATAAAATATACATTGTCTCGCATGAGTATTTTTCAATTAAAAAGCTTAATAAGCGAGAAAATAAAGTATCATCAAAATTAATATAACCTACATTACTTTTTGTTCCTCTTTCCTCCAATAAAAAAATTTATGACCATTTGATATTTTTGATGATGCTACATCCAGAGTAACAACATCGGGTGGTTACAGAATTTGCACCACCAATATGCGTGGTTGTGGTAAACGACCCGATGTTGTTACTCCAAATGCAACATCAAACGACCGTCGTTTTATTCACCAATTTCAAATCAATGATTCAACTTGTTACAAACTTCAAACAAGAAGAATGCTTCTTTGATCAAGAATAAGCAGAAACCATGAACAAATATGTACTACAAAACCACCGGTTGTTCTCCTTCAATCTCGGATATCACGATCAACGAGTCGTTGAGCTCAAGACCTAAAGGCTCGGATTTTGGGACGGGGTTTATAACCTGATACAATCAGAAAACGTAAAACAAAGCTGAATGTTTGTTAAAGTCAATGAAACCAGATCAAGAAGGGTACCTTCTTATTGCTTTTCACATAACCAATCACCACTTCTCTACGTAGATGTGCTCTTTCTGTTAGTTCGCTGAACGAGGGGTTTTCGCCTTCTTTCATGTAGAGACCGATATCCTGTCCAGAAACCACGAACAAGTTCAACAAGCTATATACATATATACTTGTGTGTATATGTAGTTTGATAAAATTGATGGTTCAATTTTGACAATGTGTTGTGCTTGGAGGTTTCCATGCACCTTTACATATATTTCATCGCCCTCTGCATTCAGAATGTCCTTCCAAACGCCGTTCAGTTCGGTGTTTTCCGCCACTGTAACACGTTACTATTGTCAACTTGATCACAGGCAAACATATTGGAAGAAACATGATTTAATCAAATAGCTAAACCTTGTGCTGTGACTAGGCTCATTACTTCCTCTGCTGCAATGTACGTGAGGGATGGTTTGATCCTTGTAATCTGTAGAGCCAGTAAGAGCATATGCTAGTTGATTAAAAATACGGGCCGTGTGAAGTTCAAGACTATCGAAAACAATTTAGATACAAAGAATGAGAAATTACTTGTTTTCCCAATTGCGAATCTATGATTTCAGCCACAAGATTATGCACCTGAATCATCGAAATTGAATGATTTGAGAGGGAGGAGATATATCAAAACAATATAGAAACACACGAAGCAGTATATCGAGTAGAACGAGGTCCAAAATTCAATCACGGTAACCATCAAAATATTTTTTTAGCATCCTTACCTTTACTCCATTTTTAGCACATATAGTTTCAGCAAGAAGAAGAGAATATGCTGAATTTTTGTCTGCCCTTGCTAGGTCTAAACCAAAAACAGAAAAGAAACGTTAAAATCGAGCCATTTTGAACTATAACAATGTCAATTCATTTTACCTCCAACTTGCCACTCTTTATCAGATATTACAGCTATTGAAAATGGAACATCTTCGTCCTTTCTGGACTTTTGAATGTTGACAATGGTATCCTCCAAAGTGCTATATTCCATTGGACTTCCAACCTGGATGTACGAAAAGAACACCAATTAATACGAGAGGGAAGTCGATGAGAAACCACACTACAAATGTGAAGTTCATTCAAAACCATAATAATATTACTCTGTGAGAAACATGAATATTTTTTAGCTTTCCTTGGCCAGCAAGCTTGCATGCCTTGTACCTCTCATCCAATGGAACATCAGACAAAATTTCCTGCACTTGTGCACCAAGAGGAGGAATTATGAAACCAGGCATTAAAAAACGACACGAGAATTATTTATAAGAGATGGCAAAAATTAAATGAGTATAATCTACCAACGTGCTTCCAGGTCCAAGATAGTTGTCATATTCTTGAATCATTTCTACAACGGCAGGGCGCCACCCGAGTACTAATATACTCTCTTTTGGACCCTGGCTGGAATCTGAACCCTGCATGCATTTGTCCAAACAAAAAAATCAAGATTGCTACAGAGAGGGCAATATAGAAGGGGTAAAAGGCATACCTTTGAACCTGATTTTTTCGGTCTTTTTACTATGTTTTCAAACCTCTTTCTTGTAACAGCCAGTGCTCGATTGTGTGACTCGCTACTTTTCTCAACGGCATCGACATTATTGATCAAGCTATCTTTATCTTTTAAATCATCAGGATATGAGAGTTGCGGCATCTTTTTCCCATACACAGGAGAAATAAATAGGACCTGCAGGCGTAACATTTATCCGTGAGTATAAACTCTTAGTCCAACGTCTTGAGTCAGCCATATATTGGCACCTTACTTTGTCAGATTCTTTCAAATTTTCTTCGTCATTTGGGTGAAAGTTTATCCTTTCATCTCGATAAAGACCACAAACAACAGCCTGCAGGTAATTAAAACAGGAAATGAAAAGAATATTAGCCATATTTTACGAACATAAACAAGTGAATACAATATTACAGATTACCTCTTGGAATCCACGTCTCAATAATTTGTAACTTAGTCCAGCTAAATGAGGAAAACTGCAGAGGTTGAACACATTTTCTGCCAGTTTAAAATATCCATCGTCAGTTCTTTCTCTTCTGTGGTAAGTATCTCTACTGGAAAGAGAGATGGAAAAGCTAAAAAATTAACAAAAAGATTGGTATAATTGTGAACCAATCCATCCATCCATCTATGACTATGTATGTATCTATATATACACTTACACACACACAAGATTCAAACCCGATTCACCTTACTGAAAAATCAAATTTCGATTTTCATTCTTTTTTATGCCTCCACATGAGTACATTTATAAAGTAGTAAAGGAAAAAAACTTTAAGTACTTCGATAATTGAGCAAGTGCTTGTATATCTTTATAAGTCCTTTCTGGCGAGAGCACTGCACAAATAATTTGGACGTGACATTCTCCACTGGTTCTACTTTCAAGCCTGAGATTGATTTTAACAGCTCGCATGTATTTGAACTTGAAACCTATAAGACAAACGAAAGTGAAATTTTCTACCCATAACGCAAGAGATGAGCTCATTGCAAATTACCTCCACTATAGTAGGCACAGAGTCCATCTGGGGAAGTGGTTGAAGAGCTAAAACAGATAGAAATGCATCTGAGTCAACTTCATACCTGAACATGCCAGAGGAAATATGTGAGGGGAAAAAAGAGGGGTGGCGGGGGGGTGGAAGTCTCATATATAAAAGGATCCATCTATTTATTACCGATCATCCTTAGTTGGTAATATGATAATGGCACGTGCTTTGCTTGCTGCAGCTCGTTCAAATGACTTCGTTAAACTTAGACTACAACTGCACAAGCAGAGACTATGTCAGACATGCAAGCAATTTGAAGCACCAGGATATTCCAAAGGTAGATATATCATAATTTTGTATATCTGATCTTAAGTTTTCTTGATAATCGTAAAACTCAAAGAGCTATCTGTAATCAAACTGAGATAATAATTCTAATTACACAACTGAATAATCCGTAGTTCATCTAGATTAATTTCAGCAAGCACATTCACAATTGACAACATAAATAGCAATGCGATCTTTGGTCAATTCTATAAATGTATGAATGTCTGCACAAGTTGGAAGATGTCATCAGACTATGGGTCATTTTATCGCGTTTATATCAAGAATTTCTTATCTGTACCTCTGCAGGTAGAATATACCTTTTTGTTAGGATATCAATATGACTAAGATCTTTGGCTATGTTGTCAGCTACTTTGTCCATCTGTTTCCTTGGGAGGTCAGACAGAAGAAGAATTCTCTGTCTCCTGTAAAAATAAAAAATAAAAAAATCTAGAGACATAACAGACACTCTTTTAAACACCACAAATATCAAGACAGTAGGAAGCATTACCTAGCAGTAGCAGTGCCCAGACGAACAGCAAATTCATGATATTTATTGAGCTGCTTCAAAACAAAGGCCAGACGACTATTCACTCCACATATAATAATATGATCTGATTCTAGTATTTGCACTTGAGCCCCTTCTCTGAGTCTGTGCATATTACTCTGTTGAAATTTAATCAATGGTGTAACTTCTTACTAAACATGAGGAAACATAGCACGTTTTAATATCTTACCCTAAATTGTTCGGTCATTGTGCTCAACAACCGGGAATAGAATAGTATGCCCCATATAGCAAGAATAAAGCCAATAACACGCTCAATTCGAGTCCTTTGCTGCAGTTGAAATCAGAAAATGATTTTAAAAAATGAAGCTACAACCTCAACATCTTTTTAGAGATATGATAAGATGAAGTTTTATCAAGAACAATCTTTGAATTGACAAAGATGAATCACACTTTCAGGTGAGTGGAAGATGAACATAGACAAGCCCAGGCCTCCCAAAAGCAATCCTCCAGAGACTGAGTGCTGCCCCTGTACTTCTCCATAGAAAACGTATTCATATCAGTTAAAATGCTTAAGACATTAATAAACGTAGATGTTATCGCATATTAAACAACTATCCTGAACCTGATGGAATTTATATCTTAATTGAAATTATGGCTTGCAGTTCACAATTCTGATGTCATTAAGTAAAATTGCAGAAATGCTACAAAACCATGAAATGCAAAAAATTAAGCCTAATCCCACCCTGTAGGGTCAACTATAACGTCTATAACGTTGAATGGCATCCTCTGTAATGATGAATTATATACAAATGAATAGAAAAAAAATATTGGATTTAACAACAAATATAAAAAGATAAGTTGATAACGAGATTATTGAACCTAGAAGCCTAATATGGAGGTTCATTGAAGTATAATTGTGAAAGGTTCGACCTTTTACTGCCCACAATGATTTTATTAGTTACGAAATTGAAAATGTGGGAGATTATTTTGCTCTCTTCACATTGTCAATAGAATATGAAACAGAATTATGAAAATTATAGCATTCCAAGTAGTCATGGGGTTTTGCTGCCAATTGACATGAGAAAGGCATCCCAAAGTTTGTCTTCTGAAAGTTATTTCACAGTGCGGAAAAAAAGAAAAAAGTGAAAAATTATAGGTTTATCATTTACAGCTCTTTGAAATGCATGATCAGTACTTAACCTGAATTTAAAGAAGAGAAAACCACCAATAATGACAAATGAGAAGCATGCTGCGAGGAGTACAACAAAGAACCTGCAAAATTAAATTTTAAGTACTTCCAATCAGGTTAATATGAAGGGAAGTTAATAACAAAAAGCGTGTACGGCAATATATAAAACAGAAAAGATGAGAAATTTGACAAGAAATGTGCATATATAGTCAACTTCAAGAAATATATAACTGATGCATTATCTGAGCTGCTAATATTTTAGGAACTGGTGGGAACCCAAAAAACTTTTCAGAACCACACATTAAACATTTCTTTGGGGGAGGGGGCAGTTAGCAAGATGCCTGGAATCAAAGATTGCAGCAAAATTTCACTTTAATAAAAACTTTTTGGCTTGTACATCTCTGATACTAGTTCATGGTCTTAACAGGTAACAAATATAGGGGTTATTCACTTTGTAGTACAGCTTATTATAGTTCAAGGATCAGTGAAGCGCAGGTTTTTGATAATTAGGATTTTCTAGAGAAGAGATATAATAATGTATCTGAGAATTCAACAATCAAACTCAAAACACTCGTCACATTAGTCGATGTGAAAAGTTTAGCCGAAGATAACCTAAGCAGGAAATGTCATTTGTTGCTCTTACGTGGCAACATTTCTTTCAAGTTGTATGTTGAATAGATAAACTAAACGAGCAAAATTCCATCTGATATCTTGAAATGAAGGCAAAGATACATCCAACTGCAACGGTGTTGGTTTACTCAATGAATTGGACATGCAGGCAAATTTTGAATTTGAAGCTCCAAATGTTTGAACTGCATGACTCAATGATTTATGAACAATTTCCAAAGCTGTTTCCTTACAAATCACTGGCATCAATCTTACTAGGTAGTAAGATAAAAGGGATGTCATCAAGAGTTTAGCTCTGAAATCCTGCACAAGTTTTATCACCAACTAATAATCAGTCACTCAAGATCCATATCAACCAATATAATATTTAGACCCTGAAAATCAAATGTACAAGAAAACTTAGCACATGAACCCACATCAGATTAGCAATATTATAAGGGAAGACCATTAAACTAATAATAGAACAAAAAGGAGACAAAATTACATGTTTTCCCTTATAAGAGTAATATCTTGGCAATATAAGTGCTATACTTTGTAATAATTAATAATAAATTTTCATACAAAGACCACTGTGTTCAGCAATATTCAGAAAGCAGCATTCTACAAAGGAATATAGTTTTCTCAATATAAGGTCTCCAAAGCTTTTTCACTGCCGAGTCTTCTCTGTCCTTGAGGTTTCTATTTGATTCCACTCGTTTATATATAGTTTTTCCCTGACGTTACAATTCCACTAAGTTTCAGAAATCAAGATGCTAACATTTTGAACTAATAAGCAGCAAATACATATCTAATTATAATACTAGCAACCGTAAACGCAGAAAAGATCCTTAAATCTTAAATTGAGAAAAAGGGGCTACTGTTAGACATGCATGTGCAGATTTTTCAGTGAAAGTAATAATGTAATATACATATATATGTGTATATGTGTGTGTGCATATTTTTCTTGTTAAAAACTATTTGGTGATTAAAGTTGAAATGTTCACACCTGAGAACTATTTTCTGAATCCCTCTCTGAGAGACTGGAAGTCACTTTTCTGGAAATACAGATTTTCACTGTAGTGTCCAACTTCCTCGATCTGTTTCGGGAACTCATTTTCCATTTTTCTGGCAAAAGATAATCAGCTATTGAGTCCCCCTCCAAATATCAAACCAACCATGATTTAAAAAAAAAAATCATGTATTATAGTAGCTCTTTGTAGTAATTGGATTTAGAAAACAGGGTTTAAAGTAAAATTCTCACCTTTATTATTTATCAACAAAATATCAACATGACTGGTCGAAATGGGGATCCATCCACAAGAATGCAGACTTGAGTTTCTGAAAGCAATCACAGTATAACAAGATTATAAGGAGTATACACAGAACAGTAACAGATCAAATGGCCTAAACATAGACAGGATATATTATGTAGAAAATCTCTGATGTATCGAGCAGATTAGGATTCCATGTAACAAGCCAATTATATGCTAAAAACAAATAAATCTGAAACCTGTAAATATACTACGTATTATCCAACACCATAGTTATCACTTCAAACATATCACAGTAGTATTATAAAGCCACAAATTCATTTCTTGGAATCTCAGTTTCAGTTTGCAGAAATGACCAGGAACACACCACATAATATTATTCGCACATCCCACAAATCAAAGCATTCGCAATCCAATCCTTCAGCTGGAATTCTTACGACGGATAAATCAAGAAAGTGATTCAATCGTTGGTTCAGAAATTTTAACATACATATTGTGTGTATCTCCATTGACAGCTGTTTTGGGCTGCATGAATCCAATTTCAACAACATAGAAGATGAAATCTCTTGCATGTAGGGGTAATTAAGCGGGAAGGATCACCTCTTAGAAGAAATCAAATTGGATCCTGAATATCTTGTTGCAATCCATGGCCGCAAGCTGTACAACTGCAGCATCGAATTCCCTCTCTTCCCACTCTCTCTCTTCAAATTCCGAGTTTGTTTTGTTACTATATTTGGAATCGACGATTAAAGTGAAGAGGGTTCTTGAGGATCTTGAGTTTTAATAAATGCATGTCTGAGAATTCCTGCAGTTAACTCGCACGCCCACGAAAGTGACCCCTTAGTTAAGATGGGAGTGTCAGTATTTAGTATTTCATGTATTATGTTGTTTAAAAAAAAAATTACTCCCTCCGTCCGCTCGAAAGAGGGTATTTTTTCCATTTTGGTCGTCCGCTCCAAAGAGAGTCATTTCCTTTTTTACACACATGGGACCCACACACACCCTCTAATACAACTAAAATATGGGGTCCACACTCCCACTAATACAACTACCCACTACACATTAAATAATAATACTCCTTAATCCGCGTGCCCAAAAGTAAATTGCCCTCTTTGGGGCGGACGGAGGGAGTATTACATTTTAGGAAAAATTATTCAAAGGTACACACTTTGTACCCATAATTTCTATGAGATACTCCCTATATCCCCTTGATACGTATCCATTTTTATATTTTGGTTCATTCCATTACAAAGTACTATCAATTTCCCTTTTTTGATTGATGTGATCCACAACCACTACACATGGCCCCACACTTAACACTAATACAACTACCCACTACACATTAAAATATTATTTCTCTCACCTTATTATACATTAAATTATTACACTCCTTAATCCACGTGCAAAAAGAATATTATTTCTCTCACCTTATTATACATTAAATTATTACACCCCTTAATCCACGTGTAAAAAGTAAACGAATATCTTTCAAGGGGACGAAGGGAGTATATTGATTTAAAAAAATTACTCTCACATACAAAATATTAAAGTAAAATACTAAATATAATCCTAAACTCATACACTTTTAAACCACAAACCCTAAACACTCACCCACAGCCGAACCGCCATCGCCACAGCCGGAGCTTTGCCGGACCACCAAACTTTTTTGCTGCACACATTTTTTTTACTGCACACACTTTTGCTGCACACAAATATTTATGTGCAGCACATTGTAGGGGTAATATTGGAATATCACTATATATTTATGTAGTTAGTAATAATATTTTTGTATGTTTGTATCTCATAGTAATTAAGGATTTTTTAGTGTACCTAGTAGTAATTCCCCCTACATTTTATTAATTTTTGAAGTATTTTAAGTATTTTTAAATGATTAATAAAATATAAATTAATGTTATGAATGTAGGAAATGAATAATAAATTTAAAATTAAAGTAACTTTTGAAATTATTTAATAAAACGTTATTTTTAGATGCGAAAAAGTTTTATATAAACAAACAAGTGAGAAAAGTGTTAAGGATTCTAAGAAAAAAATCATAGAAAATACTCCTTCCGTCCCGTCCTTATGGTTAAGTTTGCTTTTTGCACGGGGATTAATGAATATAGTATTTTAATGTGTATTGAGGTGAGAGAAATAATAATTTAATGTAAAGTGGGTATGTGTATTAGTGGGATGTGTGGGGCTATGAAGAGAGAAGTAATTAATTTGTGTGGGTCCCATATGCTAAAAAGAAAAATGTAACCATTAGGATGTGTGTCAGAGAGCAGAAAATTGTTCAATCAAAAAACCCAAAAGACAAGCCCAAACCCACGAGCCCAACCATCCCGAAGTACAAAACAGCCCATCAACTACAGGGATAAGAGAAAATGGGCCAGACGGCCCAACTTGAATTCAAGCCCATCAGCAAGCCCAAGTGAAGACGACCCAGGAGAGGCCCATTCCCTGGAAGGATCTAGAAGCTCAGCATCGGATACCACTGGCAGGTGGGACCAGAACTACGTGTACTCCACTCTGAGTATACAGCACGATACAGACTAGCTTAACCACTAAGCAAGTCCCGGTGACCTACAGTCAAAGATGCCAAAGCAAAAACAACCACCACTATCTTTACTTAACCACTAAGCAAGTTCCGGTGGCCCACAGTCAAAGATGCCAAAACAAAAACCACCACCACTATCTTTGCTTAATCACTAAGTTTACTTTACTTAACTTAATTCCTGTTGTGTGAAAGCAATCAAACAGCTTATAGGAGAAGCTGAAATCTCGCCTATATAAGGACGAGTAGTTTGCCATTTGTAATCATCAATCAAAAATATAAATCAAAACCCCTTTGGTTCGCCAAAACCTTTCTGTTCGCAGAAAACCTTTTCTTCTTCTTAATTTCGATGCGTCTTAATTAAGAATTAGAAGCCTCAGATAATTCCTCGATTCGTCTTGGAATTCCTGAGCCTAACTTGTCTTCGATTCGTCTTAGGCAGAGTTAGGAAAACCAGATATATCTCGACATATTGTCCATAGTCCCGAAAGACTGACAATACCCTTGATATTATCCAACATCCGAGCACGAGGTGTATCGTGTGCAGTTATCAAAGTCTCATAAACTCTGATAATTCCTATCACCCATAGTCCGAAAGACTAGTGATCTATTCCCATCTACTCATTCCACCATATTCCGCGCCATACCTTTTATGTCAGTAAACCAACCCCTGACAACTTGGTATCAGAGCAGTCGATCTTCCGACTAGCTCTTCCAAGCGTATGGTTACTACCAGATCTGGTGTAGCAAGCACAAGTACAACCATGACAGAAACAAACCAGAACCAGATGGAGGCCATACAGCAGCAATTGGCAACTCTGACACAAACCCTGGAAGCACTCGTTGCAGCTCAAAATAGAACGGTGGCAGCAGCAGCACAACCACAGCAACAAATAGAAGCAGAAAGAGCAAACGAATATCCTCCAGAAGTAGTACTACAGAGATGGAGAACAAACGTACCAGCGCCAAAGATAGATCTTTTGATCTTCGATGGCCAAAATCCTCGATCATGGATCCGAAGATGTGAAAAATTCTGTAAGTACTATAATATTCCTCAAAACGGTTACTTCGAGATACTATCCAACTATCTCGATGACCGGAGCGAACTATGGTTCAACCAATGGGTTAAATCTAACCCGGAGTTGAACTGGACGAAGTTCGTAGAAGACTTCTGTGTAAGGTTCGGTGACAAGCAAATGCACGATGTCATCGAGGAGTTAAGCAAGTTAAAACAAACTGGATCTGTTATAACATACACAGAGAAGTTCGAGGAGCTCAGAGCAGCAGTAAGGCGTAATCACCCCATGGCCGAATCCTATGAGGTATCACTATACCTCAGTGGACTACAAGAAGAGTTACGGGCAGCCGTAAAAACATTCGAGCCAAGGTCATTACAACAGGCATACAACACGGCGCGACTGCAAGACATAGCCCTTGGGCTATGGAAACAAGCCGGAGTAAAGCCAAAGCCACCAACCATTCCCTACAGACGACCTCTTCCAGTAGCAGCTCCGACGCCGCTACGAGCATTGCCACCATCTAAAAGTAACAAATGCTTTAGGTGTGGAGAGGACTGGAGACCTGGCCACAAATGTACCAACTCCAGGAACCTAGCAATTGACGGAGAACAACAAGAGGAAGAAGAGATCGTGGAGGAAGAAACCGAAGAGGAGCAAACTGAGGAAACCGATGATGAACCAATACCCTTGGAACTCGCCCAGCTCTCAGGTGTCCAAAGAAGGAAAGGTACCATCAAGATCCAAGGGAAAAGCCAAGGCAAGACCCTTAGAATCCTGATTGACAGCGGAAGCTCTCATACCTTCCTTAACAAAGCAAAGATGGAGGAACTCCAACTCAAAACAACAAAGGCCATCCCACTGCAAGTTGAGATAGCCAACGGAGACTCCATGACAACACGTGAAGTTATCCCAAACTTCCAATGGCAGATAGGCGCTCACCAGTTTAGTCACGATACATACGTGGTAAAACTGGGTGACCATGATCTGATACTGGGAACTGATTGGCAGGAGAAGCATGAGCCAATATCCTTCCAGTACACCGATCAACGGATATCCTGCCAGAATGATGGGAAACTGATCACACTGTTCGGGGAGAAGAACAGAAGTTACTGCAAGATGATGACTTGCAAAGAAGTGCTCTATTCAGAGGAGAGCAGTTCGGATGAAGTCTACATCATCCTTGAGGAGAAAAAGGAGTCCAAGAAGCCCGAAAACTTTGAGATCTTGATGGAAGTGCTGGATAATTATCCAGATATCTTTAAAGATCCAGAAGGACTACCTCCCAAGCGAAGTTTCGACCACGCTATTAAGCTCAAGGAAGGAAGCAGAATCCCCCAACAGAAGGCATACCGCCTACCCCACAACCAGAAGGTTGAAGTCGAGGCACAAATCCAGAAGCTACTCGAAGATGGATCTATCCAACCCTCCCAAAGTGAGTTTTCTTCACCAATCCTGTTGGTAAAGAAAAAGGACAGTAGCTGGCGTATGTGCGTGGACTACATAGAACTCAATAAATTGACACAGAAGAACAAATATCCTGTGCCAGTAATTGAGGATCTATTGGACGAACTGCAAGGAGCCACTATCTTCTCCAAGATAGATCTCAGATCGGGATACCACCAGATCCGGATGAAGGAGGAGGATATTCCCAAGACGACATTCACCACACACCTCGGACTCTACGAATTTCGGGTAATGCCCTTTGGACTTACTAATGCTCCTGCTACGTTCCAAAACTGCATGGACAGTATATTCCAGGATTATATCCAAAAATTCATTCTTGTATTTTTCGACGATATCCTGATATACTCCAAGAATGTGGAAGATCACAAGAGGCATCTGGCACTTGTGATGGAAAGGATGCAACAGCACCAACTGGTGGCGAAGATATCTAAATGCTCATTCGGAGTAAAAGAGATCCAGTACTTGGGACACGTGATATCCCAAGATGGTGTTGCAACCGACATGGAGAAGGTACGAGCAGTACAGGAGTGGCCAACCCCCACCAACGTCAAGGAGTTAAGAGAATTCCTTAGATTGACGGGCTATTATCGTAGATTCATCAAGAACTACGGTACCCTAGCCAAACCTCTCACCCAACTGCTCAAGAAGGATAACTTCAACTGGACTGAACAAGCAACGGAAGCCGTAAGGAAGCTCAAGCAAGCCCTGACAACAGCACCAGTTCTAGCCATGCCAGACTGGAATGTTCAATTCGTTCTGCAAACCGACGCAAGCAACGATGGAATATGAGCCATCCTAATGCAGAACAAGAGGCCCATAACTTACTACAGCCAAGCTCTAAGCCCCAGGAATCAAGGTCTTTCGACCTACGACAAGGAACTCATGGTGGTCTTGATGGCAGTCAAGAAATGGAGGCACTATCTTGAATCCTCCCCATTCATTATCAAGACAGACCACCAGAGTCTAAAATTCCTAACCGAGCAAAGAGCTACTACCCCGATGCAGAGGAAAGACATTTCGCAGCTGCTGGGATTGGAATTTGAAATCCAATACAGTAAAGGAGTAAACAACACTGCAGCTGACGCCTTGTCCAGAAAAAACCAAAAGGAGGTCATAGATCTACTGGGCCAACCGAGTGGTAAATACGACTATTGGGTCAAGTACACTCCACTTCCAGAGAAAGAATGGCCAACGACTCATACTGGATGGATAGAGGGATCCGAAGAATTCAGTCAGTCAGCTGAAAGCAGCACAGCAGTAGCAACAACCTCCATGATTCCCACCTGGAATCAAGAGTTGATCGAGAGCTACCTTATAGATGATCTTGCCACCAAATTACAGGAAGAGCAACCTGGAAAATTGCTCAAATACAAAGGCAGAGTCTACGTAGGTTCTACGGAAAATCTTCGCGACAAACTGATCCAGGAACATCATTCCTCACTCGAAGGAGGTCACTCTGGAACACGAGCAACCATTGAAGCCATAACAAGGAAGTACATCTGGCCTAAGCTCACCAACAACGTTAAGGCTTACATCAACGACTGTGAGATATGTAAGAGGTGCAAGAGCACCAATACACCTTACTCTGGGTTATTGCAGCCATTGCCAATACCAAAGTAAGCTTGGAACACAGTCAGCATGGACTTCATAGAAGGATTGCCAAAGTCCTACGGATATGATGTGATACTAGTAGTGGTGGATAAACTCACCAAATACTCTCACTTCATACCCTTGAAACATCCATACACAGCCAAGATAGTAGCGGAGCAATTCATACAGCACGTGTACAAACTACACGGCCTGCCGAGACACATCATCTCTGATCGAGATCCGGTGTTTACCAGTACCTTGTGGAAACAATTCTTCAAGACGAATGGTACCCAACTCAAATTCTCGACAGCATACCACCCACAAACCGATGGACAAACAGAGATGGTCAACCAATGCCTAGAAAACTACCTAAGGTGCGCAACCTTGGAACGTCCAAAGTAATGGTACCAGATTATACACCATGCAGAGTGGTGGTATAATACCAGCTTCCATACCGGAATTAACCGCACACAATTCGAAGCCTTATATGGGTACACTCCACGGAGGCTATCGCAGGTGGTAGATATGAAAGTCACCAACCAGCACGTCATAGATATGCAGGGAGAGAGGCAACAACTAGACAAAGAACTGCAGGACCATCTCAGGAAGGCCCAAGACACAATGAAGAAATACGCTGACCAAGAAAGGAGAGATGTAGAATACGAGGTATTCGACTGGGTATACCTCAAAATACAACCAGGAAGGCAATATACACTTCAAGAAGGCAGATTCAACAAACTCAATCCCAAATACTACGGTCCATTCCAGATAACTGAGAGAATCGGAAAGGTAGCATATCGACTGCTACTACCAGAAGGAGCCAACATACATGATGTATTTCATGTATCACTGCTCAAGAAGTCAACCGGACCAGGAAAAATCAGGAAGCACCCATTACCACTGGTGAACCAACAACGATATTATCCGCAGAGGATCATAGGAACCAGGTTCAACAACAATGGGGAACGAGAACACCTGATCCAATGGAACGACTCACCAGACGAAAAAAACACGTGGGAACCTGAAGACAACCTCTTTTCACTCTACCCAGAACTCGAGGACGAGTTCAGTCTCAAGGAGAGGGGATTGTCAGAGAGCAGAAAATGGCCCAATCAAAAAACCCAAAAGACAAGCCCAAACCCACGAGCTCAACCATCCCGAAGTACAAAACAGCCCATCAACTACAGGGATAAGAGAAAATGGGCCAGACGGCCCAACTTGAATTCAAGCCCATCAGCAAGCCCAAGTGAAGACGACCCAGGAGAGGCCCATTCCCTGGAAGGATCTAGAAGCTCAGCATCGGATACCACTGGCAGGTGGGACCAGAACTACGTGTACTCCACTCTGAGTATACAGCACGATACAGACTAGCTTAACCAGTAAGCAAGTCCCGGTGGCCTACAGTCAAAGATGCCAAAGCAAAAACAACCACCACTATCTTTACTTAACCACTAAGCAAGTCCCGGTGGCCCACAGTCAAAGATGCCAAAACAAAAACCACCACCACTATCTTTGCTTAATCACTAAGTTTACTTTACTTAACTTAATTCCTGTTGTGTGAAAGCAATCAAACAGCTTATAGGAGAAGCTGAAATCTCGCCTATATAAGGACGAGTAGTTTGCCATTTGTAATCATCAATCAAAAATATAAATCAAAACCCCTTTGGTTCGCCAAAACCTTTCTGTTCGCAGAAAACCTTTTCTTCTTCTTAATTTCGATGCGTCTTAATTAAGAATTAGAAGCCTCAGATAATTCCTCGATTCATCTTGGAATTCCTGAGCCTAACTTGTCTTCGATTCGTCTTAGGCAGAGTTAGGAAAACCAGATATATCTCGGCATATTGTCCATAGTCCCGAAAGACTGACAATACCCTTGATATTATCCAACATCCGAGCACGAGGTGTATCGTGTGCAGTTATCAAAGTCTCATAAACTCTGATAATTCCTATCACCCATAGTCCGAAAGACTGGTGATCTATTCCCATCTACTCATTCGCCATATTCCGCGCTATACCTTTTATGTCAGTAAACCAACCCCTGACAATGTGACGTCCAAAATGGAAATATGTAACCATTAGGATATGAATGAGAGAGTATATATTTTGTTTATTTAAATCATTTTCCCCTAATGTAAATGTTATTAATTTTCTTAACTATTTTTTGCAAAATATACTAATACTAATAATAAGTGTTTTTTTAAGTAATAAGTACTCCTTAATTTTCTAATTTCACTTGTTTAGATTACAATGATTGTGCATTGCCTAGTTATTAACATGCCTATTTGAGGGCTAAATCATCGACAAATGCAGTTGACATTCAATCTAAAATGGTATACCCCATCATTAGGGGCCTCCACCGCCCCTGTCCTGGGATTGGTGGATGATGGTATACCCCATCATTAGGGGCCTCCACCGCCCCTATCCTGGGATTGGTGGATGAGGTAAATCGCAGGTTGTGCCTCAAGTGGCTTATAGAGAGGGCTTGCTGTTTAACTTGCTTGCAAGGGGACAAATCCATGCCAAATGCAGGATTCAAACCCCCACCCTGCAGCAACCAAGCTCAGTTGGAAGACATTTCCACCATCCCCTCTACCACTTGAGCTATGCCTTGGGGGCAATTGACATTCAATCTATAATTTATGGATGGAAGCCACTTGAGATGGGATTTATTAAATTAAATACTAACGCTGCTTTTATTGGAGAAACTGGTATTGTTTTATGGTGTTTTGCTTTTCTTTGGCATTTGAGGGTCCCGGTGGATTTGGAAGAGGCTTTAGCTGCTAGAAGGGGAGTTGAGTTGGCAATAGAAATCTCCCTCGAGTCATTTTAGAGGTTGATTCGCTTAACCTTTTTAATGCTCTTGAGAAACCAGATAGTGATCTCTCTATTTTTGGAGGCGTCGTCATCGACATATTAGATCTGTGCTCGTCTTTAGATCGTGCTATATTTAGATGGGTTGGGCGGAAGAATAATATGTTAGCTCATAATCTAGTTTCTTATATTTTTTCTATTGAGACATCTTTTGTTTCATCGATTATACCCGATAATGTTGTTAACTTTGATTACATCGATAACTCGGTGAGTTGATATCTATAATATCTTTTACTTTTAAAAAAAACTTACCTTTACAAAGTATAATTTCTCCTCCTTTTATATGTATTCATTTAATAATGCGATACAAAACTTGTTACACCAAAATGAAAATCAAAAGCCTTCCACCTATCAAATTATCACCAACTGAAAATTCATTTAATAAAAGCATTGTTACACTTTCCCTTATATTTATTATTTTTTCAATAATTCCATGAAAACATACAAATCTTGAAATATTTGTTCTCTCGATATATTTTAATAATGCCTCCATCGAGGAAGAATATGTATACTTTGTGTTTAGTATACCGGAGCACCAGGTGTATTTTAGATTGACTTCAAATTTAAATATTCCTTCCATTCTACCGAAAAGACTCATTTTATTATATTGGACGCCTCATTCAAATGTCTTCATTTTCCATTTTTAATAAAAAGACACAC
The DNA here is from genome assembly GCA_023678885.1 of Pogostemon cablin. Classification (NCBI taxonomy): domain Eukaryota; kingdom Viridiplantae; phylum Streptophyta; class Magnoliopsida; order Lamiales; family Lamiaceae; genus Pogostemon; species Pogostemon cablin. The sequence continues at coordinate 24,259,181 of CM043009.1, read as the reverse complement.
ATGTGGCCCCCCACTTACTACTAAATTACTAATACAACTACTTACTACACATAAAATAATATTAATATTCTTTAATCTACGCAGAAAAAATAAATTATCACATTTGAATGAGATGGAGGGAGTAGGGAGTAGTGCATATATTATATAAATAATATTAAAATAATAGTATTATATATATATAGTGCGTGACAGAATGTCCACATTAAATTGTCCTAGCACGAGGAAGAATTTCTCACTACACTCATAGCTAGATACACATTTCTTATCTTTAAACAATCCAAATATATGGTTACAATTAATCACTCATTTCAAAATACCATCAAAATAAATTGTTGTATGGAAACTGTCTATACACATCAAATATATTACGTGCCCAGAAAATTGGAGTACTAAAAAAACATAATAAAACCCTTTCAACTAAATTAAAAAAATACAATATATTTTACTTGAATTATCAAAATCAATATCTTTAATTACTTGATAGCACCTCTAGTATTTCTTATTTTAAAAATTATGTAGTACAGAAAATATTATTATTATTATTATTATTATTATAATAATAATAATAATAATTATTATTATTATTATTATCTTCTTTAATCCATGATAAACATTATTGCATTAATCACAAATCATGGAGTATAATTCAAGATCATTGTTTACAAATCAACTTAAACATAAATTAGCTTTAGACTTGGATGAATGAAGATATTTTCATAATTTGGCAAAATTTATGTAATAGGGCCAAGATGTCACACCATTTTGACAAGTGAACTACATGAAGAAAGGCGTACTTTTTTGTCAATTCGTGCATTTAATTAAATAGTGGCAAAAATCAACACAAAAATACATGTTAGATATTGCAAAGTATTATAATGTGGTCCTAACTAAGTGTTAATAATTTATTTATTTTCCATTTTTTCTAAATAAACGAAATTGATTGAAATCTTTCATACTATTTCTTTAATTTACACTCTCTCAATTCCACAACAGTGTTACTTTTTTAAAAATTACGGCTCTCAATTCTAAGTGTTAATTTACAGTCTCTCAATTACACTCTCTCAAATCTTTCATACTATTTCTTTAATTTACAAGGCACGGATTAAAAAAGAAGTGTAACTTTTTTAATATTACGGCTTTTTTTTCATAATAAATAAATAAATAATAATAATAATGTATGTTAAATGTTTTAACTAAGGGTAAATTTTTTTATTTAAAAAAAAAATAGTGTATTGAAGAGGATTGTTGGGTGTCTTACTCTTATACAAGGTTAGTGTTTTTTTTTTTTTTTAATGTTATTTTCACTTTAACTTGTGCTTGGGACCAATATAGAAAATAAGCACAATAAGCCAATGAAAGTGAGCTAATAGACCAAAAACATAGCAATCCCTAGTTGGGCTAATTAAATTATTAGCTACACATTGTTTTATTCAACACGTTTTTTTTTATGAAAAAATGGTGTATCCCACCATTAGGGCCTCACCGCCCCTGCCCTGGGGATTGGTGGAGGAGGTAAATCGCAGGATGTGCCTCAAGTGGTTTATAGAGAGCTTTTTTTTATTCATGAGCGCTTTGTTGTCTAGAGCTGCTGGAACAATAAGAACTTTTTCTCTTGGTTGGAAACACTGCGACTGAGAGATGTGGTTTGGATATCTCAACCCATCCTCATTGGGCCAGGCCCAAAAGTAGATATATATAGGCCCATTAACATCCAACTAAACAAAATACATAGGGAGCTCACTCCACCCTAGTAGATAGAAGTGATACTCTTATATGCTCTAAACTTAGTTACATACAAATGATTCTTCCTCCATTTCTTTTTTGAACATACGTATATCTCCGATCACCGCCGGTGATCTGACATATGGCGGTGATATGTCGACTCGTGTGCAATAGCTTGCAAACCGGAACCTCGGTCTATCTTGCAACCACTTGCCTAGGAGAAAATCCATCCTCAGATATATCAAAGAAGATATCATCACTCTTTGACAATGTATACACTATTTCTACCATGGTAGGTCTTCTAGCTGGATCCTTGTGCAAACAAGCAATAGCCAAAGACATAACACTCAAAACACTCTCCATAGTAGATGACTCACTAAGAAGACATGCATCCATCCACTCGCTCACCTTCCTAACTCTACTCTCCTCTCTCCCATCCATAACTCCACTAGCACTGGCCCACAACACATTCCCTTGGTCATCAATCGCCTCTCTCCCGGAGATGAGCTCAAGTAGCACCACACCGAATGAGAAGACGTCGATCTTAGTGGAGACTACACCATCAGCTAGGTACTCAGGGGCAATGTACCCTTGTGTTCCCACAATGTGCATTGTTATGGCATTGCAGCCTGATTTCGCCAGGCCGAAGTTTGCGATTTTGGCTCTCATGTTTGAGTCTAGGAGGATGTTGCTGCTCTTTATGTCCTTGTGAACAACTCTTGGTCTTGTGTGTTCATGGATGTATTGCAGGCTATTGGCCACATCAATGGCTACCCTTAGCCTTGATTTCCAGCTTAATTTTTCGGGTTTGTTCTCATGAAGCCACGAGGAGAGGGATCCATTTTCGACATATTCATAAACCAGGTAGCAGTTTCCTTCCTCTGGATCTATGCAGAACCCCTCTAGCCTTACTAAGTTCCCATGATTCACCTGCAATTCAAGAAAAAGAAAATAAGGGCACCTTCTATCCTCGTATGATCTAGGTAAACTGATTTACCAGCCCACATAAGTTAACTCATAGAAACTAATACATTTTTTAGTATTGATGACAAATCTTGACATGTGAACTACCAATGATCTTTTTAGACCCTTCTTGAAGGTGGGATCATACAACAAGGATGATAACTTTATTTAAGTAGGAAAAACAATCTACATAGGTTTCTAAACGAATATTCCAGTGGCAGCAGACAAAGACCACATTTGTCCTTTTTTTTCTCCAAATGCATAACCTCCATCTGTATTCTTTAATCACAAGATTCTGAGAAGATTAAGACATATCACTTCACCAAATGATTATTTTATGATTACTTGTGTAATGGTAGGGTACACCATTTTTCATAGATTGCTTGTTTAATTATTTGTTCAATAAATCTCTATTTCCAAAAACACCCTGAAAATGACTTATGCATCCCTATTTTTCACTATGTGTGACTGTAAACAAGAAAGTAAATCATATTATTTGAAATGGATGAAAAGAACAGAGTGTGTTACCTTCTGTAAGATCTTGAGTTCCTCATACGCATTCCACTTCATTTTCTTGATTGCATACCATTCTCCATCAATCTTGCCTTTATACACAGAACCTCGAATGATACATCTATCATCAAATTCATCTGTTGCATCTCTCAATTCTTCGATTCCAAACACTTTATACTTATCCAAACATCCAGAAACATCCGCCATTAAACTCACCTTCTCATCTTTCAAATATCCATTCCCTCCCTTCTGCAATTGATGCTTCTCTTCATCTCTATACTCTCTTCCATCTCTCTTCAACAATCTTTCCCTATAACACCACATCCCACTAACCAAAATTAGCAGCAATCCACATAATCCCAACCCAACTCCTAACCCAATTATCGCCCCCTTCTTCTCTACCCTCTCAGGTGCAGCAGGCGGAACCACAGGTTGAGAGAGAGAGGGAAGTCTGGAAACAGGGACGAAAACCGTGTCAAAAGGCCGAATGTTGTTCCCATTCACCTGAATCACAGACTCCACCGTCGTTCCAAACCTCGATGCGACTCCACTCAAGCTATCAGACGGCTGGAAAACATAGCTGATCAGGAAATTCACCCGATTCCGCAACTGCGACGAATTAGGGCATTTACAGAAGATCGGAAACACTACGACGTCGCCGACGTCAAGCTTGGTGGGCTCGAAGGTGGGATTGACGACCATAACGGATTGATAAGTGGTTAGGTTTTGAAACTTGTGAGTGGAAACGAGGTAGAAGGTGTCGCCGCTGTTGATGGTGTAATTGACGGCGGAGTAGGAAATTGTGACGCTGGAGTTGACAGTGTTGCAGGAGCACTTGATCGGAACAAGGAGGGATTGATCGGGGAGGAGAGGGGAGGAAGGGGATGAAATATTGCTAGGGTTTGATATCATGAGACGGCTGAGGGCGAATAGATCGCCGACGGCAGCCAAATCGAGGAAATCAGGCGGCGTTGCTCGGTAGAAGACGAAGGTGTCGCAGGAGCTCGCTGATTGGTTGGCAGTGCAGGTGTAACCAGTGGTGGTTGGTTGTGAGCGTACGTGATTACAGGTGAGGATGATGAAGAAGAGAGAGAAGAAGGAAAGAAGAGGAGAGAGAGAGATAGCTTTGGCTTCCATTGTTGTATGGCCGTTGAAGGAATGTGTTCGTTCTTCATATTTTCATATTTGTATCATTAATCAAGTGTGAGACTTTTTTCTTCGTGGGTCCCACAGGATGGGATTAGGGTCAAACTTTTTATCCTTTGTAGGGTAATTGTTCTTTTTGACAAATTCAACTTGCCATGTACAACTAAAAATCTTAAATAGAGTAAAGTAATGCTTATTTAGTTGTAATAAGATAGATGATGACAAGAGGTTTGTATTTTAAATTAAGAGATTTTAGCCTTCTAGAGGCCGTTTACTTAGTATGTTTAAGAGGGTTAACCTTCGTTTAAACCCTTCTCTTCCCTGGTTTACTTTCCAGGTTAATGAAAATGGATAACACGCGGGCTTCTGTCGGCCCGGTGCTATATCCGACGTGGCAAGGTTAATTGATCCGCGGCGGATTATTTATGCTTGAAGGTTAACTAAACACATTTACCAAATTATCCCTGGGGCAAGCCCAATGTGAAGGATGATCAAAACCCAATTTCAGCATCAATATGTATCTCCCCACCATTTCTATGGCTGATCAAAACCCTAAACCACGGCGCTTCCGCCAATACTGAACCTCGGAGGCCAGATTCAAGAATCCATCACCGTCGCTTGCTCGACCACAGCGCCATCTCCCTCCTAACACCATTTCCCACTCTTTCTCTCTCTAAAAACATATTATAACATAAGTTTCAAGTATCAAATGATGTTGGGAGGTGAGGAAGAGGGTTGCAGCGTATAAAATTCAATATGAAAGAAGTTGTTTAGAGATAACATGTGAAACGATTTGATGAGCAAGAACGAAGGAGAGAAGGGGGAACAGTGAAGACAAAAAGAATGGAGGAGAGAACTAGAGAAGGGGAGAGGAGAGGGGTATCGAGAATGAACAGGGAAGAAAATGAGATTTGGGGTAATTTTGGAAAATAATTAATTTGGAACCCTCAAGTAAACAAACAGATGAATATGGATAAAGTGGGTTAACCTACACTCTTTAGTTAAATTAACCCTTGTTGAGTTAACCCCTATACAAAATGTAAACGCCCTCCTAGGGAATATATTAGGGTTTATTTTCTTTTAATATTTAGGTTACATAAATATTGAATATGGCTAAAAATTATCAACTAATCTAATCATTGTTATCGATTTAGTCCTTCTAGAATTTATTAAAAACGGCTAAAAATTATCAACTAATGCAATTAAATCCTTGCTATCGATTTAGTCCTTGTAGAGTGAGTATTTATTGAAGAATACGGCTACAAGAATTCAATATTTTATTATTTGGTCGCCGACACTATAATACAAATACAATGATAGAATATATTTCATCTGTCTCATCCTAATGCTTACATATTTTCTTTTTGGGCGCCCCATCCTGATGGTTACATTTTCCTTTTTAGTATATGTGACCCACACAAATTAATTACTCCCTCCGTCCCCTTGAAAGGTACTCATACTCATTTGTTGTTTGCACGTGGACGGTTCTAATGTCTTTATTTGCTTTTTGCACGTAAATTAAGGAGTATTATTATTATTAATAAGGTGGGTAATTGTAGTAGAGGGAAGTAGTGAGTCATATTGTGTATTTTCTTTATTAAATAGAGGAAATTGATGCTTTTGAAACGGATCCCAGGAATAGTGAAATGAATATCTTTCAATGGGACGGAGGGAGTATTTCTCTCTCTATGGACCACACATCACACTAATCAGTGACGGACCCATGATTTACGGTAGGGGGGCCCAATTTTACTAAAAGGAACAATTGCGTGAGATCGTTTTTGCATTTTTTTTAAATAGTTATCACTTTTTATATAAAATATTAATAATTTTCATTAAAAATATTTTTACCTTTTATTTATAGTAGAGGAAATAATAAGAGTGAGACTCTTGTGCACTCGGGCGCACGGAGCACATTCCGTGCGCCTTTACAATTTTCATGCCCCTTTACAATGTAAATCCATAGCAATACATAGGTTTAAATAGAATTGGAGGGGAGTGTTGTGTTCACATGGGGACACGGAGCATCTTTCCGTCTCCGGGCGCACAGGAGCTTTTGCCAAATAATAAATAATAAATTAAAGAAAAAAAAAGGAGAAAAAGGAGCTTGTTGTTGCTAAGGTTCGAATGTATGACGTCCAAACTCATCGTGAAGACCTAAACCACTTGGCTATTAACAATATTAAAAATTTATATTATATATATAGTAAATATTTATAAATTCTCAGGGGGGCCAGTGCCCCCCTTGGCCCTACACTGGGTCCGTCCCTGACACTAATACACCTATTAATTTTATATTAAAATATTATTTCTCTCACTTCAATATACATTAAAATACTATATTAATTAATGCCCCGTGCAAAAAACAAACGTAACCATAAAGACAGGACGAAGGGAGTACTTGCTCTTCACAAAGTGAGAACGACACTAAGTAAATCGAGTATATAATTATTAACTGTAAATAGTTAATTTCATTAATTGATTATCATTACTGACTCTATCTTTATATAACTAAAGGATTGTTTTCTTATGCCACATGTCACCTTTTGAGCGCCTTTAAAATGATGTGTCATTCTAATATTCCTTCCGTCCCATAAAGAAGTTCACACTTTTTTAAAAAAACTCTCACAAAAGCTACAGTAGACGGGAACTTGATTATGGGACGGAGGTAGTAATTTTTTATATCATGTGTCATCTTCTAAGTGTTTCTAGAATGATATGTCAATATTCTAATAGTTTTTGGATTTTCTTAGCCTTTTTGTTTTTTTTTACATTTCTCACCTCTTCCGTGACAAATTGATTAGACTTAATTGTAGTTTTAAGGAATTTTTTTAGCCATTTTCAATTCTTTTAATTTAATTTAATTTTTATTTTTTTTGACATTTTTTAACTCTTCCGTTACTAATTGATTATATTTAATTGTTGTTTTAAGGAATTTTTCTAACTGTTTTAAGTCATTCACACTACGTCGGTTACTATAATTTAATACACTGATTTATGAATTTATTTTTTTCTTCAGAAAAATGATGGATTTATACTATACTTTTTAGTTTATCAATTCTTTTTATTGTCATTTGATTCCTAAGAAAGCTAAAGTTTCTTAAGTTATCAATGACTTTTACATTATGGTGTCGAAGAATTTTTTTTACCAAAAATTTTAGGGCAATTCTTAGCTGACCTAGGCTTACACATGACCCAGGTCAACCCAAGTTGTAGGTAAAAAGGGGTCAACACTTTATTTTAATTTTTTTTATTCCACTAATTACTATCCATGTGTGTTGTATACATTTTTTTCGTTAATAAAAAATATATGTACCTCATTTTTTTATTTTAAAATATTTTTTTTAAATAGCTTTAGTGTTACAAAATTTATATATTATTAAATAAGATTTAATATAATTAAAATATTATATACTATTTTAAATAGATTCATAATTTAAAATATATAATTATAAAGACAAATTTTTTTTAAGTTTCAAGTTTTTTTTTCATTTTCATTTTTAATTTTTATTTGATAAAATTTTAATGTAAGAATATTCAATATCTAATTTAAAAAAATTTGTCCGTAGACTAACTTTATTGAATATTTAACTTTAAATTTTTACGTAATAATTATTAAGGCGTAATTCTAAGTAATTATTAATAAAAATAATTAAATTATATTATATTATAATAGTATGCTTAAATAAAAAACTTTGATTTATATTATATGTTATTAATAATTATTCAAAATCAAATAGCAATATATAACAATAATAAATATTTTTTTTATTATTATATATATATATATATATAATATGTTAATGTAGTTTTTTTAAACTTTGTAAAAATATTATAATATTCTAAAGTAATAAATAATTTAAAAAATATATTGCGTGTTAATAAGAATTAATATTTTTTTGTAAAAGTTAATTGTGTGAGATACTTTTACAACAAAAATGGAGTGTGAAATTTGTATTGGAATGTTCAAATAAAAAAGAAATATAACATTGAATAAATATTTTTTAAAATTTTATATAATTTAAAAGAAAAAAGATTAAATAGATAATTATGAATTCAAGTGGGTTAAAATTTGAATAGAAATAGTATATGAATTCTATAAGTTAGAATTTGAATAGAAATAGTATATAAATTCTATGACTAACTTATATATTTTATTTGGGAATTTGAAGATACGATATTTTAAAATAATTAAATAAATAAAATTGACACGTAAATTTTTATTTTATCTTTTTTTCTTTGTGTGGAGAAATGTGTATACAATGTATAAATTAAAAAATAAAATAAATAAAGATATTATATATAATAATTATTTATACAATTATGACATTAATATGATGGCAAATACTCATGTTAGTTGCGTATAATCTGTTGTACTATGCGAATGAGGTTATTATTTAGTATGATGGAGAGTTACTATTAGATACGATTTCTTTTCTGTATAAATAATTATGTTATCATTTTGTATAAACTTTTTCCAAAAAAGTATACATGCACCCCTATTTTGGAAGCGTTGGTTATATAATCTGTCTAAGGAGGATACAGAACCAAACTGATGATGATTATCAAACAGTTTCAATTTATGATTTGGAACAACCAGTTCCTTTTTGAACCGTCGATTTCCATAATTTTATTTTATGTTAGTTCTTTTTTTATTCTCAAAATTAATCTGTAAAAATTGCCGGTTCAGATAGGAACTGCCAGTTCTTGTGTCACTTAATTTAAACCGTAGATAGCGAATTAAAAAAATGCTGATTTTTGTTAACACATCAATTTCAATTTCTTCGTAATGCGAATCATAATTGAACTGTAATATTACCAATTTAAATGACATCTTGGGCAGTTTTAGTTTTCACAACTTCAATTTTTTTTATTTGGAGAATATTTAAAGTAGAGTAACTATTTAAGGAGAGACATTCAATATTTAATACTCACGGCAAGATACAACGTAAAATTATTTTTATCTTAGCAATACCACTCTAATATGATAAGTAACAATTTCAAAATTAAATTTTATAAATTTTATTCTAGCAAATTAGTGTTAGGCAAAAGTTCCTGTGCACCCGGGCGCACGGAACACTTTCCGTGCGCCTTTAGAAATTTGTGCTAAATTGTATACCTTTTAGTATACAGATGTGTACCCTTTATTTTCTAAAGAAAAATCTGGGCGCACGAACAACACTCCGTGCGCCTTTAGAATTTTGTGTTAAATTGTATACCCTTTAGTATAAAAATGTGTACCCTTTATTTTCTAAAGAAAAAAAAATATTAATGAAAAGTGTATACCCTTTAGAACAAAATTGTGTACCTTTTAGTAATTAAAGTGTATACCCTTTAGACCAAATTAATGTACCCTTACCCATAATACAAAATTTCTAAAGGCGCACGGAATGTGTTCCGTGCGCCCGGGTGCACGCAAGCCTCACTCTTAGTGTTATTCTACTAATGTGTCATCTTCCAAATTCTTGTAAGAAAACAACTGATATATATATTTTTTTAAAAAAATTGATTTAATTTAATTATTTTAAAATATTATATCTTTCCATATCTAATTAAGAAATAATTTTTTAATGTATTTAATATTATTTATTTGATTTTATATTATTTTAAAATAAATATATTTATATATTATTTATAAAATATTTATTTTGATAATATTATTAATTCATTCTATTATTATATTTTTATTTCAAAAATAATATTATTAGCATTATTTCTTATATATGTTGTTAATATAAAATACATTTATAATCATCTTTGCTTTTATTAATTAAAATATTATTACATGATTTAAAAAATAATAATCTAATTAAAACATTCTTAACTTTTTAACGTTTTAATTAAAAATTTTATTTTAATTAATAAATTAGTTAAAATTTTAATTTGGTAATATTTTTTAAAATTTTCATTTTATTGAATTATTAAACTACAGTATTTTAATAATTAATTGATATTTTTCTTTCTAATAGGTTAATAAGATTTAACTATTAAAGTTAATTAAAAACACTACAATTTGTATTAAATTATTTATTTAATATTTAATATTTATTATATAGTTAATATGGATGTTAAATTAAAGATTTTAAAAAGATGAATAATTTGATGTATTATTCTTTAATATTAAATTCATAATAAGAGAATTATAATCATTTAAATTTTTTTGATGAAAAGTAAATATATTAATATGGTTAAATAAAAAGTAAAATACATGATTGGAAGAAGAGGAGAGAGAAATTAGATATTTATTGTTTTTTTCAAATGTAATGTTTCTCTTTCATGTAACCTGTTGTTCAAGTACCCCATAACACATCTTATGATCTAATGGTTAAAATTGAGTTGATTTAATCTAAGGGCTAAGAATGTCCCGGGTCATATGTGAGCCCGTGTCAGCTAAGTAAGCCTCAAAATTTTAATATTTTTCATTTGCCCCACGCACTAATATTTACATTTGTGTTGAACTTTTAAAAGAAAATATTTCATGCAGCATATGTATGTAAAAAGATAAATATTACTCTTTTACGCACCAATCAAAACTGAATAATATTCTCCTTTACGGACCGGGGTAATAGCATTTAAATCGGCCACGGGCTTATGCACGGTGTCCTACCTAATTTCCAGCAATAACCTTGGCGAATGAGAAAGCCTTTTCCGGAGGATCTTTCTTCCATATCACTATGCATTTTATTATGTTGATACCTACAAATTATACACCCTCTACCCCACTCAAAGAGGGTCCTTTACTTTTTGTATGTGGATTAAGAAATATTATTATTTAATGTGTAGTGAGCAGTTGTATTAGTGGGAGTGTGGACTCTATATTTAAATTGTATTAGTGGGTATGTGTAGAGTTTATATATATATATATATATATAAAGAAATGTGACTCATTGGTGGGATGAAAAAAAAAAAAACCTCATTGATTAGTGAAGTAATTTGTTTCACTCTCAAATTGTTACCTAGCACAACAAAGAAAATATATTCATAAAGTGATAACTTTAATGTGTATAGTGATAGTGAGTTTGTCTCATAAATTTATAAAAAAGGTAATAAGATAAAAATTATTAAATTCAAATATTTTTTAATTATATTTTATCAAATAAATACTCAACGATCTAGCGTCAATGCTAGTGTATAAATATATGAAAAAGATACAAATGAAAAAGATATGATTAAATATTTTTAATAAACGTGTAAATAGTGAATTCAATGAAGAGTGTTGTTAAATACACACTCTTTTTTATTAAATGCACACCTTTTATTAAATACACACCCTTTTAATTTTTTTATTTCTTAAATTTATTGTATATGTAACAACAAAATTTGTATTTATTAAAATAATAAACACAAAAGATATTACAATGATAATCCGAGATGGATTAAACTTGAGAATTTAAGTAAACAGTTTCTAGCTATCCTCTTATTCCTCTCTTGACTTGACTTCTTTGACTTTATCAACTTTCTGAGCCGGATCTTCGGATGAAGCTTGTCCGTGCTCGGGGTTGACTTGAAGTTACTTTGAAGCTGCTTGAAGACTGGCTTGAAGCCTTCGATTTGAAGCTTTGAAGATTTGAAGATCTGGAGCTTGAAGACTCGAAGATTTGAAGATCCTCGATTGTCTTGAGCTTGAAAATTCGAAGATTTGAAGATCCTCGAGTGTTTTTGAGCTTGAAGATTCGAAGATTTGAAGATCCTCTAGTGTTCTTGAGCTTTGAAGATTCGAAGATTTGAAGATCCTCGAAGGTCTTGAGCTTGAAGATTCGAAGGCCTTTGAGTGTTCTTGATCTCTTCAAGAGCGCGTCTTCAGATGTTTTTGGTGTTTCTGGAATGAGGACTGAAGACCCTTATTTATATGTAGAGAAAATAACCACTTGAGAGATATTTTCTCCTTTAAAAGATATGTTGGGCTTATCTCCTTTAATTAAGCCTGCTGTATTGGATAAGGCTCAATTATCAATTATTTACTCATTTATTTTAGGAATTAATTTATTTAAATTCCTTAATAAATAAATAATTAATTGATAATTACTGCATTAATTTGTCATATATTTTATTTAATAGACAATAAAATTCAGGTGCCTACAAATGCCCCCTCGCATTTTGTTCACGAACGCCTTTGTGTTGAAGTGAACAAATTGCGACACTCCATTATTGATCAACATGACTGAATTTTATTGCTTGCCTCAGCACCTTGATACGAATAGCCTGAATTATGACTGAACTTAGCATAGTGCTAAGTTGCCTACGTACCTCTTCACAGAGAATCAAGTCATAACGTAGTTCAAAGGGACATGATTTGGTTTGAATGGGGGTACCGTACACAGTTTATACTCATACGGGCCAGGAGTAACATGCAGTTTATACTCGTGCGTTAAAGAGCTTTGAACTTGAACTTGCTGACAATTTATACTCATGTCAAGGAGTCTTCAATTTGAATTTATAGACAGTTTATACTCTTACCGAGGAGTCTTGGCTTGAATTTTGCTGACAATTTATACTCATATCAAGGAGTATAGAGAGTTTCGTCTCTTCTCAAGGAGATTTGATTTGAGTTAAACAGTTTATACTCATATCAATGAGTGTAAAATATAGAGAATTTCGTCTCTTCTCAAGGAGATTTGATTTGAGTTAGATAGTTTAAGCTCGTATCTAGGAGCATAACAGGTAGAGAGTTTTGTCTCTTCTCAAGGAGATTTGATTTGAATTTGATAGTTTAGGCTCGTATCAAAGGAGCATAACATTTGGAGAGTTTTTAGGTAGTTTAAGCTCGTATCAAGGAGCGTAATACAGACAGTTTTAGCTCGTGTCAAGGAGCATTGACTTTGTTAATAGTTCATTGCCCCCAATCATTGGGTGCATTACTTTCTCTTGCTTTAACTTCATTTCTTTGAATCTTTATTGACACTGGCTTCTTTGACTGTGATTCCTCCTCGAGAGGTTCATCAAGTGAAATGTCTTCAAATTCATAAGAGTTGTTGCTTGGAAATTCGAAGTCACTTGATGGCATACTTAACTCCATATCATGAGCTCTTGTAGCTAGTTCTTCAAAAGTCTTTGGTTGAATTCCTTGGAGGATGTATCGCAGACTCCATTGCATCCCTTGAATGCAAATATTGATGGCAGAGACTTCGGACAATTGATCTTTACAATTCAAGCTTAGATTTCTCCATCGATTAATATAATCGATTACTGGCTCTTCTCTCCACTGGCAAGTGTTAGTCAATTCGATCATACTAACAGTTCTTCGAGTGCTGTAGAAGCGATTAAAGAATTCTTTTTCCATTTGCCCCCAGCTGTCGATAGAGTTAGCTTCCAAGTCGACATACCAATCAAAAGCATTTCCTTTCAGTGAGCGGACAAATTGTTTGACCATGTGATCATCAAAGGTTCCAGCATTATTGCATGTCTCAACAAAGTGTGCTATGTGTTGTCTTGGGTTGCCTTTGCCATCAAATTGTTGAAATTTAGGAGGTTGGTAGTCAACTGGCATTTTCAACCTGTTAATTCTTTTCGTATATGGCTTATTGTAAGCAATAGAAGATTTGGAGCTCCATTTGAACTTGTCTTTTATTGTCTCTAGTACGATGCTCTTCAGTTGGTTCATAGGAAGCATTCTATCAGTTGAAATTTGTATCTCTTCCTCAACTGGATTTATTTCAGAAGGATGGTGCTTCGCGGAGTCCTCCTCTTTGTCTTCATCCTCTACTCGTTTCTCATTTGCGTGACTTGTCTGTGCTATCTCCATCTTTTTCATCAGTTTGGATATCAACAGACCTTGTTCTTGGCTTTGTTTAGTGAGTGCAACAACAGACTGAGTCAAGCTTTCCAGTTGTTCTTCGACAGACGAAGCATTTGTTGTCATGGCCGAGGTTATGGATGAGTCATATGCCAGATTTTCTGTGGACTTGAAGATGCTTGAAGATCTTAAGTCTTGACTTGAAGATGCTTGAAGATCTCAAGGGAGCACTGCTCGTATTCTTGATCTCTTCAGAAGCGCGTCTTCAGATGTTTTTGGTGTTTCTGGAATGAGGACTGAAGATCCTTATTTATATGTAGAGAAAATAACCACTTGAGAGATATTTTCTCCTTTAAAAGATATGTTGGGCTTATCTCCTTTAATTAAGCCTGCTGGATTGGATAAGGCTCAATTATCAATTATTTACTCATTTATTTTAGGAATTAATTTATTTAAATTCCTTAATAAATAAATAATTAATTGATAATTACTGCATTAATTTGTCATATATTTTATTTAATAGACAATAAAATTCAGGTGCCTACCAAAATTTGTAACAACAAATTTTGTATTTATTAAAATAATAAACACAAAAGATATTACAATGATAATCCGAGATTGATTAAACTTGAGAATTTAAGTAAACAGTTTCTAGCTATCCTCTGATTCCTCTCTTGAGTTGACTTCTTTGACTTTATCAACTTTCTGAGTCGGATCTTCTGATGAAGCTTGTCCGTGCTCGGGGTTGACTTGAAGCTTTAAAATATTTATCCGGAGGTGTCGAGCCTTTGTTCGGATAAAACGTTGACTTGAAGATTTGTTGTGAAGAATGCTGTTCAATTTGGTAGAACGTTGACTTCACGGAGACTGCTGGATGAATTTGATATGAAGAACGCCGGATCGGAGGGGCTTAGAATCTTGATCTCTGATCGGAGGCGGTTGGATGGAAAAACGCCGGATCGGAGGGGCTTAGAACCCTGATCTCTGATCGGAGGCGGTTGGATAGAAGAACGCCGGATCGGAGGGGCTTAGAACCTTGATCTCTGATCGCAGACCGTTCTTGACTTGAAGATGCTTGAAGATCTTAAGTCTTGACTTGAAGATGCTTGAAGATCTTAAGTCTTGACTTGAAGATGCTTGAAGATCTCAAGGGAGCACTGCTCGTATTCTTGATCTCTTCAGAAGCGCGTCTTCAGATGTTTTTGGTGTTTCTGGAATGAGGTCTGAAGACCCTTATTTATATGTAGAGAAAATAACCACTTGAGAGATATTTTCTCCTTTAAAAGATATGTTGGGCTTATCTCCTTTAATTAAGCCTGCTGGATTGGATAAGGCTCAATTATCAATTATTTACTCATTTATTTTAGGAATTAATTTATTTAAATTCCTTAATAAATAAATAATTAATTGATAATTACTGCATTAATTTGTCATATATTTTATTTAATAGACAATAAAATTCAGGTGCCTACAGTATACACACCCCCTACAAATCCAAAACTACCCTTTTGGATTATACACTCCCAACAAAAAATCTTAATTCGTACTTTTTAAAATAAACCTTTTTTTCAAATAATTAAGTTCAATATTATGTATTTAAGAAATATATTAATTCCTTTTATAAACTGCAATCAACCCTAATTATTGTTGGATCCTATATTAACTTTTACATCATTAATAATCAACCTTCTCTCTTAAACTGTAAATTTCTTATTAGTGGTCCTTAGTAATGGAGGAAAGCATATAAAAGGGTAGGGACGTTTATTACTGTGTTCATGCCCAAAATCAAAATCAAACATAGAATTTAAATAAATAGTAATTCTGTTTCTTTAATTTGATATAAAATACAGTTTTGATGATTATGATATTAAAAAAAAAAAAGGAAAAGAAAGAAGAAATTTTTCTAAAAATTCTGAACGTTTAAAACTTGTTTGCTCATATTTCTATTTGAAAGTTTATTTAATTTATGATTTTCAGATTAAGAAAATATAATTAGTATTAGAAGAGAAACAAAAATATTATATGCAACAATCAAGAAGACACGATGTAGAAGAACTCGAAGAAGAAGAATTCGAAGAAGAAGAACTTAACGATAAAGAGGAGAACGAATATATTAAAGATTTTATAGGATAATGTGAATAAAATCTAATTTAATTTAAAAATATACATGGTAAATATATTGGGGTGTGCATTTAATAATCTTTAAGGTTAATATAGACTTTTTAAATATATAATATTTTAATAATATAATAATAGAGTGTGTATTCAATAGGGAGGGGTGTGTATTTAGTGTATGCCTTCAATGAATTATGTAATCATATGTTCTTAAATTGTCTTAAAATGTTCAGGCGGATAGCACGAGTATTTTTAATAAGTATAAATCTAAAGTTTCGGGACCTTAAATATAATTTAGATTTTCATAAAATAGTATTATCTTATTATTTAATTGATGGGTACTCGATTCGAACTGGTCCCGAATTGAGAGGATACAAAGCCCTGTAGTTTATGATATAATGATTTAGGGTTTATAGTTTTAAGGGTTATGGTTTATATTTGTAGGGTTTAGAGTTTTTTTAATAAAGGATAAATTCGTAAAAATACATTTTTCATAGTATATGGATGTCCATAATATGGACATTTAGCATCACCCTAATTTTAAATCGTCCCTAATCGAAATTAATTTGAAATTGACATGGCAGTTATTTGATTAAAACATGGTGTTCTAAGATTTATTACACCACATGCTCCAATGAGACATACTAGTTAAATCCTTCATCATTATCCTGCCTCTTCTAGAAATGTTTGTAAAGCAGCTTATCCTCATTAGCACCCCAATCAGCTTCGCCATCAGGCTTAAGTAGGCACTCCAGCACTCCATAACCTGACATCTGACTCACCATTGAATAGAAGGTCTCTGGTACAGAGTTGCGCTTCTTTGCAACAAAAGTTAATAACAACCTCAAGTTTTCGGGAGCATCAACAACATGTTCAATTTTCACCAGTTCGCCTGTCTGAAAACAAAATATAATTCATGCTCAACAGATGTGAGATGATACAAGAGAAAAAAATTGTTAGCTTAACAATATCTATTGTTCGGTCTTATCTTATGTTTCAATGATTCCTAGGATTAATAATTTTTAGACTAACATGCTCCACGTTGTCTGCATTTTGATTCCAAATGGTAATAACAGTAAGAGTCTTTTTTTAGTTTTTTCTTTTTTTAATATCATTCTTATTTCCCAAATTGCTCCTGATTCACAACATTCCCACATCAGCCAGCCTGGGCTTGAAGAAAAACAGAAAACAGCAGCGGTCTTTGTGTCTGTAGTATCAACTATCAAGACAAATGAAGACAGAAGGGAGCTTTGAGAAACAATGGTTCCTGGCTTTGAGGGTCATTATGATAATTGGGGTATGTTGTGTCGATGGGGAATATCTTAAGACTCAAAAGGTGTTGGAGTCTAGTGGAGGGTGGTCATGTTAAGCCCAAGCATGATTATGTTAAGAACTTATGATGATAAGATGGAAGATATTCGATAGTAGAAAAGATTTGGTGATCTTTGAGTGAAAGTGATATTCGATAGAGGTGATCTTTGAGTGAAAGTTATAGTTAAATTATTCGCGAATCAAAGGTTACTTAAACAGTGGACTGCAAGGCTCTTGATAAATAGTTGACGAGTAAAAGTTGACTAGGCACAAGGTGGAAGTGAATAGGAGATGAGGAGAAAGGAGATGTTTGGACAGCTGTAGTATCCATATAAAAGAGTCTCCAAGTTATAACAATACCAATACCAACACCAATGATAATAACAAGAGCAGAAACTCAAAGAGCAAAAAGCCACAAATTTGAAGGAAGTTGAGACTTATTCTACAGAGCATTCGTAGCAAAAGAATGAAAGTGAAAACTGTAATTCAACAAAATTATATCAAATGAGTAGGCAAACTCAAGAATAGGCAGATAAAAAACTAGAAATCCAAGAGAAAATAAAAAAACCTACCTAAACCTAATTAAAGAGGGACGAAACAACTGAAACAACATTTATAATGAGTGCAAGGAAATGCAGCACCTTTTGAAAGATATGAGTAAGAGTTTTCTCAATTGCATCTTTCACATCGTACTCATCCCATTCCGATTCCGGCAGTGGTGCAAAAGACCAGTAGCATAATGGAAAGTAGTATGTCACACCGTAACCCTGAAGGGTCGAATTAACGGGTAAAACAAAAATAACACTGGAATAATGAGAAATTGAGGAATTACATACCCTGGTAGTACGCACTTGATGAATAAACTTCTTCGCGATGAAGAATTCCTTCCTCATTGTCTCAACACCTACTCTGTCGGGCCGCTTGTACATTTTGAACCATTCAACTTCGTCGTCCTGCCAAGAATACTTACCATCAACAAAGCCTGTAATCATATTGGTTTTATATTGCGGACATGTTCGCAATGGTGGGCATTCCTTTTCCATGGCAGATAGAGAAGAGAGAGGGGTAATCTTTTTCTGAAAGCTGAATTCAGATTGACAACCAAACCTAACCCTAACCCCCAAAATCGATGCCGATTCTATATATAGAAAAGTGAATAGGAATATGGATATATTGGGATTGGGCCGGTCCAGCAACAATTGGATGAGATTATGAGTGAGTCACCATTACCAATTGTTAGATCTCTGTTGCCATCTTTCCATACCTCCATAGCTACCTTTCTTCCGTACGAGACTCGATCCAATTGCATATCTTTCATTAAGCACACCATTCCGGCCTTAAGAAGGTTTGGTTTTTATCTTCTGCAACTTGGGAGTGTCACTCAATTCATTACTTCCATCACCTTTCTTTCTGCTCTGCTCTCTGCCCAACCAACGGCGGGACTTTGGGGGCAAAACGACTACGTTTTATGTGCCAGTCATCCATTGGGCAGGCCTATGGGTGTGATTAGCAAATTAATCCGCCCATGGGTGTGATTTGCAAATTACGGGAAGGGTTTGTGATTTTTTTTGCTAAATTTTAAAAGAAAAATTGGGGTATAATTGCCGGTTAATTGAAATAAAATACACGATCTCTCTCCTTTTTCAATTTAAACACGAATTATTTTTTATATAAAATAAATACATGATCTTTTCCTTTTTCCTCAATTTAGTCATTAACTTTCTTTTTATTATCAATTTAATACATGATTTTATTCATTTTCTCAATTTTATCACGACTTTTTTTTTATTAATTAAGTATGTAATATTTTAATTTTTACAATCTAATTAATAATTCTATACACATTAAATATTTGAATATAATGTACAAATTTCATATTAAATATTAAAAATTTTCATAAAAATATACATTAAATTGTATACTAACTCGATTTAAAATTAATTAGCTTTTTAGAAATTAAAGAATTGAAAATTGGCAAAACCTTGTGTACACCCGGGCGTATGGAGGCACACGCCGTGCGTCTTTAGAATTTTAAAAGATGAGTATCCTTTATTTTGAATTTGAGATATAATATTATATGAATTTTAATGATTTTTTTTATAATTTTTTTAAATTTAATATGTAATTTTTGCATTATATTTCAAGTATTTATTGTGTATTGATTTTTTTTATTAATAGAAGAATTTTAATTAAATTAAATTGTAAAACATAAAAGATCACATGTTTAATAAATAAAAGAAAGTTTGTGATAAAATTGAGAAAATTATAATAAGGTTGTGTATTTACTATTTAATTGATATAAAGAAAGTTCATGATTAAATTGAAGAAAGGGGAAAAGATCATGTATTTTTTTTTATAAAAAAATAATTCGTGATTAAATTGAAAAAAGTGAGAAAGATCGTGTACTTTACTGCAATTAACCCTTTAATTGCAACGGAAGTAAACCTAAAAATTTTGAGTCCGACTGCTGTGCACCTGATGTACCGATGCAACTGGACAATCTTAACCGTTAGATTATATTTTAATTCGATATCTACCATTAAATAAAATAAAATAATTAATTTTTCTTAAAAAAAAACTATCCACTTCCCATATTTTTAACCTACTAACTACAGGTGCACCTAGTTAAATCTTAATCCTTCATGAGTATCCTCAGTAGCACCCCTCTTCCAGAAATCATATTTCAAAATCACCTTATTCTCATTTATATTCTTCTTATTTTAATAGATCATTTTAATGAAAAATTATACCATTATTAATTTAAGTATCCCTTTAAAATAAAATATTATACCGTTATATACCTTGCGCAATTGTGGATATAAGAGACTAACTCATTCATTATTTACTTTGAAATGGATTAGCATACCTAAACCCTTTTCTTCACTTGCTCTACAGTCCGAGCCTCTCCTTTAGGAGAAGGTCGAGGACGAAAAATACGTAGGTTTGGGTTGCCCCGTGCTGGGCAGGTCCTCCCCATTTCAATCCATCCTATTTATTTATTTTATTTATCTATATATATTAAAAATGTTGTAGTACATCTTTTACTAAATTAATATTCATGTAATAATAAGATTATACTCATTCCGATCTGCATTAACATTTACTTTTACTCTTTGCACGTAGATTAAGAGATACTCCATCCATTCCATAATATACTTCACCGTTACTGTAGGTACGGAGTGTAAGAAAAGTTACTTTTTGACCAACTTTATTGATTTTTGGAGGGTATTGTGGTATTTTTATGTAATAAATAAATAATAAAGTTAGTTATGTGAGTTAGGTAAGAGTGACATTTTTGAAAATATGATGTAGTGAGAGGTTATTTGTATTGAGACTTTTACTATTTTTTGGAGGGTGAAAAGTTTAGTGGGACAAACAAATTAGGAAAGAGTGAAAAGATTGCTGGGACGAAGGGTGTATTATATAACGAACAGGCGAAACGGGTTGAAACGGTGCAATGCGGGGCGTGATCAATACCCTGAACACACTATTCTTATAACGGCATCCCATTTAAGTCTGCGCCCCCATCCGGCACGGAGAGTAAGAAGTGATAACTTTTAGGGGTATAATAGTATTTTTTTTATAATAATAAATAAATGATAAAGTTTGTTAGGTATGAGTGATTTTTTTTGTAAATAAATTGTATGGGAGATTGTAATTGTGATTGAATTTTTACTTTTTTTTTTAGATAAGTGCAAACTTTTATAAAACAACGCAAAATAAAAAGTGTGTCATGTGAAAGAAGACGATGAGAGTAGTATTATTAGATAGTAAAAAAAGTAATAAAGTAAGCTGTATGTGTGTAAAAATAGAGTAGCAAATTTGAACTTACAGTAATCTTTGAGGGAGTTGAATAATGTGATTTTTCTTTTATGTGGTGAGAAAAGATTTTGTGGGATGAATGGGGTGCGGAGGAGTCAAAATACACCTGATGATCTGAATAAAATAAAATATAAAATAAAATACAAATCGAAATTTATTAGAAATTGACATGGCAGTTACTTGATTAAAACATTAAAATACTGAACATGGTGTTCTAAGATTTATTAGACCACATGAGACATACTAGTTAAATACTTCATCATCAGTATCCTCATCAGTATGCTCCCTTATCTTATGAAGAAACTTCTCCTCATCAGCACCCCAATCAGCTTGGCCGTCAGGCTTAAGCAGGCACTCCACCACTCCTTCATAATCTGACATCTGACACACCATTGAAAGGAAGGTCTCTGGAACAGAGTTGCGCTTCTTTGCAACAATAGTTAATGACCACATAAAGTTTGAGGAGTAATTAACAACATTCTCAATTTTCACCAGTTTGTAAGCTCTGCCTGTCTGAAACAAAATATAATTCATACTCAAAAGATGATACAAGAGCAAAAATTGTTAAGCTTAACAATATCTATTATTCGGTCTTATCTTATGTTTCAACGATTCCTAAGATTAATAATTATAGACTAACATGCTCCTACCATCACGTTGTCTGCAGATTGATTCCAAATGGTAATAAATTGCTCCTGATTCATAAAATTCCCACATCAGCCAGCCTGGGCTTGGAGAAAAACAGCAGCAGTCTTTGTGATTGTAGTATCAACTATCAAGACAAATGAAGACAGTAGGGAGCTTTGAGAAACATGTGATGTATGTCGATGGGGAATGTCTTAAGATTCAAAAGGTGTTGGAGTCTAGCGGAGGGTGGTCATGTTAAGCCCAATCATGATTATGTTAACAAGTTATGATGATAAGATGGAAGATATTCGAAAGTAGAAAAGATGTGGTGATCTTTGAGTGAAAGTTATAGTTAAATTATTTGCAAATCAAAACAGTTGAGTGCAAGGGTCTTGATAAATAGTTGACGAGTAAAAGTTGATTAGGCAGAAGGTGGAAGTGAATAGGAGATGAGGAGAAAGGGGTTATAATATTTCAAAAGTTGATGATGGGATGAGAGGAAGAGAAGATGCTGATGCAGTGTGTCGAGATCAACAAGTAGGAATGTTTGGACAGCTGCAGTATCCTACATTCAACACCAAGAGCAGAAACTCAAGGAGCAAAAAGCCACAAATTTATGAAATCAGGAAGTTGAGATTTATTCTAGAATTCGTAGCAAAAGAATGAAATTGAAAACTGTAATTCAACAAAAATATATCAGGCAAACTCAAGAATAGGCAGATAAAAAACTAGAAATCCAAGAGAAAATAAAAAAAACTAGAAACAAGATTTATAATGAGTGTAAGGAAATGCAGCACCTTTTGGGAGATATGAGTAAGAGTTGTCTCAATTGCTTCTTTCACATCTTCGTCCCGATTCCATTCTTGAGTAATGGATAGTGGCATGTCACACCGTAACCCTGAAGGGTCGAATTAACGGGTAAAACAAAAATAAGATTGGAATAATGAGACATACATTACATACCCTGGTAGTACGCACTTGATGAACAAACTTCGGAGTTCCTTCCTCATCCTCTCAACACCTACTCTGCCAGGCCGCTTGTACATGTTGAACCAACAACCTTACCATCAACAAAGCCATTAATCATACAGAGTTCATATTGCGGACATGTTCGCAATGGTGCCCATTCTTTTTCCATCACAGATACAGAGACAGGGGTAATCTTTTTCTCAAAGATGAAGTGAGATTTTCTAATTTTAGAAAATATCTTTCCCTTTTTTAAATTCTTTTATCAATGAATTCTTATTAATTATAATCATTATTATTATATATTTAAAATTAAAACTAAATCCTAAAAATAAATATTAAACAAATATACATAAAATCCTAAACCCTGAGGTAAAATAAACTAAACACTTAGAATGAAATATACCATAAATAAATTATAATTATCTTTTAAAATTAATATTAAACTAAAAAATAATTACTCCCTCTCTTTCATAAATAAATTTACACTTTCTATTTTTGTCATAAATAATTTACACTTTCATTTTTGTCCATACCATAAACAAATTCACATCCTCAAATAAGTAAATATACACATATCAATAATCTCACAAAACACTTTAATTTCAAAATTGACACCCTTTTACAATTCACATAACTTACTTAATTTATAATTTATTTAGGAGAGACTCTCTTGTAAGATGAGTTATTTATGAGACGGGCCGACCCATCATTAAAGTATACTTATTTCATTGATAAAGTATGTTTATTTATAGTTAAAGTATGTCAATAATAAATCGAATCATAACACGCTAAAATCATATTTTAATGCATGATCCAGCATACTTTAGAAACCATACTTTAACAACCATTAAACATACTTTAACTAAATAAAAGACATACAATAACACGTCTCAAAAACCGTATCACATAAATAGCGTCTCACAAGCCGAAGGCATGAACAGTGTGTATCAAGGTAACCCAAAACAAGAATGTTGAACTGTGGTAAGATATATATTTAAGTACATGAAAATGACTAGAAATTATATGTGGACTTACCGGACAGCTTCACTGTCTCTTGTGGGTTACATAAATTCGGATTTTTCAAATCAGATAGGGACGGTGCTGCGTCTTCTTTGGATCATCTGCTCATCACAAATATTAATTACTCTATAATCACACGTTATCTTTATTTATTACTTAATGCATTTTGAGAAGATAGGCGATAGAAAAATATTAATTACTCTATAATCACACGTTATTTATTACTCTATAATCACACGTTATATTTATTTATTACTTAATCACACGTTATTTATTACTTAATGCATTTATTACTCATCACAAATATTAATTACTCTATAATCACACGTTTTCAAAATAAAATAGACCAATTAGAAAAATTAGGAAATAGACGATAGAAAACTAAATGCATTTTCATGCACTATCATGCATGATTTCTACTTACTGAGATTTTTGTCTCACTAGTTTATGCATTGTAGGTGAGCCTGATGATATTTGAGTATGTGATGTACTGTGCAAGCTATGGAGCTCCTACGGGGTTTTGAGAAGATGTACATAGATGACGACCTGTTGGGCTAGACCGTGTGTTTATTTTGTTTCCGCTGATATTTTGTTATGTAATATAATAAGTATTGTCACCAGTTTGTGTGGATTGATGTGGTGTCAGAAACCAGTTACGTATGTTGAACTGGTGTGACCGTTTGATTAATAAATATATTATTAAAAAAAAATATGCAGTTTTTATAATGACGATGTTTATGTTAATTAGAGAATTATAAGTTATGTAAAGTGGTCGTGACAAGTTCACACAAATTTTTATGAAAAATCTAAAATGAAAAGTATGTCATGCGAAAGGAAACGAATGGAGTGTATTTTTAGATAATAAAAAAGTCATAAAATAAACCATATTTATATAAAAATAGAGTCCAGAAATCTTTGATGGAGTTAATAAATGTGATGAGAAGTGTTTCGTGGGAAAAAAATGTAAAACATTTTGTGAGATGAATAAAGTACTTCCTCCATCCCAAACTCGTTGTCTTACTTTCCGTTTTCATCCGTCCAAAACTAATTGCCTTATTCCAAAAAAGGAAATATCACATCAATTCTCACTCCTAAAAATTCATATTAATTACAACTTTACCACACATACCTAACACACATAACATACTTTATAATTTATTTATTACCTAAAAATACTACAATACCCCTAAAAAGTCATCTTTTCTTAAACTCTGTATCTACCGTGTCGCAGACAACAAGTCTGGGACAGAGGGAGTATTTAGAATCAAATAGGCAATACATTTGATAATTTGAATAAAACAAAATTTTAAAATAATATTAGAAGAGGGCAATGAGAATGAGAAAGTATTGATTCTCATTCCTCATGTTTGTTTAAAGATAAAAGGGAATCCAAAAACCTCAAACATTTATATTGATTCAATATACACCCCATCCCCTTCAATCAATTTCATTCCTATTCCTATTGCCCTCATCAATGATTCCCATTGTCGTTACCATTCCAAATTTAAACCAAACAGCTCTTAAATACAATCACTATACCCACTCATAAACACAGAGGGGGAATAATACCATTTAAATAGTCCCTAAACGAAATTTATTTGAAATTGACATGGGAGTTATTTGATTAAAACATTAAAATACGATGTTCAAACGAGACATAATAGTTAAAACCTTCATCATTATCCTGCCTCTTCTAGAAATTTTTTGCGAAAAGCAGCTTATCCTCATTAGCACCCCAATCAGCTTCGCCATCAGGCTTAAGTATGCACTCCATCACTTCTTCTTCCTCAGGCATCTGACACACCATTGAAAGGAAGGTTTGTGGAACAGAGTTGTGCTTCTTTGCAACAAAAGTTAATAACCAGATCAAGCTTAAGGCGACTCGAACAACATTCTCAATTTTCACCAGTACGTAAGCTTCGCCTGTCTGAAAACAAAATATAATTCATACTCAACAGATGATACAAGAGCAAAAATTGTTAAGCTTAACAATATATATTATTCGGTCTTATCTTATGTTTCAATTATTTCCAGGATTAATAATTTTTAGACTAACATGCTCCTACCATCACGTTGTCTGTTCCAAATGGTAACAAATTGCTCCTGATTCACAACATTCCCACATCAGCAAGCCTGGGCTTGGAGAAAAACAGCAGCAGTCTTTGTATGAAGAAACATGCGATTCCTCTGGCTTTGAGGGTCATTATAATAATTGGGGTATGTTACATCGATGGGAAATATCTTAAGATTCAAAAGGTGTTGGAGTCATGTTAAGCCCAAGCGTGATTATGTTAAGAACTTATATGGAAGATATTCGATAGTAGAAAAGATGTGGTGATCTTTTGAGTGAAAGTTATAATTAAATAATTGGCGAATCAAAGGTTATTTATCGGTGGTCTGCAAGGCTCTTGATAAATAGTTGATTAGGCACAAGATGGAAGTGAATAGGACCATAGGAGATGAGGGGAAAGGAATTATGATATTTCAAAGGTTGATGATGGGATGGGAGGAAGAGAAGTTGATGATGTGGTGCGTAGGAATGTTTGAACAGCTGCAGTATCCATATAAGTTAACTTATATTGATGGAGGCCCAGGGGTGAACACATTATACTAATACCAATGATAATAACAAAAACAGAAATTAAAGGAGTAAAAAATTTATGAAATCAGGAAGTTGAGATTTATTCTATAGAGGATTCGACTCAATTCGTAGCAAAAGAAAGAAATTGAAAACTGCAAATCAACAAAATTATATCAAATGAATAGGCAAACCTCAAGAATGGGCAGATAAAAGACTAGAAATCTAAGAGAAAATTGAAAAACCTACCTAAACCTAAATTAAAGGGGACGAAACAACTGAAACAACATTTATAATGAGTGTAAGGAAATGCAGCACCTTTTGGAATATATGAGTAAGAGTTGACTCAATTGCTTCATTCACAGATTCGTCCCGATTCCATTCCGATTTCGTCAGTTTTCTAATAGAGCAGTTGTATAATGGAAGGCGGCATTTCACACCGTAACCCTGAAGGGGTCCAATTAATGGGTAAAACAAAAATAACATTGGAATAATCAGAATCGGAAATTGAGGAATTACATACCCTGGTAGTACGCACTTGATGAAGAAACTTCTTCGCCATGAGGAAATCCTTCCTCGTCCTCTCAAGATCTACGATGCCGTGCCGCCTGTACAAGTCGAACCAATCACCTTCCTTCTCTTCGTCCTCCCAAGAATACTTACCATCAACAAGGCGTCTAATCACACCGCTTTTATACTGCGGACATGTTCGCAATGGTGGCCATTCCTTTTTGATTTCCATGAATGTTGTGTAATCTTTTCTGAAACCGAATTGAGATTGAGAACCAAACCTAACCCTAACCCCCAAAATCGATGCCGATGCTATATATATAAACTTAAAAAAAAAATATGGATAATTATTGGGGATGGGCCGGTCCACCAACTATGGATATATAATGTATTGGCCCCACTTATCATTTTTTTTGGATCATCACATTCCATTAAATTCATTAATTGCGAAAGCGCAATAATATATATCGAGTGTTAAATAATAATTAAAGAAAAGGTAACCATCAATAGTGAATTGAAGAAAAAAGTAACAAGAAGAAGAAGAAGAGAGGAGAAGAAGAAATAAGATGAACACCAAGGATCTTCTATTTTCTTAAGATCATAATATGTGTTTTTTTCATACATTATAAGAAATTTTCAACTTCTTAAATAAGAACATAAACCACCTAATCCATATTAGTAATGGTAATGGCCACCTAATCCATATTACAACACTCCCCCTTGGACATTACGTTGTTCATGCCTCGTTAAAAACCTCCCTAGAAAACCATGTGGAAAAAACTAGTCGGGGAAAATAGTACATGTCTTATGATTTCAATGTATTATAATAGCTACCTCATTAAAAACCTTCAACTAAGAAAACCCAGTGGGAAAAAACTTAGTTAAGGAAAAAAGAGTTATTATTGAAAATGTTATCTTTAAAAATACTAGCATTTGAACCCGTGCGATGCACGGGATAAAGGTAAAAACTACAAAATTTTGATTTAAAATTAGTTTATGCATATGGATTATATTAAGTAGTGACTTTGATAATTGTGATGTTGATAATTGTTTAATTATAATTGTAAATAAGGTGTCAATTTAATGTAATCTCATAATTATGATGAATGGATAAGATTCAATAATGTGATGAATGGATGAGATTAAAAATGGATTAGTAATCAAAATCAAAGGTGTAAATTAAAAATTGGTTCACTAAACCCTAAACCCTAAAACCCTAAAACCCTAAACCCTTAAACCCTAAAACCCTAAACCCATAAACACTTAAACCCTAAAACCCTAAACCCATAAACCCTAAACTCTTAAATCCTAAAACCCTAAACCCTAAACCCTAAAACTTTAAACCCTAAAACTCTAAACTCATAAACCCTATGTATAATCTATAATACAAAAAAAACATTATATTAAAAAGATTATATACTTAATTATTTAAATAACTTAAATTATATCATAAATAAAAAAAAACTACTAAATTTTATTTAAAATTAGTTTATGCATATGGATTATATTAAGTAGTGACGTTGATAATTGTGATGTTGATAATTGTTTAATTATAATTGTATATAAGGTGTCAAATTAATCTAATCTCATAATTGTGATGAATTGATAAGATTCAATAATGTGATGAATGGATGAGATTAAAAATGGATTAGTAATCAAAATCAAAGGTGTAAATTAAAAATTGGTTCACTAAACCCTAAACCCTAAAACCCTAAAACCCTAAACCCTAAACCCATAAACCCTAAACCCTTAAACCCTAAAACCCTAAACCCTAAACCCTAAAACCCTAAACTCATAAACCCTATGTATAATCTATAATATAAAAAATATTATATTAAAAAGATTATATACTTAATTATTTTAATAACTTAAATTATATATCATATTATATTAAAAAGATTATATACTTAATTATTTTAATAACTTAAATTATATATCATAAATAAAAAAACTACTAAATTTTTATTTAAAATTAGTTTATGCATATGGATTATATTAAGTAGTGACGTTGATAATTGTTTAATTATAATTGTAAATAAGGTGTCAAATTAATCTAATCTCATAACCTTAAATCCTAAAACCCTAAACCCTAAAACAAACCCTAAAACCCTAAACACTAAACCCTTAAACCCTAAAACCCTAAATCCTAAAACCCTAAACTCATAAATCCTATGTATAACTACCCGTACTCGTTTTTTTTAAGATTTTGGTAAATCAGATATTTGAAAATATATGTCATGTGATCACCCTAATGTTTATTTAGTCATATTCGTACCCACTTTGTTAAAAAAAATTATGATACTCATACTCATACAAAACTCGTTTATCATTACCCGTTGATTATATATACCAATTTAAAATTATTAAGATGTTAGGACGAATAATATTAATTCAAAATTATTATTAATGAAGAAAATAATTTAAGAATGAATTAATTGTTACGTACTCGTATCCATTTAAATATAAATTACACATTTAAGTACCCGTTTCATTAAAAATATATATTATGATTCTCCCTGTCTCTAATCCGTTTATCATTACCCGTTGATTACACATACCCATTTAAAATTATTAAGATGTTAGGATCAATAATATTAATTCAAAATTATTAATAATGAAGAAAATCTAATCTCATAATTGTGATGAATTGATAAGATTCAATAATGTGATAAATGGATGAGATAAAAAATGGATTAGTAATCAAAATCAAAGGTGTAAATTAAAAATTGGTTCACTAAACCCTAAACCCTAAACCCTAAAACCCTAAACCCTAAAACCCTAAACCCTAAACCCATAAACCCTAAACCCTAAAACCCTAAACCCTAAACCCTAAAACCCTAAACTCATAAACCCTATGTATAATCTATAATATAAAAAAACATTATATTAAAAAGATTATATACTTAATTATTTTAATAACTTAAATTATATATCATATTATATTAAAAAGATTATATACTTAATTATTTTAATAACGTAAATTATATATCATAAATAAAAAAACTACTAAATTTTTATTTAAAATTAGTTTATGCATATGGATTATATTAAGTAGTGACATTGATAATTGTGATGTTGATAATTGTTTAATTATAATTGTAAATAATGTGTCAAATTAATCTAATCTCATAACCTTAAATCCTAAAACCCTAAACCCTAAAACCTTAAAACCCTAAACCCTAAACCCTTAAACCCTAAAACCCTAAACCCTATAACCCTAAACTCATAAATCCTATCTATAACTACCCGTACTCGTTTTTTTTAAGGTTTTGGTAAATCAGATATTCGAAAATATATGTCATGTGATCACCCTAATGTTTATTTAGTCATATTCGTACCCACTTTGTTAAAAAAATTATGATACTTATACTCATACAAAACTCGTTTATCATTACCCGTTGATTATACATACCAATTTAAAATTATTAAGATGTTAGGACGAATAATATTAATTCAAAATTATTATTAATGAAGAAAATAATTTAATAATGAATTAATTGTTACGTACTCGTATCCATTTAAATATAAACTACACATTTAAGTACCCGTTTCATTAAAAATATATATTATGATTCTCCCTGTCTCTAATCCGTTTATCATTACCCGTTGATTACACATACCCATTTAAAATTATTAAGATGTTAGGATCAATAATATTAATTCAAAATTATTAATAATGAAGAAAATAATTTAATCATGAATCCATTTAAATATAAATTACTCCATTTAAAATTATTAAGATGTTAGGACCAATAATATTAATTTAAAATTATTAATAATGAATAAAATAATTTAATAATGAATTAATTGTTAAAACTACATTATAAGTTATAATTATTAATTAATTAATTATATAACATAACATATTTGAAATACCTGTAGTCGTAATTATTAAATAATTTAATAATGAATTAATTGTTAAAACTATATTATGGATTTTGTTAAAATATAAAAATTAGTGAAATATGATATTATTATTTCAAAAATTAAATAAGGATTTTAAATAAGGTATCATTATTAATGTATCATTTTAAATAAGGTATCATTATTATGACAAAAAAATGAATGTTCAAGATCTAATCTTATAAGTGTAATGAATTGATGAGATTCAGTAATGTGATGAACGGATGAGATTAAAAAAGGATTTGTAATTAAAATCAAAGGTGTAAATTAAAAATTGGTTCAATTTTGACTTTTTCAATTTGCTATTATATTAATAGAGATTATTATTTTCTGTTTATACTTATAAATTATTCATAAAATAATTTACTGCAATCTTATTACTTTTCATTAATCAGGTAATTACTTTTCTTTTTAAATATTATCATTTTCTTATCCATCTTTAGGGGTGGGCATCAGATCGGGTTTCGGGTATTTCGGGTTTTCGGATCGGGTACCCGAAATTTCGGGTTGAGAATTTCATTATCCGAACCCGATCCGAAATTTCGGGTACCCGAAAATATCGGATACCCGATTCGGGTACCCGAAAATACCTTTTTTTTTAATAAGTATTCTTATACTAATAAATTAATTAGGTGTGATTTAAATAATTTTTTTTAATGTTTAATATTTGAGGTAATATTCTATTTGATCCCTTTCATAATTTTTTTCAATAATCTAATAAAAGAATATAATAAATCCATATCACATCATAATAATATTAATTTTCATAATAATGTTAGGATTTTTATAGTGAGTATATAGTATTAATTATGTTGTGAGATATTTAAATTTATATATTTTTATATGTTATTTTTACTTAATTAATTAAAAATATTTATTTATACATTAAAGTATATGATAATAAAATTATTTATTTATTCATATTAAAATTAATGATATAAGGAGAATTCAAAATTAAATTTGATAAGATAAGGATGTAATAATACAAAATTATTTTTTATTATGTAAAAATAATTGATAATTTAAAAAATAAATAAATTTAATTAAGTAATGTTGAAAGGATAATAAATACTCCCTCCGTCCCAACTTAAGAGTCCCATTTGCTTTTGGGAACGTGGATTAAGAAATATTATTATTTAATGTGTAGTGGGTAGTTGTATTAGTGGGTGTGTGTGGCCCATGTTTTAATTGTATTAGTGGGTGTTGGTGGGTCCCATGTATCCAAAAAAAAAATGAGACTCTTTGGGTGGGACAACCAAAATGGTAAAATGACACTCTTAACCTTGGACGGAGGGAGTATATTTTATGATTAAAAAATTAAGAATGCATTGAAATATTAATATTTCATGAATCAAATTATTTTTTATAATTTGTAAAAAAAAAAAAAAAAC
The DNA here is from genome assembly GCA_023678885.1 of Pogostemon cablin. Classification (NCBI taxonomy): domain Eukaryota; kingdom Viridiplantae; phylum Streptophyta; class Magnoliopsida; order Lamiales; family Lamiaceae; genus Pogostemon; species Pogostemon cablin. The sequence continues at coordinate 24,226,858 of CM043009.1, read as the reverse complement.
TTCGGGTACCCGATCGGGTATTTCGGGTATATTTTCAATACCCGAAACCCGAACCGAAGTTATAGCTTCGGGTAAACCCGAAACCCGAAATTATCCTAAAAATTTGGATTTTTTCGGATAATTTTTTTCGGGTCAGATCGGGTACCCGAAACCCGAAAAAAAAATGCCCACCCATATCCATCTTACCTACAGTAAAACATTTATTCATGGCATGAGATAGAGTTTCCTTCTACTTTAAATATTATTCCAGCATAATATAACAATCATAGTGTCCTTATTTTATATTCATGTATTTTAAAATTTTTGATTAATTACTACTAGGTACACACTTTATACCCATAATTACTACTAGGTACATTAATTTAAAATAATTATTATTATATATAAAATATTAAAGTAAAATACCAAATATACCCCTCAACCCATACACTTTTAAACCACCAACCCCACCCCTCAACCACCACCATTGACCGGCGTTCACCGGCAGTTGACCGTCCGTTGACTGCCGCCGCCGGACCACCACATTTTTTGCTGCACACACTTTTTTCTACTGCACATATCTTGCTGTACACGAACACTTGCTGCACACAACATTTACGTGCAGCATATTTATAGGAATAATATTGAAATATCGCTATATATTTTTGTAGTTAGTAGTAATACTTTTGTATGTTTGTATCTCATAGTAATTAAGGGTTTTTTTTGTGTACCTAGTAGTAATCCTTCCTAAAATTTTCAAAATTTTTTTTATTATAATGTTTGAAAACCTAAATTTGGAAAATTTTATCGGCAACAAAATTGACCATATAAAATGGAAGTGATAAATTAGAGAGACCATGAAAAACTAGCAAACCTAAAGCTTTCACAAGCACCCTCTAAATTAAATACTTGTGCATGAAATGATTGAACATGGATAGTGACATTAATATTTGACACAAGTACAGTTTATGGTATGCAATTAGATCACATCTAATCCTTAATAGTAAAGAGAGTGAAAACTGGGGAATTTGGGCATAACATAATTGAGAGGTACACTTTTGAGAGGCCAAAATGGAAGTACTGTCCCCAGAATCAATGGCTGAAGAAATGGCATTAGTAAGTGAAGTGAGAGAAATATTTCTTGAAGAAAGCTCATTGTAAAAACTCTCAATATCAATCGAAATCCAATAGGGTTTCAAAATCTCTGAGAAAAGATTGCGAGATTGGTACATCAGTCAGACTTATGCATATTCGAGCTATAATTTCATCCATGGCAGAACGGAAGTGGAATCTTTCACGGCGATTTGGAGATGGGGTGGGCGTTTTTTTTTTTTTGGATTTTTTCAAAAGTTTTCAATTTTCGTGTTGGGTGGTTGAATTGGGCCAAGGTGGAGATTTGTTAGGCCCGTTGGGCCTGTTGGCCCAATTGTTGGTCTTCATTCTCAGAGTATTGGGCCAAGTGTGTCTTGGCCTATAGTCTCACACCCTCACCCTTGTTTTAACCTAATTTGTGAGCCCAATGTTGGGGTTGGAGCAGAATACTCTTCGTGAGTTTGAAACGGGAATCTGAGCACCTCCCGTCGCCTCCACCTCCGGCGGTCGTCCTCGTCGTCGGAGCTACGCTGGAACACATCAGGTGTAGACAGGTGACAACTTATCAGGTGTAGACATAATCGGCCCACCATCATCAATGAGGAAAAAGGGAAGAATTTTATGGAAAAACATTGTATGTCGCTTTTGGATCCAAAATGCCATTGTGATTGACAATGGGAAGCAGTTTGACAATAACAAAATCAAAAAATTTTGCGAGAACTTAAAGATCAAGAAGCTATACTCAACGTCGTTCCATCCACAATCTAATGGGCAGGTGGAAGTGATAAATAAGATTATAAAACATACATTGAAGACTCGATTGGAAGGGCTGGATGGACGTTGGCCAGAGGCATTGTCGGGGATCCTATGGATATACAGAACGACTACCAGGAATGCTACAGGGGAAACCCCATTTTCAATGGCATATGGAGCAGAGGCAGTAATCCCTGTGGATTGGCGAACCCAATTTCAGAACTTTACATCTGACAGAAGAAGGAAATCAAGAAGTTTTAAAGATGGAATTAGATCTTCTGGAAGAAAAAAAAGTTGATAGTAGGAATTTGCAATGAAATGTATAAGAGAAGGTCTGAAAAATTCTATAATTCAAAGGTAAAGCTAAGGGAGTTCGAGCAGGGAGACTTAGTCCTGAGAGGAAGATCTTGCACACAGCGTCTGGAAAGTTGGAAAGGAATGGGAAGGCCCATTCGTCATTGTCAAGAGACTAAAAGGGGGAGCATACAGGCTACTTAACGAAAAACAGAAGGAGGAACCACACCTGCAATTCTGAATCATCGCTCGAGTTGAACAAATTTTCTCGTCGGAAGATCGCTGATGCATTCCTCAGCGCCGACCAGTTCCGTCGAACCTCTGGGTGTACACTAGCCGTCGCACAAATTTACAAACCAGTCGCCGGAGAGTGAAGTCATTGCGAACCAAGAATCTTGCCGGAAATCCACCCCTCTCGCCAGAGCAACACCGTCATTGGAGACCTATCTTCCTCCGCCATATCGGTTCCTCATCACCCGTGAGGATCAGAACTTCTGCAACCGCGCGAGTTCATCATCCACCGCCGAAGATAGATTCTGCTTCCCTGGTTTGCATCCGCCGGCCACCGCCGGATCCCCGCGCATTCGCCATACACCAAATTCCCGATGCTGAGCGCCAGAATCTTATCGAAGCTGGACCACCAGACTTTATATTGCCAAGAACCCCTTCTTGGAACTGCCTCCACGTACTTTATTGATCTCCTTCTTTTCCCGTCTGCTTTGGTCAATATACCGCAACTGAACTTGGTTTCAATTTGGTTAATTGATTTAGAGCAAGTGTACTCTATCGTGTGTAGCACGTAAGCGACCAAGTGCAAAATTTATATAATATCGAACCCAAGGGCGAAAGTGGATAGCCGTATTTGAGAAGTGTTTTACTCTAGTAGGACGAATCAAATGATGGGGTAGATAATACTAAAAACTAACTAATAAAGCAATAAGAGATAAAGGGATACAATGGACATGGAATATGGATGAAGGTAGATCAATCTAAGAATTATGTAAGGCAAGCAACATTCATGGATAAGATATATATAGACTCACACACACACATGCATTGATGACTTTCAAGTTATGATATTAAGGGCAATCACATTTGTACCCCTAACCCCTATGGCCAAGGTGATTAGGTTCTCAACTCTTTTACAAGTTTAAATCTCCTAAGATTGTCTTATTCTCAATTCCCTCATGGGTACTATGATCATAAGTTGGGTCCCCTCACTAGTTCATCACTAATGTCCTATCATGAGATTCTAAGCACTTGGAGGGAATGACTTTCCTCCCCTCATACTAACTAAGTCACCTCATACAATCAATGATTCAATTAAACCACCATACATAATATTGGAATGGCCATCCTAACACTATGCATAGAGAATTTAACCACACAAATCATGCATCAAATGAGAATAAGCATTCATAATAGAAAATATTCATAACAATCATTTCATCAAACATGTGGTGTGCAAAATCTACATTATCCTTTACCAATTACATTGCTAGCCTCACATGAGGACTAGCCACAACAAATCATAGTAAATTCCTTACAATCCATGGCATGCTCTAATATAGCTAAATAATGAAGAAAATCACAAATTAAAGGTAAGTTGGCTTCCCTTGCAATGTAGGCCTTCTTCTCCTTCAACATGCTCAAATCTTCACTCCTTGATGAATTCCTCTCCTTAGATTGGTGGATGGATGGATTAATGGATGGATTTGAGGAGATCAAGTGGTTTGGATGGATGAGGTGAAGGATGGAAGAGATGGAGATGAATGTGTGTGAAAATGTGGTGTGGAATGTGTGTAACTGCTCCCAAAATGATTCCCCTCGTAATTTGTGATCAAAATATGTATTTATACCTCAATGGAATCTTCTAGAACACGTGCAGTTTTAAAACTGATTTTTGGCCCGAACTCGACTCGAGCAGGCGAGCTCGACTCGAGCAGACATGGCTCGACTCGAGTTCATGCACACGACTCGAGTCGTGTGATATCTTCTCGGCAATTTTTGGCATTTCTCGGCAGCAACGAAGCTCGACTCGTATTGGAGAGCTCGACTCGAGTGCGGAACTCGGCACGACTCGTGTTGCGTGACACAGACACAGGGGTGCCCGTGTTGGATGAATTGATGGACGCGCACGGCCATTCTGGACAGGCTCGTGCGCGGCACACGACTCGTGCGGAACGAGCTCGACTTGAGTTATGCAGCTCGACTCGAGTTGGGTCGAGCTTTGTCCTCCATCTTCGTTTCATCTCCCTTCTCCGTTTAGCTCCATTTTTAACCTGCTTTATATACATTTAAGCTCATTTCCACACACTTATCAATTCAAAGTACACATCTCCATATCTTCATAAAACACCACCAAATGATATACAAAATGACTAAAAACACACAAAAATACATAATAAAAGACACTAAAATCTAGGTGAAAACGACACCGATCAGCAACCACTGCATCCTTGTTCTGAATCTGCCTTCGAGTTCTGCTACCTCCAACCACCATCGACTGTCCGCCAACCTGATACTCTGCTGGAAACCACGAAACTCCTTTTCTTGCAGATTCGAGAACCCCCATCGGCTTGGTTACATTGACCCACTTTTGACGTTGCTTCTTTATCCCCTCTGAACCGATTTCTTCATCTTCATACCGCGATCAAATTTCATATCCTTTGAAACCCGCTTTCAAACTTCATGGAAACACCATCTTGATTTTCAATGCCCTTCAATCGCATTCTTCTTCTTCCTTGGCCTTCCCTTCTTTCCACAGACGGCGCCATTTGTCTTGAGATTTTGGCAGATTATTGAAGTAAGAAACCATGTTAGATAATTAAACATTGAAGGATAGAGCCTAAACTATGGATGAAGAAATGAAACAAGAACACGAGGGTTTTTAGAGTGGTTCGGCTCACTAACGAGCCTACATCTACTATGGAGAGAAACCCTTTATTTCTACATGATTGTGGAGGTGATTACAATTGAAGAATAAGCTATCAACAACTTATATACTAATCTACAATATGCCATGGAAGTTATAGGACTAACTTGCTAGTGCAATATTCCAGCCTTCGTTTGGGCTAGTAAACGATTTCAAAACTGCCCTCAATTGATCCCAATGGATAGATGACGTGTCAAGGTTTCTATCCATGTGTGGAACTGCTCATAACTCCTCCAAACGAATAGTATACACTCACTTCAAAACCCCTTGTCCACCTGTCCACCTGTTGTACAGATTTGTTTCTTCTTGGTTATTAAACCAACTGATTCATTTGTTTCTTCTATACATCACGTCCATATGTAATCTAAGACTTGTGCAAACTTACCTATGATTGAATAAGGTTTATTCTTCACAGTTACAAATAATAGTAGCCATTGGTACTACAACAGAAGATAATTGGTAAGATTGAAGATTCTTGTCCATCAAAAGATTTTTCACATGACGTTCAGAGGATGGCCAGGAAGAAACAGATTCCAAATGTTCCTTAAATTCCCGAGAAAGACGGTCAGAGGCTGGAACACCTTGAGCTGAAAAAGACACCACATCAAAAAGTTAGGTGAGCCCTAAGATCTGCAATATATTAGCATGTCTGAGGCAATAAACTACACTTACAATGAGGAGAATCTTGAAAATAGTTGGGAATTGCCTCTATTAATAAGGCAGAAGAACTGCTATCAAAGCAGGTAGGTGTATCACCACCCCAAGGTCCAGAAACCTAACTCCAATTATTTTTCCAGCCCTTATTAGAGCTGGGGATTGATTAGAGCTATTTTCACCTAGATTTTAGTGTCTTTTTATATGTGTTTTCGTATTATTTTATCCGTATTTTATATGTTATTTGGTTGTGTTTTGTATTTTTATTGAAATGTGTGTGAATGAGCTTAAACTTAAGATTTTCACTTTTTATTGGATGCTAAACATGATAAGGAAGATGTAGGAAAAAACGGATCTCAATTCGGAGTTGAAACGAGGGAGAACGAGCCAAAACAGTGAAGAAATGCAGGAGCCAGCACGAGCCGTGTCGCCAACACGGCCCTGTAAGAAGGTGGCCGTGTGGCGACATCAGAAGAGCCAACACGACCACACCTGTGCCCGTGTTACAACACACGACTCGTGTTGCAGCACACGAGCCAACACGAGCCGTGTTGCGTAACACGACCCTGTAAGGCGAGGCCGTGCGGCAGCATCAGAAGACACAACACGGCCACCTCGTGGCCGTGTTGCATAACACGACTCGTGTTGTGTATTTTCCTGCAGAAATTTCCAGATCCTTCTAGAAGCCTCCAAAGGGGTATAAATACCCCTTTATTCAACAATTGGAAAAGAATCCGAAAATCCTATCATCTACACACACCTCACACACCATTTCTTCCATTTCCCACCATCATCTTCATCCACCTTCATCCATTTTGATCCATCTTCATCATCTCCATTAATTCTTCATCAAAACTTCATCCCTTCCATTGGGTGTGAGAGATCTCAAGGAATCAAGAGCTAGAGGTGGAGATCAAGAAGAATAGAAGATTCTCTTCAAGAAATTGATAGGGAAGAATCCATTCATTTTGTATTTCTTTAGATCTTAGACTATGGGTAATTGTAATGAATCATTTAATTGTTTTGTTACTTTTACTATGATAGGCTAATCCCTCTAGTGGGATTAGGAATATGAAGAGCATATTAGATTTATATTATCATGTGGATTAAATTGGTTTTTGATTTAATTGATGTTGATTTCTATTCATGGAATTTAATTGTCTTGATGTTGTGATGGCATGGTTTGTTATTCATGAATGTTTATTGATTTAATGGATTGTTGATCAATGGATTATTTGTGGTAATTAAATGCTATCATGATGTTCATGTATGTATTGCTTGGAGTGAGACAGAAACGACCCTCTATAGTATTAGGAAGGCATGATTAGACATTGAGTTTGGGTTTGACCGAAAGGATATTTGAATTCAATGAGGGGAACCAATCCATTCGTTGGCCTTAGTACACAAAAAGGGAGAGTTTAATCTAACTAGTACCTAGATGGAAGGGGTTAATGTTGGGCTTTGATCTTAAGTGCTTTTGGGAGTCTAAAATGGATCAACAACCTTTGTAACCCGAAAGGGAGCTTAGGATATAATCGTGATCACCCTTAGTCTACATCAATTGAATTGAATTCCGTTTGCATGATAATATGAATTGAGTGTGCTTGGATGTTTCTAATCCCATGTTTTTCCATACTTGAACTTAAGCACCCATTTTCTATTCTTGTCATTCTACTTATTTGATATTGTTATTTACTTGTTACTTGTTTTAGTTGTTAATCAATCTCAAAACCCCCGATCATCTTTACAAAAACAGCATGAACATGAGCTCACGTATTTTGCTAGTCCGAACATAACTCCTTATTGGATTGATAATTTTTCTTGGGATATACTACTACAACGATCGAGTATTCTTGCTCGTGAGTGCTATAAAAATAGCAAACAAGAAAATGGCGCCGTTGCCAAAGGGGAGTTTGACGGACTAGTTGAGTACTGTGTTATTGTTTTAGTTGTTCTTGATAAGGATTCTTTTTATTTTCTTTTATTTATTATTTGTGTTTGTGGTCTCACTCTTGGCCTTTTCGTAGGTGTTTTATGATCACAAGATCAAAGGGAAATCAATCGATCATTCCTTTGAATTTGGAGATTGAAAGGACCGCACGACAAAGGAAACGAGAGAGGCGTAAAGCTAGAAAAGGAACAAAAATGGAGAATCAAAGGGGAGACAATGTTAATTATGACCCACCCCAAGATCCTTTACAAGATCAAAGGGGGGTACAAGAAGGAGTGCAAGATAATCAAGCGGAGATAATGAGGAATTTCTTTGCTCAAAATCAAGAGTATATGCAATTGCTTGCCAATCAAGAAGCTCAAAGGATATTTCAACAACAAGAGTTGCCAAGGCCTAGAGCAATTCGGGATTACTTCCAACCGAGAGCCGTACACAATATGGTTCCTCCGGTTCAAGCCAACAATTTAGAAATCAAGACCGGATTGATCAACATGGTCAAAGAAAATCAGTTTGGGGGAGGTCCTCTTGAGGATCCAAACATGCATCTAGCTAGCTTCTTGGAGGTTGCAAATACCATTAAGATGAATGGAGTATCGGAAGATGCTATTCGGATGAGGTTGTTCTCTTTCTCTTTAAGAGACAAGGCTAAGGCATGGTATAATGCAATTCCTTTGGGAAGTTGTAACACATGGGAAGATCTTGAGCAAAGGTTCCTAAACAAGTACTTTCCTCCTTCAAAGACACTCCAATTGAAGAGCCTTATCACTCAGTTTAAGCAAATTCCGGATGAAAGCTTTTATGAAGCATGGGAACGCTATAAGGAGATGCTAAGAAAGTGCCCTCAACATGACTTTCATGAGAATCAACAAGTGGCTTTCTTCTATCAAGGGTTGAGCCAACAACATCGGATGCATGTAGATGCCTCATCCGGAGGATCTATATTCGGAGTGGATGCGATGAAAGCTATGAAAATTTTTGAAGACATTGCGATGAATGCTTATCAATGGCCGTCCGAGAGGATATTGAGAGGTTATGCATACGGAAAGGTGGCTCAAGTGGAAAGTGTGCATAAAGTGAAGAGCGATGTGTTTCAAGGCCAAGGCATGAAAGAATTTAATGAAAGCATCAATGCTTTAACTAAGCAATTGAATTTGATCACTCAAGGAGTGAGTCAAGGGGGAAGCACAAGTGCCATTGTGAATGATGAGAGCCTTGTTATGCAAAATGTAGAGGATGTTGCCTATTTAGATGGGAGAAATTACCAAGGAAATTTTCAACGTCAAGGGAATTTTCAAGGTAACTATCCTTCCAACCAAGGTAATTATCAAGGAGGATATCAAGGGCAAGCTCGGGCAATTTCAATCAATCAAGTGGAAATTATCAAGCTCCAAGGAAGCATGAAAATCTTTCTTACTCTAATCCTCAAGCCACCGTGTCATTTCCTCCGGGATTCGATCCAAGTGCCAAACCATTGAATGGAGAAGGTAAGTCATCATTGGAAGAGACATTACTAGCATTCATGAAAGATACAAGGGCTTATATGGAAAAGAGAGATGCTAAGTTTGAAGCTAGAATGGATGAAAATGAAAAGAAATCCGACAATAGGATGAGAGCATTTGAGCATCAAATGGGGCAAATTGCTTCCTCCGTTGGATCTCAACACCAACAAGGAAAGTTCCCCTCTACCACGGTAACTAATCCTAAGGAGCAATGTTTGTATGTTACCGTGTGCAACATGGAAAGTAAGGTGGAGAAAGGGTTGGTGGAAACAACAAACATTGTTTCTAAGGTTGAAGAAGTAGTTGGTGATAAAGTGGTGTCAAAAATTGAGGAGGACATTGGCGTTGATGAAGATTGGTCTTTGGATGATGAGATGATAATTGGTGAATTTTTGTCTTTGTTGGATGAGGAAAGTAAGTGTGATGGAGAGATAATGTTGAAACAAGATCATGACATTGTTGAGGTTCATGCTTCATTAAAGGTGGAAGACCCCGGTAAATTCGTTCTTACTTGTAAAATTGGAAATGGGGAAAACTTTAATGCTATATGTGATCTTGGTTCGAGCATTAATGTAATGCCTTTGGAGATTTTTGAGAAACTTGGCATTGGGAGGTTAAAGGAAACGGATGTGGAAATCGGAATAATGGATGGTTCTATGATAAAGCCCCATGGAGTTGTGGAGGATACGCTTGTGCAAATAGAGGATTTTGTATTTCCGGTGGATTTTATGATAGTTGAGAAGCAAGCGGATCCTTGGATTCCATTAATTTTTGGAAGGCCGCTTTTGGCAACCGCAAAAGCCAAATTTGATATGGATAAGAAGGAACTCACACTCCGATCACATGAAAGAGAATTGGTGTTATCAAGCAAGAATTTAATAGGGCGAAATCTTCATTTGAAGCCACCCATTAAGCCTCCGGATATTCGAGATGAAGTGGTAAGTGCGATTTTAAAAGATGAAGAATTAACTAACTTTATGCTTGAAATTGCAGGAAATTTCTCTTCAAAAAGAAATACGCTTGGGGGAGATCCACATGTTGATTTGAAGATTGATAAAGGGCCTCCGGGATTTAAGAATGTGAGGAAAAGAGGAAACGAGGTGAGTTCAAGTGTTAAAGGAGCACGAAGTGTGGATAAAAAGGTTGTTAAAGAGATGTTTAAAGTGAAGATGCGGCCCGATGGGGTCTTGGATTTTTTCGATTGTTAAGAGCTTAAATTCGTCTGGCTTGAAGACGTTAAACTTAGCGCTAAATGGGAGGCAACCCATTCTTTTTATCTTTTGTTGCTTGGTTGTTTTGGCCTTGTAGGTTGATTGTGCTCATGGAGAAAAATGCATATTGAAGAAAAGAGAAATGCTTCATGGATTCAAGTTGACTTGTTTCACCATTTGTTGCAAACTTAATTCGTGACTCTTGTCTCGAGTTAAGTTTGGGGGGTGCTAGTGCGTGGTGGACATAGCTTGAGTCGTGTGGATGCGTATGGTTCTCTACAAGAAGATTATAAATGGAAACTACAAGGGTAAGTCTCACCACTTTTTGCAAACTTAAGTCTCAACTCTTGTTTCGATTTAAGTTTGGGGGGAGAGTGTGTGGTGTGACTCACCACTTGAGTATGATGTATGATTCTTGTAAAATTTGGGTAAATTTTAAAATTTTTCTCTCATGAGTATTGGTTTGATTTTGGCATGATTGGTGGTGTTGAAGTGCATGATAGTCCATATTTATAATGAAATTGTTGAAATAATGGTGTTTGTTGAGTGTTAGAGCATGAATGAGAGGTATTGAAAGCATGATGGAGCTTGGAGCTAACGCTTTCCTTACCAAATGCCTATCGAGGGAGTACTCTACACCTTATCATTTTACTAGTTGAAATGAATTGAGTTTGATTTGGATTGTTGTGACTAGCATGATACTTCATATGTTATGTTGTGGGAGGTTTACTTTCGTATATTAGGTTTTCCTTTTAAATAAAGGTTGGGATGATGTGTGCTTAATTTTCTTATGGATGATGGTATTTTGTGTTTTTGCATGTTTTGTGTTTTTGTTGTGTCTTGTTTGTTGAGTACTTATTTGTATGTTGTGTGTATTTTCATTCTTGTCTTGGGATGTTTGGTGGTTTGTTTAGGGATGTCGTGAGTCATTTTTGAATGTGAGTGATGATAGATTGTGGTGATAAGTGATGACAAACTATGATTAAGAATCTCTACACTTTCAAATTGTGACATGTTTTACTTAATTTGTTCAATTTTGAGATGAATGTGGTGTAATAAGTTCCTTAGGGTCCGAGCACAAGCGTGTGAGCATTTGAGCCTCAACCATGCATACATGGTATTTCTTCATGAGTGGATCGGTTGTGTTTGATAAGTTAGAACTTGCTCAAGGACTATAGGAACGAGCCCGATTAGTGGAGATTGGTGAAATGATCTAAGGCCATCCTTGTTATTATAGTCATTGCCATATATGTTCCTTACCATGAACATCATCCTTAGTTAACCACTTTGAGCCTATAAGCCTATTTCTTGTGAATTTAGCACATTTCAAGCCTTAATTACCCATTCAAGCTTATATATACCTTTGTGTGGGTGATTGAGGAGATGGTAGCTAGAAATGATTGATTGATTAGCAAAAGAAGAAAAGGGAATGGTAAACAAGCAAGAAAAAGGATGAAAATAGCAAAAGTAAGAAGACACATGCAACCTCAAAGTTAGAAAAGGAGCAAATCAACATCAAAATGCTCAAGTAAACAAAATTCAAAGATAGGAAGCATGCATCAAAAGAAGCTCAATCCAAGGAAAGTTAATGAATAGTGCTTGAGATTGTAAAGATAAGAAAGGAAGAAAGAAAAGTGGAGAAGTTGAGGAAATTGGCCATCTCTTTGATTACTTACACTTGTTGAGTCACTATTATCCATATACTTCATCCCCTACCAAAGAGCCTATCATTACATCCTAATTAAAGACCTTTTTGATCATTGATTGAAACTTTGGTGGTTTGTAAATATAGTCCGCGAGCAAGCTTATAGCGAGTCGAGCCAATCGATTAATGAGTGTGATTTACCCTATTTCAAAAGAGTGTTGAGAGACATCAATATCCATTGTGAGACTTGGACTTAAAAGGAACTATATTACACTTTATTCTTTTTTGATTGAACTTGTTAATTTCTCATGTCATGATTTTAATGTTGTAGGATGACTTAGCATAGTTTGTTCTTATTATTGCTAACGATGTGTTATTGCTTATATTCGTTTAGTCTTTTCTAGGTGAAAATTTCTCCTTTTGATTTGTCATTTTCGTTGCTCGGGGACGAGCAACACCTTAAGTTTGGGGGGTTGATTAGAGCTATTTTCACCTAGATTTTAGTGTCTTTTTATATGTGTTTTCGTATTATTTTATCCGTATTTTATATGTTATTTGGTTGTGTTTTGTATTTTTATTGAAATGTGTGTGAATGAGCTTAAACTTAAGATTTTCACTTTTTATTGGATGCTAAACATGATAAGGAAGATGTAGGAAAAAACGGATCTCAATTCGGAGTTGAAACGAGGGAGAACGAGCCAAACATCAGAAGAGCCAACACGACCACACCTGTGCCCGTGTTACAACACACGACTCGTGTTGCAGCACACGAGCCGTGTTGCGTAACACGACCCTGTAAGGCGAGGCCGTGCGGCAGCATCAGAAGACACAACACGGCCACCTCGTGGCCGTGTTGCATAACACGACTCGTGTTGTGTATTTTCCTGCAGAAATTTCCAGATCCTTCTAGAAGCCTCCAAAGGGGTATAAATACCCCTTTATTCAACAATTGGAAAAGAATCCGAAAATCCTATCATCTACACACACCTCACACACCATTTCTTCTATTTCCCACCATCATCTTCATCCACCTTCATCCATTTTGATCCATCTTCATCATCTCCATTAATTCTTCATCAAAACTTCATCCCTTCCATTGGGTGTGAGAGATCTCAAGGAATCAAGAGCTAGAGGTGGAGATCAAGAAGAATAGAAGATTCTCTTCAAGAAATTGATAGGGAAGAATCCATTCATTTTGTATTTCTTTAGATCTTAGACTATGGGTAATTGTAATGAATCATTTAATTGTTTTGTTACTTTTACTATGATAGGCTAATCCCTCTAGTGGGATTAGGAATATGAAGAGCATATTAGATTTATATTATCATGTGGATTAAATTGGTTTTTGATTTAATTGATGTTGATTTCTATTCATGGAATTTAATTGTCTTGATGTTGTGATGGCATGGTTTGTTATTCATGAATGTTTATTGATTTAATGGATTGTTGATCAATGGATTATTTGTGGTAATTAAATGCTATCATGATGTTCATGTATGTATTGCTTGGAGTGAGACAGAAACGACCCTCTATAGTATTAGGAAGGCATGATTAGACATTGAGTTTGGGTTTGACCGAAAGGATATTTGAATTCAATGAGGGGAACCAATCCATTCGTTGGCCTTAGTACACAAAAAGGGAGAGTTTAATCTAACTAGTACCTAGATGGAAGGGGTTAATGTTGGGCTTTGATCTTAAGTGCTTTTGGGAGTCTAAAATGGATCAACAACCTTTGTAACCCGAAAGGGAGCTTAGGATATAATCGTGATCACCCTTAGTCTACATCAATTGAATTGAATTCCGTTTGCATGATAATATGAATTGAGTGTGCTTGGATGTTTCTAATCCCATGTTTTTCCATACTTGAACTTAAGCACCCATTTTCTATTCTTGTCATTCTACTTATTTGATATTGTTATTTACTTGTTACTTGTTTTAGTTGTTAATCAATCTCAAAACCCCCGATCATCTTTACAAAAACAGCATGAACATGAGCTCACGTATTTTGCTAGTCCGAGCATAACTCCTTATTGGATTGATAATTTTTCTTGGGATATACTACTACAACGATCGAGTATTCTTGCTCGTGAGTGCTATAAAAATAGGCAAACAGGGATACCAGAGATAAGGCCAGGACGGCTACGAGGAACCAAAAAATAGCAACCCCAAACATTGTTTTCAGTGGTAAATAAATAAAGGAAATCTATTTTTAAGGGACAAAGGAAAGGATAACCAGATTTACGAAATAAGATGAGCAGGCAATACAAAATGGACCAACCATTGGGAGTCAGTTGTGCAGGGGATATTCTCCAATGAAGAAGAAAGCGAGATACAACTTTAGGAAGAGGAAAATGAACCCCATTATGAAACATTGACTCGTACGCACTAACACAACCATACAGAGGTCAACACATACGACCTTGTAGATCAGGTTTATGTAGAGTAATCAAATGAGGGCAATATAATTGGAGTACAATTAACTTTTTTAAGGACAACATCGAAGAGCAAAAACTAGCAGCGTAATAAGAGCCATCAGCACAAGTAATCATGTCTACATTGGGGCAACATCGAAAGGAATTTCATCATTGTCACCAAAAGTATAAGAGGAAGTATGTGAGGAAAGAACCATGGAATCGGAAGAAGAATGGGAAGCCACATAATCACTATCAGGATTCATGATGAGAGAAGAAGATTCAATACCTGCAAGTAGGAAGAGAAGACGCGAATCGAGAACCCACCAAAAGAGGGATGCGAATGAAGAAGAAAATCGTAGATATTAAAGGAAAAAAAAGTAAACAGGCAGAGATTGAAGAAGAAGAATAAGGGAGGAATAAAGCATTTCCTGATATTGGGTCATTATAAAAGCCCAAGAGTCCAAAATTTTGACGAAGTTGAAGGGTTCGAGAAAAACTGATGGGTTGACCTCAAATATTCCTGCTACGCATGATTCTCCGAGCTCGAGGGGCTAATGTTATGGGAGTACCCGGCCCAAAACACACTAAGGGAAGCCTAATAAAGAAGGCCCAACAGAGGAAAAGACATGCAAGAGACCCAAAGGCCCGGTATATTCTAATATAGTTATACCCGGGAATTACTGGAAATAAACTCTTGATAAACTAAGGAATATTTGCTATTAAGGACTGAAATAGCCCCAGGAATTATATCCCAGATTCCGGGGGATAACGGAGCGGTGAGAAAATATAAGGAAGGATATCAAGGTCTCAAGATGATCCTCAGAATCAGTTTTATCCGATTATTCATTAGTCAATCAGAAGAAAGAAGTTACAAGAGTATCAAAATTGTCATAGGATGATTTTAGAGTAGGACACATGACAATTTATTAGTGGCAAGAACAATCTAAAAAGTAGAAGGACACCAAAGCCCGTAGGAGGATGAAACAATGATGAATAAATAGGAGAAAATACACACAAAATGTACGTTTGGATCACTAGATACTTGAATGAAAATAAAAAGGTCCAAGAGCCAACAATTCAACAAAATATCTCTATCTTCCTCACCTTCCATTGATTACCTCATGTTTGATCTTGTTTAAGTTTTCACGACGAAAACGAGCATCAACACCTAAAATTGTTTATTTTAAAAAATTATACTACTAATTTGCATAAGCGTGCAAATAATGTTAGTAGTGCACATCACACGTAGAGCTGTCAAAACGGGTTTGGGCCCGCGGGCCGGCCCGCCCCCGCCTCCAAAATAGGTGGGTTGGGCCGTAGAATTTACAGCCCGTTTGGAGGCGGGCCTAAACGGGCTGGCCCAAACGGGGGCGGGCCTAGGCGGGCTCAACCCAAACGGGGGCGGGTTAGCCCGCTTGGGCCCGCCATAATTTTTTTTTTTTATTAAAGTGTTTAATATTACAAATATTGGTTGTTCATTTGTTAAATATTTTTTAAAATAATGAATTAAATCTTAACATGAATTTAAATATTTTGTACCTAAATATGTAAATAATTTAAAATCCTATTTTGCTTGATTTTGAATTTTTTTTAATTTTTGAAATTTTAATATATAAATGTATATATATGGACTAGAAGCAAATGCAAATTATAAACCTTTAAGATATCTAATCATTTGAAGATTGACAAGGATATAATCAAATAATTGACCAACATGAAGATTGAAATATTTATATTATGATGTTATGATGGATGAGTTTTGAATACTATACTTATAGTTTATACTTATTTTTTTTGATCGAAAAATTTTTATTAATAAAACATATGAAGTTAATTTAAATATTATACTACTTTATACTTATGTTTTGAGTTTTGTGATTCACCTTTAGAACTAGTAAATTTTTTGTGATTAAATTTGTGTTATTCAAGGATAATTAGACTTACATTGTTTTATTTGAGATTCTTAATAAAGTATATAATTTAGTAAACTTTATGTTATTTGATTAATGATCTTTCTTTATGTTTAATTGTTCATGGAGTCATTTTGTAAAATCTATATTTATATTTTAATTATTTAATTAATATTATAGATTTTGTAAGAGTGTCCATCATTTAGATATTTTATTTTCAAATAATAATAATTTTGCATACTTCTATCATTTTGATATTTTATTTTTAAATAATGATAATAACATCGTAAAAAAAAAAAAAGACGGGTTGGCCCGCCATAACCCGCCACCCGCCTTTAAATGGGTTGGGTCTAGCAATCCTAGCCCGTACCCGCCTACGGCCCGCCCCGCTTAAGCCCGCCAAAAGGCGGGTTGATGCGGGTTTTGGCCCGCCCCGCCCCGCCGGCCCGTTTCGACAGCTCTAATCACACGTTGTCACATCCTGACTAACAAGAGGTAACATATCACGCGCTTTAATTCCACTGCTCGAATCAATGTCTAACTAATGTTATTTGTCTCGTTATTATACCTAATTTCATGCTCAAGAAAGAAAAATAATAATAATAATAATAATAATAATAATAATAATAATAATAATAATAATAATAATAATAATAATAATAATAAAGAAGAGAAATTTAAATATGATGTAGCTCCTATAGACTATAGTATATCACTATTGAGGTTTATGGAAATTCTGATAATATGAATAATTGTTTATTTTTCTATAAGAAAAAAGATAAAGAATTAACAATTTAGATTTATTTTGGATCTTTTGTATGGTAATTTAATACAATTTCAATAAAACTAACCCCTTATTTTACGACTTAACCCTCTTCATTCCAATACACACACCCACTTCATTCCAATACACACACCCACTTTTCCTACCAAGGAGCAGCCTTTTTAATTTAATGCAAAATCCCGATTAAATTATTCAAACTTAAAATAATAACTTAAAAAAAAAAAATTCATCATTACACAATCTCACACATAACTCAACCTTAAATTAAATATTAAAGGCCTTTCGCTAGGTTGACCCTGATTAAACAATTAGGATGTTTCATGTAATACATAGTAAAATGATTAAAATAAAGTGCAACTCAGTTTAGAGGTAGGGAAGGATGTCACGATAATTTGGACAGGGGGTGGCGGTGGTGATCAAGAAGCAATAGATTGGGGGGAGTGGTGGCGGTGATCAAGAAGCAACAGATATGAGAATTGTATAATTCTATACATTGATTCTATACATGGCAGCAACATGACTTAGACGAATTTTGTGAATCCATGGAAACCAACTTGGGTTCCCATGAATTTTTCACAACCCAGAAATGACGACCATAGCCTATACAGACCATTGCGTGTGTTTCGATTCTTCGATCAACGGGAAGATCCACCTCAGAGTGCCTACAAATTTCTTCGCTTTGACGTGTCTGAAACATAATTAACTATAAGATTAGCTTAAGATTAAACAGGCGATTACCAATTAGAAATGAAGCTTAAATTAGAAATGAAGCTTAAATTAGAAATGAAGCTTACCAAACAACGTGTCATGCTTGGAGTCAAGTAAACAACACAGTATAAAGCACTTCCATCATGCAAACTCTCACGCGATTGGAGACAATGAAGGCGTTCATATCCAGCAATACGTCTTCTATTAAACTAAAAAAGACGAATATATAAAGTTAATAAAACAAAACAAAATAAAATAAAGAAAACAATGTAAATTTTAAAACTTACATGTCGAAAGCCGTCAGGCAGGTTGCCAGGCTCACCATCCAACCAAGGAACATCCCTCTCCGAGCATAATCCATGTGTTCTTGCGTACCCTATCGCATTTAAAATGCTGCCTCCACTACTTCTTGCTCCTGGGTCTTCAGGTCCTCCTGGTCTTCCTGGTTCTTCAGGTTCTTCATTAGTCAAACGATTAAAGTCATCATAAAACTGCTGGACTGATAATTCTTCAGCCCACCCATCAACATTAAAGTCATGGCAGTAGATACAGTCCACAATGGTACAAGCATAACATAACCCTGCAGAACATAAATAAGTTATTTAAAGCATTGAACCCTAAAACTAACCAAAAGTCAAAGAGCAACAAAATTACCAGTATGTCTTTGCCTTCGAACAGGACGAATACACCTTGAATTATACCTCCAAGGTATAATATATGTTGCATTAGCAAAAAATCTTTGCATGAAAAAGTGTTGATCCATTGATCTGCAGCATCACACAATTGCAGATCACACAATTCATATAGAAGCACCACACATCATGGTTAATAACCAATTAGTGTAACCAAGCAAAATGGTTAACTGAATCAGTTTATATGAACCATTCAATAAGCAACATTCAAATATCAATATGCTAGAGCACAATGCATACCAATATCATAATACAGCATTCTGCTCATTTTCAAAACATCAATGGTCCTACTGAAAAATAATCCAACAAAAGAACAGCCAAAACATAATGCCAGTCCTGACCGAAAATCAAGTAATATCAACCATAGCATGCATATGACTAATTTGGCAATCCATGAGAAAACCACACCAAAATAACATGTCTATTCTACAAAATAACATGTCTATTCCACAATTTTTTAAGTAGCATTCATATGCAAGATGAAACAGACTCTAAATCAATATGGTTAACCTCGACTCGGCTCGAATACCATATATGAAAGCTCGAGCCTGACTCATTAAAATATCTAGCTAAGCTCGTAAGAGCTCAAAAATGAGCTCGACCACATTCCCAATACCAGATTATCAAAAACCAATCAAGACAGCATAAATTGAATTTAGTTAGTTAACTAGCTCCAAAAATTTCACTTTAGAAATGTTCATAGTTTGAAGTTTGATGTAATGGTAGTATTTGGATATTTGGATGTTCCAATCTAATAAAATTGTCATATAAAATAACCATCCAAAATCCAAAAATAGTCAAAAGTGACAAAACATGAACTATAAAATACAACATTCGCCCTACCCACTCAGCCATATTTTTTTCTGTAATCTAAACCCTCACAGCTCTTGATAATCAACAACCAATAAAATGAAATAAATTCTAGATTCATCGGAAAGGAAACTTTACTGAGCACTAACAGACAACTTGCGATGAGTTAGAGATAGAGTCTTGCTTCAGAATGTAAACAGCCGTGTCTTCGCAAAGCACCGGGTTTAACAACCGTACAATATGTTTTGTGTATTGAAGAAGCATGAAACGGCTTGCCCTAACCTGCCCTCTTTTTAACACACATGGATGATAATGGGCCTTTTTTTTTTATAGCCTTTTTTATCCCCTCTTTTTACCACACATGGATGATAATGGGCCTGTTTTTTTATAGCCTTTTTTATCCCCTCTTTTTACCACACATGGATGATAATGGGCCTGTTTTTTTTTTAATAGCCTTTTTTATCCCATGGGGGCTATAAGGGCCTGTTAGAATCGGGCCTAAAGCAACTCTCACTTGGGACTCCCATATTGAGACATACATGACTATTCCTTCTAATGTATGAATTAATAAAATATGAAGTAATGGTATGTCATATATGTGTAAAAAGGGAGTGATAAATTAAAAATATAAAGTAATGGTATGGTATGTATATACGAATTTAAAATTAGTTGGATATGTAAAAGTAAAGGATGATGTATGCGAACTTATAAAGCGTGTAGTGTGTGGTGAGATGGTAGGATATCATGTGACACTTTAGTATAAAGTCTCCTTATTCTTATACAATAAGAATTGGCGAGGTGAGTAAAGTCCTTACACTAATAGGTTGACTTAAGCATAGTTAAAGTGTCCTAAATTTTTCTATATGTCAATTATCCAATATAGTGGCATTACATCCAAGTACACAAAAAAATCTAAAACCTAGTTGAGTGACATTTTGTGCCATCCAAATAATATTAAATAACCTTGAAACTGAATTTCAACCCAAAAAATAAACATTAGTGTTAGTTAAAAATATTAGTTAAAAATAAAAGATACATTTAGAATGAAACTCCACCCACCCCAACTGTACTGTAAATTGTGGTTGTAATTAAATTTCAATCCCAAAAACCTGTAAATTGTGGTTGTAATTAAATTTCAATCCCAAAAACAAACAAACTAGTGCTAGTTAAAAATAAAAGATATGTTTAGAATGAAACCTCACTGTACTGTGTACTGTAAATTATTCTAGTAAATTTTAACTAAAAATTAGGGAGGGATGAATATAAATATAAAATAATGAACTCAAAATAATTAATTATTATCAACGCGGATCCAAGTATTCGAAGTATTCCGACCCATATTGTAATCCATATTGTAATCATATGGACACGGATCCAACATAATGCTTCCCTGATAATTAAAAAAAAATTATAATTAAAATTTAAAAAAGTGAATTTTACAAAATTCATTATATTTATAAATTTAATTATTACTCCTTATAATTAAAAACTCCACTAACTAAATTATTATTATAATTAAAAAAATATAAGCAATCACAAACTCCTAAACAAACCATCAAATCATGACTACAAACCTTTAAAAAAAAAAAAAAGTACAACCCTAATTAATGTAAAAGTTGTGAGATAAAAAAACTAGTAACTTACGGATGTTATCTTTGCAGATCAAAGGAAACTGTTTCCTTTGACCAAAGTTTGGTGATCCAGCCGGACAGACCGTGAAAAGCCGCGATCCGTGGCTCTGCTCGGCTCCGACAACGCAACTGGCTCTGCTCGGCTCCGACAACGCAGGAGTCGGCGGCGTTGAATTCGATGCATCATATCTCATCTGCGCTTGTGAGGTGAATATGCAGCCCGATCTGGTATGGTTTTTGTTAGATAGTCTTGTGAGGGTTAGAATGAATAAAGCATATAAATAGTAATAAAGGAAGGGGCGGCTACGCCAAGCACTGAATATATTATATATGCTTACTAGGGTAAACATTAAATAATAGTGAAAACCCTGATATACCCTTATCCCAAAACAAAACAAACTTACGCCTGCCCCGCCCCGCCCCACCCCTACCCTACCCCTAATATTTTACACCCTTGACCCTTCCCATGCAAGACGACGCAGTATGACAAGTATGGAAAATCGTTGATCTACTTCCTCTCTATTACTTTTGCCTTAATCTACGGCTGGCTGCTTCTGATGGATCGAAGTGATCATGCCTTAGGGCATTCACTAAAATCGGGCCCTGCAATGGTCTTCCGCCACTGCAGATTTGCTCGTCGCCCGCCGAACCAAATTCTTTTAGGGCAGACGATTCGCCGCCGTCTGATTTCTCAGAAGTGCGGTCTGCACCGAATATGGCACAACTTATCCGCCACCACTGATGTCCCAGCCAGCGGTTTTGCGCCGCCACAAATCCAGTATGGAGAAGTTTCACTGCCGGATTCGTTACTATGCCCTGCGCGAACCACGACTAGCCATGTACATGGCCTATCCGATTCAATGTCTTCCCCATGGGTCTACTTGAGGGTTGAATTTTTCGATCTTATTCGCTTTGGAGACGAATCCGGTTGGATGGAGCCACGGACCAGCGTGGTGTGCGCCTCCGGCAGGGCAACGACGACGGGATATGGCGGCTCCAGCGAGGGTGGTGGCGCGAAGCAGACGAGCTGGGGCCTAGCTGCGACGGCGTTCGAGACATCTGATGGATGAGGCGGAAAGGGAGGAGCACTTCCATACTTTTTCTTTGAGAGAGACGACTATTCTAATTCTAACTTTTGGAATTGGAATGAGTGACAGTCAACTCTTTTTTTTTTTTTGACTATCAACTATGGGCTTCTGTCTTGTCAAAAAAAAAAAAACTTTGGGCTTCTGAATCTCCGTCATAAATAATTAAACTTAGGCTCCCAATTCAGAATTCAGCTTTGCAATTCAACGTGGATCATCAATTTGTGCATGCAATTTAATTACTCCTAGGTTATAAGTTAAATCTTACTACTTCTTTTTTTCATTTTTATATGTAACAATTAAACTTCATCATTTTAAAAATATATATATATCACGTTAATTCTCAACCTTAAAAGTAAAAATTAATTACAAATTTGAATGATTTAACATATATAACATACTTTATAATTATTTATTACCTAAAAATACCGCATCACCCACCAAAAATTAATAAGGTTGATCATAAAATATATTTTTTTTAAATTTCGTGTCTACTGTAATGATGCAATAACGGAGGGAGTATTTAAATTGGACCCTTAGGCTTCAACGATCATTTCTACCTTCATTTTAGGCTTTAAGCAAATGCTTTGGCTTTGAAAAATGATAGCTTAATTAAATTTAACCCAAATGGTTTGCATTTCTTTATAAAATGTTACGTATTTATATATGAGTATACATTATCAACATGGTTGTATTGAAGAATTTGCCTATGCAAAAATTAGTTAATTAAAGTCATGCCTATTTGTTTAAAAAAAAAAAAAAGGGTAAGTAAGAGTATGCTTTTTCACTCCCTCCGTCCCCAATCATCCAACCGTTTATACTAACACGTTGTTTATGAAAAATTATACTTTTTATTCAAGTTTGTTAACCTTTTTTTCATCAATTTTATTAATTTTAGAGAGTATTATAGTATTTTTAGGTAATAAAAAAAATATGAAGTAATGGTATGTGTGTAAAAAAGAAGTAACAAAATTGAAATTATAGTAATCTTTAAGGTTATTGGATAAATTAACATTTTTTTTTTGTTTTCTTTTTTTTGGAGTGTGAAGGGTGACGTAGGACAAAAGGAGTACTTATTTTTCCCTTAGCATTTCCTTACATTTGTTTAAGGTGTGGTGTAAGTAGGAATAAAAAATATGAATTTGTTTGGGGATTTATGTCTGAGCCATGTGTAAAAGTAAAAGTAAAAGTTAATGTGTGTGAAATTATAGAATGTGATGCACTAGAGATAGTAGGGTGAGATGTGTGTAAAAGGGCATGGAATGTACGTTTTATATGCGATTGACAATTTATATTTTATAGACTGACAAGCGATATTTATAAACTGACAAGCGAAATGTTATAACATTTCCTTATATTTATAGACTGACAAGCGATATTTATAGAATGACAAACGACTCTTTATATTTGTAAAATTACAAGTGGCGAGTGAAAAAATCAAACCCCTTGCACTTATAATTTATAAATTTGGCTTAAGATATACTAGTTGAAGTTTCTATTGATTCTTTAAGATTCTCGTGTCATTCATTTAATAGAGTGCATAAAAAATATCATCTCAAAATAGTTAGAAGAGCTACCTTAGTAAGAGTTAGTTGACATTTATGTCATCCAAATGAATGGATTAAATAACCTTAAAAAGTAAAATAACTATGTTCTTATCGATCTGATGGTGCTAGTTCTAGAAAAAAAAAAGTAAAAAATAAGTACTTGTTTAGAATCATTCCTCGTCCACTCACTATAAATTGGCTGTAATTAGGATTTTTATAATAAATCTTAACTAAAAAAAGTCATTATCGAAAAATTTGATTCGATGATAATTTAAATTGGCTGTAATTAGTATTTTTCTAATAAATCTTAACTTAAAAAAAGTCATTATCGAAAATTTTGAGTTAAGGTCATTTGTGTTATTTCGCATTTTCTTATCATTAAATTTGGATAGAAAAAAAAAATTGAGGGGCACCATAATCCCTCTTAATTAATTGGATACAAAAACCAGTTTATATTTGAACAAATTATGAAGCTATAATTAAACAATCGCATCTCCACACCAATAGGTTTTTTAAAAAATAAAAAATAATAAAAACACCCCCAACGAATGGTAATTAATGCCAAAAGTTTTGAGGTTTGACCAATTGGACAAAAAAGAAAAAGAAAAAGTAACGTATAGAAAAATAAGCGTTGGTACATTGCAGATCTGTTGACCAAAGTTTGGTGATCCGGCGACACTCCACGTCATCGTCGCCGTCCCCACCATCACTATCCACCTTATTTTCTTCACAATTGGAGATCCAAGAAAACCAGCTGAGGAACATCATCGACGTACTGATAGGCGCCGGCGACTTCGGTGGATGGGCCAACTTGCTGGCCTTCGACGGCGACACCGCCCACTCCGCCTCCGTCTCCACCACCGGGATCGATCTCCTTCGACCCTTTCCTCATCCCCAACCACATCGTCCCACGGCGGCTCACCTTCGCGGACCTTCGCGATGTCGATCCCTCAGTCACTTGTCCGGTGTTCGCCCTGGACAGAACACCTAGTCCGATGTGCTTCTTCACGAATTTCTCATTAGCTCTGTAAATCGACTCTGTAGCGGTTCCATTCCCATTTCCCGGCGTTGAAATCGCCTCCCAAGCACATGAAATTAGGGATCTCACGGTGGAAGGTTGATCCTTTGAAGTGGAGAGGCATTTCAGATTTACCGGCGCCTTTTTCGCCGGTGCAGGGTGTCTATTGGTTTTGATGGGTACCTTCGGCGACGACGACGTTCAGTTATTATTACTTGTATAATTTTTTTTGGGCACGGAGATTAAGGAATATAATAATTTAATGTAAAGTGAAGTGAGAGAAATAATATTTAATGTGTAGTGGATAGTTGTATTAGAGGTGATATGTAGGGTCCATGAGAATAGATTAATTATTTTATGTGGGTCCCATGTATTAAAAAGGTAATGTGTCAACTTTAGTGAGACAAACCAAAAAAGAAAATGTGTCAACTTCTATGGGACGGAGGGAGTACTATTTTTCTTCTAATTTTAGTTTTTAATTTAAGTGTTTATTGCTCCTATTTTGATATGTATTTTAAGCTGAGTCAACATAATTTGTATTTAATTTTGTTTTTAATAAATTGTTTATTGTTTCCATCAATTATAATTTAATTTTTAATTCCAGGGAATTCAAGTGATTCAGCTTTTCTTTTATTAAATTGGGACGTGGTGGTTGAATTTTATTTGCATAGCCACAAATGCAGCTAGGGATGGCAATGAGGGTACCGGTCTACCCGAACTCTAATGAGTAAGGTATGGGTAGTTGTAAACGGATTTGAGACGGGTACGGGTAGTTGTGAAAAATACTACTCCTTCCGTCCGCCCGAAAGAGGGCAATTTGCTTTTGTGCACATTGATTAAGGAGTATTGTTATTTAATGTGTAGTGGGTAGTTGTATTAGTGGGAGTGTGGACCCCATATTTTAGTTGTATTAGTGAGTGGGTGTAGGTTCCATGTGTGTAAAAAAGGAAATTACCCTCTTTGAAACGGACGACCAAAATGGAAAAAAGACCCTCTTTCGAGCAGACGGAGGGAGTATTAGGGTTTGGAACGGGTACGGATAATGTCTCAAATACCCGTGGGTAACCCGATTATATATATTTTTTTATAAAATTTAATACTCCCTCCGTCCCGGGTATTTTTACCCGTTTGTACGGGC
This sequence comes from Pogostemon cablin, assembly GCA_023678885.1. Taxonomy (NCBI): domain Eukaryota; kingdom Viridiplantae; phylum Streptophyta; class Magnoliopsida; order Lamiales; family Lamiaceae; genus Pogostemon; species Pogostemon cablin. Next base: position 24,201,108 of record CM043009.1, on the reverse strand, counting down.
ACGGAGATTAAGACGTTTTATTTTTTTAATATATAATGTAAGAGAAAGTAGGGATAAATTAGTAATTTAAAAAGAAAAAGTGAATAAAGTTGTTGGGAATGATGAATAAAGTGTAAAAAATTAGTTAAAGTTGTTGGGATTGTAAAAAGTAGGTAATAAAGTATTATGTATTTTTGCCAAAAATGGAATGGGTAAAAATACATGGGACACCCCAAAATGGAAAGTGGGTAAAAATACGTGGGACGAAGGGAGTATATATTATATAATTTATATATGATAAGATATTTTATATATTTAATTAATAGTTATAAATTTTATTTAATCATATTTATTAAATATTTATTTAAAATAATACAATTTATATTATATTTATTTTATAATAATAAATTAATAATAATATAATTTTTATTATTATACTTATTTAGATAATAAAAAATATAAATATATATAAAATAAATAAATATTAAACGAGTATGGGTACCCGCGGGTATTAATAAACACGGATACAGATACCATAATAAACGGTAGTTTTTTTAATTGGATACGAATACGAGTACCTCAAAATAAACGGGTACCCTACCCGTTGACATCCCTAAATGCAGCCGGTTTCATGCAATTTAGCCGTCAAATGTATTTTTTTTTTTTTTTGCGAAAATCTAAGTTTCAATGGTAAAAAATTGAGCGAAATTGAACTAAAATTAATTGTTACAATAATAAATTGATACAAAAAAAATTTTAAACAGAATTTAAAATATTAAATAGTTATGAAAAAGAACAATCATTAACTCATTTCAATTAAAATATTATCATTTCTTATCTATTTTACAATAAATATTTTGTAAGACAATGCAGGGTGCTCAAATGTATAGTATTTAATTCTAAAGGGTATTCATAGGGCAACACTTATAAATGCTTTGTTAAAAAATTAACTAATAGACAACATTATATAGCGTTGCTTGCCGTATAGCCTCTTACAACAAAATTTTTTCGTTTGTTGCATCCCCAGCAATCATTCAATTCAGCAACATATACATTAAACAAATATCAATTCAACACAATTACGGTACATTCAATACCATACATTTAAAAAATAACAATCCATGATATAAAATTTTTCCTAACATAGCAAGCATCAATATAAACCTAACTATATCGAGCTGCAAATGCAGCTTCAAAGAATGTATTCACGACCTTGAATTTCTAAATAAGTGTGACTCAAATCATAAGCTATTACCATGGGATGAGGGATATTGTAGAATATCACACTTACTGATTTTGAATTGAGAGGAATGATACAAATTCCAGACGGAAGAAGTGGTGCGCCGTCGGAGAAAGAGGCGTCTATCAAAGCAAATATGAGCTCTGTACACTTGCCAACAGCGTTCTCATCCACTCCATTGCAAACCTGAGCAATCACCACACAAACACATGTTATGTTACTACAACATAGGATAGTATTGTCAGTCTGAAACCTCAACAGTATAGCAGAATTTTTCCACTAAATCTCTATAATCAAAAACACAATTATATTGTTCAAAGATGAAGAACTTACCTGTAATAACATGGATGCCTTAGCACACATCACGACATTCCTCATCGATGGAAATCCGTTTGCATATGTTAGAATGGTTCCCATAAGTTTTCCAGGAGAAGAGTTGACATTACCGTGACACTAGGCTGAGAGATTTCTTGAGAAATCTGCCTTACTTGGCGTAAAGCCTGAACAAAAGCTGGGCCTGTACATCATAAGGCTGATGCCTCGGATATAATTCCATGTCAAAAGAATCAATCTACATGACCTTCAACTATAAATTTCTAATAAAGAGCTGGGTCTGTACTCCCTAAGGCTGATGCTTCGGATAGAATCAACAAGAGAATATTCCAAATGGAACAGCAGAAATCAAACTATGACACTCACATTTGCAGTGATATGGACTGTTTATAGGATCATTGCCTTCAACTGGGACTTGCTCAGCTCTGCATCTATACTTGCACCCTATGCATTCGAAGTACGTGCAAGATGGAGCCACCGACCCAATCAACATCCTCCACGGACTATCCTGCAACTCCCAAATCTTCTAATTTGGCACATGAGCTCTAAACCCTGTGGCATTGCCATTAGCATGTAGCTTCAAGTAAGAGAGATGCATGGATGGATTACAAAAGCAATAACATGGTAATAAAGTAAAAGAAGAAAACCTTGTAGGAGGAGGAGAGATTGTAGAAAGAATGCAAAGAAGAGAAAGTGTTGTGTGAGGCAACTTTATCAGAAAGTGTACAATCGATCTGGGAAGACCTTTACCACACCAGGTACCCTTCAAAAGTTCAATGAGAGGGAAGGGAAGTGAGTAAATACGTTCGGGCCGGGTTGAGTGGGGTGAGGAATATTATTATAGATGAGCTACCTTCGGAGTGTTTTGCTTTAAGAATGTGTCATTTTGGCAGCTAAACCAAAGCCGTGTCTGTAAGTAGCATCCAGAGCAGCTTTATTGCTGCATTGATCATAATTCCAAATAAATCTTAATTAAATTAGTAATTAAGTTACTCAATCAGTAATGCATAATTAATTCACTAGTCAGATTCATCACTCAGCTTCCTTTTTCCCATATAAACAATGTACGACTGTTGTAAGATACAACATTGATTGAGAATTAACTAATAATTTCAGTTATTAGAAGAGACAAAGAAATTATTGATCATTAATTACTTTGGTGTCAGCAGCATCTTTATCAATGGCTGCAACGAGGTTGTCTGCAGCTTGCACAACAAGTACAAAGACTACAAGTGGTAGTGGAAGAAAGAAGCTGCATTTCTTAATTTTCCTCATTTTTTCATTAACTAAGATGTGCTCTCATTTAGAAAGAAAGTGTATATTGATTCTGCAACTTCATCATACCAGACTGAAAAGTCTCATTCATCATCCAATTGTTAAATTATTCACTCATGGGAAGAACATTTATTACTGACACGTGAAAAACTGAAATATTAATCTCCATAGATAATTTATGTACCCTGAAACAACTGAAAAGTGCAAGAAGGCACTTCAGGGACAAATCAAGCCCATAGTTCTCAACAACTAAGAAAAGAATAGTTGTGTGACTGTACCAATGCAAATCAGTATGATATTTTAAATGACAATGTTCATCATAGTAGTAACCTTTACCTCTAAGTAATCCTGTCATCCCGATGTTTGTCTCTGGTGAAGCTGTAGTCAATGTGGAGATTGGATTAAACGATGATAACTGGCAAGTTAAGTAACCTACAATAAGTAGGGGAAAAACAGAAATCTTACCGAGGAAGTATCAACAAAAACTTCATTGAGCACATTGTCCTCACCACTTTCCAAGGCAAAAAACTCATCAACCCGCCTGAGCCCTCTTACCCTGTTCAGAGGATGATCATAACTCATCAGCCCATTCCTGTTCAAGAATATGCACCTTGCAACAACATAATGAATCTCCTGTTCTGTTCATAAGGAGAGCCACATAAATAAACAGAAGCAAACAATTTGTGATTTACCAGAATGAAAAGGTGAGTAGGTCCTTCCACATGATGGAGATATGGCAATGGGATCATCAGCTCACCTTAAAGACCCATCAGAAGCTGTTCCCCAGTACAGTTGGACGCTTCTATCACGATCCTGAAAATTTTAAGTGAAATCAAGGAGAGAAGATGACTAGGAGATATGTTGGAGTTATTTAAAGATTTGAAGTGGTACCCTGTTAAGAAAAAGGGTTGAAGCTCTGGAATCAAAGAGAAGGAAAGTGAACTTCCCTTAAAGCTGTTTGACGACTTGATCAGGAGGATATGGTGCAAGACCCCGAAATACTTTGTAAGCCTCCACTAATATAATCCTTCTGTCGCTTGTCTCGATAAGCCATAATGTCATCTCAGCTCACGTGTTGTACAGTGCCCCTAAAATATGCAGAATGTATCATCTATTACTATGATAGACCTGCATGCCAAAATGAGACAAGTAACACAGTTACAGGGGGGGAGAGTTGAGTCTAAGTACCATGTTAAAATTGTTAAAATCTTTTCTAATTCAGAATATGAACAGAAAACTTAGACAGAGATGATAATTTTTCATGAAAGCAGTTACATATACCATGTTAAGAGATTTACTTAGCGGCCAATAAGTGTATGCGAGCTGCTTCAACTCTTTCAGTCAACCTAAGAATCTATATGAACTACAGAGTGTAAAGAACTAACTTAAGAAGTAAACCAGTATAGTCTATTGTGCAATGCATGTAACATTTCAATTCCAATATCTATTCAAGCATATATCCCAAAAATCATAAAGTAACTTTTATGTGGTCTGTAAAGAAGTACCACTCTTAAGGCAGTTATATCCCTAAAATCTCATATAGCCAGTAACTTTTAAGAGTACCTTGCTTCATTTAGTATCGCAAGGACAAGTATTTGACGAGTTGAAAATTCCCATGCTTCTTTCTTGCCTGCCAGCTACAACCCCTGCAATTATGTCAAAAAAGGTTTGAGATTCCTTGAAGAGTTGAATGAAAATACTAATCCGAAAACATAAAGGTGTATCAGAATCACCGGAATATAATGGTGAAATTGGGAATCATTTAGTCACAAAATTGTACCTCATACGTATAAATCATACATGAAACCAACCTACACAAAACACTCATTTGTCACATTATCATAACTCCACTTATATTTTGGAATCAATTTTTTTTGCTTTCACTTTACGAAACAAAATCAAGAGGTTCGTAAGTATAGGATGAGACATACAATTTGCGGTGGGGGGAGGGAAAAGAAATTGGGGGAGAATTAAAAATAGGGAGAAAAAAACAAATTCCGCGAAAGAAGAATAATTCCTACCTGTAGCACATCTAGAATGGGCACTGCAACTGTGCGCTCCTAATCCTCATGTCGATAGTCGGTCGATAGCCGTCATGAAGGTAAATCGAGAAAGATGATTTCTATGTAAAATGGGACCCCAACGAATCTGATAGCTTCAACATTTTTTGCCGCCATTAGAGTAAAGAGGAGTTGCACATTGCTAGCGTCGCGAGGAGAGAGAGCAAATCGAAGAGAGAGAATTTTGCCCTAACTCCATTCCTAATCCTAAGAGAGAAGAGATCTCGAAACCTGTTCATTAAAATGGATGGATGAAAAATAAATCATACTATGATGGAGTAAAGTTAATTGCCAATCAATAATAAATGCGTTGGTAGATTCAGAATTCAAACTGGAGAAAAAGTCGTGTCTATGTTGATCAAGTGATGAGTCACGTGATTAAAACAGCTATGATATTCTATTCTTTATTTCTTTTTCTTTTCTTTTTTATTTATTTATTTTAGTTATGCTACTGCTACAGATGGAATAATTAGTTGTTTATAGGAGTATATATACCTTTTTTTTTTATTTCTTTTTTCCTATATAAAGTCTCCATATTAAAAAACTGCCATTAAATTAAATCTATAATTTTATAAAGAAAAGGAAAAAATAATAATACTTCCGTTTCGATTTTGCTTCTTTTTTTCCCACGTATCATTTTTTGGAATATTAAGGTTTTTTTTGGAAAATAATTAATTAAAATTTGTTTCAAATATAAAAAAGAGTTGAAAGATTAATGGAAATAATAACATTGAAAATCTTATCATATACTCCCTCCGTTCCATAAACAAATTCATACTTTCTATTTTTGTCCGTCTCATAAACAAGTTCACACACCCCCAAATAAGGAAATACACACAAATCAATAACCTCATAACACACTTTAATTTCAAAATTGTCACCCCTTTACAACTCACATAACTTACTTTATAATTTATTTATTACCTAAAAATACCAAACTACCCCAAAAAGCAATTTTTTCTTAAACTCCGTATCTACAGTAACTGTGAACTTCTTTATGAGACGGAGGGAGTAACAAATAGAAGGTGCATAATATTTAGCTTCCTATATTTTCTTTCCACTTAAATATTTGACATTATTTGAAAAGAAAAATTGAATAAAATGTTAAATTACTAATCGAAAAATATATACTCCCTCCGTCCGCTCGAAAGAGGGTCTTTTTTTCATTTTGGTCGTCCGCCCCAAAGAGGGTCATTTCCTTTTTTACATACATGGGACCCACATACACCCACTAATACAACTAAAATATGGGGTTTATACTCTCACTAATACAACTACTCACTACACATTAAATAATAATATTTCTTAATCCGCGTGCCCAAAAGTAAAATGCCCTCTTTGGGCGGACGGAGAGAGTATACAATTATCGAATAATATAAAAATACAACTCTAAAAATAAAAATAAAATAAAATAAAAAGAAAGAAGAAGACCTCTATATTAATAGTCTATGAGAAAGAATCTCTATAAGAAAGTGTCCACGAATAGAATTGCTTCAATCGCAAGAAAACAGAATATGATTGGGCTTTCTCCAATCTGTGGCTAATTGGGCTTAGGTGGAGAGTCTTATTGGGCTTTCTTGATCCAAATCACAAAGCAGCTACCAAACCCATTTTTCTCCGCCGCTCCATCCAGCCTCACGAGTGGGAGCCACTGGAAGCTCATCTGCCGCATCCATTCCAACCCGCCACCCGCCACCTGCTTCAACTCCAGTCGGCGAAAGGGTCAACCGAAAGTGAACAGGTAATTTGGTTCATGAATTTATAATAGATGCGCTTGAATCTATTTCTCTTTTAGTTCATTAATTTTCTGTTTGTATTTGAGCACAGAGGGGAGATTTAGTTCTATAATCAAAGACGGAGATTAATGAAGCGATAAAAAAAGTGATGATAGAAGGTTGAAGTCAAAGCAAAAAAATGCCATCTATGTTATCCAATGGTCTCCTGCTCTGTACTCGTATGCCTTTAATTCTCAACACTTTATTTTTACTACTTATGTTAAATATTTTACTTTTATTAAGAGGATTATATATGATATGTAGATGTGGTTTTAGATGTTTATATTATTGAATGGTGCCTTTTGGTGTTAATTGTTCTCTTGGTTTGGCTGTTGGAAACTATTGTCATTTGCCATAATAAGGATGATTCTTGAGGCATCGGCTTTCATAAAAAAAACTTAGTTAACTCATGTTGTATATAATTCTTGCCTGTCAAAAGCTCGAAGAAGAAGTTGTTTTCACCACGTTTTCAATTGCATTTTGGCTGATTATTTTTTTGCAGTTATAATTTAGATTTGCTTTATTACTAACATTAGTGATTTGACTGCATCTTTCATTGGAAAGACGACTCAAATAACAAGATATAAATAATATGTTACATTTCAACTGAAACTTTGACACTTTCACATATTTTTGTTTTTTTCACATTATGTTAACATTGTGATGGTAGATACTGTTATTGTGTCCACACAATAAGATTTATCAGAAGGGCACTCTGTTCTTGACTCCTAATATGAAATGTATTATCTGAAAACAAGTATATTGTCATTATCTAAAGAAGTAAACTGTTAAGAAAAATGAAAATTGATGAGATATCATAAATGAGGTTAATATTTTTATGCCTTTTCTGTTTTAATTCATTAACTGTCAAAGTTGAAGCTAAATGATTTCCTTAACAGTGTTGAAAAGGTTGCATTAAGATTCAACTTTACGTTTTACTATCCTCCTAACAAACTCACTCTTACATAGTTTCTTGTCTTGAATGCTAAACAAACTTTAAGTGTGTTCCACACTGGCATGATTGTTCTATTAAGACCCCAAGTGGGACACGTATAAGTAGTGCAAAGAATTTAAACCAAAAAATTTATGAATCATGGATTCCATTATTCTTTTATAGGTGTTATGCACCTTCTTAGGGTTGGGCATTATTTGCATATAGCTGGAAAGAATCATTTGTTTAAACAGTGTCACACATCGACTGGTTTGGTTTGGTGTTTACGCACTGGAGAAAAATCCAAATTTAGTAACTTGAATAACATCTGACTTGTATAGTAGACTCCACCAAGGATTTTATATCAATGCAATTACATTCTGTGGCTGCTTTTTTCTGGAAAGTATGACCTCTATGGAACTTCATTGCTAAAAACTTTTAGACCAAATTACGCAAAAATGCAGTATTTCTTTAGGTATAAATTCAGTGAAGTCTTTGATCTTGTGGTGAGATTTTATTGTAAGGCATGTGATATTATTTGCATGGATTCCTGCACTGCACCTATTTTAACTAGAGAAAGTTGCATCTTTTGTTTAGTTTTCTCTGTTAAATTGTTTGAATTCTTTTTAGAGTAAACTGGATAAATAGATCTATCAAAGAGACTCTATTTATGTAATACTTCATGTTGAATTGCTATGTTTTTTGTTTTAGTTTTCTCTGTTAAATTGTTTTAATTCTTCTTAAGAGTAAACATGAAAAAGAGATGTAACAAAGTGATATATTTTCAATTTCCAACTGATGTGCCCTATTTAACCATCATTTAAATTTAGAAATTTTCATCGTTTGTGTTTGTTTTGACTTTATTAGCATCAATAATGGTCGATGTTCTCTCAGATTGCTGATTGAGTGATGTAGCTTCTCTAACATCCTGCCTGCCTAGAGCACTCTATGCTCCCAAGCTACAAGCTAGCTTTCCCTTTCCAATAAAACTTAAAACTCCTAAAATAGTCTGGTGGCAAGTGCAAGTGCTCCCGTTCCCTTCTTTCAACTGTGAAATAATTGTTCAGCGATTCAAAATTGATATAATGTTTAATGGCAAGAATGGTATGTCTTACTTCTTTTAAAGAACATAATGAAAAGAAAAATGAGTATCTCATGGGAGTTTTTACCAAACCCTTATCACAACCTAAATTACACAATTTAGGTCCTTAATTTTCTTGGCAAATAATATCTTACTTATATATGACCTTAAGTAGACCTGTGTATTTTCTGCTATTAAATTTTAAAACTATACTTTAAGATATCCTTCAATTTCAAAGTTCAATCTTACTTCAAAGATTGATTTTGTAGTACAAATTACAAATTATGATTTTGTTAGTATAAGAACCAACTCCACCCTTCTCATCTTTGTGTTCTTCTCCATATGAAATTATAAAGGAATTATGCAAATAAGTATAAGACAGAAGGAATATAATTTTTCCTTTTATGCGGCGAAAAAAGATTTTATGGGATGAATGGAGTATGTAGAGTCAAAATACAACTGATCTGAATAAAATAAAATCTAAAATAAAATACAATCACTATGCCCACTCATGCACTCATAAACATGGGGAATAATACCTTTTAAATCGTCCCTAATCGAAATTATTTGAAATTGACTTGGCAGTTATTTGATAAAAACATTATGGAGAGTGACGTGGATAAAAACACGACACATAGACATCGGGCAGGCCTCCAACTGCCCAATGATTCAAGTTGCAATATGGGCATAAAGTTAGGTATTTATTTATAAATAAATATTTAAAAATTTGGATTAATTCGCAATTGAAAAAAAGGTTAGGATTTTTAATGTAATTAATCAAAAAACCAAGAGTTAATAAATTTTAAGTACAAAAATTAAATAACTGACCCTATCATAAATTAAGCTATATATAACCCAACATTAGGTGGAATATCATTTTGAAATAGAGTATCCAACCTATACAACATGTATTATTAATTCACTAAATATGTATATAATTTTGAGGATGAAACATTAGGTGGAATATCATTTTGAAATAGAGTATCCAACCTATACAACATGTATTATTAATTCACAAAATATGTATATAATTTTGAGGATCACTTGGGTGAGCCGTGGTCACCCAGATGCACTTTATAGATTACGTTAAATTGTGTTTGATTAAAAAATGAATAATTTAGATGTGACTAAAGCCCGTGAATTCGCGAGAATAATTTCACGTCCAATCTATTCCCAAAAGTTGTTTGGATCGTTTATTTGTTACATAACCCTCCATCGCGCTTTAAAATACTACAAGTTTTGCCATTTAGATAGTCTCTATATAAAATGCATTTTTTTAAAAAATAAAATCCACCCAAATTAATTCATCTCACTCCACATAGCATCCAAACAATACTAATATAACTATTCACTTTAAATTAAATATTATATTCTCTCCGTCCCGGACTTATGTTCACCGACACTGTAGAGACGGAGTTTAAGAAAAGTTGTTTTTTGACTAACTTTATTGACTTTTTAGGGGTATTGTGGTATTTTTAAGTAATAAATAAATTATAAAGTATGTTATGTGCGTTAGGTGAGAGTGATATTTTTGAAATTAAGATAACTTTTGAGATTGTTGGTTGATGTGAATTTACCTTTTTTGGGTGGTGAACATAAGTGTGGGACGAACGAAAACAAAAAGTGTGAATATAAGTGTGGGACGGAGGGAGTACTTCTCATCTCACTACAAAACGGAGGGGTAATATACACAACACAACAAGACTCATATTTAAATGATTTAAATGAGAGCAACTTGGGTGAAACCGATTACACCAAATGAATTGGTGAAACCTTTAATCTCCACTTCTTCCTAATTAATGTAATTAATTAATATGTGGTTCCCTTACAATTACTATTATTTTTTTAATTTTTTTAATTTTATTATATTTAAAAGACCATTATACTCTAAACTACGAGAATAAAATTACAATTATACCTTAAATCTTATAAATAAAATATAACCTAAACAGTAAGGGTGAAATTACAATTATACCCTAAACCTTAAACCCTTAGGATAAAGTATAACCTAAACCATAAGAGTGAAATTACAATTATACCATAAACCCTAAATACTAGGGGTGAAATATACCTTAAACTACAAGGGTGAAATTACGATTATACCCTAAACCCTAAAATCTAGGGGTGAAATATACCCTAAACCACAAGGGTGAAATTACAATTATACTATAAACCTTAAACTCTAAAAATTAAATATACTCTAAACTATAAATGTGAAATTATAATTATATCCTTAAAAGTAAATAAATAAATAAAAATAGAAAGAAAACCATACAAACAGCAAACTGTTAAATAAAAAATGTGAAACACACATTGAAAGTGAAGGGAGGAGGTTCCATCAATTTAATTTGATAAGAAATGAATTTGGTGGACTTTTCCTACCCGAGTCATTGCCGATTTAAATTAAAGAATATTACCCCGTCTATACATTCTTTTCAAAATAAAATATATCTTTAAAATGAACCAAAAATTATAAAATTAATACCTTTCCATCCCGAAATATACTATGAGCGAGATTAAGAAACAAATTAGAAGTATTTCTTGAATTGAAATAAAGCTCGAACCCAACAAAAGAAACAAGAAATGCTAGACTTACAACGAAAACATGGTGCATTCGAGCTACATAACCACGAAATTTTGGTCTATCATCCAACACTACAAGAATAGTTGATTTTAAATCTTGTTTACAATCTCTAGCTCACCAAATTTACAAACCTTCCAACAATCAAGATTTCAAAATCTGCACAATCTATCAACTCTCTTCATTATTTACCAACCTCTCCAGGGCTAACTCAATCCAACCTTCCAAGTTGAAAAAATCACCATCATACATCGACCTCAAAAAAAAAAAAAAAAAAAAATCCATTTACTAAATTTATGTGGAAAGATTAAAAGTTCAACAACAAAGATGGGTTCTAATTATCAGTGAGTATTTAAGAAGAAAAGAAGAATGAAAATGAAAACATACTTGAATAAATAACAAAAAATGCATAAATAACAGTTTCGAGTGTAAAGCAGATAATTTAAGCAAATACTCATCCAGCTTTGCCACCCTTTTATAAAATTTACTCCTTAATAAACCACTGCATTCATTCCTAAGTTAATAAAGAAGAAGTCGTACTTGTTTTCTTGAAGAAATGACGTTGCGCCAATGTGTCCTGTATCTGCATTGCTGATAAGCTTTCACATCCAAGAAGCTCTTGTAGTTTTGCATCGCATGAGATTGAGGTGGCTATCGAGTTTAAAGGATCCTAGTACAGCAGAACAAAGGGTACTTTGAGATGTAAAACTCAAAATTACTTTCATTGTGTATCAGTAAAAAATTTATTAACAAAATATGCAGGTAAATAAACATCCACAAGAATTAAATAAATCCTTGGATAAAACAGAAGAAAAAACAAAACTATTTACTCAATAAACCTGTATGTACTCCCACATTTTCTTCAACACTTCTTCTTGTAACATCTCTCTCTCATCAGCTCCAAAGAATTAAAAACTGGCCAGGGCTTCAAATATTATCACAACTGGATTAGTTTCATCCCTTTTACTATCTACTTCCATATCAACCTTCTGTCTTTTAGGATCTTGGGCTTCCTTTCCTTCAGGAATGTGATATAGTGTTTTTTCTTTTAAATAATAAAAAAAAGCAGGAATGAGAGATGCCAGAAGTAGAACAAATAAATTGACAGATCCTTACTTGCATCCTCAAGTGCAGTTAAACATTTACCTAGAAACTCATTCTTATTGGGCATGTCAATCGAATCAGTCTCAGATTCCAAATGACGAGCATTCTCACTCATATCTGTCATTGTTATATTCTTTGGATCTTGGCCATTACTATCCATATTGAGAGCAATCGCATTATTGTTGGTTTATATGTGCACCAACCAATCACGTTACAAAATATGGCTAGAAATGTAGAAGAGAGAGCGTACTAAATATAGTACTAACAATATTACAATAGAAATTAAAGGAGAAGAAGCAGATGATCTTCTTATACTTTTGTACAGAATATGACACTAAGAGAACTACATAACAACAATAACTCAATAGCTACTATAGAAGTAACAATAGCTACTAAAAATGGAGGAAAGGTAGAGCTGTTACTCAATTCCTTACTGGAATTGAACAGCTCATTAACTACTTAATTGGTGCTCCTAACTCTATTCCTTAAGAAGGAATAGTATAAGGTAGATCTTTACTCAATTCAATACTTGAATTGAACAGGTCAATAGCTACATTAGAGTAGAGTCCTTATTCTATTTCCTCTTATGAATCGGAAATAGTAGGACTCGAAAGAGAGAGTTAAGGTATGGCTCGTATTCTATTCCTTCAGCTGCTTCAGACAGCGTGTACTAGCCGAGTCAAGGTTGAACCTCTTCCCGTAAGAAGAAACACGCCCCGGTGACCTCTTCCCGCAAGAAGAAATACGCCCCGATAGTGCTCCGGTCTTGGCGGATCTTCCCCAAAGGTAAAATGGCTTTCCTTACCGGCGAGGCATCACCGTGGTAGTGCATCGGTCTTAGCGGATCTTCCCCAAAGGTAAAATGGCTTTCCTTTCCGACGAGGCATCACCGCAATCGCTGGAACTCCAACGAACGAAAGAAGATGGACCTGATCTTCCCCAAAGGTAAAATGGTTTTCCTTTCCGGCGAGGCATCACCGCAATCGCTGGAACTCCAACGAACGAAAGAAGATGGATCGGATCTTCCCCAAAGGTAAAATGACTTTCCTTACCGGCGAGGCATCACCGCGGTAGTGCTTCGGTTTTAGCGGATCTTCCCCAAATGTAAAATGGCTTTCCTTTCCGGCGAGGCATCACCGCAATCGCTGGAACTCCAACGAACGAAAAAAGATGGAGAATTGGATCGTTAACTAAGATGCAAATGCTTTGAGATGCAAGTGCTCGTTGATTGTGGAATGGTGAATGACCCTATTTATAGGTACACCATACCACTCAGCCATAATGGCGATTGCGACGTATTAATTGTCGTAATCCGATTTTTGAGGATTTCCCTCCCATGTGGGACAATAATTTCGTATTAATTCCCATTACGTCTCACATAACCTCTCAAGTAGATGAGTCAAATTACACTCACCCACTACACTCATTTAATTGGTGATTAATTTAACAATTAATCCTTACTAACCAATTAAATCCAATTAATTTAATTAATTAATTTAATTAATTCCTACAATTATCACTCGCATCTATCATGGTTTTTCGAAATCGGCAAAAAAGCCACTGGCTTTGGTGGAGAATGGGCGGGTGAAAGCTGTTCCACCCCCATCTGCTCTTTTCCTTCGTGAGAGAGACACGTTGAACACCCGCCTTCCTCAATTTCTTCTTTGAGTGCTTATAAAATGGGTTCAACCACCTCAATAAACGATCTAAGCTTACACCACAAGAATTGTTAGACTCATTTGCATTTTGCACAAGAATTAAGGAATACTCCCTCCGTCCCGTTTCAATGCTTACGTTTGTTGATTAAAGAGTATAGCATTTTAATAGATAGTGGGTGGAAAGATGGAGTATAATATTTAATTTAAACGGCTTACGTTTGCTTTTTGTATGTTGATTAAAGAGTATAGCATTTTAATAGATAGTGGGTGAAAAGATGGAGTATAATATTTAATTTAAAGTGGGTAGGTGTATTAGTGTTGAATGTGGGTCTCATAGTGATATATATATATATATCCCAAAATAGAAATATGTAAACATTGAAATGGAACGGATGTAGTATATTATTTTATATGAAGTGGGTAGTTGTATTAGTGAGTGTATATGCACTATATTTTAATTATATTAGTGTATGTGTCGGTCTCATGTGCGTAAAAAGTAAAATAAGATTTTAGAGGCGGATATCCAAATGAAAAAATAAGTCTCTTTTTAAAAGGATGAAGTGAGTATTAAATTTATCATTACCATGCAACCTAGGATTTTGATAACATTATAATAATATAAATCATTACAATGCAAATTAGGGCATTAATACCATTGAGAAAATGGAAACCTAGTATCTTATAAAAAGCTTTTATATATATATATATTATACACATGATATGTTATATAACAACATGTGAAACGGGTCGAAACGGGGCAATGCGGACGTTGTCAATACCGTGAACCACCCTATTCTCAAACCATTTAAGTTTGCGCTCCATCCTTGGTACGGAGATTAAGAGAAGTGATAAATTTTAGGAGGTATAATGGTATTTTTTTTATAATAAATTAATGATACAATATGTTAGGTGTATTAGGTATTTGTAATTTTTTTTGTAACTAAAATGTATGAAAAAAGTGTTGGACCTTTTACTTTTTTTTAACAAATTCTTATGTGGCAGCTCAAAACAGAAAATGTGTTATGCGAAAAAAGATGAAGGGATTGTATGTCTGCGTAAAATAGAGAGTAATCATTGAGGAAGTTGAATAATGTGATTTTTCTTTGTGGAGAGAGAAGATTTTGTGGAAGTTGAATAATGTGATTTTTCTTTTTGCGTTGAGAAAAGATTTTTCAGATGATGGAGCAAGTAAGAATCAAAATACACCTGATGATCTAAATAAAATAAAATTTTAAAATAAAATACAATCACTATGCTCCAACGAGACATACTAGTTAAATCCTTCATCGTCACTATCCTCCCATAACTCATAAAGCACCTTCTCCTCATCAGCACCCCAATCAACTTGGCCATCAGGCTTAAGCAGGCACTCCATCACTCTATAATTTGACATCTGACACGCCATTGAAAGGAAGGTCTCCGGAACAGAGTTGCGCTTCTTTGCAACAATAGTTAATAACCACATCAAGTTTTCTAGGTACTTAACAACATTCTCAATTTTCACCGGTTCGTAAGCTTCACCTGTCTGTAAACAAAATATAATTCATACTCAACAGATGATATAAGAGCAAAAATTGTTAAGCTTAATTTTTAGACTAACATGCTCCTACCATCACGTTGTCTGCAGTTTGATTCCAAATGGTAATAAATTGCTCCTGATTCATAAAATTCCCACATCAGCCAGCCTGGGCTTGGAGAAAAACAGCAGCAGTCTTTGTGATTGTAGTATCAACTATCAAGACAAATGAAGACAGAAGGGAGCTTTGAGAAACATGTGATGTATGTCGATGGGGAATGTCTTAAAATTCAAAAGGTGTTGGAGTCTAGCGGAGGGTGGTCATGTTAAGCCCAATCATGATTATGTTAAGAAGTTATGATGATAAGATGGAAGATATTCGAAAGTAGAAAAGATGTGGTGATCTTTGAGTGAAAGTTATAGTTAAATTATTTGCAAATCAAAACAGTTGAGTGCAAGGGTCTTGATAAATAGTTGACGAGTAAAAGTTGATTAGGCAGAAGGTGGAAGTGAATAGGAGATGAGGAGAAAGGAGTTATGATATTTCAAAGGTTGATGATGGGATGAGAGGAAGAGAAGTTGGTGATGTAGTGTGTGGAGATCAACAAGTAGGAATGTTTGGACAGCTGCAGTATCCATATAAGAGAGTCTCCAAGTTATATTGATGGGTGGGGTGAACACATAACATGTTATACCAACACCAACACCAACACCAGAAACTCAAGGAGCAAAAAGCCACAAATTTATGAAATCAGGAAGTTGAGATTTATTCTAGAGAGCATTCAATTCGTAGCAAAAGAATGAAATTGAAAACTGTAATTCAACAAAAATATATCAGGCAAACTCAAGAATAGGCAGATAAAAAACTAGAAATCCAAGAGAAAATAAAAAAACTAGAAACAAGATTTATAATGAGTGTAAGAAAATATCTTTCCCTTTTTTAAATTCTTTTATCAATGAATTCTTATTAATTATAATCATTATTATTATATATTTAAAATTAAAACTAAATCCTAAAAATAAATATTAAACAAATATACATAAAATCCTGAGGTAAAATATACATAAACCATAAAACTAAACACTTAGAATGAAATATACCATAACTAAATTATAATTATCTTTTAAAATTAATATTAAACTAAAAAATAATTACTCCCTCTCTTTCATAAATAAATTTACACTTTCTATTTTTGTCATAAATAATTTACACTTTCATTTTTGTCCATACCATAAACAAATTCACATCCTCAAATAAGTAAATATACACATATCAATAATCTCACAAAACACTTTCATTTCAAAATTGACACCCTTTTACAATTTACATAACTTACTTAATTTATAATTTATTTAGGAGAGACTCTCTTGTAAGATGAGTTATTTATGAGACGGGCCGACACATCATTAAAGTATACTTATTTCATTGATAAAATATGTTTATTCATAGTTAAAGTATGTCAATAATAAATCGAATCATAACACGCTAAAATCATATTTTAATGCATGATCCAGCATACTTTATAAACCATACTTTAACAACCATTAAACATACTTTAACTAAATAAAAGACATACAATAACACGTCTCACAAACCGTCTCACATATATAGCGTCTCACAAGCCGAAGGCATGAACAGTGTGTATCAAGGTAACCCAAAACAAGAATGTTGAACTGTGGTAAGATATATATTTAAGTACATGAAAATGACTAGAAATTATATGTGGACTTACCGGACAGCTTCACTGTCTCTTGTGGGTTACATAAATTCGGATTTTTCAAATCAGATAGGGACGGTGCTGCGTCTTCTTTGGATCATCTGCTCATCACAAATATTAATTACTCTATAATCACATGTTATCTTTATTTATTACTTAAAAATACCAAATTATTCCTATAAAAGTAAAGTAAAGAAACAATTTTTTCTTAAACTTCGTATCTACCGTAATCGTAAACTTCTTTTCAAAAGAAACAGCCTAGTTGACATGTAATCGAATTGGCTTCGTAAGAGCAGCAAACGTTGCAAGTACTGAATGTCACATTATCTAAAGGTCCGAGTAGATTTCGAAGATAAAGAATACCAGAATTCAAGAAACATATAATTTAACTCTTCAATACTAAATACAGCAAAGCTTAAAAATTGTGACTAAATCAATAACTACACTCAACTTCTAATTCCCAAGATTTTAGATTTAGCAAAAGGAAAAAAAAAATCCACTAAATCTAAGCTTCAAATTAGCTAGTGAATTATTTTTAAACAACAGTGAAAACATACTGAAGGTTATTATTTATCAGTGTCTCCCCCTTCCCAAAAATAAATGAAATTAGCAGCCACCCCAATTTGGAAAAACAGTGAAATGGCAATTAAACTAGCTCTAAGTTGACCACATAATCACTCCACTCATGCACCCAAATTCACAACTAAGCAAGTCCACGATTTTAAGTAAAAGAAATCCAGCATTTTCTTAATACAAATAAAAATAATTTAAAAAAGAAAGAAAGCAAAAGGAGTGAAGTAAGGGGGCTCACAAAGGGCAGCCATGGTTAAAGAAGAAAGCAGCATTTGGATAAAAAGTAGAGAAAGTAGTAAGAGAGGAAAAAATGTTGGGGGTGCCATGGAAGAAGAGTGGGCCCAGAATGAGCTTTGTGGTGAAGCTTCCGCAGACCGTGGTGCATCCACACTGCATTCCTCTTCTATCATCGCCACCAGCTTCGCCATCGCGTTGGTAGGCATTAACGTTCTGTGATAAACAATAGATCTCTTTACAATCTTATTCATTCTGAAGTTATTTTCTGTCAACAAAGAATAAAAGAAATGAACACAAGTTCATAAACAACTCCACATCTTTAAAGCACCCTATTCTCAGAACAGGGCAGGTCAGGTCTGCCCCAAAAATAATACTCATTCCGTCCCATTTAAGTCTGTGCCCCCCATCCCGACACTTAAGTCTATGCCCCCCATCCCGACACGGAAATTAAGAAAAGTAATAACATTGAGGGGTATAATGATATTTTTTATAATAAACAGTAAATGATAAAGTGTGGTAGGTGTGTTGATTAGGAGTGGTTTTTATAAATAAAATATATGGGAGAAGATTATTGTATTTAACCTTTTGTTTTGTAGGTGAGTGCAAACTTTTATGATACACTCAAAACATAAAGCGTGTCATGTTAAAGAGATTGAGGGAGTAAACGCATGCGAGTAAATAGTATGAGGAAGTCGAATAATGTTACTTTTCCTTTTATATGGTGAGAAGTGTTTTGTAAGACGAACAAAAGAAAATAGAGTAAAAGATTTTGTGGGATGAATGGAGTATTCAGGAGTTAAACTAGTACATCTGATAATCTGAATAAAATAAAATATAAAATAAAATACAATCACTATACCCACTCATAAAGATAGAGGGGATAATACCATTTAAATCGTCCCTAATTGAAATTAATTTGAAATTGACATGGCAGTTATTTGATTAAAACATTAAAATACGGAACATGGCGTTCTAAGATTTATTAGACCACATGCTCCAACGAGACATACTAGTTAAATCCTTCATCATCAGTATCCTCATCCTCGTTAAATCCTTCATCATCAGTATCCTCATCCTCAATATCACCCCTATTCCAGAAATCATATGTGGAAAGCACCTTATCCTCATTAGCACCCCAATCAGCTTCGCCATCAGGCTTAAGTATGCACTCCATCACTTCTTCGTTCTCAGGCATCTGACACACCATTGAAAGGAAGGTCTCTGGAACAGAGTTGGGCTTCTTTGCAACAAAAGTTAATAACCACATCAAGCTCAAGGAGACATCAACAACATTCTCAAATTTCACCAGTTCGTAAGCTTCGCCTGTCTGAAAACAAAATATAATTCATACTCAACAGATGATACAAAATTGTTAAGCTTAACAATATCTATTATCCGGTGTTATCTTATGTTTCAATAATTCCTAGGATTAATAATTTTCAGACTAACATGCTCCTACCATCATGTTGTCTGCAGTTTGATTCCAAATGATAATAACAGTCAGTCTTTTTTTCTTTTTTTTTCTAATATCAGTCTTCTTTCCCAAATTGCTCCTGATTCACAACATTCCCACATCAGCCAGACTGGGCTTGGAGAAAAACAGCAGTCTTTGTATTTGTAGTATCAACCATCAAGTCAAGACAAATGAAGACAGAAGGGAGCTTTGAGAAACCTGCGATGTATGTTGATGGGGAATATCTTAAGATTCAAAAGGTGTTGCAGTCTACTGGAAGGTGGTTATGTTAAGAACTTATGACGATAAGATGGAAGATATTCTATAGTGGAAAAGATGTGGTGATCTTTGAGTGAAAGTTATAATTAAATTATTCGCGAATAAGGATAGTTATCGGTGTTGTGCAAGGCTCTTGATAAATAGTTGATGAGTAAAAGTTGATTAGGCACAAGGTGGAAGTGAACACATAACATGTTATATTGATGGAGGGATGAACACATAACATGTTATACCAATGATAATACCAAGAGCATAAACTCAAGATTTTTTAGGTCACAGGAGCAAAAAGTCACAAATTTATGAAATCAGAAAGTTGAGATTTATTCTAGGGAGCATTCAATTTGTAGCAAAAGAAAGAAATTGAAAACCGTAATTCAACAAAATTATATCAAATGAATAGGCAGGGCAGATAAAAAATTAGAAATCCAAGAGAAAATCGAAAAACCTACCTAAATCTAAATTAAAGAGGGACGAAACAACTGAAACAATATTTATAATGAGTGTAAGGAAATGCAGCACCTTTTGGGAGATATGATTAAGAGTTGAATCCA
Organism: Pogostemon cablin; assembly: GCA_023678885.1. Taxonomy (NCBI): domain Eukaryota; kingdom Viridiplantae; phylum Streptophyta; class Magnoliopsida; order Lamiales; family Lamiaceae; genus Pogostemon; species Pogostemon cablin. The sequence continues at coordinate 24,180,764 of CM043009.1, read as the reverse complement.
TTGCTTCTTTCAAACATCTGGAGCGATCTCGTTCAGATTTCGTAAGGAGAGTCGTGTAATGGAAAGCGGTGTGTCACACCGTAACCCTGAAGGGTTCAATTAACAATCAAATAACAAAAATAAGATTGGAATAATGAGAAATTGAGGACATACATTACATACCCTGGTAGTACACACTTGATGAAGAAACTTCTTCGCGATGAGGAGTTCCTTCCTCATCCTCTCAACTTGTACGGGCCGCTTGTACAAGTTGAACCATTCTACTTCGTTCCCTTCGTCCTCCCAAGGAAACTTAACATCAACATAGCCTCTAATCAAGTATTCATATTGCGGAGATGTTCGCAATGGTGGCCATTCCTTTTCCATCACAGATAGAGAAGACAGAGGGGGTAATCTTTTCTGAAAGATGAATTGAGCTTGAGAACCAAACCTAACACTAACCCCCAAAATCGATGCCGATGCTATATATATACACACACCAGTAATGATAAAAAATTAAAGATTACCCATTAAACTCAATCCCTAACAAAAATATATACACACATAGATTTGTATATAATAAGTATTCGCACTAAACTCAATCTCTAACAAAAATATTTACACTCATATAATACCCATAGGAATCTTCTCAAAAATCTCATATGAATAGATAATTTAGATATTAGATCCTCAAAAATCTCATATGAGAAATAGATTTGTATATATAACTTGTACGGGCCGCTTGTACAAGTCGAACCAGTCACCTTCCTTCCCTTCGTCCTCCCAAGGATACTTACCATCAACAAGGCCTCTAATCACACAGGTTTTATATTGCGGACATGTTCGCAATGGTGGCCATTCCTTTTCCATCACAGATACAGAGAGAGAGGGGTAATCTTTTCGGAAAGATGAATTGAGATTGAGAACCAAACCTAACCCTAACCCCCAAAATCGATACCGATGCTATGAATATATATATATATATATATATATATAAACTTAAAAGAAAATATGGATATATTGGGGTTGGGCCTGTCATTGGACTATATAATATATTGGCCCACTTGTCATTTTTTTTTGGGTAATCACATTCAATTAAGAGTTGATATTGGGTGCACCCGGTGCAAGAATGCACCCATATGTGTAAAACTTTTTATTCTATTTTGTATACATATTATTCTATTTTGTATACATATTTCTTAATAATTGTATACTTTTTTCACACACAGTTTTTCATTAAAATAACTCGCATCGATATGTGTATAAATTTTTATTCAATAGTGTATATATATTCTTTAATAGTTGTAAATTTTTTACACTCAAATTTTCATTAAAAAAACTAACAAATAGTAAATTGTACTCCCTCCGTCCCGTTTCAATGTTTACGTTTCTATTTTGCGCGTCTCATTTCAATGTTTACGTTTTCCTTTTTGGAATATGGGACCCACCTAAAACAATTAATATATCATCCAACATTAATACACCTATCCACTTTACATTAAATATTACTCCCTCCGTCCCAACTTCAACTTCACACTTTCCGTTTTGGTCCGTCCCAAATTCAACTTCACACTTCCATAAAAGGAAAAAGCAACAAACTAATATCCCTCTAACATACTTTAATTTCAAATTTGTCATCACCTTTTTTACACACATAACATACTTTATCATTTATTTATTACCCAAAAATACCATACTACCCTCAAAAGTAAGTCAAAAAGTGACTTTTCTTAAACTCCGTATCTACAGTAAACGTGAACTTGAATTTGGGACGGAGGGAGTATATCTTTCCACCCACTATCTATTAAAATATTATACTCATTCATCAATGTGTAAAAAGTAAACGTAAACATTGAAACGGTTCATAATTGTATATATGTGTTTTATTCATAATTGTATACGTTTTTTAAAATGGGTGCACCCCAGGATAGTGTTCACCTGGGTGCATAGTATAATTAGCCTTCAATCAAATTAATTGCGAAAGCTTATGCGGTAGATTTATTAACCGAATCGAATAACTTCAATTAACCGAAAAAATTAAATTATACTAACAACTATACTAATAAGCATATACAGTATATACCAATAATTCCCTGTACGAGAATAAAAAATTACAGTGGTATTATTATATGTATGAAGAAGGTTATTGTTTTAATTTTTTTACATTTTTAGAAAGATGCTAATTTTTATGGTAAAATTAAAAATAGAAAGCACAAATTATTATGATACAAGCAAGTATTTTTTAAAGTAAAAAACTTGTGTGTGGTCTGGGCGCACGGGAGCACTTTCTGTGTGCCTTTAGAATTTTGTGTTAAATTATATACTGTCACGACCCACTTTTCATAACTTATAATTCTTATAAATATCATCATCATAAAATTTGCACATTATTTTTTTTTTCACATAATATATATTATCCAAACGGCAATACCAGTTCAACATACATAACTGGTTACTGACACCACTTCAATCCACACCAACAGTTGACAATATATATTTTTTTTTATATTACATAATAAAATATCAGCGGAAACAAAATAAACACACGGTCTAGCCCAACAGGTCGTCATCTATGTACATCCACTCGAAACCTTGTAGGAGCTCCACAGCTTTCACAGTACACCACCCACATACTCAAATATTATCAGGCTCACCTACAATGCATAAACTGGTGAGACAAAAATCTCAGTAAGTAGAAATCATGCATGACAATGCATGAAAGTGCACTTATTTCCTAATCTACTAATTTGTCTCTTTTATTTAGAAAATTGTTCACGTTGCGGGATCCCCACGACACACTTATGATATGCACCCCAAATGAGCTCAATGGGGACGATTTTTCCGAACCCCGACAATAGTGACGAGAACGATTTTTCCGAACTCTGACAAAGTGGTGGGGACGATTTTTTCGAACCCCTGACAAAAATGTCGGGAACGATTTTTTCCGAACCCTGACAGAGATGCATATATAGTGGCCGCACACACCATTAATATCTTATTAATTTTTTTTTAGGGAAAATACTTTTCATGATATGCATGGTATGCAACCAGTACAATTAAATATACATCATAAATCATTTATGACATCAATATCAACATTTAATTATAAATAAATAACAACTTAATTTAATTCACACAAATCCACATCACCTTGGATCACACGGATCTCTTATAATAACAACTCCATCTTGGATCACACAGATCCTTATAACCAACATCTTCTCAAGTCATACGGATATATTTTTAACAGTTCCCAATCACACAGATATATATATAATACAATAATATTATTTCAAATTACATAAATCCACAACTTTTATAATCAATTAATCCCAAATAATTCATAACATAATTAAACTAATCACAAATAATTCACAACATAATTATCACATATTAATCACAAATAATTTACACACAACATATTTATGCATTGTAGTTGGACTTCTACTTACTTGGACTCCGACAATAGTAACACTATAGATCCGTAAAGATCCGAAATTAATTCCTTCCTTCCCGCTCCAACACACTTCTTCCCTCAAAAAATTTTTTTTTTCCTCGAATAAAAATTTTGGGGTGTGAGGTAACCACCTCCCCACACCTATTTATAAGGAAAGGAAATGAAAATGAATTGCCAACACTTAACATCACTACAGCCACCACTTTTGACTAAATTTTTTTTTTTTTTTAATAATCAAAATTTCGGCTGCATTGCCATTTTTTCAATTTTGGCTGCTAAGCCACATCAAATCAGCCCCTTTTTGACTTTTTTTTAATATTATTATATATTATATTATTATTATAAAAATACGTGTGATACTTAATAATTAAGAAAAGTGTATTTATACACATAAAATAATTTACTCTTATATCCAAATTAATACACGTAAATATTTATGCACACATATATTCACATATTGTCACCATTATTATCACATATGTCTCAATTAGAATATAAAGATAAATAAAATTGAGAAACAAATGTCACATAATTATAAAATACACATAATACAAATTAAATTATATAAACACACTAGTAGTGAGAAACTTGGGTATTACATTATTCCCTTCTTATAAAAATTTCGTCCTCGAAATTTACTTACCTGGAGAGATCTGGATATTTAGCAATCATCTCATCCTCTCTTTCCCAAGTAGCCTCCTCAACTAGTTGATTCCTCCATAATACTTTTACTAATGGTATTTCTTTATTTCTGAGCTTCTTCACATCTCGCCACAAGATCTCAACTGGTACTTCCTCATAACTCAAATCTTCTTTCAACTCAACTGGTTCCTGCCTGAGAACATGAGATGGATTTGGAACATACTTCCTCAATATAGACACATGAAACACGTCATGTACTCTAGACATTGATGCTGGTAACTCCAACTTATAGGCAACACTGCCAACTCTCGTAATGATAGTGAACGGACCAACATATCTTGGACTGAGTTTCCCTTTCCTTCCAAATCGCATTATCCCCTTCATTGGAGATACTTTCAGAAAATACCTGATCACCCACTTCAAATTTCAATTCTCTCCTCCGTTTGTCTGCATAACTCTTTTGCCGATCTTGAGCAACTTTCATCTTCTCTCGTATACGGGTAACAGCTTCTGACATTTCACGAATCAAGTCTGGACCCAAAAGTTTTCTCTCTCCAACTTCATCCCAATATACTGGAGATCTACACTTTCTCCCATACAATGCTTCATATGGAGCCATCCCGATGGTAGACTGATAACTGTTATTGTACGAGAACTCTATCAAAGGCAAAAATTTACTCCACTGACCTTGAAAATCCAACACACACGCTCTGAGCATATCCTCCAAGATTTGTATTGTACGCTCTGATTGACCATCTGTCTGTGGATGGAATGCTGTACTAAAAGATAATTGTGTCCCCAACGCCTTATGTAAACTCTTCCAGAAAGCAGACAAGAATCTCGTATCTCTGTCTGACACAATGGTAAGTGGTACTCCATGGAGTCTGACAATCTCTTGTATATATAGTTGGGCATAACGATCCATGGAATACGTAGAGTTAATAGGAAGAAAATGAGCTGACTTAGTCAATCGATCTACAATAACCCAAATAGCATTGTGACCTTTCATCGTTTTCGGTAGTCCGATGACAAAATCCATAGTAATATTCTCCCACTTCCATTCTGGAATAAATAGAGGCTGCAAAGTTCCTGCTGGTCTCTGATGCTCGGCTTTGATTTGCTGACAAGTCAGACATTGCTCTACATATCGAGCAACATCTCTCTTTATCCCTGGCCACCAATAATATAACTTCAAATCTCCATACATCTTAGTAGCTCCTGGATGTACAGAGTATGGTGTTGAATGAGCTTCCGCCATCACTTCTTTTCGAATGTCATCTACTTCAGGTAGACATAATCGACCTCCATAATGAATCACACCATCTTCTCCTAATTGGAAGTCAGAAGACTTTCCAGAGCTGATATCATTCTTTATCTTGTCAAACAACTTATCCTCCTGTTGGCTCTGTCGAATCTTATCCATCAAAGTTGGTCGAAGTGTCAGAGCTGCCATCCTTGCTTCCAACGATCCTTCCTGAATGATCTCCACACCCATCTTTTGCAAATCAAGCAACTCTGGTTTCTGATTTATGGTCATAGCAGCTACACTCTGTATTGTCTTTCGGTTCAATGCATCAGCAACCACATTGGCTTTTCCGGGATGATAATTGATAACACAGTCGTAATCCTTTACCAATTCCAACCATCTTCTTTGCCTCATATTCAACTCTTTCTGAGTGAAAAAGTACTTCAAACTCTTATGATCAGTATAGATTTCACAACGTTCCCCATACAGATAATGCCTCCAAATCTTGAGTGCAAACACCACTGCGGCTAACTCTAAATCATGAGTTGGGTAATTCTTCTCATACTCTCTTAACTGTCTGGATGCATAAGCTATCACTTTCCCATTCTGCATCAATACACATCCAAGACCATTCTTTGAAGCATCACTATAAACCTTGAAGTTTCCTGTCTCCATAGGAATAGTTAAAATAGGTGCTGATGTCAATCGTTTCTTTAATTCTTGAAAACTTTGCTCACATGACTCCGTCCATGTGAACTTCACATTCTTCCTAGTCAACTGCGTTAATGATGAAGCAATCTTGGAGAATCCTTCAACAAACCTTCGATAATATCCAGCCAATCCAAGAAAGCTACGAACCTCAATAAGATTTGAGGGTTGTGGCCAATCATGGATTGCTTTTACTTTACTTGGATCTACCGAAATTCCTTCTCCCGATACCACGTGACCCAAGAAAACAACTCGATCCAACCAAAATTCACACTTTTTAAACTTCGCATACAATTGCTTCTCCTTCAAAATCTCTAACACCTTTCTTAAGTGTAGAGCATGATCCTCCTTATTCTTAGAGTAAATCAGAATATCATCGATAAACACAATCACAAATTTATCAAGAAATTCCTGAAATACTCTATTCATCAAATCCATAAATGCTGCCGGAGCATTTGTCAAACCAAACGACATCACCAAAAATTCATAATGCCCATACCTTGTACTAAATGCAGTCTTCGGAATATCCTCCTCCCTAATCTTCAACTGATGATACCCCGACCGCAAATCAATCTTAGAAAAGATAGATGCACCCTGTAACTGATCAAACAGATCATCAATGCGAGGCAATGGATATTTATTCTTCACCGTAACTTTATTGAGATCCCGATAATCAATGCACATCCTCAATGTGCCATCATTTTTTCGAACAAACAGAACTGGTGCTCCCCAAGGGGAGAAACTAGATTGGATGAATCCTTTGTCTAGCAACTCTTGTAACTGTATCTTCAATTCCTTCAGTTCAGCTGGTGCCATTCTGTATGGCGCTTTAGATATAGGAGCAGTTCCTGGTTGTAACTCAATAACAAACTCTATTTCCCGGTCTGGTGGCAAACCTGGAAGATCATCTGGAAATACCTCCAAATATTCCCGAACTACTGGTACATTATCAAGATCTGGACATTGCTGCCTTTCAACATTCATTACACTCACCAGATACCCCTCACAACCACTTTCCAACAACCGTTGTGCTTTTGTTGTTGATATCATAGGAAATCTGAAAATTTTCTTGATCCCAACAAAAGTAAATGGTTCTCCCTTCAATGGCTGGAAAGTAATACTCTTCTTCTGACAATCTATTGTCGCACCGTACTTTGACAGCCAATCCATACCCAATATAATATCATAATCATTCATATTTAACACAATTAAGTCAGCGAGAAGTTGTTTTCCTTCAATAGGAATAACACAACCTCGAAGAAGTTGATTAGTTTGCTTTGATTCACCAGAAGGTATCATCACCTCATAATTAGCTTCTATTAAGTTAGATGTTCCACCCAACTTCCTCACATACTCAGTGGATACAAATGAATGTGTTGCTCCAGAATCAAATAGCACATAGGTAGAAATACCAAAAATAAAAATCTTACCAGCGATAACTGAGGGATTCGCTTCTGCCTCCTCCCGCGTCAAAGTGTATACTCTTGCTGGAACTCTCACCTGTTGCCCTTGTTTCCCTTTCTTAGGACAAGTAATACTCATATGTCCTTTCTCTCCACATGTGTAACATGTTCTCGGAGGCATGTGACACTCTCCACCATGTGGTCTAAAACAATTTGGACACATCGGTAGAGGCGGCGCCTGTGGCATTTTCCCTTGATCGAACCTGGAACGCTTATTTGGTTCTCCTTGTCCTTGTCCTTGCTCCACTTGAAAATTTGATTTCGGCCTCTGAAATGGCATCGGCCTCTTATCATTTCTCCCAAACTGCTGCACCGATTTCTGTTGAAATTGACGTCTGACAGCTTGCGCTTGTCTGATCCTCATCTCTGCTTGTTCAGCAATCTGGGCCCTTTCTGCCACTTGTGAGTATGTTGCTCCATGCAGTCCCGCCATACTCACATCTCTGAAAAGCTCAGGCCTTAAGCCTTCCACGAATCTTTCCACTTTTAATGCCTCCGTACTCACCATATGTTCTGCAAACCTTGACAACAGTTCAAACTTACGAAGGTAATCTGTGACTGTCATGCCACCTTGCCTCAACTGTATGAACTCGTTCATCTTCATGGCTCTCACTGGTGCCGTAAAGTACTTGTTTCTGAAAAGTTCCTTGAACCTTTCCCATGTCATATTCGTGACATCCTCGATACTTTTAATCGTATCCCACCAGTGGCCTGCACTTCCTCGTAACATGAAAGAAGCACACAGCACTCTGTCTCCCTCTAGAATTCTACTGTATTGAAACATGTTTTCCACCGTGCGTAACCAATCCTCTGCATCTGTGGGGTCTGCTGCGTCCTCAAATATTGGAGGGCTCAGCTTTCGAAACCTTTCACAAACCATTTCCACACGTTCTACTTGACGTTGATTGTGATTAACATTAACCTCTGGCTGTCCACCCATATCTCTCTGTTGAATTAGTTGTTGTATCTGTTGGGACTGGCGCTCTACCAGTTCCATCAGGCTAGTAATCATCGCATCACTATTATTTCCTTCAGTAGGTGTTATTTGCTCAGCAACTCTATCACTTTCAGAACTTTCACCCATAATTCTTTCCATTTTGTCTACCAACTACAAGTCCTACATCACATGGCCAATATAATTTATAAAATATATAACAACACAGAAGGAAAATAACACTTACACGCAAAGCTGCTCTCCCAAGGAATGAGTTCATGTACATAGATAGTCTGCAGGACCCAAACCGTGCTCTGATACCACTCTGTCACGACCCACTTTTCATAACTTATAATTCTTATAAATATCATCATCATAAAATTTGCACATTATTTTTTTTTACATAATATATATTATCCAAACGGACATACCAGTTCAACATACATAACTGGTTACTGACACCACTTCAATCCACACCAACAGTTGACAATATATATATATTTTTTTATATTACATAATAAAATATCAGCGGAAACAAAATAAACACACGGTCTAGCCCAACAGGTCGTCATCTATGTACATCCACTCGAAACCTTGTAGGAGCTCCACAGCTTTCACAGTACACCACCCACATACTCAAATATTATCAGGCTCACCTACAATGCATAAACTGGTGAGACAAAAATCTCAGTAAGTAGAAATCATGCATGACAATGCATGAAAGTGCACTTATTTCCTAATCTACTAATTTGTCTCTTTTATTTAGAAAACTGTTCACGTTGCGGGATCCCCACGACACACTTATGATATGCACCCCAAATGAGCTCAATGGGGACGATTTTTCCGAACCCCGACAATAGTGACGAGAACGATTTTTCCAAACTCTGACAAAGTGGTGGGGACGATTTTTCCGAACCCCTGACAAAAATGTCGGGAACGATTTTTTCCGAACCCTGACAGAGATGCATATATAGTGGCCGCACACACCATTAATATCTTATTAATTTTTTTTTAGGGAAAACACTTTTCATGATATGCATGGTATGCAACCAGTACAATTAAATATACATCATAAATCATTTATGACATCAATATCAACATTTAATTATAAATAAATAACAACTTAATTTAATTCACACAAATCCACATCACCTTGGATTACACGGATCTCTTATAATAACAACTCCATCTTGGATCACACAGATCCTTATAACCAACATCTTCTCAAGTCATACGGATATATTTTTAACAGTTCTCAATCACACAGATATATATAATACAATAATATTATTTCAAATTACATAAATCCACAACTTTTATAATCAATTAATCCCAAATAATTCATAACATAATTAAACTAATCACAAATAATTCACAGCATAATTATCACATATTAATCACAAATAATTTACACACAACATATTTATGCATTGTAGTTGGACTTCTACTTACTTGGACTCCGACAATAGTAACACTATAGATCCGTAAAGATCCGAAATTAATTCCTTCCTTCCCGCTCCAACACACTTCTTCCCTCAAAAATTTTTTTTTTCTCGAATAAAAATTTTGGGGTGTGAGGTAACCACCTCCCCACACCTATTTATAAGGAAAGGAAATGAAAATGAATTGCCAACACTTAACATCACTGCAGCCACCACTTTTGACTAAATTTTTTTTTTTTTTAATAATCAAAATTTCGGCTGCATTGCCATTTTTTCAATTTTGGCTACTAAGCCACATCAAATCAGCCCCTTTTTGACTTTTTTTTAATATTATTATATATTATATTATTATTATAAAAATACGTGTGATACTTAATAATTAAGAAAAGTGTATTTATACACATAAAATAATTTACTCTTATATCCAAATTAATACACGTAAATATTTATGCACACATATATTCACATATTGTCACCATTATTATCACATATGTCTCAATTAGAATATAAAGATAAATAAAATTGAGAAACAAATGTCACATAATTATAAAATACACATAATACAAATTAAATTATATAAACACACTAGTAGTGAGAAACTTGGGTATTACATATACTCCACTCTTTAGTATAAAGATATGTACTTTTTATTTTCTGAAAAAAAATAAAAAAATATTAATGAAAAGTGTATACCCTTTATAACAAAATGGTGTATATTATTAATTAAAGTGTATACTCTTTAGAACAAAATAATACACTCTTATCTATAATAATAAATTTTAAAGGCGCATGGTGTCCACCAGGTCGTACGCAACCTCACTCATTAAAAAATGTTAACCATTTTCCGGATACCCCACCACCTTTGACCTCAACTGTCCAATTTTTTAAATTTTATGATTAATATTTTATTTTAATTTAAAAATGAATATTTTTCTTTCAGTTCATCAAATGTGAAAAAAAAGTAGGATGAGAGTTTTGAAATATCTGAAAACTATTTTTAGCTTTCAAACAAAAAGTCACTAATTACTCACTATTTTCATATGCTATACATGTAGGATTACTCTTTTTAGTCTCATTTAAGATGGCTACTTCTCTTCTGACCTAAATATTGATCATTTTTAGGAAGTAATTAAAAACAGTGTCATCAAGTTTAACGATATTGTTTATTGCCCCAAATATAAGAGTAACTCTTTTAATACCCAAAATGACGGATTTAACTTTTATTCGAAAATAATTCGTGTAAAATAATGTATTCGTGTAACATTTTCGTGTCAAATAATGAGTTGAGTTTTTTTTTTAATTTAACACGAATTGTTTTAATTTTTTACACGAAATTTCACACGAATTTTTGATTGACTCTTTTTAGTTTTTTTTTTAAATAATACAAAAAAATTTTGTTATTTTTTACACGATGGTTGTCATTTTTTACACGAAATTTCACACGAAATTGATTGACTCTTTTTAGTTTTTTTTAAAAAAAAATTAACACCCATAAAATCCATCCCCCATACATCAAACACTTCAACTTCAAAGATGTTCCTCATAGGCATCTCATCACGTTGCCCTATACTTCCAATCATTTGGCACCTATCACATCCCTTGATTTACTCCTTACAATCTTTGAACAAAGTTGGTCAAAATAACCCCGATTGTAGGATCTTTGCTCCCGTCTTTTGAAATTCGAAATGTCCTCCACAAGGTGAATTATGGCACATCTCTATTATACTTAACTTCTCCTCCTCCCGTCTTTTGTTATTTTTTACGCGATGGCTGTCATTTTTTACACGAAATTTCACACGATTTTTGATTGCCTCTTTTTAGTTAAAAAAAAAATTAACACGAAATATTTTTGTTATTTTTACACGATAGATGTCATTTTTACACGAATTTTGCACACGAAGTATTGATTGACTTTTTTAGTTTTTTTTTTATTTAACACGATTTTGTTGTAATTTTTTACACGATTTTTTGTAATTTTACACAAAATTGCTAACGAACTACACGAATTGATTTTTTTGTTTTTTTTACACTAAAATAATGCATTCATGTCAAAATAACGCATTCGTTCAAAAAAATTAGAGTAATATTTTTTAATGATTTTTCAAGTAATAATAGTTTTACTCGAACACTTTACTCGAATATATTACTCGAAAATTCGTGTAAAGTGTATTTTGGTCAACTCAGGTATAAAAAGATATAGTGTTAAAGTTAGGATATAGTATCCCCATTTTAGAGGTATTATTGTGGGATGGAGGTACAAATAGTTATGTTTATTTTTTTTTTTTTATGAAAATTAAGAAATATAATATTCCAATAGGTAGTGAATTGAGATATACTCCCTCAGTCCCCTTCAAAGGGAGTATTTTTTCATTTTAGGCTATGGAGCCCATATTTTCACTAATACAACTACTAACTACACATTAAATAATAATACTTCTTAATCCACTTGCAAAAAACAAAAATTCTCTTTGGGTGGAATGGAGAGAGTATAATATTTTAATATAAAGTGAGTAGTTATATTAGTGTTGGCTGTGAACCATAAGATTATTGTATTTTGTTTGAGTACCATATATCAAAAAAGAAAAATGAAAATATTAAAATGAGACGCCCAAACTGAAAGTATATTACGAGAGTTATATTTGTGTTGTGTGTGAACCATAAGATTATTGATTATTTTGTGTGAGTACCATATATCAAAAGAGAAAAATGTAAAAATTAAAATGAGACGCCAAAAACGTATGTTACAAAAGGGGAATACACACTTCCAATAATATGATGAATATTATAACTGTACACGATGATACACTGGTGTAAAGAACATATTGGACGAAATATGTTACTATTACACAAGAATACAATGCATGTTACAAAACAAGAAAGTCTGACTTTTCAGTTTTGCGAAACATGAAGGTCACTTGCACAGCCTTCTTCAAGCATATAGCCCTTGTTACCAGTTATCATGATCTGAAACTAACAAAACTGAGATTGATCTATGTACCTTCTGCTCTGATCCGACGACGTGCAGAAGTTCTCGTTCCGTCGCCATAGCAACAGACAGCAGCATCACCACAAGCTTATCTCTTTATGATATCATCCTTCTTCACAGTGAAATCCCACAGATCACCATATTTCTCATTGAAATCCCATATGTCCATGGTGTTGTAATCCGATATCAACTTATCACGAGCCCCTCTCTCCATGTTGTAAATCTGGGGTTCAAAGTTATGCGATTCACTAGGCTTATCCATCTCAATGATGCAAAATACCACCGTAAAGATAGCTGCACCGATATACAAGTACTCTCCCTACAACAAAAGAAGCATACATGATCAAAAACATGTGTAGTTTGAGATGTTAATGGTGCATAAATGTCGACTCTGGAATTCAGTACCGGAACATCAAAGTACAGCCCTGCCGCGATTGAAGGAAGGAAGAGCCATGATATGAGACCTGAGTTAACCAGAGTTAGATAAACAATAACCTCTATGCAACAAGAATATTTGTAGTGATGAAAGTGGTTAACATGAGTTCAATACCCTGGAATCCTGTAGGAGGTCCCATTGCTTGATACTCTTTGGCTACTGATTCCCAAAAGGGTACTGAAAAACGAAAAGCAGAAACTCAACATGAATTAACTTATCATCTAGCTAACACTGCTCAAGATCTGATTGTTTGCCTTTGTAACATAGGATCAATCAACTACATAAACGAAAACTGATAGAATCTTAGCCAAAACTCAGCAGAAGCTGTCCACAAAGTATGAACAGCTTATCTTTAAACAACATTATTATGTCATTGACACTTTAAAACTCAAGAATCAGGCCTTAAAAGCTCCCATTCTAAGATATCTGATTTCAGGAGTGATTTCAGATGCTTCTAGTTCTAATGCTATATGCCATTCAAACTTGATAATATCAAACACCTAAGTTATCATACACCACAAAATAACAGGAAGTAAGTACATCTCTCATCTTCAAAAAAAATTTATTTTCATGTATTTAAATGCTAATTTTTCTGGCGAACAGATCATATGAAATCGCAGTGATGTAAATCAAAATTAGAAAATTAAATATACCTTTTTCATCACTTTCAAAGTATGTATGATGCCCATCATACTCTCCATAAATAAAATCTTCCTGCAATCAGATTTCCAATCTAAAATTATATACATACATGAGCAAAATTAGAGAAATGTATCAACATTTCACAATGAGAGACTTAAAAAGAAGAAATACCTCAGAAATTCCATTGGTCGCCCATCTATCCTTCGGATCTTCATTGAGATCCGGCTCCACTTGCGAGAGCCCAGCAAACAATATAGTTGAACGCTTACTACCATAATTCACACCGATTTTCGTGAAAATCGAATTTTCGTTTTTCGTGATGACATCTATTTTCCGATATAATCCGTATTTTTCTGGGAGCAAAATTTTGGGGATTGAATTAGTGACGAACACTGAGACTGCTGATGAACCCGCCATTTTTCCTGTTATTTCTCTTCCTCTGTTCTTTCTTTTATCCAAAAAGGCGTGAGATGATAACTGTGAGTCTGTGACCAACTCTGGGCCTTGTGATTGGGCTGTTACTTAAGCTGTCATCGTGTATGGGTGAGTGTAGAATTACCAACGAAATTTTTGAATGGAGCAATGGGAGGAGGTTTTGCATCTTATCCATTTTTTAGGAAAATTGCATTTTGATCCCTTTAAATATATTATATTAAATTTTAGGATGCCAAGTTTATTTCTTTCGCTATCGTCTATAGACTATTGCTATGAAATGATATTGCCTTCTTTGCATTATTATTATTATTTTAAAAATATCTTTAGTACGTGTGGAAGTTTCATCATCAACAACATTAATTTAATTTATTATTAGAGATTAAAAGGGAATTCTCTTATTTTAATTTCTTTAGCTTCTAATTTGGTGCGAGTTTATGTTCAAAATTATTAGGAATGTTTATTCAAAAAGGAATTCTCTTATTTTAATTTCTTTAGCTTCTCATTTGGTGTTAGTTTATTTATTTATGTTCAAAATTATTAGGAATGTTTATTCAAAATATAATGTTAACTATTTATTTACAGTTGTTGTCCATTTACTTGATGAAATATAAAATTATTACACCAATAATATGTCACCTATGAAGTACTAACTAACTAAAGACATTTAATCTGCATTATTATAAATAAATTGATTTCAATGACTTTTGTTTGAAAGCAAAAATTACATATCTTTTTCAGTAATTGATGATGACGAGATTTTGGTAGCTGCTATTCACACCCCGATATTACTAGATACACCCCTAAAAATATTATAAAAAAAATTATATTAAAATGATTTAAAAGGAAGTAGAGACAGAACAAGCACGACGGGGAGACGGTGAGGGGTGTATTATTTTCCAAATTATACATATAATTAATCTGTTTATACATATATATTTTGATCTTGCAGGGTGATAATTAACTTAGTATTATTGGATCATGGAGATCTCAAGCTTCAAAGCATAGCTGATCATTTTGTAAGATTAATTAGTAGATTAGTTAAAGGGTGCGGCTATTTGTACCCCGATTTTACTAAACGTACCCCGTAATAAAATACTCTTTTGTGGTAAGACATGCATACCCTTATATAAGTTAATAAAGATTTCAAAAAATTTAAACTGTTCGATCGCTATAACCGAACAATATTTTATTGTTCAACTTCTGCAATCGAACAAAATGGATTGATTTGGCAAATTATCACCGTTCGCTCCGTATAATCGAACACAAAATATTATTCGGTTATAGAACATTTACATTTTATGCTTTTTCTAACAATTATTCGTATTGCCATGTGTGTTATGTTCTCTCTGTTCTGTGAAATTCTTCTACTCCCCTCTCAAACCCATACTTCGATCACAAGCACTATGAATAGGATGTGTAGTACTGTCAACATGACTAAACCACGAACTGTCTCAAGTACTACACAATTAACGCTCATAGTTAGAGAGAGAAGAGGAGTGTTTAATTGAGATTCACAATATACAAACATGTAGCAGATTGCGAGGGTGAGAAGTAGAACAACGGCTACAGTAATCACATCCATCTCATTGTATCCTTTGCGCAATCCATTAATGGTGAATCCTTATGCGCACAAATTCATCTTTAAAACTCATTAAGATCTTTCGATCTGTTTCGCCGAGGCTAAATATCTATTAAGGAAGATGATTTGCAGGGATACTTCTAGAAGGCTACCCGCAGACAGTTATAAGTATCGCGGAATTATTATAACAAGATTTCTTAATGATTTCATTTATTAGTTGTTGATTGATTTCTCCTTTAAAGCATCCATGGATTATCAATGGAGGAGAGACGTCATCAGTGGAGAAGTTAATTGAATCGCTGATGTAGAGGAGCCTTGATAAAGATAGGGCTCACAGCAATTCCGTTCAATAATGTGTAATAATGAAAATGATAAAAATGTCATGTTTGGGGTATATTTAATAATATATCCATATATTAATAAAATATAATGGGGTGTATTCAGTAAACGGGGTATGTTTAGTGAATTCGAGGGTGCAAATAGCAGTCCCCTTAGTTAAATTAACAACCTTAATTATGTGACTAATTATTGATACAGGAATGGATAATCCTCTACTGTTCCAGCAGATGATGATTTCAGCTCCATCTTCTTTGCATTTTCTCAAGAGTTTCATCATCAACCTTTGCTGGACTTCAAACGCCCAGTGGAGTCGTCTTCTGTAGAGGAGATGAATGACAGGCCATTGAATGTTGACTCAATTCTTACCTCCAAATGTTTGGGGAATATACATATCCATCCTGAATTAGTTGAGGGTATTTAAGTCATTTTAATATAAAAGAAAATAATTTAAATATTTTAGAGATGTAGTATTTAGTAATATCAGTGCGGCACCCCGAGATTTTTTGTTTTTGGTTATCATACGTGTCAAGTTACTTACTATAATATCTTCGGAATCTTTTAGGGCAAAAATATTTACTCACTCCGTCCCAACAAGTATTTCACGTATTGGTGTGCGCGGAGTTTAAGAAAATTTTGTATTTTTATGTATAAAGTAAGAAAGAGAATATATATTTTAGTTGATTTAATGAAAAAAGTGTGTAAAGTTGTTGGGAGATGTGAAAAAGTAAATAAAAGTAAGTATTATATTGAGATGTGTGTAAAAAGTGAGTATTGTTATAATGTATTTTTTGCCAAATTTAGTAAAAGTAAAGTGTGAAATACTTTGAGGGACGGATGAAAAAAGAAAGTGTGAAATACTTCGGGAGACGGAGGGAGTAATTAATTATCCTCCATCCAATCCCATTCGATGTAAGTGAAGCTATTTAAAAAATAAGAGTAATATTATATTATAAAAAATAAATAAAGATAATATTCTTGTTGGAGGGTGGGTGGGTGAGGGTGGGGTGGTGGAGGAAGGAATTTTGGTTATGTCGACTCTGAGACTGAGACTACCTTTCATCAGCACAACACAATCAACTACTCGCTTACACTCCAATTTCATATCTTCTTTCTCAATTTCTCTTCCCCCAAAGAGAAAACCCTTCGTCTTCTCTACCGCATTCTCTCTCTTCTCCAGGTATTCTTTCACGCTTGTTAAATTGCTGATTATGCATGTGCATAAATGTTGTTTATTTGATTTTGATTTGGTTATATACTCGATATTTCATTGCCTTTTGTTTTGGCAATGTGTCAGCGGTTTTGCTTGCTTGAAAAATAGGGATTATTGTGCGTATTTATGACGGTTGAATGTTCGTGAGTGGGATTTTGCTTCATCTTTGCAGTTTATGGCTTCATGATTTTATTTACTTTTGTGTGTGTGTGGATTCCGTGGTGTTTATAAGTTTTGTTTTGATATTTAAGTTTGATGCTGTTACTTTGGATTGGTGTATGAAGTTATAATCCAAGACCAAGAACTGTGCTTTCTACTGTTTTTATCTTTCCAGTGTTTTGAAATCTAGGCTTGCTAAGAGTATTCATATTGAATGATGTAAGCTAAGATTAAAATAAACGATTCACATGGATGCACTTCATTTCTTTCGGTCACTAAAAATGTTAATATTGAATAAAACATTACTTCCTAGCACTGTCAAATAATTCCAGATCCAAATGATAGTTTGATTTGTGTCTTTCTTCATTCAGTGTATTTAAGTTAGAGAGCCAATTCTCTATGGACTATATAGAATTTGATACAACTGCAATACAGCACTGGAAATTTCATGAAACAATTATTTGT
The DNA here is from genome assembly GCA_023678885.1 of Pogostemon cablin. Lineage (NCBI taxonomy): Eukaryota > Viridiplantae > Streptophyta > Magnoliopsida > Lamiales > Lamiaceae > Pogostemon > Pogostemon cablin. The sequence goes on along the minus strand of CM043009.1, from coordinate 24,162,642 downwards.
AGATTAATCTTTTGTCCTCCATCCTCTCCGACTCCATTTTATATAGTTTAACCACTTTAAAATTTCATTTTGTATGCACTTTGCTTAACTGGTAATTATATTTTCATTCGTTAATAGTTTGTCTTTCTTTTATAATCAAACTAGAGGTTTATCAGTTCAATCAGTCATGGATAATACTGGAGGAATCCCCTCAAAAGAAACTCAATTGGGCTTGGATGCAACTACTCTAGAAGAATACGCTTCTCTGTCTAAGTTGCTTCAGGAGTTCACTAACATCCCCACCATTGATAAAGCATGGACTTTCAAATCTGAAACTGGTATGTCTGCTATCTTCGTTCAAAATTATTCTAATCTGCTTTTTTATTAACATCATTTCATGTATAATCTCCTTCTGAAGCAACTTATTTGACTTGTAACTGAGTTTTCTAATTTTCTACAGAAGATGTTCCTTGTGCTATGTTTTCAATTGGCCAACCAAATCTCTTGTCCAACAAGAGAAGGAAATATGTATTGTCCAGTCATATTCAACAAAAGAATGACAACTCTGTAAGTTTTCACTGGGCACCCTTCCCAGTTGAAATGACCGGTGTGTCTGCCATGGTTCCCTCACCATCAGGATCAAAGCTTCTTGTAATTCGAAGTTCTGAAGGTGACTCTCCAACTCACTTAGAAATATGGGGTCCATCTGAAGTTAAGAAGGAGTTTGCTATTCCCCAGTCTATCCATGGATCAATTTATTCAGATGGATGGTAAATAAACTTTATTAAAAAACTACTCTAGATTATTATCTGATCAGTCCTTTATACTGTGATGAAGAGCTGAATAACAAAAGCGGAGGATAAGATTGATATTTATAGTTACAATTGCCATGACATCGCATAATAATAGTAGGAAAAGATTATAATTTATAAACATAGTTAGTATTGCCTACCCATGAGCTTCCATGGTCTATATGATCTTTCCAATGTCTTGAAGTCGAAAGTAGAACACTGAATGTCCACCTGTTGAAGCTTTCAGAGACATCACTAAATACGAATCAAAGTTCAACTTCTTTGAATTTTATTTCTGAATGAGTTAGCATGAATGAATGTCAAAACCTCGTGATGTATAATTAAACCTAAGTTTTGTTCAGCAAATATACATGCTTTTGATTCCACAGTGATATTTCCACTATGCGCTCACTAGTCCCGATGATTTCCATTTCATCCAAATATAGACAGAACTGGTGTTTTGTATGTTTTGAGCAAATATGGGTGTGCAACCCCAGGATAAAGTTTATAAAAGTTGGCCTCATTCCTGTTTAGTTAATAGTAATTTAGGGTCCTTAACATGTATGCGACTCTGCGCATCTTCTCATCTGTGATCTACCTACATCAGCCTACTGCATGTAACAGATGTGTTAACACTTATCAGTTATCATGTATTCAGGTTTTGCTTCTATACTATTTATTCTGACATATCTTCTGGTGACAGGTTTGAGGGTATTTCCTGGGACTCAAATGAAACCTTTATAGCTTATACTGCTGAGGAGCCAGAGCCCCCCAAACCTACATTTACTGGATCAGGTTTCAAAGAAAGCAGTGGTTCAGATAAAGACTCTGGTAGCTGGAAGGGTCAAGGTGACTGGGAAGAGGACTGGGGGGAATCTTATGCTGGGAAAAGACAACCAGCGCTTTTTGTTATTGACATTAACAGGTATAAGTAAAACATTCTCTGCAATGCTATATTCTAATCAAGTCCTAATATGAATATTTTGCAGTGGAGAGGTTCAGAGTGTCAAAGGAATAGGAAGAGAATTGAGTGTTGGGCAAGTTATATGGGCTCCTTCAATTGATGGCCAGGAATATCTAGTTTTTGTTGGGTGGCCTTCTGCTACTAGAAAATTAGGTATCAAGTACTGCTTTAATAGGCCGTGCGCCTTGTATGCAGTCAAAGCTCCGTCTTTTAAATCAGACGCTGGTCTTACTAGGTACATTACGAGTTATAAGCAAAGCACTTTTTAATTTACTGAGTTTTCCAAAGATTATATTTTATGAGGAATATGTGAATACTATCCACTTCCCTCTCATTCATTTGCCTTATTAATGGTTCTTTTTGTATTGTCTGCAGAAGTAATGAAGCTGAAGATTCACTTATAAATAAACTGACACAGAGCATAAGCAGTGCATTCTTTCCGCGTTTTAGGTATGTAGAATGGTTGGGTACATTACACTACTACTCCAGCAGGTTTAGATTCTAATGGAGCATTAATCTTCTATGGTTCCTAAATTCATATGGTCACTCTATTTAAAAATCCTTCATAATATTTGGTTTCAATATCTTCAGCCCAGATGGAAAATCCCTTATATTTTTGTCGGCAAAAAGCTGTGTTGATTCTGGGGCGCACTCAGCAACAGATTCACTTCATAGGATTGAGTGGCCGTCTAACGGAAAACTAGGCCCATCTTTAAAAATTATTGATGTGGTATGTTAATTTTATAATACTTTTTTTTTTTTTTTTTGCATATAAATGCAAAGGATTAGAAAATCATGGACATGTGGATCTCTTTGTATAATTCCACGTTTTATTAGTATATATTTTGATTGCCATATGCTGATGTCATGCCAACAAAATAAATGTTGCTTCTCTTGAAGTCTTCATTTGGGGATCAAAGTGGGATTTTTTTCGCCATTTCCAAAAGTAGAAAAAATCTCAATCATGCTTGGGTATAGTTGCATTTTGTTTGAAACAATCATAATATTTTAATGAAAATCATCAACTGGGAAGATGATAGGGGGAATCTCCCATGCTCTATTTTGTTTCTCACCATTTATTTTGTCCTAACTTTTGGTATCTCTTAGGTTCCTGTTGTAATGTGTCCAGAGGATGGCTGCTTTCCAGGGCTTTATTGCTCTAAATTTCTTAGTAATCCATGGCTTTCTGATGGGCATACAATTGTTTTATCTTCAATCTGGGGCAGTACCCAATCAATACTTTCAGTGGATGTACTAAGGTGACCAAGACCTGTGCTAATCAATCTATATTACCTAGTTCTCTCTTTTCAATCTGTAGTAAAAAGGTGCCTTCTATAATTACAGTGGACGAGTATTACAAATCAGCCCAAACATTTCTAATGCTTCATGGGATGTCCTTGCTCTAGATGGTGACAATATAATTGCTGGTTAGTGAATATGTATTCTGGACATGGATTTGCATATTTATATTGTATTACATTAAATGATCTGTATTGTTTGCTGTCTGAAAGTATGCAGTAGTCTTGTTAGTCTTCCTCAAATCAAGTATGGTAGTTTTGTTGGGAAGTTATCAACAGATGCCAAATGGAGTTGGTTAAATGTTTCAAGTCCCATTTCCAAATCCTCTGAAAAGGTGTCAAGCATTTATTTTGTAATGTTGTTTTTATTTTTTCTGTATATAACACAAGGATCACATTTCTGTACCTGCTTGTCTTAAAGCTCCTCACAGCCCCTCTTTTGGATTTTTGCAGGTTTTATCTTTGTTGGAATCACTACAATTTGATGTAATAAAGATTCCGGTTAAAGATGTCTCTGAGAACATTCCCAAAGGTGCTTATGCAAGATGTTTTTTATGAAACATATTCTAGGTGAACAGAGGATTCTTACTGCCGAACTAATTTAGAATTATAGAAGAAATAAATAAAACACCAGATAATCAGATTATACAACGGCCCTTACCAATGTGTAGAGAAAGTTATCAGAAAATAAGTTTTTGGATTATCCTACCCATTTTGAAGAGCTCGATTTTGAAACAGAAATATTATAGAATCATATAAATTGCCTGTGGCTTTTTGCACCAGGTTTGAACAAATACTGTAAGTAGGCCTCGTGGCTGTGCTTCCTTTCGGTTATAAATAACTCATTCTCCTATCTTGTTGAGCCACTAGGGGATACTAAGCCGTAACTTAAAGACATCTTTGCCCAGCTTGTGTCCCTTCTCCTGCAACCCTACAACTCTCAAGTTCTTTAGTCATATTTTATCGGTCTAGTAGTCATTTAAGTTTGCCACACTGCAGCCTATATGAACCACAAAATATAACCTGTCTGGTTCATAGGTCCCGGAAGCGGCGTAGGTAATTAAGCATGATGCATGCCATGCAAAATAATACTCAACTTTTGCTTTAATACTCAAGATGCTGCTGCAGAGTGCTCTACCATTTTTATAAATAAACTTCTCAAATTAGATTGCTTCATGAATTGTGTAAATGATGTCAATTTTTTTTTTTTTTAAATTGCATCAGAGTACAACTAAACTAGTCTGTTTTGAGCAATTCACCATTCACTGAACGAGCACTAACAAAAGAAATTTAACCACATTTACTTGCAATTTAATACAGGTTCTCTCTACTTATATTTGATTTTAAGAAATTCTGTATAACCTAAGATTGTGGTACCAGAGGGGGAACTGGATAATTGACTGCCTACCTACTATGATTTATGGGATGTTATGATGGGCAAATGTGTAGATTGATATTCTACAGCTGCTTTTATCTATTATTTTTTCACTTTTTCACTTCATCAGTTAAATTATGGTTCATTAATGACAATACTTATGAGAATCATGAGATATTGTTAAATTATGTAGTTCTTGATCTCTTTAATCTGACCTAGGTGCCAGCAAACCATTTGAAGCTATACATGTATCGTCAAAGTCTAGGAAGCCTGATTTGCTTGATCCGTTGATTGTTATCCTTCATGGAGGTCCTCACTCTGTGATGTTAACGAGCTTCTCAAAGTCCTTAGCTTTCCTTTCTTCACTTGGTTATAGCTTGCTAATTGTGAATTATAGGTATTCAGAAATGCACTTCCTTTCAATTCCTTTGTGTTCAAACGGATTAACATTCCTATAAATGAAGAATCTAAAGCTGCTTCTGACTCGAGCATTATCTAAATTAACTGTGTTTTGTAGAGGTTCTCTGGGATATGGAGAGGAAGCATTGCAGTCTCTTCCAGGGAAAATTGGGTCTCAGGTGTTGTTATTTATTAATGCAATATTGTGCTTACAAAGTATCTTGGACATCTAAGAGGTTACTCTACTATCTTGATGCTTATGCAGGATGTCAGTGATGTACTCACCGCAGTAGATCACGTCATTGACAAAGGACTTGCAGATCCATCTAAAATTGCAGTTCTTGGTGGTTCCCATGGTGGATTTCTGACGACACACTTGATTGGTCAGGTAGAAATAGAATGGTTCTTCTAAACGGCCTTTATAAAATAATTTGTGAATGATCACACCTTTACCTTTTAAACACATGTTATGCTCACATTTTGTTGTGTCATAAAATTTCAACCTGAGTACTATTAGATTTATATGCCACTTTGTTTTAGATTGATTTGTGATGCCAGAAGAGTTCGTCTCACCAACTTTTCAGGCACCAGAAAAGTTTGCAGCAGCAGCAGCTAGGAACCCTGTTTGCAACCTTGCTTTGATGGTTGGCACGTCTGATATTCCTGAATGGACTTTCTTCGAGACATATGGAAGTGAGGGAAACTCTCTCTTTACTGAATCACCTACAGCAGAACACCTTGCTCAATTCTATAACAAGTCTCCTATTTCTCACATTTCAAAGGTTAGAATTCTGAAGTCATATTTTGGATGCTGCTGAAAGGTGAAGCTTAGCAAAATATGGATTCAGTTGCAACATTTTTAGTTTGTTAGCATATAAATGCAGCGTATGGAATTTTGTTTTCAGTTGATTCATTTAGTCATTTTTAGGTCAAGACTCCGACACTACTACTGCTTGGAGCACAAGATCTTCGTGTACCAGTTTGTAATGGCATACAAGTAAGATTCCATTCTATCAGCTCAAGTCATATCAATACGAGTTTCATACAGACATTAGTTTGTCAATGCTTTAGATGCTACACTCGGTGATTGTCAAAGCATATCTTGGTTCATGTAATTGCTATGATTTCCCGTGTGTGCAGTATGCACGGGCATTAAAGGAGAAAGGAGTGGAAACTAAGGTGATCGTGTTCCCCCATGATGTACACGGCATTGATAAGTAAGCGTGCATCCTCTCACATTCTGTTGTATTTTTCTGCACAGTACTGTTAGTCTGAAATGCACGCTCGTCTTGCAGACCACAGTCTGATTTCGAAAGCTTCCTCAATATTGGTGTATGGTTCAACAAGTACTGCAGATAGAAACTGCATCTAATGTAGCCATCTATCGACCAGAGACGTGTGTCTTTTTTAAATGATTATTTCTCAATTTGACAACAATAACCAACATATGTCGTTGATCACAATCCAGCGTTTTAAGAATGGGAAAAATGTCAAATTAATTGAACATCCTACTTGTCTTCTTTTGCTGTCCTATACAAAACAGTGAGTATGCCTAGCCAAACAAATTGGCAAATTGCAATATTTTTAAGATTCCAAAAGTAAGATCAAAATGGAACAATAAATTCATACTTCTGTAAAGCTTTGACAATTAGAAAATCAGAATGAGTGGCTATGATGATTCATATGTCTCCATCTCCATTACTCATCTTTTCATCCTGGATCAGAGCATCCAAATATCTATCAATAACTGAGGGATTTTGGAATGTAACATTATCATAGTATTTGTGTATGAGACAGAGAGAGCAAGTCATACCAACTCCTCCTTCAACCTCTCTATTTTTTCCTCAAGTTCCACAATGTGGTGTTTCAATGCCTGCACATGTTTTTCAATAATTTTATACACCAATGAATATATTTAGATGCCAGCAGATAATTATAGATTCTGTAACTTCAAATGAATTTGCATTCACTCTTCTGAATTTAGTGGGACGGAGGTAGTATTACCTGTCGTCGCTGAAGTTCAATGGAACGAGCCAACGCCTGGCGTTTGGTGAGGAGATGTTTAGGCCTAAATGCAAGAGGGGGCTGGTAGTTCTTTCCACGATACAAGATTATAGCATGGCCTTTCGTTGTTTTTTCTACGGATACCAACACCCCACCACTCTCAGCCTCCAGTGACAATGCAATATGCTTCACTTGTGCAGAATGTTTCCGTTGTACCATAATTTTCACTACCTCTCGGTACTTCCAGTGTAAGTGCATGTTTTCGATTGTACCATCAAACACCTCTCGCCTCCCTACGAATGAAAGAAGGAGTGAGACGCAGTCCACTAAGATGGTAGAATCAAAGCAAGCAAGTCTTACCTAGAAGGAGATAAGATTTCATGCTTAATCCGATCCTACGAAACAAGAATCTTTCCTCATCTGTTAATGTTTCAAGATCAGTAGGTGGTTTCTCAGGTTCCTGATTTTGTAGAACTTTTTTCAAGGTCTTTCCCGACTCTCTCATCTTCCCCATCGCCTGCATGCAACAAGTAGTAGTTATTGGAAAATTTGGAAAACAAACATATTGCATAAACCCATATCCTTTGCGTAACATAACATTCATTAACATTCATACGAGGGCTAGCTTCCTCTGAAGAGAGTTGATAAGAGAAGTATGTCTGGCTACAGCTTCATCTCTCCTCATTTTCTCCACTTCCGAACTACTTGGTTGATCTCTCCAGCATGAGGTTGCTGCCACAGTTTCAGCAAGGGTCCCTGCAACTAATTGCTGCTTAGTTTCTACGGATTTTGATCCAATCAACGCTGCAGCTCTATAACGAGCCTGCTCTTCATCATCCTGTTGGAGAGTTGCACGCTTCTCTGCTTGTACAAGTGCACTTGTAACTCGTGGTGGCAAGAAGTCATTACCCCTGTACAAGACTATAAACTCTTTGTTCCTGGAAAGTAGAGTTCCTCCAGTCAATATCTGCACGAATGAACCGATTAATCATAGCTGATAATGGCAGTAATGTATTCTGCATCTTACGAAATTACGAAGGACAGAAACACAGAAAACAGTAGCAACCTTGAGTTCTTCAGCCATCCTTTCATTACAAGTGTTTTGAACACCACGCTTGATAACAACTTTAGCTATTAAACTCTTTTCCCATAACTTCACTATTGCCGAAGCAAGGCCTTGCAATGCTCTGTTTCTTCCTGAACCCACAGAAAATAGATAAATGACTACCAAATTACCATGCCAATACACTGAAAAGGCAAGGCATACCTAGGGCAAAATGTGGTGGAAGAGTTCTTGCGATTTTCCGTAAATAAGTCATTTCTTGATCACGCAAAGTTTGTCTAATCCCATGGGGTAGGAGTCTAAATGGAGTCTTGTATCCAGGAACCACAGCTGGCAGTAAGTCTGCATCGACGGGAACTGGTTCGCGACCCATCCAGTCTGTAAATCTCGGACCAAGCTCATCCAATAGAACATCGAGCTCACTTAAACTCATCTGTTCCTTTTCAGATAAATTTTTAAAATAACTTGAGTAGACTAGTCTAGAGGAATCCACACATTTGGCATTGATGGTTGTAGGAGAAGAAGATCCTAATGCTCCAACAACACCGTCTCGTTTGCTATATGATTTTACACAATCAAGCTTGTAAGTCGACCCTCTGTACAACACTACTGAACTCCCTGATCTCCAAATAACTAGACCTCTAGTTCTACTCTGCAGACAACACAAAATGCAAAACAAGAATATACAAATTATAGCAGATGAAAATCTTATAAACACAAAAGAAAAGGAATTATTTCAACCAACACATAAACTATCAGTCTGTAAGCTGATACCACAGACAATATATTACATGTTTAGAGTTGATTAAACAAATTAATACTCAATACCATGCCATGAAGAGGATTCAATAGTTTAAATGAACATTAACCTCAAGAAATTCGTGCATTCTCTGCATGTTCTTAGAAGGTGTCCCTTCAAATTTTAACTTCACCGCCTCCTCATCTTTCCATTTATCATGAATAGCATCAACCAGTGCCTGTGTTACACCGCTTGATCCAACTTTGATTCTCTCCACCAACCTCAGTGATAAACTCCTAAGCCGCTTCAGCTCATGCTCAGGTATCAATTTCTCAGCTGATAGTCTACGCCTATTTCGTAAATTTTCATTCTTCACACGTTCCTTATCAGCCTTTTTCTCCCATGGCAATCTCTCCAAATCATTTCCGGAATCAGTTGATGAATCCTCAACTGATACAACACTTTTAAGCTCCTCAGAACCCAAATTCTCAATTTTATCATATTCATCACATTCTCTCTCACTTCTACCTAAATCCTTAGAGCCCTCAGTGAAATTAACAAAAGAATCCTCATTATGGAACCAATCGAGCACTCCGTCATTTCGTCGAACACCTTCTGGACTATTTCTAGAATTAAGCAATTGTTTTCTCGATGAAGTTCCATGAATCCAAGGAGCTAAATTTGACTTATTTTGTGTCCGAGAACTAACTGCATCACTAACTGAATTACTGATTTTTTCACTCTCTTTTTCCGACGAAGCATTCAAGGAAACCTGCGGCTGAAGTTCTTGATTCGTATCACCACTCTTTTGCTCTTGCCAGGGGAAATTTTCCACTAGATCAGGGTTTTTGACTGACCACTTGTTTTGCACTTGATCAAGAAAACTCGGCCTGGGTTTGCGCTTCTTTTTAACCAAATTAGCGTTGCTTTCGGTTTCATCATCGTCGAGGAGGACGGTTTGATTACAGCAGATTTTCAAAGAATAACTTCGGTGTTCAAATTCATGGAAGAAGAGGGACCTTGAGATAGAAGGCTTTGATGGATATAAAAAGAAATTTGAATGAGCTGATGAAATCGCCATGGATGAGGTGTTAGAACCATCAGATAAATGGCACAAACTGGGGAAGATGTGGAAAAGAAAACATGTCAAACAGTCAGATAAAATAAAGTTTAATTAGTGGGTAAAATTTCAGTTTATCCATTTGGGTTTAACAATAGTAAATGTTTTAATGCTCAAAGTGGCAAAAATATGTCCCGGTTTTTTTCAGGAGATTAACGAGTATAATAATTTAATGTAAAGTGATGTGAGAGAAATAATATTTAATGTGTAGTGAGTAGTTGTATTAGTGGTGAGTGTGATGTAAGAGTGGGTCCCATATCCTTAATAAGGAAATATGTCAATTTTTGTGGGACAACCAAAAAAGAAAAGTGTGTCAATATCTCTGGGACTAGGGAGTACTTTTATTTGCTTTGTGTTTTTTGAGTCATAAATAAAAGGAAAACTTATTTGTTTTGATAATAAATCACAACCAAATCAGATCATTATTACCGTTAAAAACCGCAGCTAAAATAAAAAATAAAAAAAAACTAAGAAAAATCTTGATATTATTTTTGATAAAAACCCACAATCATTTAGGTGATGTTTGTTTTGGAGTTTTGGGGAGTTTGAAAATCATGAATAGTAATGTTGTGTTTGTTTTGGATTTTTGATAGGATATGTTTTAACTTTATATCAAATCAATGTTTAAGAATGTATTAATTTATGTAAGAAAATAGATGAGAGAAGAGAGATAAAGAGAGAAAGTGTATTAATTAAGGAGATAAAATGTATATAGATATATATAGGGGTGATTTTTATATTTTGGGTGTGAAATTTTAATTCCAAATGGGGTTTCAAAATTCGAAACAAACATCCCCTATTAATTCGACCGTTGAGGTTTCCAAATATCCTTGTAAGTAAACATAAGCCATTATTTTTATTTATTAATTATTTACCATGAATACTAATTACCAACTCTAAAACTTTCAAGAAACTTTGCTAATGGCGTCTCCCCAAATACTACAGTAGAATGGGAGAACGAAGCTGATTTAGCAGTTCTAACAGCTATGGAAAAAGAACATGCTTCTGTCTCTAAACTGCTACAAGAATTCACAGTCATCCCTACCATCGATAAAGCATGGATCCTCAGATCCGAAACTGGTAATATTGCTTAATCTTGACATGGATTGACTCCATTTGTCTTCATTTTTTTACTGCAATCTTGTTTCTGCAGAAGGTGAATCTCAAGCCATGTTTTTAATCAGCCAACCAAATCTCTTGTCCAACACGATGAGGAAATCCATACTATCTTGCCATATTTTACCTAAAAGTGACAATTCTATGAGTTTCCATTGGGCCCCATTTCCAATTGAGATGAGTGGTGTGATTGCTGTGGTTCCCTCTCCATCGGGTTCGAATCTTCTTGTTATTAGGAATTCTGAAGAAGGTGACTCTGCAACTCACTTTGAGATATGGAATTCATTTGGGGTTATGAAGGAGTTTGCTATCCACCCCTCAATCCATGGAACAGTGTACTCAGATGGATGGTAAAAGTTTTTATTTTATTTTATTTTTAATTGATTTATAGTAGGGTTTTACTTCATGATTACTTATAGATTGTGTGTTGGCTTAATCCTCTGAAATTTTCTTGAAATAAATCATGGCTTGGAATACTAGTTGTAAAAGATGCCTGTGTTGCAAACTTGTATTGTATAAGTATTTGATACTGTCTAAAGTTTCATTGTAAGGTCTTACCAACATCTTGAACAATCAAACTTTCATTTCGACATTGAATAGAAACTTGTATTTCCCTGAATTATGTTTGTGGTCTGAAATCTTGAAATCTTTCAATAAACACTGGCTACAGTTGATAACAGATGTACATTGAGATTCACCTTATGTTTATAAACTTAAATTGATTATGCTACACTTCATAGTACTAATGACAGTGACCCGTTATATATCCTACTTTCAATTTCTGTTCAGCCTATTGTGGCAGGTTCGAGGGAATCTCATGGAACTCGGATGAAACTTTTATAGCTTATGTAGCTGAAGAACCGGATCGTCCCAGACCTATATTTAGTGGTTTTGGTTGTCTGAACGAGCGCGCTCCCAGTAAGGATTGTGGTAGCTGGAAGTGCCAAGGTGATTGGGAAGAGGACTGGGGAGAAATATATGCAGGGAAACGGCAACCGGCTCTTTTCGTTATTGACATAACCAGGTACATGTAGAAAACATGTGCTTTAGTCCAATGCTTGAATAGTTAAGTAGTTCAGAATTCGAGTTAATATTTATTGTTCTGCAGTGGTGAGGTTTGTGGTGTCATTGGAGTAGGCTGGGAATTAAGTGTTGGACAAGTTGTATGGGCTCCATCAGTTGGAGGCCAGCAATATCTGGTTTTTGTTGGGTGGACTTCGGGTACTAGGAAGTTCGGTGTCAAATATTGCAGTAATAGGCCTTGCGCATTGTACGCTGTTAAGTCTCCATTGTTCAATTCGAAAGACGGTAAAACAAGGTAAGGTACAATCTACAAGTATGATAGGTGTGTCTACTTAATCTTGTTTGGTTTTGATGAACTGTTGTTATACCTTTCTGTTATCCTTAGAACTAATGATGCTGAAGATTTGGCCTTAATTAACTTGACTCAGAGCCTCAGTAGTGCATTATATCCACATTTCAGGTGTGTAGAACAGTCCACTAACATATAGATATACACATTCATCTTAACATTAGCCACATCATGATAGATGCTTTCTGTCTTGATCAGTCCAGATGGGAAGTTTCTCGTGTTTCTATCTGCAAATTGCTCTGTTGATTCGGGGGCTCATCTGGCCACAGAGTCACTTCATAAGATCGAGTGTCCCTCCGATGGAAAGCTATGTCGATCCTTCAAAGTTATAGATGTGGTGTGCTCCTTTTCTATCACTTCAATCAGTTACTTGTTGCATTGCTTGAAACAAATTTCAACCTGAATTTTTTGTCACTCGTGTTTTTCCTTTATGATATCTTCTAGGTTCCTGCTGTGATGTGTCCTGAGGATGGCTGCTTTCCTGGGCTTTATTGCTCTAAGTTTCTTAGTAATCCATGGCTTTCAGACGGTAAAACCATTGTTTTGTCGTCGGTTTGGGGTAGTATTCAGACAATACTTTCAGTGGATGTATTAAGGTAACTCATGCTATGCTGATCAACCTGAAGTAAATATATACAAAGCATTTAATCTATCTACTACATGAAACATTTTTTGAAAAATTATTTTTGTTTCTACAGTGGTAAGGTATCGCGTATCAGCCCCAACAAAACAAACTTATCCTGGGATTTCCTTGCAATGGATGGCGACCGTATTTTCGCAGGTAGGAATGTGCCTATTTTGGATGCATTTTTTCTCACAACTTAGCTGTTGTACATCATTAAGTTATTGGATTGTTTTTATGTCTTTGAAGTATGCAGTAGTCCAGTTGACATTCCTGAATTCAAATACGGTAGTCTGATGGGGAAGACGTCGACAGACACAGAATGTAGTTGGTTGGATGTTTCGAGTCCCATAACCAGATGCTCAGAAGTCGTAAGCGTTGCGTATTTTATCTCATAACCACTACTAACCCTTTTTGCTTATCGAATCCTGTTTGTATGCAGGCTTCATCTTTGCTGGATGCAATGCAATTTGAGATTTTGAAAATTCCAGTCAGGGATGTGTCAAAAGAGTTAGGTGAAGGTATGCTGGTGTTGATTCCTTTTGTTTGGTATTGTCTGTTTTAGGTGAGTTAGACCATTTCTTTCCACCTAAGCTTCAAGGATAAATGTTAGAGCATGTAGTTTATAGGTTTGACAGTCAGGTTTACTAATTAGTTACCAACCTTTAAACAGCAAGAAAACCATTTGAAGCTATATATGTATCATCAAAGTCTAAGAAGCCTCCCTCGAGTGATCCGTTGATTGTAATCCTTCATGGAGGTCCTCACGACGTCTCGTTGTGAATTATAGGTGAGCAAAGGGTGTCTAAGAAGGGACTACATTGAATCTTACAATACTATATGCGTCTTCTCCTGTTTACTCGATCATATTCTAACGTCGATTTGTTTTCAAGGGGTTCTCTAGGATATGATGAGGAAGCCTTGCAGTCTCTGCCAGGGAAAGTGGGGGAGCAGGTATTGAACAACTGACTCAATGTAGCTCATCCGAGCTAAACAAGAGTTTTTCCCCCTCGTTCGCAAACACTTGTGTGAACCAGGTTCTCATAGTTAGTTATGTGAACCTTGTGCCTAGTGTTAGAATGAAACAGGGTTCACACCAGACTCGCTCTTTCTCGTTTTTCACAGGATGTTAACGACGTGCTCACTGCCATTGACCACGTCATCGATGAAGGACTTGCAAATCCATCTAAAATGGCTGCTGTCGGTATTTCACATGGTGGATTCTTGACAACACACTTGATTGGTCAGGTTGAATGGATGTTCCACCAACTCTTTATACATATCAATATTACACTTTGATGGTCATGACCAGTTTTTTCTGATGTTAGAAGTGTTTGTTTCGTCATCTCATTAGGCACCAGATAGATTTGCAGCAGCAGCAGCTCGGAATCCTGTATGCAACCTCGCGTTGATGGTTGGCACGACCGACATCCCCGATTGGTGTTTCTTTGAGGCATTAGGAAGCAAGGGGAAATCTATCTATACTGAATCTCCTTCAGCAGAACACCTTACTTTGCTTTATAGCAAGTCTCCAATTTCTCACATCTCAAAGGTTTGAACTCAAAATATTTGAATAGCATTGAAAAGATCTACATTTTCACAACATATATTTTTTCTTAATCTGTCTGAAATCAAATATTGCTAGTACTATTTTTCAGGTCAAAACCCCTACTCTCTTTTTGCTTGGAGCTAAGGATCTTCGTGTACCAGTTTATGATGGAATACAAGTACGTCTTCGTATTTTCTTTTCTAATACATGCATCTTATTTCGACTATATACTCTTCATTGGTTGATAGGTTGTTACAATGTATCTTGAGGTGATTTAACTGCTTCCGTGTTTTAACATGCGTAGTATGCTCGAGCATTGAAGGAGAAAGGAGTCGAGACGAAGGTCATTATGTTCCCTGATGACGTACACGCCATTACAAGGTAAATCATCACCCTCCTCGCACTGTTTGTTCGCAATTCTTACCAAATAGTCTCTGATTATATGCGTTTTTCCTTCAGACCACAGTCCGACTATGAAAGCTTCCTCAACATTGGACTGTGGTTCAACAAATACTGCAAATAGAAATTGTTTGAACATATACCAACTCCCATGATTCTTGATCTTTTTGCACAGGTTGGACTGTTACATAATTTATACGTACTTCAACTATTTCAAACACAACATGCAATTTTACTAATTGATAAATTAAATCACTTCTTGAAAAGTTTAAATTTTTAGTTAGTATGTATATAAAGGATCTAGATTTGATGGAGCACAAGAGGAGCGCCATGCTGTGGTTGAACGGTGAAAGCAGCGTAGGGCGCGTGTATGTATTCAGGAGAAAGGTCCCACGTAAACGTTTGTAGAAGCGTTGCAACGAAGATCTTGGCTTCCATGATGGCGAAGTTTTGGCCGATGCATATACGAGGGCCCCAACCGAAGGGCATGAATGCGGCTTGTCCATTTGAAGCTTTCAGCACTCCTTCTGCAAACCTCTCTGGCTTGAAAATGGCAGCATCCTCTCCCCAGATTTCAGGTTTTCTATGAATCATAGCTATTGGTAGCTGTATCAATATCCCTTTAGGTATAATGAAGTTTCCTAGCTTTGTATCTTCGTCTGCAACCCTTGAGAGCTCAAAAACAGGCGGGAATAAGCGGAGCACCTCGTGTATGATCATGTTCACCTGCATGGAACGAGCTCGTAGTTAGATATGTATTTAGATCTCTGGATCTTCTGACCTGCGCAGCAGGAATGCTGTAGAAACCAGCGTTCCTGCTGCACAAAGGTAAGAAGATGCAGTTGGTTAGAAAGTTGTACAATTTTCAGCTGGCTTATGTCATCAGGGCGGAGTTTCTTCCGGTCGCCAAGGACTCGGTAGACCTCCTCTCTTGCACGGGTCTGCCAGTCCTGGTGAATCGCGAGATTCACCATGGTCCAGACCAGGAGGTTGGACGTAGTTTCGTATCCTGCAAAGAAGAAGAGCTTGCAATTTCCAATGGCATCGCCTACAATGGCGTCCATATCGAGCTCAGATGCTTTCTTTTCGTCGTACAACTCGTCTAAGAAGAGGTCGAATAGGTCGCGACCGTCTTTGATTCCCTCCCTCCTCTTCTTGATTCTGTTAAGCGCCATCTTCTTGAATGACCATCTCACTTCACCCTCCATTGCCTTTGCCTTTCTATGTGCTTGTGTTGGCAAGTATCTGTAATTCATTAATTATTATTATCTTTTTTTTTTGGAAAACTTTCTTAAATTTCCATTACAACATGCCTTCATTACTGATACTACATGAATTGTTGGTAATGAACAAAACATACCCTTTTCCTGGAATATCGAAGGTCTTGACAGCTATGTTTGCCATGAGTGAAAGGTCCCTTAGAAGGTGGAAACATTTCCTCATCTCTGTGTCGTAGGCACGGCTGAAGAGCGCGGTGGTGACGGCTGAGCCCGTGTACGCTTCAAGATAATGAAAGACGTCGACCACGCCCGACCCATCCTTCATCTTCTTCTTCCAGTCCTCGAGGATGGCCTCGCAGCACGATTGAACTATAGGGCACATATTCTAACAACCAATAAAGAAAACAACTCTTTAAACATCTTGTCACACCACGTAGTAGTTTTTTATTTTTTTATTTATGTTACTGCCTCCGTCTTGCTAAAGTTTTTACCGGAGGTGAAAACTTTTATGAGACGAAGGATTAATTATTACCTTCAATCTATCAAGATGAAAAGCAGGGTTCAACTTAGTTCTATGCCTCGTCCATTTCTCCTCCTCAAACTCAACTATTCCACCAACTAGCAACTTGTAAATTTTGTTGGCAACCCGAAAATTCTTCTGAAAGCTCGTATGTTTCGTCAAGGCTTCCCTCATCATCTCCGCATCCGATACGTACACTCTTGGCCTCGGCCCGATCCACGCGAACGAGTTCTTACCTGTAAATCACTCCACATCACATGCATGTCATGCACAACCCTAATATACACAAGTTCAAATTATGAACATCTCTATACATTATTACAAGTTCTTACCATAAGTATTTATAGTCTTGACTATGAAGGGCATGATACGAGGAACGATGTCGTCATGAAGACCGAGGGGTTTGGAGTGAGCTTCCTTGTACATGTCCACGATTTCTTGGGTGTCGCCGCGGAGAAGTCTGTAAGGGTTTCCCCGGAAGCCTTGCTTCCGGAGAAACCTCTCGACTCTCTTCGGCTCCACCCAAACCCAACAAAAAACTTTCCATAGCCATACTACTAAAATGGTGGCTAGTGAAATCGCAGCAAATTTCCACATTTGTTTTATTACCCTAGAGACGATTGAAGTATTTCTTACAGTGAGTAGGTCATATTCATTGGCTTCCATTTATATAATAATTATATTAATTATTAATTGATGTGCATGTGCTGCACGAGGGTGAGCAATTCCTCGATCGTCCATACATCGGATAACGACATATATTTTTTATAAAATGCACCCACCACAAAAAATAATTTTCTTTTTAAATAATAGATAAGGAAAAATAAAAGCATATATGATATTGTACGAGCTAGGATCTGTTGTCTATTAATAATTTAATTTTAATCCTCCTGCAATATTTTATAAATCTGTTTTAAACGATCTCTTTATAATGACAAGTGTTCCTTAGAATATTTACGATTAATCTACACTTTATAAATAATAATAATAATAATAATAATAATAATATTAATATTGTTATTTGTATAGAAGAATAACTTTCTCTTGTACACATAAAGTAACACTCCATTTTATTTTAGATTATACAAGTAGATTAGATAATCAATGCATGTATAATCAAATCATATATCATTAACGACATATATTTTTTATAAAATGCACTCACCACAAAAAATAATTTTCTTTTTAAATAATAGATAAGGAAAAATAAATGCATATATGATATTGTACAAGCTAGGATACACATATAACTTTTTATTCTATTTTGTGTACAAGGATGTACCTATATGTATATAACTTTTTATTTTATTTTGTGTACGTGATTCTTAATAATTGTATACTTTTTTCACACTAAGTTTTTCATTAAAAAACTAGCATCCATATGTGTATAACTTTTTATTTAATAGTGTATACATATTTTTTAATAATTATATATATATTTTTACACTCTATTTTTCATTAAAAAAACTATCAATTAAATTGTATACATTTTTATTCGTAATTGTATATGTTTCTATTTATATTTGTATACGATTTTTAAAGTGAGTGTATCATATTTTAGGGTGCACCGGATCACAGTATAATTAGCCTTAATATATATATATATATATATATATATATATATATATATATATATATATATATATATATATATATATATATATAGTTCAAGAAAATGTATTTTATTGATCATTTGACTTTTTTTAGAATGTGGAGAGTGATAATTTTAAGATTAAAATGTTATTTAAAAATTATTGAATAAAAATATTTTTTTTATTTAGCGTTGAGAAGTGTGTTATGGGACATGTTAATGAGTGAAGAGAATGTGTGGAAAGTTTTGTTGGAGGTGAAGTATTTATTATTAATAATTCGTTAAGATTAATATTTCGTGTTTTAAAAATAAAATTAAAAAACTTCTTCATTCGAAAAAAAACTATATTTTTTTATATATTAATTAAGAAAAAAAATTAGTTAAGTTAATGAAAAAGTTGTGTAAAATAGTTGAAATGTGTGAAAAAATATAATTCTCTAATTCACGTGTAAAAAACAAAACACCGTTACCTCATTCAACTGATCGGAGGGAATATTATATTAGGAAGTGTGTAAAAAGTTGATATTATTATAATATACTTCTCTTTTATCACTTTTAATAAAGAAAGGAAGTGTAAAAATATATTTCGAGATGAATAAAAAAGAAAGTGTGAAATATTTTATAAAGAAATACGGCTCACACGATCTTTGATGTTTTGTCGACATTTTCTATATACGAATTGTGACTAATCAGATATTTTGGAACTCATGAATCCTGGCCAAGATTATGCTTCTACGTGTACAAAATTATTGAAATTTATTTTTGCTAGACATTAAATATTATGAGATATATTATCATTGTAATGATAAAAACGTTTTTAGAGGTCAGTATTAAGACAAGAACATTAAGAAATTGTTTAGATTAGTAATATTAATATGAAATCAAACTACTTGCAACTTTTGTTTATATATATATATATATATATATATATATATATATATATATATATATATATATATATATATATATATATATATATATATATATATATATATATATATATATATATATGTTATAACACAATACCCCGTATATCTTACAAATTTATATAAACAATGTGATGGTAATATCACACATTATTTCACACATACATTACATTGTTGGAAATTAATCCATGAAACCTTAACCCTATTATGATTAACGAGATTTAAACTGTAAAGCGGAAGCGTACCTGATCCAATGAGTCTCTAGGCGGAACACGAACTCAGGATCAGTGGTTATATGACCTTCCTCAACTAAGCCTCCTTATTCCTTATGGGGACCGTAGTAATCCCTCCCGATGGGGAGAAGGGAAGACCATGTGCGGCTTAGTATATTGGGGACCATAACCTGGAGCCTTTATATACTACTTTAATTAGGCCACCCATTATCACCTAATTATGTAGTATTGGGTATCTACTCAATTGGCCCATATCAAATATTATTATAGCCCATGGACTTTTAACTTTAATTGGATCACTTAATTAAGTCCATAAAATAATTGAATAGCTAATATAATTGCATAATAATATATTGCCCACAATTAGATTATATTGGAAATTATAAAATTTCCAACAATCTCCCACTTGGGCTATATATTTTTCGAAAGCAATTATATCAAGAGTCCTTAGTTGCGCAACTTTATGCTATTCCTCTTCAGGCTATACTTAACAATCTGGTCTATCTCACATACTAATATGGAACTACCGCGGCATTCACCACATTTTAAATCGTGATTAAACCCCGACAATCACCATATCAATATACTCAATGACATAGATCAAATATGGTGAGTAGCATGAAAATTACATATCAAACGTGATCAACGTCATGTCTATTTTCAACTGGTCCTACTTTAATCTTTAGTGAGATCAATCCATTATGTAAAATATTACAAAATGAAATTACTTAAGTGAATTCACAATGAATTCAAAGCCATGAACTTTATTCTGCAGAAAACTGAATTATCCAAAATCAAAGTGTCTTGAAAACTTTAAAGAACAATAAATATAGACTCCCACTGAACTAATGTATTCTAAAACCATATAACACCCACATGATTAGCTAGCTCATAAAATTGCAGGGCGTTGAATACATAATTGGCGGATCCGTATTTAGAGTCTATCATAGTATGCTCTACCAAAATTTATCCATAAGAACACTTTCTTTAACAACCAAGAATTCTATGTCAATATGTTTGACTTATAAGAACTCTTATTGCTAATACTTTACTGCGAACTAACTGTCACAATCAACTTTATATGACTAAACTTCGCAACCTTTATTTCATGTTTGAATGCCCCTTAGTGTGCTACTGATTCTGTTGTCATGGTTAATGAGCTAAAGTGTTTGCTTAATACTTTTACTTGTATAGCTCTCCAGACCAACAGAAGATGTAGCCTGAAGTGGATCTTATATCGTATTGGCATCCAACAAACTCATAATCAGACTACTTTATGATCTCCTACTAATCTGATTATCTCTAATGTTAAAGCATGCTATCCTTAGTTCTCTGTAAAGATCCATACTAGAGTTACTTAAATGTCTACTTAATACACCAACAACAGAAGCCAAATTAAGTCTTGTAGAGACCTCATCATACAATAACTTCCAACAATCAAAACATATAGAATGTTTATACATTTCTTAAATCTTTAATTTAACTTTAGGGCACCTTATTGAGACTCCACTTGTCTCCCTTAGTTTAACTTAAACATTCTCCCACTGAATCACATAATCATCTACATTTGTCTCAAAACTAAATGAGACAATTAATTCATGATGATACTTGTGATTCCTTTACGGAAAAGCTTTCTTGAATGCATAGATGGATTTCCTTTTGGTTCTTAAACCTATAATATCGTATCATGTTGCCATCAAGGAACTTTATCTTTACATCCATCTAAATGATTCAAGATTAAAATGTACTAATAATATCACGATTATCTCAAAACAATGTCTTCCTTCCCTTTAGAGTATAATCCTTTATCAAGATGCAAACCTAATAATCTTGTATTGATTTATACTCATAACTTATGGCATTAACCCACTTTCGAGTATTTGGACCTTGCATGGTTTGATGAACGTTGTTTGAATGTTCTACCATTAATTTCATAGTGTCCTCTTTATTTAGGAGAAAACTACATAATTATCCGAATTGATTTTCTCCCAACTCTAGTGATTTTCTTAGTGACATTAATTCTTGAGGTTGTTGATTTTATTATACCTTAAATATTATTGACATTATCCCATTGATATTCTGAATTTACATAATTTCTAAAAGTTTAAGTAGGGACCGTATTGACTCCCCCTCAAAGACAATGTCTCTAATATTATTCTTCCCCCAAATCAACATTCTCACAGAATACCGTATTACCCGCCTCAAATATGATCCGATTAATTGGATCATAAACTTTTATTTTTATTCATAACCAATAAAGTAGCTTACATTTATTTGAGTCCAATTTTCTTTAGTAGATCCAATGATCTAGCTTTAGTTGGACATCACCATATGTGAAACTCAAAGAGTTCTCACAACTACTTTGGTTAAAAATTTATTGAGATCATAAGTTGCAATCTTAAGTATTTCTCACATTAGTGACCATATGTTGTGGAGTTCAATTATGTCTTTTAACTGCACCATGCATAATAATTTAATGCAGTGTATTATAAGACAATTCCACATGCCTTTAGGAGAAAACAAAAGGTTATACTTTAGTTGTCTTTAGCAGCTTTCTAAATGGGATTTCTTGTATTGCCCTTATACTTTATTGAGATTAAGTTTGACTTATTAGTCTCATCCTTATTGTGGAAGTTCACTCATCAAGTATGATTTTGTTGTTGATGCATGGAAAACTTAATTAGCAGACTTCTTAATTATACAGAGAATTAATGCAAAATAATTTTTCATGCTCGCATTAAACTTTATAATCTTTCAAAAAATTTAACTAAAATAGAATCATCTTGAAGATTCGAGCACAATATTAGTATCAAGTCTTTGGACAAAAAATACTAATTTAAATGATGCTCTCATGCAGTAGTCAAATACTGACAATAAAACTGTCAAGCAATAGCCTTCCTGTGGGCCGACTTATTACTCACATGTCAAACCAAATAATTGTCACGTATTTACCACCACATGTACTTGTGTATTTCTGCCAAATATTAATCTACTTGTGGGCCGATCAATACCCGCATGAAGATACACTCATACAATATTATTAATTGGGGACCCATCACAAGACACCTTGTGCAACATTAACCTCGTCTGTGGATAAAAATTAACTGCAGGGGTAATCTTGGTGTAATAATCAAGTATTGACAATAAGTTCTGTCAAACAAGAGTCTATATGTGGACCGACTAATGTTCACATGAACAATCCAAATAATTATCACATACTTATTATCACATGTATGTTATTATTCTGTCAAACTGTGCCTACCTGTGGGCCGAACACAGAACACATGAATAATTACACACCCATCTATGTAATTTCAATAAAGTCGCACTTCACACACGATATTGTTGTGGCAACATGGTGCTTTGATTGACTAGATTGAAGAATTACTAGACCAATTAACCAAATATTTAAAATAAATATTTATGTTTAATTGAACGACATTAAAAAATGTCTCCCCAATTTAAATTTAATTAATTCCACCAATCAAATAGGAATATTAGATGATTCATACCAACATAAAAAATAATGAAAGATTTATTTACTTAATTAGGGATTCCATAATCCCAATTTAATATAAAACTCAATCCTTTCCAAAATAATGGGACTCGTAATTGATTCCAGAATCAATAATAAATATTGCACAATTAATTTCTTATGCCATAAATAGAATATAACCAAATAATATTGAATCACATAATTGTGCATTGAATCCAATTATTTGGACATACGAATCAAACTGACATGGATACCATAAATAAATGCACATAAATGTCAATATGATGTCTCCAGTTATGACTCCAAATGGAGTCAATCCAAATTTTAGAAATTGAATACAATAGTTTCCAATTCATTACACACAACTATAATCACAATACGAAATAAAAGCTCGAAGGAATCACTTTTACATTCCAATCCCATTAATCAACTAAAGAGGATCCAAAACAATTAGAATCTTTAAATATGGAATCAAATAACTTATTAAAGTAATTCAATATCTTTCAATCATTAATGAAATAAAGAAAAATAATTAACTCCATATGATTCCAAATTCTTTAAATGAATACCCACTAATTGATTGGGACAAAAATTGTTGTATTTACGAATTTCACCAAATTTTATAATTTCACGCACGGATTTCGAAAATAAAACTTATTAGGAAGGATATAATTTAATAATATGATAAAACTATTTTATCATAACAACATCCCATTAACCAAATCAGAATCAAATAGATATTTGATCCACAGTATTTCCGTAATTATTTTGACAAACATGAAAAATCATATGATAATATTTGTGTAAATCTCAAACATGAATACACACGATTAACCCATATAAGCATGCTTAGATTACTTAATTGCCAAAAATTGCCAATGCAATTTCACCGATCCATAATGCAACTTATCAAATTAACACCATCAATCGCCTTGAGTATTAAATCAATGATTTAATAAGATTAACAATAACGAATCAGATCTCAGAGAATCATGAATAGGGTGGCTCTGATACCACTTGTTGGAAATTAATCCATGAAACCTTAACCCTATTATGATTAACGAGATTTAAACTGTAAAGCGGAAGCGTACCTGATCCAATGAGTCTCTAGGTGGAACACGAACTCAGGATCAGTGGTTATATGACCTTCCTCAACTAAGCCTTCTTATTCCTTATGGGGACCGTAGTAATCCCTCCCGATGGGGAGAAGGGAAGACCATGTGCGGCTTAGTATATTGGGGACCATAACCTGGAGCCTTTATATACTACTTTAATTAGGCCACCCATTATCACCTAATTATGTAGTATTGAGTATCTACTCAATTGACCCATATCAAATATTATTATAGCCCATGGACTTTTAACTTTAATTGGATCACTTAATTAAGTCCATAAAATAATTGAATAGCTAATATAATTGCATAATAATATATTGCCCACAATTAGATTATATTGAAAATTATAAAATTTCCAACATACATACTTTATACTTAGTGCTCCATTTCAGTGCAAATGAAAATTAGTGGCAGATGATCATCTTTATAGTTTACGAAGCAAGAGAGGAGCCCCATACTGTGGCTGAATGGTGAAAGCAGCATACGGGGCGTGCTTGTACGTCGGGGCGAGCTCGAACGAAAACGTTCGTAGAAGTTGCGCCATGAATGCTTTCCCTTCCATGAGGGCGAAGTTTTGGCCGATGCAAATCCGGGGACCCCAACTGAAGGGCATGAAAGCGGCCTGACCATTGGCCGCTTTCAGGACTCCCTCGGCAAACCTATCCGGTCTAAAGTCGAGGGCGTCCTTGCCCCAAATATCGGGTCTCCGGTGCAACAATGCTATAGGCAATTGTAGGAACACACCTTTTGGTATGCGTAGGTTTCCTAATTCTGTCTCTTCTTCAACTACCCTCGACAGTTCCATTACGGGTGGATATAAACGTAACACCTCGTGCAAAATCATGTTCACCTAAAATGACAAAACATAATGATCTAAATCAAAGCACAACTTGCATGCTATAATGACATTAAACGAGAAAAATGCATATTTGGTCCCGTACGAGGGGTTCATTTCTACCTAGAAATGTTCCATAATTTCAAAGTTGTTTCCAAAATTTACATTTTTGGTTCTATTATTAGCCTTTTTTTAATGAAAAAAAGTTCCATTTTTTAGTCCCATGTGAAACATTTTATGACATAAAATGCATCTTTTGAGACCAATTTGAAACTACGAGACATTATTTATACTGTATCTTTCAGTATGGGATCAAAAATGCATTTTTTCCTTTTGATATCTATTTAATTGATGAAATAAACTTATACTTACAACTTTAAGCTGGCTCAATCCATCATTAGTGAGCACATAATCATGGCCAAGGACTTGAAAAACCTCGTCCCTTGCACGCGCTTGCCATTCTTGATGAATGGCAAGCAGGATCATGGTCCAAACCATGAGATTCGAAGTAGTGTCGTAGCTAGCAAAGTAGAACAACTTTGTTTGCGCTACGGCCTCTTCAATAATCCTTCCACGCTCGCGACGGCTCAAGCCCTTGTCGTCTTTGTACAACTTCCCCAAAAATAGATCGAACAAATCCATATCGCCATTCCCTTCCCCTGCTCGTCTCTGCCTCACTCTCTCATTGATCATGTTCATGAATGAACGCCGCACTTCCTTCTCCATTTCCTTCGCCTTCCTCTTCGCCCTTGTTGGCAAGTACCTGAGCATCATGCTATACCAGGTGAAATACATTCGGGCATGTAAACATAGAAAAAACGAGTAAACGAAAACGCACTCGGATCCGGGGAAATTGAAGGGCTTGGAAGCTGTATCAGTCATGATTGTCATGTCTCTAAGATGGTGAAAATTTCTACTCATTTCATCATTAAAAGTAGTGTGAAACAATGAATGTGTCACAACAGATCCAATGTAGTCTTCCAAATCATGCAACACATCCACTACTCCATAACCTTCTTCTGAAATCTTGCTTTTCCATTTATTCAGTACCTTATCTGTGCACAATTGCATGCTTGGAACCATTTGCTGTAATATACATATATAAATAGATGAGAAAATATCAAATTTGGTCATGTAACTCTTGATGAATCTAATTTTAGTCCAATAAGTTTTCAATTTTAGTCCTATAACTTTTAATTTTTCAATTTTAGTCCATTAACAATATTTCTTGCTAAACTTATAGGTCTTGCAAAGTTAATGTAGGACTAAAATTAAAAAACCCAAAAATTATATGACTAAAAGTTACACTATGGACTAAAATTGGGAAAATATCAATTTTGGTCCTCTAGGATATGTTAAATCCAACTTTAGTCCTCAAGTTTGTTAATTTCTCAAAAGTGATCCTCCGATGTCCGCTTTTGGTCCTTTTGGTCCACTTTTGGTTCTTTTTGTCCACTTTTGGTCCTCTAGGATAGGCCAAATAAGGATTAAAAGTGGACAAAAAGGACTAAAAGCATATACTGGAAGACCACTTTTGAAAATTTACCAAACCTTAGAACTAAAGTTGGATTTTGCATATCCTAAGAATCAAAATGATATTATCCCCGACTAAAATTAAAAAAGTAGGACTAAAAATGGATTAAGTTGAAGGATTGAAATAGATAATACCCCATAAATACACACTCATTTAAGAATTTATTTTAAAAAAAAAATATTTAAAAGAAAGGGACCTTCAACTTGTCCAAATGAAAAGCTGGATTGAGCTTCATCCTTGATTTGCTCCATTCATTGCCCTCATAATAAACAAGACCACCAACAACCAGCCTTATTATTTTGTTGATCATCCTAAAACTCTTTTGATAATTCTTGTGTTTGTTCAACACTACTCTCATTAATTCAGGTTCGGATATGATGATCCTAGCTGTCGGCCCGATCCAGGCGAACGCATTCGTCCCTGCAATCACTTACCATTGTAACATGCACATCGAACATACTAATTATGATTTACTTTTTACTCTTCTAAAAAAATCACTCTCTAGAGTAATTTTTCTAATTTCGATAAAATTGTAATGAAATGAAAAGTATATAAATATATAGAAGTAACCGTAAGTGTTGATGGTTTTATGGATGAAAGGCATAACGCGAGGGGCAATATCGTCATAGGTATCGATTGGCTTGGAGTTGGCTTCTCTGTACATGTTTGCGATTTCTTCGGAATCTCCGAGTAGGAAACTGTAAGAATTACCATTAAGCCCCTGACTTCTCAGGAATCTCTCCATCCTCCGGGGTTCCAACCAAGCCCAGTTTAGTAATTTCCACGCCCACACCACCACAACAGCCACCAATGAAATCATCACGTGCGTCCACATCTCTCTCTCTCTTCACTCTCTCACTTCAATCTCTTCTCCATCTCTGCAAACTTTGGTGTCTATATATATATATTATTGAAATAAAAGAATTTAACTTTTTGGAGCACACGACACGAGGTGATAACATGAATTATTAATTGCATAAATTGCAACACGAGGACCAACATTTTTGGAGCACAACGCTTAATTTAAAGCTTTATTTATAAAGCAACTTTTCAATTTTTATTTTTATTTTGGAGAATTTTATTTAATGTGTATATATATATTTGTACAAATTTTGTGTATGGAATTCGTACACGTGGGTCGAGATATTTTGTGTTTGAACCAATCAATACTTGTTTGCGTAACGAAATATGAATTCTTTATCTTATTTTTATTCCATGTCGTGCATTGAAAAATATTACTCCCTCCGTCCCAAGAATACATTCGCCCTTTTCATTTTGATCCGTCCCAAGAATACATTCGCCCCCTAAAAATGGAAACAATACACAATATCAATAACCTTACAATACTACAATATTACAAAAATGCCACCTTCTTTTTACACACAATTTAGTCAAAGTCAACTATATCATACACTTTATTCTACTCAATTACCCAAAATACCCCTTATCTTTCTTACATCACACCACCAAAAAGTTACTTTTCTTAAACTCCGTGCCCAAGAATACGCGAATGTATTCTTGGGACGGAGGGAGTAGTAAGTAATCGTTGATTAATTGAATTTATAAATGTGGGCGCTATTAAATTTTTTTAATAAATATTCACTTTTAATAGCACTTAAAACCTTTTAAATTTAATGAAATCGAAAAATAAAAAAAAGTTATTTGGGCACTTAAATTATTTAAATTTTAAGCGAATAGTTCGTTAAATACTCAAAGGCAAAAAGTAGTATAAAAATAAGTTTGGAATAAATATAAGTTAAAAAGAATTGTGAAGTTGGAAAATCTCATAGTTTTACTTAATTATATTTGACGTGCTTCATTTAAAAATTTACAGTCGAATTAATTATTAAAAGAAGGATAATAATTTCAATTTAAAACTTATTTAAAAAAGTTTAAAAACTAATTATTCAATTAAAAATATAATATATAATTTTTAATGAAGATCAAAGTTAACTTGCAACGGAAAATAAAAATGTATCTTGTGTGCTATAATGAGCTTATAAAAATATCATTTACGAATTAAATTGTTTAAGTTAAATCATTTATAATAGATCTTTCTCGAAAGCTTCCCTCGACTCAATCTCCACCACTTCCAGCTATGCACTTTATCTGTAAGAGGAAAAAGATGTGGGGGTGAGCACACGTGAGGGTGTACTCAGTGGGGGGTTTACTGTCGGATTGCACAATTAAAAATGACTTCATATCATGAGAAATGAATATCATGTACATTAAAAAGTAAAAGGAATTAACACATAGTCAAAGTTATGCGAACGCGTCCGTCTTTTCCTTATTGACAATAATACCAACTGTACGTACAGGTTCCCGGCCCACCGGTCTTAGGTAACTTATGCATGCACATCCATAAACATCAATCAATGTAATCAAGTTCAATATAGAAATCGTAACAGTAAGCTCACCTTATAGCAGCGAAGGCAATGATACGTATCAAGTGATGATGATGATGATAAAAATGAGTGATGTTGTTGCTATATTTCCTTGAAATCTTTGATGCCTCCATAGATTTGGTCTCTATTTAGGACTCCTAAATATTATATATCATAAGAAGTTACAACCTTAACTTCTATGGTAAAAGTATATGATGACCTATAATATATAATGTCCTAACCTTGATATATTGTTATTCCTTAAAGGATTTTAATATTAAGAATATTTTTAATGGATATATTCAAGATTTAAAGTAGTTGAAGTGAGACCTCATGTCATGGATTATGGTTAAGAGAATTAATCTTTGAGTGATATTATATCATGTAATGTAATGTCATCATTTACATAGATGAATATAACTTCTTTGGTTAATTAGCTTTAAGAATGATTCAAATTAAATTTGATAAATGACTTCACGGCTGTAAGTTTTGTGTTTGTAAATAGGTTTCTCAAAATGAATTAAAACAATTTAAGTAAAAATTATTTCATAGGTAAAAATAGATATAGAGTAACTTAAGAAATCTCTATCATCTTAACTATTATTTTTACAAGAAAATAAATCAATGTAACCTTTTTGCATGAGTTTAGAGAATATTTTAATGAACATATTTTACGTGGAATGTAGGTAAAAGATCTTGCTACTCAAATAATTATAAAATGCATAAAGTTCATGAAATATTTTCAAAGTATCATGCTACCATAGTTTTGTAAAACATGTATATCTTTCAAACTACTTCATGAACCAAAAATTTATTTTACATGCATAAACTACACACATATATGATCATTTACATTTCTTTACTTACTCAAAAATCATATATCTTATTAGTGTAAAAGACTTGTAAAGTTTTAGCAGTGTTTGTGAGAAACATTATGGTAACAGTTTGGTAAATCAACAATATCTCTTAAAATAATTAATGGATTTCAAAGATATTTTACATTAGTATACAGGACTCATATATGAACAACTTTTATCTCTAGAGGTTTTCTATAATTCGCTCATTTTATATGAGAAATAAATAGATCAAGTTTAGCTTGTGTTTCTCGCATGCATTCTGTCACAGTTTAGAAAAATGCCCATAACTTTCATTTGAGTAAATATTTTGCTATTAAATTTTACAGATAGTTAGTTAAATTCATAATAAACATTTTTTTTATTTGTGGGTAGCCAAAATCCTAATATACAGAGGTTGTTTTCTAGTTTTAAAAACAGGGACATATTCTGGAAATTTTGAAGTTTAGTTGCATTTGCTAGAACTTGAGCCATATTTTAGCATGTGAGTTAAAATGTTATTTCTTACATTTAACAACCTCTCATTTTCACATAACATGCACCAAAAATCCATAAAACCATCATGCATTAGTCCCTCCTCCTTCTCATTTGTTTAAATATCATATCTATAAGATGTAGTGTGAGGGGATTACCTTGAAAGTTTAGAAAAGCTTAGATCTTGTGATATATTGGATGGTGTTGAAAGGATAATTTCACCTCCTCTACTTAGTAGTAATCCCATGTATTTAAAGAGGAGAAGAGTGAAGTAAGGAATAATGTAGATCTTAAACTATTAGATGATGTAAAGATTAACATATTGTTATCAACTTTTACTTACCTTAGTGGTGGGATCCTTGAGTAAGATCTTTATTCTTTTGAGAAATATGGCTTGAGAAACTTGGAGAGATATCTCAAACACTTTTTGGTGGATAGTATTCTAATTGAGAATGTATAATGTGTTCTAAGACTCTAATGGAAGAAGTGAGTGGTGAGGAGATTATTGATGGATGAAACCTTATTTCTTTTAGAAGAATCACAAAACTATGTTGAGAAGATTGCTCAATTATTCCTTGAATGAGGATTAACTTTCGTAGAGGTGAGCCACAATGTGTTGTGTCTCCCAAACACCACTATACAATACATGAAGTGAATGATCTATTGGCATTTTTCTCTTGTCACATTCCCTTTGTCTTCTCGTTGTTGGCTTATAGTGGCTAGGTGAAATCTCATGATGATGGAGGGGGTATGATAGTATATAGTAGGATATGATGGAGAAAATATTTATTGTATGTTCCAATATATATATTGGATTTTCTTTTATTTGAGATAGGAAAATCATATTTAGTAATATATGATAGTGTATCATTTAAATTTTTAGATGTGTGTATGTCATTTATAATTGTATGAACAAGAAGATATCCAATTTAATTCAGGTATGAAAATGATTCCGAAAAAAATATTTAGATTGTTGATTAAATATTCTCCATTCGCATATATATATCGAGCTTTGATTGCACTTCAATAATTAAAAGTATAATCGATTCATGTTTTAATGATGATATAAAAATCTCTTGCAAAATCATATACTTATGACCTCATAATATAACATTAAACTTATAAATGCTATAGTAATTCTTTGATCCCCATCAAAATTCAAATTTCTATGACATAAAGTATTAATTCCTATAACTAAATATCTCTAAATTTATTAAAAGCTTATTATAGATTGGGCGTTACATTCCATTTATTTATATCATTTATGAAATGGAATAATATATACTTTTTGAACCCAAGGAGTAACGTAAATTATTTCAGGACAAAGGATATAGAAAATATATTTATCGCCTGCAGTTATATTTACTTTTCAAAATTATTTTATATTTATAATAAAGATATATGATTGTGTTAAATTAATTTTTATCTCACTAATAGTTCTTCTAAATTCAATTAATTAGTTGGAAAAATAGCTTTCACTACAAAAAAAAAGTATTTTTTAACAACCGAATTTAGCAACAGAACTCAATCTGTTGGTAATTAGCAATGGATTAGCAACAAAAATGACATTTTTGTTTTAGCAACAGAATGCCAACATATTTATTCTCTATTTTAGCAACAGAATTCAATCTGTTTCTAATTACCAACGGATTATCAAGGGAATCATTATATAAATTACCAACGGAATTATTTGCAATGGATTACCAACGGAATTATTTACCAACGGAACTGATTTTTCGTTGCTAAAAATTTACCAACCACCATTTTACCAACTGAATTTTGCCAACGGATTCCGTTGCTAATATGTTGGTAAGCCAATTTAACAATGGAATTAAGGCTTTTAGCAACGGAATATTCCGTTGTTAAAAAAAAAAATTTGTAGTGTTTGGAGTTGATCTAGTTAATGCAGCTTGTTACAAAAATATAAAATTAAGACAAGAAATTCTTTAATTATTGTAATAATTAGAGGAACTTAGTTTTAGTCCAGATAACTGGAAAGCCCAAATATTTTTTACAAAATAACTCTGGGCCACCACAATTGGGCCTCCATGAAACTTTCTCAGCCTATGAGGTGTCCAAGTGTTAATCTTAGCCTAGAGGTGACATTTTCATCAAATCATGCAACTCCATATTCTCTTTTGGTATTTACAAACGGGCCACTGGACCTTATTAATTTTGTGATATCATATGTTGTAACCACAAATTTGGAGTATTCTTTAATCTTTATGTAAATTCTCGATTTTAATTTTGGTTTACGTTATTTTTATTTTTTAATTGATCCGTAAATTTATTAATATGATATTACACCCAAACAAAAGGTTCACGGTTCACCGCTAGGGTGAGGGTTTATTTATTTGACAAAATTTTATGTGAAAGATTTTCGTTTGATGGAATAATATTTTAATAAAAAATAATATTCACACTAATAAAAATGATAGTAATTACAGTGAATTATTTGATCAACATTTTAAATAAGGCACAATTGCCAAGTTTCTTATCTCTTCATAATTTAAAAATCTTAATCTATTATTATACACGTAAATACAAAATATACATGTAAGTATATATATATATACAAAATATATTTTCATGTAATTGAATGTAGTTTTTTTTTTTTTAAAAAATTATTATTTTTAAAATATGAAGTGTGTTGTTATATTCAAAGAACTGTGATTTTTTAATTTTTTTTATTAATATTGAGATGAATAATACTTATTTTTATTTAATAAAAAGAATATATAATAATTCATTAAAAGTAATTTTAATAAAATAAGAATGTTATATTGAACAATTACTTTTGTTTACTATTTTGCCGTTCAATTCCACACCCGACAAAAAGTAATGAATAGATCGAAATTATATTTAAATTTAATGAAAATAATCACTACACACTTTATCAAAAATTCAAAATCAACATCAATTATTGCTTTAAATATCATTATGACGAATATATTAATCTAGAGATTCGAGACTACCCAATTAATTAATTAATTTAATTTTCTATCGAGCAAATAACAACTTTAACGTACGCTTTTAATCTTAAAATAAACAGCAAAAACTATATCTCAGCATGCACTTGTATTTCATGATCAAAGATTTCAGGTTTCCATTAAATTATTATCATTATTATTAATGTTTTGTTAAGGAATAAAATCTTGAAGCATGCATGTGCACAGATCCTGCAAAATAAAATTTTAGATTCCTTAACAAAATATTATATTTTGAGATGTAATACTAATAATTAGACAATTAGAAAGGGTATTAATTTTGAAATTTTGTGTGTTTTCGTTTTTTTATTTTTTATTTTACTATTACTGTTACTTTTTTTGTTTTTTATTTATTTAATTTTGGGGATATAATTGTAATTTTACCTATGTGGTTTAGGATATAATTTATCCCTAGGGTTTGAGGTATAATTATAATTTTACCTCTGTGGTTTAGTGTATAATTTATCTCTAGGATTTAGGGTATAATTGTAATTTTACCCTTGTGGTTTAGGGTATAATTTATCCATAGGATTTATAATTTAGGGTATAATATATAGTCATTTAAATATAATAAATTTAAAAATAAAATAAAAAACAACATTGATGAAGGAGCATGAATTAATTAACAATGGTGGGAACCAAAGGGGACACTAATTCAATTGGTACTCTTGGTTGTACCCTAGTCATTTTCTAATAATTATATATAAAGTTCATATTCAGTTCATTTGACTCCTAAAATTTTAAAAATAATATTCCCTCCATCCCACCGAAATATCTCCATTTTACTATATTGGATGTTACATTCAAATGTCACAATTTTCCTCTCTTAGTAAAAATGATCTATATATGGTTTACCACTCACTATTAATACAACTACTCATTACATATAAAATAATAATACTCCTTAATCTATATGCAAAAAGCAACCGATAATTTTACACCGGGACGAATGGAGTACTTACTTTTTGGTTCCTCTTTTTATGTATTTATTTATGGGAAGCAGAGAAAGAGATAGGATCTAGCTAATGTTCAACAGGGGATATGAATTATTTTATTTTATTTTTTTTTGAAAATCATGTTTTTTTTTTTAGAATTTTGAATAAAAATCTATGGAATATCTAGTACTACACTTTTCAAAAGAATTTATACACATAAGTAACATCTGAAAAGTAACATTTCATTATATTATTAATTAAAAAATATACACAATTGAATGGTATAATCGATTGCACATACAAGTGTTTTTCGTAATCAATTGTAATATGTTTCTCTGGTATGAAAAATACTATAGTATTCTTTAAAAATACTCACTCCTACTTAAAAAAAAACTTTAATATTTTGTTGATTAAAGTTTAATTTATTGTTAAATTGATTTACCAATATATTAACAATGAAACAAAATCGTATGGTAATTTTTCGTTGGTAAACTTTTAGCAATTAAATTCAATTTCATTAATAATCCGTTACTAATAATTCTATTAGTATGATTCTGTTGGCAATCCGTTGGTAAATAGTAATAGATTTTATTTCGTTAGTAAAAACATTGACAATTACAGCTAGTAAATTTTGTTGCTAATTTTTTTTAAATTTTTTATAGTGTATGTCTTTCAATAGTTTTCATTTTTATTTGGTTGTTATATAAAAATTTTCAATTTTCTAAAAAGGTAAATATAATCATCATTCCTCATATGCTTAATTAAAAAAAAAAACATTTCCAAACCCACTCAATATACTTTATTATTTATATGTTTATTAAAAAAAAACATAATAATCTTAAAAGTTATATTTTCTTAATTTCTATATTGGGGAATAGGTGAAAAACATTGAGAGATGAAGGAAGTAATAATTTATGAAAAAGAGTAATGATATTGTTTAAAAGAAGATTCCAATAATTAGTATGCAATTATGCATAAGTTGAATACAAGCTGTATTTGTCTTGTTGGAAGTTAGATTTAAATTATTTATTTCCGTTTTGTCCTCACACGTTAAATAAATGAGCGAGGTTTGCGTGTCCTCGGTGCGCACTTCAATTAAATCCCTAAGTATAGGGATATCAATTGTAGATGCAAGTACCCCAATTAAAAATAATATCGTTTCCACTGAGACAACTAACAATTTATTTATTTTATATTACTATTAAACTAGAATTAAAGTAACCAATTTCCAAGTGTTTGAATTATGATTATTATCTAAAGAATTGAAGCAACAATTAACAAAATAAATAAAAACAAGGAATATTCAAGATTTAATCAAGAGAGAAGTAACAGCTCTAAGGTATCAGGTGTAGCGCAATTGATTTGGTCTCCTAAACGTCCTATTGTTCATTCATGCTATTTTAATGGAAATTCATCACAAAGTAATGCGTGAACAGTTTTGAACCTCCTTCCTAGATACTAATAAGACGAATTTCATAAACATTCGGATGACCAATTCGACTAACATATATTTTCTGAAAGTACTACTCAAACTTATTCACTTCCTACTTGATTTCTTAATTGCATTGTTCCACTAAGAATATCAAGTATCTTATTTACCACCCTTAGAATTATCGTGTTCACGGGCAAACTAATATAATCCATAGCAAACAGACAATATCAAGTACGTATGCACACAAGCTAACACAACACACCAAGCATCACGGGCAACATCAATAGCATGTTATGAAGACGTTACAAACATATGACATAATCTGAATAAATCAAATAAACAAGAATCAATAATAGCATAAATTCATAATACTTTGTCTAGGATTCCAAATCAACTGTCCTAACCTTCAATCCTTAGAACTGTAAAAAGGTTTTAGCCCATGAGGTCATAAACAACCCTCATGGCTATCAAATACATATCAAAATCACAAAAGAAAATTAAGAAAAGATAACAAAACCCTAGTGTCACGTGGCTCGCGTCTCTCCTCCGTCTCTCCGATTGGATTGCTCTCTCAACTGCACTTGATTCTTCCTGCGGACTGATGGGATGGATGGATGGATGAATTCTTATGTGAGTGGATGTGGGTGGATGGTGCGTGAATTGAATTCACGTTCTGTTCTTGTGTGAATGATCAGTCCCCTCTCAAAGTGTTTGATCCATCTTTTTATATCATGGGCCACGAAAACTGACTTTGTTGGACTATATTTCACGTTTGTCACGTACAGGGGATTAAATATTCTAATTTTTGGTCCAAACTAATGCAACACGAGTTGGAGTGACCAACTCGAGTTGCCAACACGACTCGAGTTGCCTTATGTTGCAACTCGAGTAACCCAACTTGAGTCGTGTTGCCAAGTCGTGCGTCCGCCTGTCAAGTCGAGCTGCTATGCTCTGAAATTGATTTTCCTCCTTACACCAACACGAGTTGAGCTGGCAAGTCGAGCTACTGCATGTCAACTCGTGTTGGCTCTCTGGACACTATTTGCCGCTGCTCTGCCTCACACAATATGCCACTCGACTTGCCCTCAACGCAACTCGACTCGAGCTGCAAGTCGAGTTGCACAAGACAAGTCGAGTTGGCTCACTGACCAATTCTGACCCCCTACGGCACCTTACTCGACTCGAGTTGCTTGGTCGAGTTGACCCTTGCAACTCGAGTAAGGCCATTTCGCGCCCGTTTCTTGTCCATCTTCGGTTCTGCTCCATTTCAACATGTTTTTATCCTTCAAAACTCTACAAAACACGTTAATAGCACTATAATCATGCAGGATATGTAAACTACACAATCTCACACAAATATAGAGCCCAATTCTAATAAAAACAATGCATTATGAAACCAAAAAGACGTAAATTTACACTCTTATCAACCGTGCTCTTTTAGAATTTAGTATTATGAGTAAGAGTATATTGTTTTGTTCTAAATGATATACACTTTAATTAATAAATGTATATCATTTTGTTTTAAAGGGTATACACTTTTCATTAATATTTTTTAATTTTTTTAAAAAATAAAGAGTACACATCTTTATATTAAAAAGTATACAATTTAATACAAAATTCTAAAAACGTATGGCGTATGCCTGTACACCCGGTGCACATAAAATTTTCCCTTAATAAATTAAGAAACATGTTTCTAAACCTTGATGGAATTGGAATCTAATTATTAAGTCGTTTAACTTTTACTAATAAACTCCGTCAAAAAAAAAAACTTTTACTAATGAACATGCTTACAATATAGGAATAGGAGTACTTTATATAATAGTAATAATACATACTCCCTCCATTCTAAATGGTGGCTAATTTAAATAAATATAGTAGTTTTTCTTTTTCTTTAACCAAATATTGTAGTATGAAAAGTTTTTAATATTTTGAGTAGAAGCGCCACTGGTAAGGGCGCCTCTTCCACTGTTCCTACCTCAAAAAAATGAGTCGCCAGTTGTAAAGGCGCTTTTAATAAATAATAATAAAAGTAATATTTAAAATAATTAAATTGATATATTTTAATGTTTTAAATTATAATTAATTTTTATTCCGTCCCATATCACTCTCTTATCACTTTTCACACTTTTTTTATTCGTCTGTTTCACATTATCCTTCACACTACATAAAAGGGAACACTATTTTATCCAACAACCTCAAAAATTATTTTAATTTCAAATTTGTCACTTCTTTTCACACACATATCATTACCTTATATTTTTTATTACCTAAAAATAATACAATATATCCTCTAAAGTCAACAAATTTGGTCAAAAATAGCTTTTTTTTTAACAACACAGTGCAGTAAACAGGAAGGGTGGTCCGGGATGGAGGGAGTAGTATTTATTATTCCCTTAGTAGTATTTATTATTCCCTTAGTTTCAAAATAATGTATACATTTTGCTATTTTGTTTGTTCCAAAAATAAGATTTTTACTTTCTTTTTTACAAGACAAGAACTTGTATGAGACTGTCTCATAGAACAACTTATGTGAGACGAATAAGAAGTGATAATATTCTTAAATTGCGAGTTATTGTATTAATTTTGTGTATGAACCCATGAAAAAATATTAATTATTTTATGTAGGTCTCACTTGTAAAAAAGGCAGTCTTGCATGAGACCATATTATGTTTTATTAATTTGTAATCACTTTTCTTAAAGATGTTATCACTTTTCCTTTAAAAATATTACTATCATTTTTTATTTATAATATTTCATGTATTTCGGTATTATTTTTCTTTAAAAGTGAGGAAATATAATACTATTAATTATAATTAAACAATTAAATAATCTAAATATATTAATTTATTATTATAAATATTATTTTATTATTATTTATTAAAAGCGCCTATTTAACTGGCGACTAATTATTGTTGATTTATGAACAGTGAAAGAGGCGCCCTTAGCAGTGGCGCTTCTACTCAAAAAATTAAACATTCCTCATACTACAATATTTGGTTAAAGAAAAAGTAAAACTACCATATTTAATTAAATTAGCCCTAAATGGTTATGTTTTTTTTACGAGAATTAAAAAATATACTTGGTATTTTAATATAGTGAAGTGAGAAGAATAATGCTCCCTTTATCCCACAATAATATAGTGAAGTGAGAAGAATAATGTTCTCTCTATCCCACAATAAGGAGTACATTTTACTATTTTCGTCTGTTCCAACAAAATAAGTACATATCCCTTTTTAGTAAATGAGACCCACACAAAACAATTAATATATCTCCATAGAATCCACACACCATACTAATACACATACCCACTATACATTAAAATATTATTTCTCTCACCTCAACTACCCTCAACTACCTATTAAATATTATATCCCTTAATCTACTAGCAAAAAAGAAACACACCTCTTATGCTGGGACGGAGGGAGTATAATGTAAAAAAAAAGTAAGGGTAAATTGGTACTCCCTCCGTCCCACCCAAAGGGTATATTTTTTCTATTTGGGCGTCCCACCCAAATAGTTCTCTTTCATTTTTTACACACATGAGACCCACACACACCCACTATACAATTAAAATATGAGGCCCACAGTTCCACTAATACAACTACACACTATAGATTAAATAATAATACTCCTTAATCCACGTGCAAAAAATAAACACTACCATTTGGGTGGGACGGAGGGAGTAATTTAAAGAGAAAAAATAAATAAAGTTATTGAGAATGATGATTAAAGTGTAAAAAAGTTAATAAATTTGTTAGGATATATTGATTAATAAAGTGTAAAAAGTAGGTGAGGAGTATAGTGTATTTTTTATTATTAATGAAATGTGAATCAATACATGATACACTCCAAAATGAATAGTGCGAATAAATACGTGGGAGGGAGGGAATATTAATAATAAATTAATTAAAGTTAATAAAAAAATGCATATATAACTTAAAAAAAAAAAGTAATATCCCCCATCCCCTCCCCCCCCCCACACACACATACAAACCCCACAATAAAAAAATTATATAAAATTTTAAATTTTAATATTTAATATAATAAAATATTATTATTTTTTATTTATCATAAATAAAACTCTATTTTAAAAATAAAAAAATAATTGTTTAACTATGGATTTAAAAATTATTTCACAAATTCATAATTCACTGAAATAATGCAATTCAAATGAATTGATTTAAAATTTATGCAATTAAAAATTTACTTATTTTTAAATTCATTAAATTTGAAATGACTCAATTCAAACACAACTTTAAATTTTATTCTTTTCTTTTTAAGATCTAATTTTCCCTCTCTCCTTTGTGTTATCCAAGATATAAAAAATGTTACATCAAAATGAAACAGAGCGGATGTAATCTTTAGTGCTTTAATAAAAAATAAATATTTTTAAAATAAAACTTCCATCGTTCCATTGAAAATTTTACACATTTTCATTTTGGGTATTTCATAAAAAGATTTACATTTCCCTTTATAATAAATGAGACCACACAAAATACTTAAATATCTCAATAGGACCTAACACTACACTAATACAACTATTCATTATATATTAAAATAATATTTATCTCACCATATATACTCCCTCCGTCCCTCCTTAAGAGGGTCATTTTCTTTTTGGTACGTAGATTAATAAGCATTATTATTTATTGTGTAGTGGGTAGTTGTATTAGTAGGAGTGTGGGTCCCAACATTTAATTGTATTAGAGGGAGTGTGTGGGTTCCATGTGTATAAAAAAAGAAAGAGGACTCTTTGGATGAGATGACCAAAATGAAAAAATAATCCTCTTAGCTTGAGACGGAGGGAGTATTAAATTATTATATTCTTGAATCTTCGTATAAAAAGGAAATATAAACATTTCTACATGACGAGGCAATAATAATTATAAATGAGAAACGTCCAACGCACATGTCTACTTAATTAAAAAATTCAGGACCCGTTTCACCTGTTTCGATATAATATTAGTAAAGTTTCTTTACTAAAACTAAAGAAATCAGAAACAATCTTCGTGACATGATGTTCTACTACTTTCTAGATCTATATATTTTAATACTCCAACCCTCTTTATAATCTTGTATTTCATTTGTAATTACATATAAATGATGAAGATATAAACAGAAAATTCATGAAGGAAGTAAGGTTTTACTTAAATTTTTTTTTTTAATTCTAAGTGCATACGTATACCTATCAAGAGTATAAACTTACTATAATTCAAATTGGATTCATAAAGTGTAAGAGAGAAATAAAATTCATATAAATTTTTTATAAAATTAATGGTATGACAATCTTTCTTTCATACATGTAGATAGTTCATTTAGAAGTAAAATGTGAAATACGAGATTCGATGGGATATAAAATTGGCATATACAGTACATACTTAAATGGATTTATTACTACCTAATACAAAATATATATTAATATTACTAGTAGATACATATTATATATTTTATTATTACCACTACAAGATATTTTATAAAAAGTCCTAACTACCCCCTTGTACGTTAATTAGTGGATACGTTTACATGATTAATCTATTTCCTATATTTTAGGTCTCTCTCCTCACTGATAACCAGATTCAATTTATTTTACACGTTCTATTTCTCTTTCCAGAATGAATATTATTTCCTATAATTTAATTCTCTCCCTTTACTGATGTTGGAATCAATTCATTTTACACGTTCTACCTCTCTTTCCAGCGAGAATATGCACTGGAGTATAGAAAAATTGACGAGGAATTGGAAGTATTTGAATATATAGTGAGTGATGGATTTGTAATTGAGAATACGCACTGGAGTATCGAAAAATTGATGAGGAATTGGAAGTATTTGAATATATGGTGATATTTTATAAAAAGTCCTAACTACCCCCTTGTACGTTAATTAGTGGATACGTTTACATGATTAATCTATTTCCTATATTTTAGGTCTCTCTCCTCACTGATAACCAGATTCAATTTATTTTACACGTTCTATTTCTCTTTCCAGAATGAATATTATTTCCTATAATTTAATTCTCTCCCTTTACTGATGTTGGAATCAATTCATTTTACACGTTCTACCTCTCTTTCCAGCGAGAATATGCACTGGAGTATAGAAAAATTGACGAGGAATTGGAAGTATTTGAATATATAGTGAGTGATGGATTTGTAATTGAGAATACGCACTGGAGTATCGAAAAATTGATGAGGAATTGGAAGTATTTGAATATATGGTGAGTAATGGATTTGTAATTGATGAGCATTTTTTTATGATTTATCTAATTGTCATCACCGTACGAGTGAAAGGAAGAATGAAACGCCGAGGACTGATATAGCGTATCCGCACCTTTTGTTTTACTTTTGAATTTTTTTTAAGAATCGAA
Organism: Pogostemon cablin; assembly: GCA_023678885.1. NCBI lineage: Eukaryota > Viridiplantae > Streptophyta > Magnoliopsida > Lamiales > Lamiaceae > Pogostemon > Pogostemon cablin. Next base: position 24,120,955 of record CM043009.1, on the reverse strand, counting down.
TTTCATTTGGCTATTGATATGTTCCTTCATGTGTAGGGATTTATTGACGATTGCATTATTATTTCAGAAATTTTTGTCCATCCCACAGAATATTTAGAATATATTCAATATATTTTAGATTCATTTATTAAAATGTTTTTGTATTCAAAATCATTAAGTATTCAAAATATTTAATATTCAATAATAATGTATTAGAAATTCTTTCTCAGTGTTCTACAAAATATTATATTCAATATATTTCAAATTTTCATTCATTTTCTCAATGCTGCTCAAAGTATTTATAATAATTATGTATATTTAATATTAATTCATTAATGTTTAGATGTATTCAAAACCAATATTTAAAAACGTAATTAATGCTTATTTTAATAAATCAGGTAATACAACTATTATAAACTTCCGATTTTTTGGGATGTAATTATAGGATGATTTAAATAATCTATATAAAGATCTATATAACGTATTTAAAAATATTTCTGAATACCTAGAATTTGAACACATTAAACGTATTCAAAATATTTATGAATACCTATAAATTTTGAATAGAGACTCGTAAACACATCCTCAAATGATATTATTGTAAATTAATTTATGAATAAAAGATATATTATTTGTACGTGAATACAAATATATTCAATATTAATATTTTTAAATATATATATTTTGAACATCCACAAATATTATAACGTAATAGATTTTAAGGATTTAGTATTGGAGTCAACTCCCACCCAATCTTTAAGGGAGTAGTTTACGGAAGATATTTGTTTTTATATCAAATTAAATTCTCCACCCTTTTAAATTTTAAATTGAACACAGCCTAAATGTGAATATCGTGTACCTGCAATTCTATCTACTCACAATCAATTTCCTAATTTTATGGTAATTAAACGTATTTTACTTTCTGAATACAATAAAGATTAAAATGGGTATTAAATGGGTCCAATTTGTATTGGATTGCATTTTAAATTGGATAATGTACCTACTAGTAATATACATATATATATTGTACGTATAAGTAATAGACCCTACTTAAATTGATATGACCGAAACAACTTTGTATCTTCAATAGTATTTTGAAGTTGGTTAAATATCAAAATTAGTCATGTAAGTATGATCATTTCAATTTTAGTTCTTTTTTTTAATTCTCAATTTTCATTATTTTTTGTTCAATTTTAGTTATTTTTGTCCATTTATAATCATTTTTTCAAACTTTGGTTCTTTTTAGTCCACTTTTGGTGCAAAATTTATATATTTAGGATCAATTTGGACAATTTTGAACGTAAAAGACTAAATTTGAATAAAAAACATGACTAAAATTGAGAAAATGATTAAAAATTAAAGAAAAAGGACTAAAATGGAATAAAAAAAAGGACCACAATTGAGAATTGCAAATGATAAAGGACTAACGTTGAAATTGACCATTCATATAGGACTAATTGTAATATTTTTTTAAGTTTTATTTTCTATATCATGAAATAATTAAGTGATATATATATATATATATATATATATATATATATATTTTGCCCTTATTTATGTTTTTTTTTTAAATTTAAATTTTCTATGTATTACTCATTTGACAATAGAAGAGATGAAAAGAATAGTAAATTCAGACATATCACAAAGGCTTTATTTTTAATTATATTATATTATAGCCACTTTAATTGAACATATATTTTTATACAATATAGCAAATTGAAATATAAGTTCATCATTCATTCATTAAACTATCCTCAACCATAACCTAAGCCACGTGTCACATGACATACGACACGAGTATAAACTCAACTATAAATACGACCATGCTTACCCTTATAACAACCATCCAAGACACTAGTTAGCAAACAAGATGCTGGCATTAGTGATAATCCCAGCGGTGGCCCTTGTCGCGGTGTGGGGATGGCAATTCCTGGAGTGGGTTTTGCTAAAGCCAAGGAGGGTGGAGAGGCTATTCAGACAGCAAGGCATGCGAGGGAACTCTTACAAGCTCTTCTATGGCTACACCAAGGAGGCTGAGATCATGTACGAGAAGGCCTACTCCAAGCCCCTCGGCCTTCACGACGACTTCATTCCCCGTCTCATGCCCAACATTCTCGACTCCGTCCAGAAATACGGTTAGTATATATTAGAGTGACCTGATTAAGTATTAAATGATTGGGAAAATATCAATTTTGGTCCTCTAGAATATGTCAAATCCATTTTTAGTACTTTGGTAATTTCTAAAAAATGACCACTTTTGAGAAATTACTAAACTTGAGGACTAAAAATGGATTTGACATATTTTAAAGGATCAAGATTGATATTATCCCTTAAATGATATACTAATGCATGTGGTGTGCAGGTAACATGGCGTTCATGTGGGCCGGGCCGAGGCCGCGGGTGATCGTGTCGGGTACGGATCTTATTAGGGAGATGATGAACAAGTTCCGTACTTATCATAAGTCGTACAAGGTTTCTAACCACATTAATCAGATGCTGTCACTGGTATTGCCGCCATGGAAGGGGATGAATGGACCAGGGCTAGATCTAGGCTTAACCCGGCTTTTCACATCGACAAACTAAAGGTGCGTAGACGAATATCCAGTATCACTCGTTGGATAAATGACACGTAGTGGGAGTAAAAATCTAAACCTTAGAAGGGCTTTAAAAAAAGCATAAGGGAAAATATCAATTTTGGTCCTACAGGATAAGTCAAATCCAACTTCAGTTCTCAAGTTTGGTAATTTCTCAAAAGTGGTCATTCGGTGTTCGATTTTAGTTCTTTTCATCCACTTTTAGTCCTTAAAGTTTCCGGAAAAAGGGATTAAAAGTGGACAAAAATAACTAAATTCAGACACCGAAAGACCACTATTGAGAAATTACAAAATTTGAGGACTAAAATTGAATTTGACCTATTCTAAAGGACTAAAATTGATATTTCCCCAAAACCCCAATAACAAGAGTTTAGAATTTCTCTCGTCCCCTGCGTGTTACTCATGCAACGAGAGTAACATAAATAAATACTATACTACTACTATATACTATATATATAAAAATAATGAGCAAATAAAGAGACTGAGTTAAAATATGCAGAGAATGGTGCCCGCCATGGAAGCGTGCGGGCAACACATTCTGGAGCAGTGGCACGAGCTGACGACGAAAGACGGCGGCTCGTGCGAGATCGACGTGACGAAGTATCTTGAATTGTTCACGAGTTCGGTTCTTTCTCAACTCATGTTCAGTTCTCCTTACACGGACCAAATCAAGCAAACATTTATCCAACTCTCAGAGTTATCAACTTTGGGCAAACTAGCCATGTATTCATTCAATCTCCCTGGACAAAAGTAAGTACATTTTTTTTTTTTGTCTATAATTATCTAAAAATTAGGGACATTTTCTTAGGACTACTATATTGTGAAACGGGCATGTGAAACAAATTAACTTAAAGTATGTTTATTACTCCGTAGAATATATTTATGGTAGTTGAAAGTATACAATTAGTATATAATAAATTATATTATAACACCCTCAAATTTTAATGCATAATTTATCATACTTAAAAAAAACATATTTAACTACCAATAAACATATTTTCTCTACTCCCTCCATCTCATAGCAAGAGCAAGAGGGACTTTTACTTTTTGCACGTGGATTAAGGAGTATTATTATTTAATAGTATGTTGTGGGTAATTGTATTTGTGGGGGTGTGAGCTCCATATTTTAATTGTATTAGTGAGTGCGTGTGGGTCCCATATGTGTAAAAAAATGAAATTGACTCTTTGGATAAGACGCCCAAAATGAAAAAATGATTCACCTTGAAGAGAACGAGGAGAATACATAATAAACATATTTTAACACATCTCACCCTATGTCAAAAAAGACTGTCGTTCCCTGCATATTTTGTATCGAAATATAGAACATGAACATTACACGTAATAATTGTATAAACAGGGTCAGAAATTTGGCAAAGTTGTTACAAATTTCTATACCACCAAACTCCACCGCTGCACAAATATTATGATCTGCAATTTGTCGTTTATTTAATTTCTAACTAAAATCTCATTTTGTTTGATGTATGCATCATCATGTCAAAAAAATATGAAAACGACATAGAAAAATAATAATATAATAATGACGTGTGACCAATGTTAAGTCTTTTAATTATTAATTTTTAATCATGAAGAATCCACACTTTAAAAAGAAAGTATTAGGTAAATTATACCTGTGTATAGGACTATACTATTATATGTAGTTACATTATCTATATTTTTTTTTATACCACTTTTTTTTTTTTACATTATAAAGTTTATTAATATTTCCTTAATTAATAGGTATTTCCCAACGAAAAAAAATCGAAGAGCAAAAGAAATTGACCAATTTGTACGAACGTCGTTCACCTCCATGATTAATGAAAGATTGGAAAAGAAAAGGGCAGGAGAAGTGAGTGGTGATAGCGATTTACTCGATTTATTACTCAAAGAATTGTACGAGGATGATGGTTTGAAGGAAAGAGAACGGAAAAGGATCATCGAGGAAGTTGTTGCACATTGCAAGATATTTTTCTTTGGAGGTTTCGAGACGAGTTCAAACGTGTTGTGTTGGACCATGATCACGCTTTCGATACATCAAGATTGGCAAAATCGAGCTAGGGAAGAGGTTCTTCAAGTTTTAGGAGACAAGAAGGAAATCACTTCCGACGACTTGAGCAAGATGAAGATAGTAAGTTTGAGATTTTTGAAGTAAATAATGGATCAAGATTGATGTGTAACAAGTTGTTTAATGTCATTTTTTTCTATTTTAGGTTACGATGATTGTGCATGAGATACTTCGGTTATACCCATCGGGTATGGAGTTTTCTAGGGTTGTCGAAGAGGACACAAAGCTAGGAGACTACATGATCCCTAAAGACACATTGTTAACGTGCCCTACGTTGATGTTGCATCAAAACAAAGAGATATGGGGTGAGGACGCGGGAAAATTCAACCCTGGACGGTTTGCCGAAGGAGTGGTGAAAGCTACGAAAGGCGACACGGCCTTCTTGCCATTCGGATGGGGTCCTCGTATATGCATTGCTCAAAACTTGTCTTTGGTTGAGATCAAACTCTTCGTTGCGATGATCATCCGCAACTTCTCGTTCGATCTCTCACCGAATTACGTGCACGCCCCGTACGTTGATTTCACCATTTATCCACAATATGGTGCTCCTCTCATCCTCACCAAGTTCTAGCTAGTTAATAATGTGTAAGATGGACACATTTGCTATGTATGTTTGTTTCCATGTGGTTTAAGAGTGTTGTTTTGTCATGATTTTGTAATGTAATTAAGTTGTCTTATAAAATGTTGTGGTTTGCATGTCTAATATAATTTCCAAAGTATGAGACATATAGATTAGTATTACATTTCTTATGACAAACTATGGTAAAAAAGTTGTGAGAGGCGGTCTTAATATTTTAAATAAAAAATATGATCAGTTCATCTAATGATATCACTGAGATCTAATATTTATATAATACTAATATGGAATAAGATATTTGGGGAGATGAAACTTTATGTTTACATAAAATATTTACTATTTTAACCACTAAAATTTATTAAAATATTAAGGATAAATAAATTTGAGGAACAAAATGTTGAACCAGAATTGAAACGACTAATAAATCATAACTTAATCTGAGATAAAGGTCAATAAAAAGTAAGTAAATTAAAATTTTAACTAAAGGCACTTGTTGGGCTGTCACTCGAACAATGGCCAGTATTGCACAAATTTCTTAGTCGTCCATCGAAGTAATTAAAAAATAAATAATAATTATAATTATTATAAAAAGGTGTTTAGATATGCTGATTATGATGTTAGATTTTATATGCTTAATCATGCCATTAGTGTGCATAATATTAGCTAATAAAAAAATATAATGAAAAAAAAAATTCCACATAAAGGAATTTATATATTTGCAAGCATATGTATTACTTTTTTGTTTTAAAGATTAACAATCTATTGTCAATTTTCATCATGTACCTATTATCATCACAAATTAAGTCTTATAATTACTTTCCAATGCAGCAATTTGAAGCCTTAGTTATTAAGTTATAGGGAATCAATCCTTTTAGGATAGAAGTTGCTACTGATTGATTATAGCTGTAAGAATTGGTTAGTGGGTCAATTTAGTACAAACCCATCATAACTCGCTTTTATGCGGGTTCAAATAGGACGGGTCACACGTGGGTCGGATCACTTGTGGGTTGGGTCACTCACGGGTCAGGTCACTTGTGAGTTGGGTTGGGTCACTGGTGGGTCGACCCACGAATTAGTTCAATTTTTTTAGTATTTTTTTTATTAGTATTTTTTTAAGGATGTTTCACTTACCACCCACTATACCCCCACCCCACTCACCCCCTTTCCCAAAAAAAAAATTTTTTATAACAATTTAAAATTTAATATTTAAATAATAAAAATTATTACCACAACAGCTTACCCCCACCCCACCCTTCCAAAAAAAATATTTTTTTTAAATAAAATTTTAGATTTTAATATTTTAATAATAAAAATATTACCACCCTACCCCACACTCACCCACCCCCTTCCCAAATTTTTTTATAACAATTTAAATTATAATATTTAATAATAAAAATATTACCACAACAGCCTACTCCCACCTACCTACCCCACCCCTTTCAAAATTTTTTTATTATTTTAATATTAAAATCTAAATTTTTATAAAAAAATTTTTTTGGGGGGTGAGGGTAGGGGTAGGGGTAGACTGTGTGATAATATTTTTATTATTTTAATATTAATTTAAATTTAAATTTTTATTAAAAAATTTTTTTTTGGGAGGTGGGCTGGGGGTGGGTGGGGTAGGAGTAGGATGAGTGATAATATTTTTATTATTTTAATATTAAAATCTAAATTTTTTTTTAAAAAAAATTTTGGGGGTGGGTGGGGGGTGGTGGGCAGGGAGGAGGGATGTGGTGGGTGGGGGTAGGGGTAGGATGGGTGATAATATTTTTATTATTTTAATATTAAAATATAAATTTTTATAAATTTTTTTTTTTTTGGGTGGGTGGGTGGGTGAGGGTAGAGATAGGAATAGGGGTAGGATGGATGATAATATTTTTATTATTTTAATATTAAAATCTAATTTTTTTATAAAAAAATTCTCTTTGGGGATGGGTTGGGGGGTGGGTGGGGTGGAGGGTAGGATGGGTGGTAGATTATTGGGTTGGGGCGGGTTAACCCACGACCCATTGTATAGTGGGCTTAAACGGGGCGGGTTGCTTTTGGGGCGGGTCATTTTGATTTGGGTCATTTTTGGGGCGGGGTACTAACGGGTTTTCGTGGGTTGGAGCGGATTGACTCACTGGGTTCAACCCAAATTGACAGCTCTATAATTGATAGTTATATGACTTATTTTGTAATAATTACTCCCTCCGTCCCCCAAAGTATTTCACACTTTCCTTTTTCATCCGTTCCTCAAAGTATTTCACACTTTACTTTTACTAAATTTGGTAAAAAATACATTATAATAATACTCACTTTTTATACAGATCCTAATATAATACTTACTTTTTCACATCTCCCAACAACTTTACACACATTTTTCATTAAATTAATTAAAATATATATTCTCTTTCTTACTTTATACATAAAAATACAAAATTTTCTTAAACTCCGCGCACACCAATACGCTAATACTTATCGGGACGGAGGGAGTATAATTAAAGGACCAAAGTGATAAAATAAAACGATAAAAAACTTTTTTTAGGACATCATATATAGGAGTTCTTAGTCTAATTTTATACTCGTACTAAGTATCTTTATCAACACCAAAGCAAAATTTAAAATATTTATGAATTTATAACTAGGAAGTCTATAAAGAAAATTATACTCCCTCCGTCCCACTATAAGAATGACGAAACTTTTTTACACGTACATTAAGTGATATAATATTTAATGGATAATTGATGTTAATTGAGGTGAGAAAATAATATTTAAATGTAAAGTGTGTAAGTGTATTAGTATGGTGTGTAGGTCTCATGGAGATATATTAATAGTTTTGTGTGGGTATCATTTACTAAAAAGGAAAATGCACATCTTATATTGGGACAGACGAAAATGATAAAATGCACTCTTGTTGTTGGACGGAGGGATCGAGTATGTGTTGATCAAAATCATGAGTGGACATATGAATTTTCCGTACAAAAATAAATTACATATACTTAATTAAACTTTGATTACAGGGGCGGATCCAGGAAATTTTTTTCGGGGGTACGATGTAATTATAAAAATATTACTCCCTCCGTAAGTAACACGCGTTTTTTGTATGCATAAATTAAGAAAAATTAATTTTATATTTAAAGTTGCTTAGACGTGTGTAAAAAATGAGTATTTTAGATAATTTAATGAAAAAATATATAAAGTTATTGAAATATGTGTAAAAAATGGATATTATTGAGATGTATTTCTACCATTTTTAGGAAAGTATATTTGTGCTGAAGCGGATAAAAAAAGTGTGAAGTAATTAGAGGGATGGAGGGAGTATTTGATATTCAAAATCGTATAATAATTAAATAACACCCTAAAATTATAATTATTGTTGACACCATCTACTTTTTATTTGTAAAAAGCAATGTAAGACATTATTATTATGAGTTTATAGTGTAAATTTATTAAAAATTATGATAAATTGTTTATAAATTTATATTAATTAAATAATTTGGGATACAAATTAATTAATATATAACTATTTATATATATAAATATATATATATAATTTTAAAAAGAAAATAGGGGTGGGGGTGGGGGTAGGGGGGTTGGGGGGTTTTGGGGTACAGCCGTACCCCCTTGTACCCCCCTGTATCCGCCCCTGTCTGATTAATTTCCCTTAATCCAATCTATGAAGCTCTGAAAATTGTTATGAGATGAACCACCTTCTCCAACACCAGCTGTAGTTTTGGCTTCAAGTTCCAATGCATTTTTTCTATAAATATTATATCTCTTATTTTACTACAAATTAACATATTATACACCTTAATTCACGTATAAAAAAAAAGGAAAATACCACAATTTGCTTTATATGGGAAAGTCAATATCTTTTTTGCCCTACCTTTTGTAATACATCTAAATTGCCCTGAAAATACATGCAATGCCATGAATACCCTCAAGGATGGTCCACCTTTTGTATTGGGAATGAGTTGACAAGTACAGTTGCAGGCAAAATAGATGTGTCAGGGAATATGTTGATTATTTAGGGTTGGCACATTAATTAAAGAAGAAATAAATAAATAAGTCTACTAAAATATAACCCCTAATTCGGCGGACAAGTTGAATGAAGTGCAAAAGCCAAATTTTAAAATGCACGAAATGAAATTTTTAAATTCCTTAAATTGTTATATTATAATAGGCTTTTTATTAATAAACACATGCAGTAGTATTTAGGTGATTAAACACATGCAACTACCTACCACTCCACTGAAACACACTTCATTTAATGGGGTGAAAATACCCTGTTTTCACAATCAGTTCATTTATGTAAATTCTTGTCACATTAAACTCTCAACTATCCCCACCAACCAAATAACTTCACCACCAACAAACATAAAAATTGGGCATAGTGGATTCAAACTTCATTCATCTGTATCCACAAATTATTGGAGCATAGAAAGGTCATCGGCTCCCGCATTTACCCACCGGTTTTGTCGACGGATCCATAGTTAGAGCCAAAGGTAAGATACGAACGCTGTTTGCATTGTATTTTATTTATTACTTTCTTTGAATGTTTTAGGGTTTTTAGGGCTTTAGGGCTTCAAAAACGCATGTCCGGTGAGTAAAATGGTTATATATATCCATGTCCGCCAAAGAAAATGGTGAAATATGCATGTAATATGCATGAATACCATTACGTACACCCATCGTAGACTTTTCCGCTAATATGCATGGGTTAATTGTGCATGTCCACCCATTATTTGAGACTTATAGTCCATATTCGCCTATTATTTGACAGTATTTCAGCTTGTCCGCCGAAAATAGTAGCCCAATTTAAGGAGTCCGCCAAAAGTAGGTGTCCAGTAGATCCTGTCCGCCGAAAATTTAGCCTGTCCGCCGAATATTGAGCCTGTCCACCGATGTTTTTCTCATATTTGCGCATGTCCGCCGAATCTGTACCATATATGAGCTTGTCCGCCGATTTTTTCACCCCTATATGAGCATGTTCGCCAATTTTCTCACCCTAATTTATCATGTCCGCCGTTTTTTTCACCCTATATGAGTATGTCCGCCGATTTTCTCACCCTAAATTATCATGTCCGCCATTTTTTTCACCCTATATGAGCATGTCCGCCGATTTTCTCACCCTAATTTATCATGTCCGCCAATTTTTTCACCCTATATGAGCATGTCCGCCGATTTTCTCACCCTAATTTATCATGTTCGCCAATTTTTTCACCCGTAATGGTCTTGTCCGCTGATTTTTCCTTCCTAAGTGAACATGTCCGCCGATATTTTCATCCTAATTGAGCATGTCTGCCGATTATTTGGTGGTTTTTGAACATCTCCGCCAATTTGTAATGCATTATTGAGCATGTTTGGCTATTTTTTAAGCATATTATATGATGTCTTTCGATTATAATAGACCCGTTCGTCGATTTAGGAACTTAATTGAGCTTGTCCACGTACGTACGACTTAATGTTTAACTTTCATGTGTGCTTGATAATTTAATGCTTAATTTGTGTGTACCTACTAAATTGGCGTATTATTTTTTATGAATTCTGTGTAAATATAACAATTAATTGTCGTTTTGTTAAAAGATTTAGGCGTTGGATTTGAAATGAGAAATTTTTGTATATGGTGGGGCGGCTGGTGGCAAGGTTTAGAGTATGTACGTGGCCAACAGACGAGCTTAGTTTTAGATTCAGATCAGCTGACGTTGGATTTTATTCTTGGGCATGTGCACAGTTTAGTTTGCATCGATTTGAATCATTTCAAATATATTATACACACACTTGTGGACATCGGTGGTTGTATAACAAAACTTAAGGTGAAAGATGATATGGATATAAGGGGGTTGTATCAGCAGGTTGATGAGCCGATGCTGTTTGTCACAGTTAAGGTCATACCACAGCAATCAGTTGATAATGGTTGCACTAGTACTGCGCCAGTGGGGAGCAGATATTGGACCGACTTGCTTCGGTCACAAATTCCATCTGTCGATATTCATTGTCCCAAAGATTTGGCAGGACCGAGCACGAGTATAGGTGTGGGCGTGGGCGTGGGCGTGTCGACTCGTACGATAAATATTGATTTAAACATTGAGTATGCTAGCGAACAGCAGGAAGAAGAAGAGGTGGAGAATGGAGATTAGATGTGCTCATCTGCTGGGTTTGAGGGTTCAGAGGGTGATGGGTTTGATGGTTTTGCTGGTTCTCAAGACTATAGGTCCGATGGATCGCAAGGCCATGGGAATGATTCATTTGAGGGTCCACATCGTCAGGATTTTGAGGGTGCTGATGCTTCGCAAGATGAGGAGCGCGATGCTGATCAACCCAATGCTGCAGATGAGGATCCTGAAATTGCTATGTTCGAAAGGTTCTGTTCCTACATCAGAGCCAAAGGAGGAATGAGTTTCCTGGAACCCGTTACCACACACATGCAGATGCCCACACCGGTACGTCCTAGTCAAGACACAGATAGGTCTTGCAGCCGTCCATGGAGCATTCCAGGTATGTGTTGAATATAGTACCCGGTAATTTACTGCACCTTATTATATTCTAATACCAATTGAATAATAACTAATCCATCGTTGCAGGTTTCTTGGAACAGTGTAATGTGTACAATGAAATTGAAGACAACAACAACATTGATACATCAGTGGAGATTCATGAAAAAAGTGTCTTCGATAATAAAGGTGATTGCCAGTATGCGTTGGGTATGTACAACTTGCGGAATCAAGTTGAGACACGTGTCAAGAAATCTGACACCTACAGGCTCAACGTCGCCTGCAAGTACCGAGTGGAGCAGCGTTGTATGTTTGAGATGCATTCTAGTGGCCTAGGTGGAGTATGGAGGGTAATCAAGTTCGGACCTCCACATGTATGTCGTTTGAACCCAGACACTAATGCGCCAAGGCAAGTTGGTTCAAAAACTGTTGGCAGATACTACGCAGCTCGACAGTTCAATAAAACCACGTCATTGTGTCCTGCTGGAATGGCAGATGAGATACGTAAAGAATTTGGTTTCGACATCTCCTATAACTTGGCCCTCAAGTTAAAACATATTGCTGTAGGACACACTTACGGAGACCATAGTTCATCCTTCAGTTCCCTACCTTTGTATTTACATCACCTAAAGTTGGAAAATCCAGGCACTCATACTGCACTTGCAACTGCAGATGACAACTCTTTCAAGTAATTCAATACACAACCCTTCTATATTATGAGGTATATCTGTGTACTAAGTACTTCGATGTAGGTATGTCTACTACACACTTGGTGCTTCGATACGGGATTTTGCACGAGCCGGCCGTCCCGTGATTGTGATTGATGGTACACACATAAGAGCCAAGTATCGTGGGATCGTGTTCGTTGCAGTCACATAAGATGTTAACCACAATGTTTTCCCCCTGGCCGTTGGTGTAGGTGACACTGAAAATAATGAGTCATGGTGCTGGTTTCTTCAAAGGTTGAAAGAATCATACGGAGCTCCGCATGGCCTAGTAATTGTCTCAGATGCACATAAAAATATATCACACGCTATACATACTGTGTACCCTGAGGCACACCATGGTTTATGTTCGTATCATCTAAAGAAACGGCTCAAAGGTTTCGGAAAGGATGTATTGTTTCAGTTCAATATGGCCTTGGAGGCATACACTAATAATGAATTTAAGAGGTATGGTCACTTTTTAGCATTAGTATGTAATTTTTAGATGATCTGGGTGAACTCCAACGTAGTCAGGGGCTTGTGTTAGTATAGCCAAGCACGCATCAATATGCTGGGAAAAAAATATTTCAACAATGAGATATATGGGATTAATGTCTAAATATATTTAAGCTGTATTTACAAACCTCATCATCCAGCCAAACTTTGGGGGTCATCATTTTCACGAAGAAATCATTCCTCACCTGGAACCCTATGCCGACATCGATCCTGCACATGTATGTTAAAACCTTTATATAATAAACAACGAAATCATAAAAGAAGAACACATTTAAAGACATTTCTTACGTTACAGGGGATAGCATGAACTTTTCCCACGCTCTGTTGACCTTGACGTCATCCACAGTTGTATATGGGGATTGGATTGCAGTCGTTTTCTTCTTAGGGCGTTGCAGACGACGTTGGAAGTGCTTTTCAGCTGACACCATACTGATCCCAGTGTCACCGAGAGTAGAATAACTAGGCCCTACAAGAGTTGAGACTCCGGGAGTAGAATAACTAGCCTGTCTGTATGGTCCGGATGCCTCAGGGAATCTTGTTGAGTCACCTGGTACCAATTCCACATCTCCGGCAAATAGACCCCCTGGTGTTGCATAACTACTAGGTGGGGGTGTAGTCTGTGCACTCCGTTGTTCTTCAAAGGTATCTGGCACACTTGGTACTTCGTATGTAGATGGCTCAGGTGGTGGACCCTTAAATCCATCCTTAAATATTTTATATATGCTACCAAGAATTGACCTCTCGTGGCTACGGTGCACACGGGTCTGTGCTCCAATCAACCATCCAGCAACCCTTTTAAATTCACCACAGCTATCCTCCTGCCTCCTGCGAATATCAGCGAGCTCTGCATCCAGTTTCTCAAATCTCTTCTCTAGTCTGTCGTCTCGATCCAGCAGCTGAGTGAGAAGGGCTTCATGTTCGAAAATTTTTTGATCATGATCATCCATTCTCCTTATTATTCGATCATAATGTTCTTGAGACATACCCCCACTGTCTTCTCTCTGCTGATGAGGCATAGAGTGATCCCACTGTGGACTTGACCTGGATTGAGGATGGACATCGTCGTGGGTAGATGGAGGGCTACCAGGTGATCCGTGAAACCCTAGCCCTACATGGCTATAGACAGATCCTCCATACCCACTGTACTGACCCTGCTGTGACCCTTCACTTCCACCATACGGATGTGATTGATGTGGGACATGAAATCCACCCAAGTTAAACTGATTTGGTCCCTGATATCCACCAAAAGAAGTAGAGTACGTTGGTGGCTGAAATCCAGCTGAAGGGAAGTATGGTCTTCCAAACACAGGAGGATATGATCTCTCCGGAATGGCCATTACCGGATGTGGTACTACAGCATTATGGGGGCCAGACTGAGATGGCCGCGTGGGCGAATCCTCAGAGGGTATGTAAGATCTGTCATCATGATCACTCATTACCTCGTCATCATCATCATCGTCGTTGTCCCCTCCGACGGCATGAAAATTACGTAGTAAGTCCTCAGGTGCTGCTGTTCTTTGTTGTCCCCAGAATGATGTATCAGCAACCGGAATGGCACCTTGACCACGCATTTCATCTTCGGAATCTGAACTAGAGCGCTGCACCTGTTTCTTACCCTTAGCCTTCCCTTTTGGCTTTGGATCCCCAAATACCCTAAAGGTCACTTGAAAACCAGAACTCCAATCAGAATGTATTCCCCTGAAGTATGATCGGCGGGACTCCTCAGGGAGGATGGCAGGTAAATCAACCACTCTTGGGTCCTGAAAGTAAAACAATAAAACATAAATACATATACTTAGGTGACAAAAAAATGCCTCCAAATGCATCCAACTTAGATAAACAAAATCTTAATCGCGTACACATAAAAGTGACAAACCTGTCTAAAAAACTGAGTGTCATCAATTTTTTTAGCAACAGTATATGTCCAGCGAAGACACAGAGGTCTGACATCCGGATCGGGCTGACCATCGGTCAACATTGCTACAAAACCTGCGATGCGCTCAGAGGCCCAAGCCTGTGACCAAACATCAAAGTAAGTTCATGTCAACATATATCTTTTTAAATGCATTTAGTTTAAGAATAAAATTGGTGCAATAAAATCAGTATCACTTACTGCTATGGCAAATGAGCATCCATAAAAGTTGATGCGCTACTGTTTGCCTAACTCTTGCACCGTAGTTTTTACAGAGTCCATATGGTGCAGTAGGGCTAGGTATGTATACTTACCCCATGGGAAATAGTTCCACAGGTCATCATTTTCAGCTAAGTACCATACCCAGGGCTCTATGTATGCTTTTGACGTATCCCGGCCTAGCAAAAAGTAGTACAGCAGTAGAATGTTGGCCGCTTTCACCGCATTGTGGCCCTTATATTTATTTTCACTGAATCTTCGCATAAGTTCATCAACCAGGACCCTCTTCGTACGAAACGTAGCAAACAAACTGTGTGCAGGTGGCAGATATGAATCATTCGGGTCAATATCCCCACGGTCCTCAAACCCTAGTCCCATGACATGCATAAACTCCATGGGTGTGAAGCTAAGAATTGTATCAGACACCCTGAAGTACCGGGAGTACATATCTGAACCAGGGATTACAACTTCCTGAGCCATCAGCTGAAATAAAGCTTTAGGAGACCCGTAATCTGAATCCAAATCCCAGAAATGCCCGAAACAAGATCTTCGGAACCTCTGCACTGTTTGATCGCCACTCTTTGTAAGCACCTCGCGTATGCAATTAAGAGCTTTGGAAGGCCTACAATAACCTTTAATCCTTACTTTTCGAGTTTGAAGTCCACTGCATTTCCAGATCCACTACAGCGCATGCCAACTTGATTAGATATAAGACGTGACTACATTTTATACATAAAAACATCGGCGGACAAGCACAGTAAAGGCACAAAAATTGGCGGACAAGCTATTTGTACTACAAATATTGACGGATGACGACACTTTACATACAATTATCGACAGACAAGTTCAAATACACTAGAAATATCGGCGGACAGGCACATTAAAGGCACAAAATTGGCGGACAAGCTATTTTATGCAGAAATAATGGCAAAATAATGCTGACTAATGGTCAGAAACTCGGTGTACAGGCTCAAATAACTCATAAAATCGACGGACAAGCACAAACAGGGCCAAAACATTGGCGGACAAGCTATGTTGTACTACAAATATTCGGCGGACAAGTTCAAATACACTAGAAAAATCGGCGGACAAGCACATCAAAGGCACAAAAACGGCGGACAAGATATTTTATGCAGAAATAATGGCAAAATAATGCTAACTAATGGTCAGAAACTCGGCGGACAGGCTCAAATAACTCATAAATTCGGCGGACAAGCTCAAACATGGCTAAAAAATTAGCGGACAAGCTATTTTGTACTACAAATCTTGACGGACGAGGTCACTTTATGTACAATTATCGGCGGACAAGTTTAAATACACTAGAGAAATCGGCGGACAAGCACATTAAAAGCACAAAAACGGCGGACAGGCTCAATATAATGCTAACTAATGGTCAGAAACTCGGCGGACAGGCTCAAAAAACTCATAAATTTGGCGGACAAGCTCAAACAGTGACAAAAAATTGGCGGACATGCTTTATTGTACTACAATTTTCGGCAGACAAGTTCAACTACGCTATAAAAAGCGGCGGACAAGCACAGTAAAGGCACATAAACGGCGGACAAGCTATTTTAAGCAGAAATAATGACAAAATAATATTATTTAATGCTCAGAAACTCGACGGACAGGCTCAAAAAACTCATAAAATCGGCGGACAAGCTCAAACTGGGAAAAAAAATTGGCGGACAAGCTAAAAAATATTAGAACAAATATGCCGACAAATTCAATTACACTACAAATTACAATAAAATTTTCAATTATACTCAAACAGACACGGCAAATTCATACGGTGCAGACTCTACTTCCTCGGGGGACAAGAACAGTTACTATTAAATCACAAAAACCCTAGAACTCTAAAATTCTAAAGACGGAATACCTGGTTATCCATATTTGCTACTGCTAATTTTCGACGTGGAGATGACGATGGATTGAACGACACGCCGGAGGCCCGGACGGAGAGCTGTGTTCGACAGAAAAATCGAGTTTGAGAAAGGGAGAGTATGGTGCGAATGGTGCCGATGAAAAGAGAGAGAGAGAGAGATACATGGAGTAAATAACAAAAAAAATTTGAGATAAAGGGGTCAAAGATTCTCTCCCCAAATTCAATGCCATTAAAAGCGGTACTTTTAACCGCTGGGCAGTAATCACGAGATTTCAAAAAAAAGGGAAAGATATGACATGTGTCAGGGGGGTAAATTATGAATACACACAAAAAACATGGCAAATTACATGTTTTAAAAAGTATAGGGCAAAAAAGATGTTGCATGTGTCATATAGGGCAGAAAAAGTGTTGTCCCAAAAATAAATGTACATATTGTTTCGAGACGGAATGAGTATTAAAGAGCAATCGGCGAAAAAAAAAGTTAACGTTTAAATTAGATTCATACGAGTGTTTGTTAATCTAAAGTATTAAATTATTCATATATTATTTTATTATATTTATATATTTATTTAATTATTTAAAATATTATTTTATTATTATTTATTAAGCCGCCATTAGCCTTGGCGACTCACAGATGTGGGAAGTGATAAATAGTGAAAAAGTTGCCAGTACTACTGGCGACTCCACCTAAAATATTAACAATCCATGGAACTGCCATACATGGTTAAAAATAATTCAAAACAACAATATTTATTAAATTCGTCAAATTTAAATCTCTAGCAGAATTGTGTTCACATGGGGACACGGAGTATTCCTCCGTGTCCCGGGAGTGCAGGAGCTTTTGCCAAAAATAAATTAGATATACTTAATTAAACTCTAATTAATTTCCCTTAATCCAATCTATGAAGCTCTGAAAATTGTTATGAGATGAACCACCTTCTCCAACACAAGCTGTAGTTTTGGCTTGAAGTCCCAATGCATTTTTTCTATAATTTCCATTGCTCAAAATCTTTTCAATCTTACTCTTAATTTCCCCCTTTTTTATGATGCCCAATTCATCCGTATCGAACCCTAACCCGACTCCCCAATAATCGACGATGTAGCTTCGATTAATGAATTGGTCCGCAGAGTTGGGCCAGCACAAGAAGGGGACCCCACTGATCACGCCTTCAATAGTCGACCACAATGACTCGTAAAGCACGCGACCGAAGGGTGCGACAAGACCTTATGTTGTGGGGCCCATCGGACGATCTTACCCCGTCCTTTGATCCCTTCTTCGTATCCTTCGGGAAATGCATTGTCACAATCTTTCCTAACCACCCATAGGAACGGCCTATGGGTGAGTTCAAGGCCACGGGCCAATTCATAGAACTGGTCATCGTGGAGGAGCACTGAGCTCCCAAACGCCACATATATGACCGAATTCGGCGGGTTTTGATCGAGCCAGGTGAGGCAGGCCGAGTCCTCGGCCCAAAAATTGCCGGCTCGTTCACCGAGCCGGCTGCTGGCAAGAAGAGGGCCGATCGGGAGGGCTTTAGGGACCAGCTTGAGAGCACCCGGCTCGAGTACAGAGGAAGAGTTGCAGAGGATCCAATCCATGGTGGATGCTGAGTTGGCATTGTGTGAGTTGGCGTGGAACATGATCTTATGCGTCGTCGTATCGCCAGTGCAAGTCCATAGGAAGTTCATAGAGCTTATTTTAGGCATTTCTGGTGACAGCTTAATCATCTCTTTCTTCAAGGGTGTTCCTGAAAACCCCCCAAAATTATGAATATTTACATCTCTAAATTAGAATTTGTCTAATTTTGGTCCTTTTTTTTTTTTTAAATGACTAAATTTCTATAAACACTACCAAAATCGGGACAAAAAATAATTAAAATGGAGTATTATAAATAAAAAATGATTAAAATTAAAATCGGTCATAATTAATTACAAATTTTTATATTTTCCCTAAATATAATAATTTTGAAATGTAAAACCTCAAACTTTCGAAGTGACGGAAAGATCAAGAAAAGTAGGCTACCAAATCTGAAAACCAAAAAAGTTGCAATTACGGAAAAACATTACATACTCACCATTATTGTCAATGATCCCTTCGTCGACGAGTTTAAGGATGTTCTCGTTTATTGCCAGCAAGGCAATTGGAGCTGTCATGAAAGAAGATTTCTTGATCTTGAGTTTCTTAGCCAACTCCAATGGCCATACTAATGCATAATCAACTATTAAGCATGCCACCTCATCACCACCATTCTCTATCTTCTCTATGAGAGCTTCCACCTCAGCAGCCATGGTTTCCGACATTGCAGTCAGCATCCTCCCCACGTTACCTCTGTCTTCCCATGCCTCCATCCCGTCCGGGATCACTGCGAATTCGATCAGCTCGTGATCCGTGTTCTTGCTCGTCATTCTTTCATGGATCAGCTCGGTGTTGACGATGGTGACCTTGATGTCGTATCCGGCTAGGGTTTGGGCCAGCTCCATCATCGGAATTAAATGGCCCTGGGCCGGATACGGCACCGCCACCACATGCGCACGACCAACTCCCATTTTAGACACTCTCTTGTGAGATTGATATCGTCTAACTAAAAAAATAGAAAGAAAAAAGTTTATTTTTGGCAAGATAACAATTTACCTAGTGGACTTGGGAGGTGGGTTTGGTAAATGTTATGCTTGTGGGGTGGAGTAAAAGAAGACAGCAGTAGCAATTAATATAGTAGTCGTTATAAGAGACCTCGAGCTAGGTTAATTATAACATTATATATTGAGTGAAAAATTAAAATGTACTAATTGCTGGCTTTTACCAACGGTACAAACTTCCCCCCATATCGGGCCTGAAAGAGCATTAGAAGGATAAATCATGCTAACTTAACTGATCAACATAAGTTACATCCTCTTACACCCTGATATGATGGAATGGTTCAAATGATAAATCATGATAACTTAATTGATCAACTGACCTACTACGCACAAGAAGCTCCTCAAAATAGGTTGCTCCCACACTACATCAGGTGGATCTTAGATGTTCTATTACATTTAGTATTAATCTCCTATTACACGCGTTAGATAAGTGATACTTATGCACAAAAAGCTCCTCAAAATAGGTTGCTTCCACACTACTGAAGGTGGATCTTGGATGTTTTATTACATTTGGTGTTACATTCCCTGCTACAAGCATTAGATGATTGTCATGTATGCAAGGAGGAAAATTCCATACTTTTCTCCTAAAGTTATACTTTTCTTTTAGGATATATATTATCCAATAATATTTGAGAGGAGATATAACACCAAGCAAACAGGAAAACCAACCGAGGTAGGTGGGAATTGATCCTTGACTCAATTGTCACCTACGATCAATTGAGTTGCCATGCGTGCCCAACGGTACAAAACTTGTTTAGTCATATTGGGTGGATCCAATCTTTGCAAATAAATTATTAATTAATGTAATAAAAGGTTAATTGTAATAGTCTATTTTTATAGTATAGTCATTGGCGGACGTACGAAGGGGGTAGGAGGGTACTGGGCCTCCTGAACTTCTAAAAATTATTAGTATAGATATATAAATTTTCTTGAAATACATTTGTGTCCAAGTGATGAAGTGAGGATGTTTTAGTTTTAAAGGTCCCATGTTCGATTCATGCAGCACTGTTATTTTTTTCTCCTCTTCTATTTCTTTTATTTATTTATTTTCCCTCTAAATAACATATTTATTTAATAATTTTAAAAACACGAATATTTTCTCACTGAAATGTTGCGTCCGCCACTGAGAAAAATTGTATGAAAAAAATTGGGGCCCCTCAACGGTTGGGGCCCCTCAACGAAAATCCTGCGTTCGCCACTGAATATAGTCGTACTTTCCATACAAAAAATGCCACGTTTTCTAGATGAGAGAAAAGTGGGGGCTGGCATACATCACATGCAAAGTAAAAAATATTTTAGATTTGACAGTGCTTTTTAAAAGTGAACAATTTTAAAGAATATACTATACTCCACAAATATAGTTTTGTCACACATTCTTAATGAGTCTTGGTCCTTGTGTATTTTCTGGTTATAATATTATTTCCCCTGCATTTAATTAGCTTTAACATTTTGTTTCACTTTATTGGTTTCTTGAGCTTCTTGTTCTATGCTCCAGTAACTTGTTTATTTTTTTCATTAAATAAAATTAAGTACTCTTAAATCCAATTAATATCATTGATGTAGCAACTAATATTCTTTAAATTTCTATTCTAATCGCGAAAAGTTTTTTTTTTCTTCTCCTTTTTATGTAAAGAACGTGAATTGTAGTTATCTAATTAAAAATGTACATGTCCTCCATTAATTACATGTTAACCTCTCCAATGATTCAATGCATTCATCCATGAAGAAAAGCATACAACATGTTTAATGATGTTACATATCACTACCCTTTTTTACCAAAGGATATAACAGTTTGATCTTTCCAATTACTTGGGCTCGAAAGAACTCGAGGTAGGAACTCGTTCGAGTTTAGAGAGAGGTGCCTACCATTATTTGGTTCGATGCTACAATGTACCATCGAACCAAATAAGCGACCGGAAAGAATGCACACACGCCATACAGCTAGGGTTCAATACACAATGGTCAGTTGTTTAATAAACAGAGTGTAGTATGAGTTTGTAAGCAATTAAAATTTACGGTCCAATCAAATAGTGACACGTGGATTTTATTGATTAAATATTAATTTATTTTGAAATTTAAATAAATTAATTCCTAAAGTAAATAATAAATAATTTGAGCCCAATAAATTAAATGGGCTTAAATCAAATGAGGTCTGACCTAAGTCAAAAAAGCCCAAGTCAAATGAGGTCTGACCCAAGTCAAATAAGCTCAAGTCAAATAAGCTTAAGTCAAATAGGCTTAATTATGGTCCAACAAGTTGAAGGCCCAAGCCCGTTAAGTGAGGCCCAAATGGCTTGGACCTCCTTTCTCACCTATATAAAGGGGTCTCCACCATTCGTTACAGGGAGACAGACACATTCAAGCACTCGAAGACGACGCTCTTGAAGAGATCGAGAACACGAGTAAAGCTCCCTCAAGATCTTCAAGTGAAGAACAAGTGAAGAACGATCTTCAAGTCTTCAAGCAGCCTTCAAGCGAAGAACAAGTCGAAGATCTTCAAGCGACCTTCGGATCTTCAAAGCTTCAAGCTCAAGAACATTCGAGGATCTTCAAATCTTCAAAGCTCAAGTGATCTTCGATGATTTTCAAGCCTTCAAGCGGTCTTCGAGTCTTCAAATCTTCAAGCTTCAAGCTCAAGATCTTCAACAAAGCTTCAAGTCTTCAAGCCTCCAAAGCTTCAAGCTCAAGATCTTCAACAAAGCTTCAAGTCTTCAAGCCTCCAAAGCTTCAAGCTCAAGATTTTCAACAAAACTTCGAGTCTTCAAGTCTCCAAAGTTTCAAGCTCAAGATCTTGTATAAATATTCAAGTCTTTAAGCCTCCAAAGCTTCAAGCTCAAGATCTTCAATAAATCTTCAAGTCTTCAAGCCTCCAAAACTTCAAGCCTCAAAGCATCTTCAAACAAGCTTCAAGTCAAGAGTGGCCTCCAATTTGGGATCAAGGCTCCAAGTCCCCCAGATCAAACGTTCTTCGAGGAAAGCTCTCCAGTCAACGTTAAATTCGAACAAAGGTTCAACGCCTCCGAATCAACGTCAAGACTACACACCCGAGCTCGGACAAGCTTCGTTTGAAGATCCAGCTCAACATACACGCTGTCAACATAGTCAGCATACACCCCAGTCAACAAAGTCAAAGTCAAACACACAAATCAAGTCAAAGTCAAGTCAAGCCAAATTGGTTCGAGAGAAGAATCAGAGGATTGATTGAGATTGTAACCCGCTTACATATCTTTCAAATTAAATCCATCTGAAATTATCTTTGTACTCAATATTTGTATTTATTTTATTATAAATACAAAATTTGTTGTTACAGAGTTCATCATAAAAAGCAATGTCAATAACAAGTTATATAGCAAGATCATAGCATAAACTCAGATGAGGATGTATAATTTCATAACTTGAGAAAATGTTAAGTTACACAATATGTCAATAACAGCCCCATATGTGAAAGCTAGCCAACGGCCTTATACGACGGCCAACAGATGTAGGAATCTTTCCACACCATACTTGGACAACTCTGGGAAATGCCAATGGCCACATATGTATCGTCTGAACGATGAATAAACAGCTTCGTAAATCCTGAATCAGATCACTAAACTCGTACTCAATGAAGGGAGTGAAGGAAAGCATCCTTCAAACCATGATGCAAACAGTCCAAAGAAACTGCATCTAATGCCAAGATTTAGTCAATTAGAACAAGGAAAATGAAACAGGACCTCCAACCTAAATCGAACTAATATAGGCATGATATTGCACATCCTTAAAACTAATCTAAATCCATAAAAAAAAACTCATACTTGGCCAACCATGTTAGAATAAATGTAAATGTCTGTCTAAGGATTACTATCACTTCCTTTGTGTTAATCCATTTTCCTTTACAAAGTACACAAATTATTTCAGCAGAATAACATTTGTGAATGATAATCAGGAACAGAAGTCTTGCAAATGAAGTTAGCAAAAAAAAAAAAAACTAAATTTTCATCTAAATTCCAATAGACTTTTCCTCAATTTTGTATACAAAAATCCAACTATAAGGATCAAACAGCAATTTATATAAAATATTATTCATTGAGTAATCTAATTGCAATAAGAGGCTTTCGAAAAATGGCTATAAAATAAAAAAGCTCTATCTTCGTCTACAGCTTCTCTCACTTCATCTAATGCTTCTCTCACCTCCACCAAAAAATAAAAAAAAATAAAAAAAATTCAGCTATTCATTATAATAAAATTTTCAAATTGTTCAGAAATCGCGCGAAATTCGAACGATGTTATTCAACGATGAAACATTTGCATAAAACATAAACGGAATTAAACTGGAAGCAATCCAAAATACAATTGCAAAAAGAAAAATAAAATAATATAAAATGATTAAAGAAAGAGAAACCCTACCGCTGAAACCTTGTGGAGAATCTTGGCGCCAAATGAAGCTGAGAGAAATTTGGGGAATGTACGCCTAATCTGGACTAAGTCTACACTAATGGGCCTCAAATTCGTACAAGAATGGACCGAGACGGATTTATTATTAAGGGCCCATATACAAACATTTTGTGTGAATTTTATGCTTCCTTCCCCAAAAAAAAAATTAATACTATATATTGTCAATTTATCATATATATATATATATATATATATATATATATATATATATATATATATATATATATATATATATATATATATATCATTTAAATTGATGTATCAACGGACATAATATTTCTTGATTGCCCAAAATTTAAAAAAAAAAATGTACCACGTAAGAATTGTTCTCTTTTGCTTAGGGGTATAACATTTTATTTTAAAAGGTACTACATCCGTCCCCTTAATACATATCCATTTGTCATTTTGGTCCGTCCCAATACAAAGTATCCATTTCATTTTTTGGATTGATATTACACACAAGGGGCCCACACTTAATACTAATACAACTACCCACCATACATTAAAATATTATTTCTCTCACCTCAATACACATTAAAATATTATATTCCTTAATCCACGTGAATAAAGTAAATGGATACCTATTAGAGGGACGGAGGGAGTATATATTTTAATTAATAAGAGTATTATTTTTTTTATTAAAAAGAACTATTGAAATATGAAGAGTACTAATATTTGATTTTTATTTAGAAATTCAAGGATATAAGTTTTTATATTGAAAAATATAGCATTCAAAATTAAAGGGTATAATATTGAATTTGGGTGCACGAACCTAGTATTGTGTATGCGGGTGTACGCAAGATTTTATCTATAAGGCTATGTTCGCTTCCGGGTTTGAAATTCAGGTTTTGATTTTCAAAATTCACATCCAAATTTTAAAAATCACCCCTATATATATTTATTACATTCTCTCTCCTCAATTAATACACTTTCTCTATTTATCTCTCCTCTCTCATCTAACTTTGTAAATAAATTAATACATTGATTTGACATAAAGTTAAAACGTACTCTACCCAAAATCCAAAATAAATATAAAATAAATATTCATAGTTTTCAAACATCACATAACCTCAAACTAAATATCACCTAAGTGAATCGGATTCCCTGTGCCATTTTGGTGTAACATCGTGTGCTACATCGTTGGAAAGAGAGATGAGGAAACCCTGGAATTGGAATTCAAATTCCACACCCAAATTTAAAAACCACCCTTATATACATATATACATTCTCTCTCCTCAATTAATACATTTTCTCTCTTTATTTCTTCTCTCTCATCTACTTTCTTATATAAATTGATACATTTTTATATATTGATTTGACATAAAATTAAAACCTACACTATCAAAAACTCAAAACAAACACAACATCACTATTCATGATTTTCAAACTCCACAGAACCCCAAAACAAACATCACCTAAGGACAATAATTAGATTTCATCTCTATCTATCTCACATGTCAATCATTTAACGAGTTAATGTATAGAAAATTATTCAAAATATAACGTAGAAGACCGGTGTGGATTTCATTTTTATCACCATGATTATATATATTTTAGCAACAAGTTTGATACTATTTCAGGTTTTATCACAAAACTAATCCTTAACCTATTTAGTAACTCTCAACATCTTATAAAGGGTCAGTCTAATTAATATATGATACAATTTAGAAACATAGGAGTATATCCAACCGAGTGTTCATTTAGATAGCTTATACTATTAAGAAATTTATATGCTATAAGCAAATTTACTTTGTATTTTTTGGCATGCAACTTTAGTGGCCGCACTAAAAAAATTATTTTTTAGCAACTGAAATTAGTAATGTAATTCAATCCGTTAGTAATTAATAATTGATTAATAACAAAAATGACATTTTTATTTTAGCAACGGAATGTCAACGGATTTATTCTCTATTTTAGCAACGGAATTCAATCCATTGCTAATTACCAACGAATTATCAAGGGAATCATTATATAAATTAGCAACTGAATTATTAGCAACGGATTACCAACAGAATTGATTTTTTGTTGCTAAAAATTTACCAACCACCACTTTACCAACGGAATTTTACCAACGGATTCCATTGCTAAATCGTTGGTAAGCCAATTTAACAATGAAATTAATGCTTTTAGCAACGGAATATTTCATTATTAAAAAATAGTTTTTTTTAGTGCTATTATTTTGAATGACAAATATTTATGTACTTAACTATTAATTACATATTAAAATATAAGGGTAATATTTACTACAAAAGAGTGAGTATGGAATAATAACACTTAATATTTTAAATAATAAAAATTCTCTATAATTTTCACCTTTTTCATTTTTATCTATTGTTATAAAAGTTTTCATATTCTTATAAAGTTAAAAAAATCAAACTTTCTTATACACTTTATTTACAAAAGAAATTACATCTATCTAATAAATTTATATTCCTTTATTCTTTAAGAAAATACTCCTAACTCTTTAACAATTGAATGCTCCTTCTACCTTGTACTTGGTTTTACATTTACTTTTTTTTTTTTCATGAAAATTAAGAAGAATAACTTTTTATTTAACTTATTGATTATAGTGATACATTAATTAATATTTTTTAATAAATAAAATATAATTTAAATTATGTGTTATATGTGATGATGATATTTTTAAAATTAATGTGTAATAATTTTGAATTTATGATATTGAGTAACTTATTTTTTAGATGTACGTAATATATTAATATAGGCAATTTATAGTGTGCACCCGAGTGCACCCACATACAAATATAAACAAAAACATATACAATTAAGAGTAAAAATGTATACAATTTAATTGTTAATTTTTTTAATGAAAAATTGTATATAATATTCAATAAAATATTATGCACATATGGATATTAATTTTTTTAATGAAAAATTAATGTGAAAAAAATATACAATTATTACAAAACACCTATACAAAATAGAATAATATGTATACAAAATAAAATAAAAAGGTATACACATATGGGTGCACCCTTGCACCCGGGTGCACCCAATATACACTCATTAATATAATACGAAAAAGAATAAGTTTGGAAATACGAAATAGTACGTACTATTTTAATTCAAAAAAAATAAATTTATCAAACAAAAAGAGTTGTAATATTTTTTTAATCCGACACAATAACCCTAGTTTATTGTGTCCCAATAATCTAAACTTAATGCACATTAAATTATGGAACAAAATCATTGGTGGGATTTTGTCGATTTTTTTATTTTATATAAAGTACGTACTCGATGATAAAAATTCACGTGTTGACAGAAACAAAATAAATAAATAAATAGAGCATCTAACATTAAATTTAAATGGTGGAACAAGATCATTGGTGGGGTTTTTGTCAATTGAAACAGATAATGAAAAAATAGAGCATCTAACATTAAAAAATCTTGCTCTTCAACACACATATTAATATATTTACATTATCATAGTAACTATATATATATATATATATATATATATATATATATATATATATATATATATATATATATATATATATATATATATATAAACAAACAAAAGATACATGCATAGATACAAGAACACAATTACCTAGAATTTCATTTTTTAAAGGACAAAAGTTTTATATTGTATTACTGCTTAAAACACTAAAAAAAATATAGTATATTTTTTAGCAATTGAATTTATCAATGGAATTCAATCCGTTGGCAATTACCAATGGATTAACAACAAAAATAACATTTTTGTTTTAGCAACGGAATGCCAACGGATTTATTCTCTATTTTAGCAACGAAATTCAATCTGTTGGTAATTACCAACGGATTACCAAGGGAATTATTATATAAATTACCAACGGAATTATTAGCAACGTATTATCAACGGAATTATTTACTAACGGAATTGATTTTTCGTTGCTAAAAATTTACCAACCACCACTTTACCAACGGAATTTTACCAATGAATTTCGTTGTTAATCCATTGGTAAGCCAATTTAACAATGAATTATGACTTTTACAAACGGAATATTCCGTTGATAAATTAAGTGAGCATAACCCTAACAAAATCCCTATAAATAAATGCACTCTTCCACCAAATCAAATCAACTCAACTCAATATCTCATAGCAATCTTCTCTCTCTCTTAATTTAAAGTTTGTGCAATGTCCAAAGTCCCCGACGGCAGCCAAGTCAGCCGTAATGACTTTCCCTCCGATTTTCTCTTCGGAGCCGCGACGTCAGCTTATCAGGTTTACGATGCGATATTACTATTTCAACATTATTATCACATGCTATATTCAGCTACTTATTAACTTAATAAGCAAAACAAACTGGTAATAATTAATCAATTATTAATTTAATTTAATGAGGGTTAGTTTTGGTAATAATGAATGGTTGCAGATAGAAGGTGGTTATGCAGCTGACGGTAAAGCATTTAGCAACTGGGATGTTTTCACCCAGGAGAGGCCTGGTATATATATTTTCTTTATTTATTTTTTTCATTTTCTATTTCTTCATTTATTATATATATTTATTGAATATATGTTAGAGATTATGAATTTTTTGTGTATAATATTGCTAGTAATGTATGAATATTGGAAACTCGCAGCTAAAATTGCTGATGGAACCAACGCCTGTCGAGCTATTGAACACTATTATCGATTCAAGGTTATTAATTTATTTAATTATTTCCAACTACAATATTATTTATCATGCTCACATTAATGTACAATATTTCATTTCTCAAAAATCCTAGCTAATATATATGTTTTGTTTCTTTTGAATGACAAATTATAACCTTCGAAAACTCACAATATAACAAACAAACAAAAAGTCAATTTTTATGCTAAACGGTATATAATACACTTCCTTATTATTATTATTTTTAAGGAATTTTATCAATGCAAGGCCTGAAAAATAGATAAACTATCAATTCGAGGCATGAAATTTGTATAACTATCAATCTGAGGATGGATTTAGGCCCTAAATTGATAAAATATGAGGTAATATTTGATAAATTCAAACCTTGGATTGATAATTTTACATATTTCAGGTCTCGAGTTGATAGAAAAAATAATTCATACCCCAAATTGATAGTTTGCTCATTTTTCAAGTCTTAAATTGATAAAAGTCATTTTTTAGTTACCGTAGAATCAGCATTAAGTAATCTCAAATTAACTTTGCAGGAAGATGTAAAATTGATGAAGAAACTTGGCATGGATGCATACAGGTTTTCTATTTCATGGCCTAGAATATTGCCAGGTAATTAATATATGTTGTTCATTCATTAATTAAAGCTCATGATTCAATTTTTTTTAATGCAAGCTCAAAAAAAAAATATTAAAAAAAATTGTTAATATTACTAATTATATCAAGCTCGAATACCTTTATATATATAAAGGTTTGACTTGACTCAACTCATCTACACTCTAAATTATGTAAATATTAAAATACAATTAATTATTCCGTCAAAAAAAAAAATACAATTAATTATAATTAATTAAGCAGATATTGATGTTTATTTAAGGTGGAAAATTAAGCGGAGGGATTAATAGAGAAGGCGTGCAGTTTTATAACGACCTCATTGATCTCTTATTAGCCGAAGGTAATTAGTAATTATTATAATTTTAATTTATTTTTCTTCCCTTAATTTTAGTTAAATTTTAATTAATTTTTTAGTCCACATATACAATAAATATTTATTTAATTTATTCAATTATTATTATTGCACAGGAATTACACCTTTCGTGACTATCTTTCATCTGGAGATTCCACAAGTCTTGGAAGCTGAATATACTGGCTTCTTGGATCGTAGAATTATGTAAGTCTTTTTTTTAATTACTCTCTCCGTCTCATAAAGAAGTTCACACTTTTTTGAAAAAGCTCTCACAAAAGCTACAGTAATCGGGAACTTGTTTATGGGACGGAGGTAGTATTTTTTTTTTCAAGAAGATGTTTATATATGATTTCATATTTGAAAATTCATTTAGTGTTTTAGACTTTTAGTGCCACAAAATTAATAATTACAACTTTCAGTAAAAGAATTAGTTAATTATGGGGTATACATTTTTTTTTAATCCTATGAATTAATTAATATTTCTATATTGCTTTGTTTTATTTTATTTTCAATTTTGTAGGTTGGAAGTTTACCAATTAGATGTTTAGTTCATTCATTAACGGGTTATGGGGTTACCTAATTGATCATAAAACATAAAATTTTGAATTTGATAAACTTTCAATACTAATTTAAAATTATGAGAGTAGCTTAAGGTTATGTTTTGGCTAAGGTTTAATAATACTAATTTTGTACTACTAAAAATCTATGGTTATTTATTAAAGATCACATATAATTTTTAAAAACTACCTTAATATAATCATATATACTAATATACCCTATATTTAATCTTTAAACAATCTATGTTTCATATATTCTCAATTTGAAAATTGTACATTTCTCTCTTCTTTTTTTCTTTTATTAATGTCCCCATACACATATTACTGTTTATCTCTTATAAATTAATTTGACCAAAAAAATAAATTTACCATACTAAAACTCAAGAAAAACGTACATTATCACTGTCTGAATGTCCATATTTTTAACATCAATTTTTTTACAGAAAAGATTACGTAGAATTTGCAGAGGTTTGCTTCTTCGAATTTGGGGATAGAGTGAAACACTGGATAACATTAAACGAACCACTGGAATACATAAAAAACTCATTCGTATACGGGAATTTCCCGCCATGCTATAGGTCAACGAGCGTGGAACCAAACCAGCTCCACGCCGTGCGATATAGATCTTTTCGCGGAGTAGACGATTACTACTCCGCGAAAGGGGATCCTAGTACTGATCCGTATACGGTTGGTCACCACTTGCTCCTCGCTCATGCTAGAGCCGTCGACGTTTACCGTCAGAAATATCAGGTAACAGAAGATGTCACATCATAGTGTTACAATGAGAAGTCTCGTTTTTGTAATATTGATATTGGTTGTCGTACGAGGTTGCAGGCAGTTCAAGGAGGGAAAATTGGGATGACTAATAATACATTCTGGTATGAAGCTCGTGACAAGACTTCTGAATCAGATCGACAAGCTGCTTTGAGAGCACTTGATTTTTCATGGGGATGGTAATTAATTGATTAGTACTGATATTAGTATTATCCATTTTTATTTAAAAAAATTGTTTGTTAAAAAAAGTACTTAATTAGAGTATTTTGTAGGTTTGTGACGCCTATGGTGACCGGCGAATATCCACAGGCGATGCAAGATACAGTCGGTGTCCGGTTACCCACATTCACATCTGAAGAAGCAAATTTAGTGAAAGGATCGTACGATTTCATGGGAGTAAATTATTACACTGCTAATTACACTACCATGAGTGATGACCCACCCCCCAAAACACCTAATTACATTTCAGACATGGGAGTTGATTTTTGGAGTAAGTTTTTTTTTTAATTTTTTATTTTTAATAATATTACTACTATGAATATTCACAATAGCATTATTTCGGGGTGGGTCTTTAATCATTTGTTTTTGGTTTTAATTAGCTACCGGTCCGGACGGTGTCACCCCAATTGGTGAGCAGGTAATTAATTAAATTAATATCATTTTATTAATTAATAAAATATTAATTATTTCGGTTTTAATAGAGTATTTAATTTCAGGCTGGCTCTGATTGGCTGTTCATTGTTCCGAATGGAATATACAATATATTGATGACGAACAAGGAAAGATATAAATTTGATTCCGTCATCTATATAACAGAAAATGGTGATTAATTAATTAATAATATCATACTTTTTAATCTGATTATATTCTATCAAATATCTATATTTAATTTATAATTTTTTTTGTTGTAGGGGTGGATGAAAAAAATAAAAGGATACCTATTGGAAAAGCTCTTGAAGATGATTATAGAATTAAATTCTATCAAGAACATCTTGCTTACGTGAAGCTAGCCATGGCGTGAGTATACATATTTGATTTTAATTCTATTAATTATTTAATTATATACTATAATATATTGTAATGTTTTAATTTAGGAGTGGAGTGGATGTGAAGGGTTACATAATGTGGGCGTTGTTCGACAATTACGAATGGGGAGAAGGACACACTGTTCGATTTGGCATATATTACGTGGATTATAATAACAGTTTGGTCCGATATCCTAAGAATTCTGCAATTTGGTACATGAATTTTCTTAACGGAAAGCTGCCGTCACTTCCGTCCACCAAGAGAGCGGTAGTTGAAGAGGTAACTGAAACGGACGACTCCAACGGCGTTAAGAGGAAGAGAAGCCGTTAATTAATTATTTTGCTTAAATAAGGCTTGCAAATTGCCAATTTCGTGTCTTTGTACTTTGAAAATTTGTCCCCTTTTTTTTATATTGTTGAATACATTTTACCTTATCTTTTTTAATTTTTATTTTCTCTCGTACTTTTAATTATTTCAACTATTATTACATCACTTTTAATAATATAGAGAATTTACAATATACTTTTTTTTTTAATTTTGATTTATCTCAACTTTAAAAATATACAATTCCATAATCATTTACTTTTTCATAATTTGCCCCCCCCCCCCCCCCCCCCTGCAAAGTAAAAATATTTTAGAATTGACGTGCATTTTTAAAAGGAATAATTTAAAATATTTTTATGGTGTATAATTTTGTCAGACAAATTTTTAATTGAATCTTGTCCTTCTTTATTTTCTGATTATAATCTTATTTACTTGCACTTTCCTTTAACATTTTGTTTTCACTCTTGGTTTCTTAAACTTAATTATACAGTCCTATATCTTGTCCCACATAATATTCTATTTATCTTTTCATTAAATAAAAATTAAGTAATTCTTTTACTAAGTCCAATTAATACCTTTGATGTAGCAACTGATATTCATCAAAATTCTATTCTAATTATGCACTTTTTTTTTCTTTACGTAAATAACGTGAATTGTAGTTTAATTAGTATACAACATGCTTAATGATGTCACATCATCACTACCCTATTTTACCAAAGCATAATAGTAATGTGAAAATTGATCTAACAGATATTTTTTTGACATCTTAGAAAAGTTATAATGGGCTCAAAATAACTCGAGCTTGGAAATTGCTCGAGTTCATAGAAGCGCCTACAGCCGGTATGGTGGTAGGGGCAATTAGGGGACCACAGTACACTAAAAGACACTACTAAGTGGTAGCTTGTTCGATGTAACGTTGATGCATCGAACCAAATAAGCGACGGGAAAGAACACACACATGCCATACAGCTAAGGTTCAGTACGCAACGGGCAGTGGATTAATAAACAGAGACAGTGGTATTAGTTGATCATAAAGAGCGAGAGTCGGATAGTTTAAGGCATTCATTCTGGCATCTTCGAAGGCAAACATCGTTCCAGTTAGGTACTTGATGTTGATTAACACACACGGATCGAGCACATGCATCAGCACAAGCATCGAGTTCAGAAACGCCACATACCGTAACACATGTATCCCGGATAGGGTCCTTGGAGAATGCTCCTACTTTCTTTAACATTCTTTTAGATGTACAAACCCTCTCGCACACGAAGATTTCATCACCGCTCTTCTCCCTGCCCCGTGCATTTCTGATTCTTTCCTCCTCAGTATGTCGTGCTTTCGTTCTGAGAGCTCCACCAACGACTAAAACTGGAACTGCAGCTGCCCCCAACAGAGTCCACCATACCTCAACCATTAGTGTAGCTACAAAATTCCTTTTTATGGGCCTGCCCTCGATGTACTAATTGAGCAACAGATGGATTTGTGTCCTACAATGTCAATAACAAGTTATATAGCAAGATCAAAGGATAAACACGGATGAGAATACATAATTTCATAACTTTTGGACAACGAGAAAATGATAAGTTACACAATAATAGCCCCATATGTGAAAGCTAGCCAACGGCCTTATATGACAGTCAACAGATGTAGGAATCTTTCCACACCATACCAATGGCCACATATGTGTCGTCTTAACGACGGATAAACAACTTTGTAAATTCAGAATCAGATCACTAATCTCATACTCAGTGAAGGCAGTGAAGGAAAGCATCCTTCAAACCATGATGTAAATAGTCGAAAGAAACTGCATCTAGTGCCATGATTTAGTCCAGAAGAACAAGGAAAATGAAATAGGACCTCCAACCTTAATTGAACTAATTTAGGCATGATATTGCAAATCCTTAAAACTAACCTAAACCATAAAAACAACTCATACAGCTAGCCATGTTAGAATAAATGCAAACCAACCTGTTAAGTTAATCTATCTTCCTTTTCAAAGTATACAAATTCTTTTTGCAGAACTACATTTGTTAAAGATAATCAAGAACAGAAGTCTTGCAATTGGAGTTAGCAAAGAAAAAAAAAACAAGAAAAACACTACATTTCCATCCAATTTCCAATTGACTTCTCCTCAATTTTGTGTGCAAAAATTTAACTATAAGGATCAAAAAGTAATATACATAAAACATTATTCATTGAGAAATCTAATTGCAGTAAGAGGCTTTCGAAATATGCCTAAAAAAACCAGTCCACCGTCGTCTATAGCTTATCTCACTTCATCTGATACTTCTCTCAGCAATACATTACGATATTAATTCCAAATTGTACAGAAATCATGCGAAGTTTGGACGATGTATTCAACGCTGAAACTTTTGCATAATAACCAGAATCAAATTAAACAACAATTGCAAAAAGAATAAAGAAAGAGAAACCCTACCGCTGAAACCTTGGGGAGAAGCTTAGCGCCAAATGAAGGTGAGAGAACGTTGGAACTTGGGGGAATGGAAGCCTAATCTGGATGCAAACGGGCCCAACATGTAGTGGGCCTAAGTCTTTCACTAATGGACTGAGACGGATTTACTATTTAGGGCCCACATACGAAACGGACTATCGTGTGTGTACTAGCTATAGGTCCAATTAAAACGGATTTACTATTTATTGGTTGACTCAATTTCGCATATGGGTAGAGACTAATACTCACACGATACTGTCTTTTGTTAAATTTTTTATCGTGTAATTAATTATATAAATGAAATTATATTTTAAAAAAATTAAAATCTAATTCTTGTTTATTGGATTGATGTATCAATGGACATAATGTTTCTTGATGACCCAAAATTCAAAACTATGAGTAGAAGGAAGAGATGTTGGTAGGGTTTGATCATTATGATAACTATTAGATGATTATAAATTTATATTTTAAGAACAAGTTAGATACTATTTCAGATTTCAACACAAATGTAATATGTAACCTAATAAATAACTCTTAACATGTTCTGATGATAGAACCAATGTAATGAGTTTTTGTGAAGCAGATGAAATTTATACTCCCTCCATCCTATTGAAATGTACGCGTTTCCTTTGTAAAAACGCGTACGTTACAAAGGAAGCGCATACGTTTCAATGGGACGAAGGGAGTACTATTTCTAATAAATAAATAAATAATTTCATTATATTGAACCATATTAAGAAAAAAATGAAAACCCACTCACAATTATGTTACAGTCTTGCACATATTCTTGTTAAACATGATATATGATACAATTTCTCTTCTATATACATAATTGATAGTTGATATGCTTAGATAACTCAAGGTTATCTCTAGTATCAAGAGTGTGTTGCATCTTCAAAATGCACCCCACTCCATCTCGTGCTGCAAAATGGAGGAAAATATTGTATGCAGCTGTTACAATGTAATGTTGCATTTTTATTTAATTTTTTGTTTTATGTTATAATTTTCTTTATATAAAAATTTGAGTAAATTGTTGGAAATGAGCAATTGAGTTATGCATTTTGGGGTAGGATGTGTTCTAAAATGAAGTTTTATAAGTTTAGAAATGATTAAATAGTTGATGGATCTATATGATATATGCTTGTAATATCTACAATAATTCATCATGTGATTAATCAGAAATTGATTTTTGTCCTTGAGAAGTTGAAAATTCAAAGAATTGAGTCTGAAGGCTATCTTGGTAAATTCATTTCTCAAAAGTGTTGTGAGGTGAGATTGATCAATACTAGAGCAAATGACCCCTTAATTCCATTATACAACATGCCTTCATCTTTTCAAGATACACAGACAATGTTATCTTTGCCTGTAATGTTGTAGCAGAGACTTTTGTATGACATTAACACATCAAGAGTTAAGCTTCATCAAAGTAATCACCAATATTACAACATTACACTCATGCAATTCATATAAACTACAACATCAATAAAAGGTTGAATCTTCATTGAACTAAATCAGTTGATGATATCAAAGCAGAACTTATTAACATAGTTACAGTGCCAGGTTAGAAACAGCAAATCTTTGTCCTAACATCCTATGCCAATACATCTCTAACCTGTGTAAGCCCTCCTCCCACCATCCCCCATCACCCCACCCATCTCCAAGATCACCCCTTCTCCTTCTCCTTCTCCTTCTCCTTCTCCTTCTCCTTCTTCTTCACATCTGTCAGCAGCTCAACCACCCTCATACAGAACAGTTAATTCGGTTAATCGACAAAAACAGGACAAGTGATCCCACCATAGCTTGAACTGAATCAAGAAACATGATTGTGCCATGAGAGTACAATATCACCAAGAACTGATCTCAATTCTCCCCATTGCAACTCCCCAAACTCCACCCCTCCATCCACCAACTTCAATTCCACCATCCACAAATCCATTGCAACCTCCCATATCTCCACCATCAAAACCACCCCACCCTTCATCAATCTGATCCCCCCACCCTTCCCCCTTCCTGTTCTATACCCCAATTCTTCCCCACCCTTCACCACCCTCTCCTCAATCTCCACCACCTTCATCCCACAAGTAAACCTCATCTCTTTGCTGTTCGTCTCCGTCTCGAAAAGCCCGGATAAATCGAGCCCGGAAGACATTGATATTATGTCAAAAGCATTCACTCTTGGCAGGTATCTGAACTCCTTTGGCTCAAGAAAATCATACCCCATCTTGTGATCACCTTGTGACCTCAAATTGTCGAGAGAATATGACTTCTTGAACCATGAGAGGTTAACCAGATCATTAAGACTCAATCTGGTGTTAGGGTTTGGATCCATGAGTCTGCTTATCACCATCTTCGCCGGCTTTGAAACCCAATCAGGGAATTCAAATGCTCTGCGATGCATTGCACGGTACATGTTCGACAAATTGCTGTCGTCAAATGGTAAGCAGCCGACTAGAAAGGCGTACAGAAGAACCCCACACGACCAGGCATCCGCCTTCTCGCCGTCGTACCCTTTCCGGCAGACCACTTCCGGCGCGGTGTACGCCGGCGTGCCGCAGGCGGTGTAAATCAGCCCATCTCGTTTCTGTTCTGACAGAGCAGAAAGCCCAAAATCGGTGATTTTTAACAAACCGTTGTGGTCGAGGAGAAGATTCTGCGGCTTGATGTCGCGGTGGAATACGCCGTTCTGGTGGCAGAATCGGAGGGCGGACACCACCTGCTGGAAGTATTTCCGGGCGGTTGGCTCGGAGAAGCGGCGGCAGCGGTTCAATTTGGCGAAGAGCTCGCCGCCTTGGGCGAGTTCCATTACGAGGTAGATTTTCCATCTGGTGGCCATGACCTCGTGGAGTTTAAGGATGTTGGGGTGGTGCTGTAGTCGGCGCATGGCGGAGACTTCCCGGATTATGAGGGGCTCCATGGCGGCGTCCATGGTGGCCGCCTTGTCGATCACTTTAATGGCTACTTCTGCATCACTGTTATCGAGTAATCGCCCGAGGTAGACCTTCGCGAAGCTTCCGCGGCCGAGGAGGCGGCCGAGTTGGTATTTATCGAGTAAAATTGAGCCGCTTCCGCCGCCGGCACTGACGGTTCTTCGGAGGTTGGTAGCAGAGGGTGGTGGCGGGGGGATTTCTGGACCCATCGGGGGTTCGGGTGGGGTGGGAGGGTGGGGGGTTGAGTGAGGGACATTGATTGCCTGTGTTGCATCGATTTTATAGTAGTATACAAATGTGTAAGTAATAAATTATTATAGATAATGATGTAATTTTAGATTTGGATTTTTGTACAAATATGACATCAAATGTGATTGTTAAAACTAAGAAGGTTGAGAAATTTTGCATCTATAACCCAATTTGGCAAGATTTGGGTACAATCTTCGATCGGTACAATCTCCAGTGCAATCCCCTTTCTTTATTTTTAGTGTATGTTTTCCTTTTCTTTTTTAATTGTTGTTGTACGTTACTGTTTTTTTAAAGATATAATTGTAATTTTACCCTTGTGGTTTAGGGTATAATTATCCCTCGGATTTAGGATTTAGGGTATAATTGTAATTTTACCCTTATGGTTTAGGGTATAATTATCCCCTAGGGTTTAGGGTATAATTGTAATTTTACCCTTATGGTTTAGGGTATAATTATCCCCTAGGGTTTAGAGTTTAGGGTATAATTGTAATTTTACCCTTATGGTTTAGGGTATAAATATCCCTTAGGATTTAGGGTTTAGAGTATAATAGTCATTTAAATAAATAAAATAAATTTAAAAATAAAATAAAAAATAACATTAATGAAGGAGCATGGATTAATTAAGAAGGATGAAGACTAAAGTTGTACCAATTCAACTGATACTATCAATTGCACCCTAGTCCCTCTCCCCAAGTTTGATTGGTTATTGATTTGACTGATTTTGCGACTTGTGCTTTGAGTTGATTGGTTGCTCCACATTTGATTTATATTGATTTGATTTCAAATACTCCATCAATCCTATAAAAAGAATTTTTTTTGCTTTTTTTTATAAATTAAGGAGTATTATTATTTAATGTATAGTAAATAGTTGTATTAGTGGAGTGTGTAGTTCCCATATTTTAATTTTATTAGAGGGATTGTAGGTCTCATGTGTGTAAAAAAAAGAAATGAGACCCTTTGAATGGGACAACCAAAATGGAAAAAAAGACCCTCTTTAACTGGGATGGAGGGAAAAGAAATTAGATCCTTTGGGTGAGACTACAAAAACGAAAAAAAGACTCTCTTTAATTGGGACGGAGGGAGTATTTGATTTGATCACATCCAAGATTTGAGTATTGATAATTTTGATTTCCAAGCCGATTTGGACTTATCTGATTGGATTTGAATTAACTATCAATTATTTACTCATTTAATTTAAAAATAATTTATTTAAATTTTTTAACAAATAAATAATTAATTAAATTTTAATACTAATTTGTCACATATTTTTATTTAATTTAATAACAATAAAATTCAAGTGTACAAATATTATATATGCAAATAAATAATACTACTAGTAAATTGATTAGCTTGCTTTTAAATTTAAATATAATATTATTAAAGATTTGTTAAATTTCCATAAAAACAACCAATTGTAGCTATACTCATGACTACAATTTATTACAAAATATTTCTTTTCTTGTGACCTAATCAAATTTTCTTAACTTTAACGTGTTACAAATCAAGGCCCAAATTATGAGTAAACTAATTAATTTGGAGCTTGAATTATTTTTTCTATCAATCCAAGATCTGAAATATATAAAACTATCAATTCAAGACCTGAATTTATCAGATATTATCTCTTAATTTATCAATTTAGGACTTAAATTCAGGCCTTAATTGATATTTTCACATAATTTAGACCCCTATCGATAGAAAAAATAATTTAATTCCCGAATTGATAGTTTATCTATTGCCCTGAATCTATAAAATTCCAAGAAAATCAAATCTGTGTTAACAAATAAAAATATATTTATTTAGATTCTTCTGGACTCATAATGATTAATTTGTTCATTCTTTAATATTGTTTTATTTTAATCCATAATGATTGCACTCCAATTATGCTGGTCAATTTTTTATTATTAATGTAATTTACTAGGGCAAAAAGCTGTTGTACACTAATTACAGTCGTCAATTTATAATAATTGATAATATAATATTATGAATAATAATGATTAATTAATTGGATTATACTAAAGTGAGTTGTCAGTGCTTGTAATCTTGTCTGCACTAACTTAGTGGTTATTAATTAATTATTAATCAATTTAGAGAAGTCCACTAATTGCTCCTTTGGTGATTCAAATTTTATTTATTAATAAGTGTACATTATATAATATATACCACCACATAACATATTATATATATGACTTGGACTTTTTGGTTACCTAATTATAAATCATTCCTATTAATATATAGAGAGGCAAAAATACAAATGATCACTTTAATTTATAACATTATGAATAATCAACTCATATATAGTGCACATGACTAATTGAATCAATCTAACTAAATTAGTTAATTAAGAGTATGAACTTTGTGAAATTGATTACATGCATGCATGTTTAATAAAAAGTATATATATAGTTATGATGAGTTAAACAAGATTATTATATTATATATGGAGTATAAGTTGCTACTTTTGTGTGTGATCGTTTAATTTTTTTTATTCATTTTTATTAAAAATATTGATCATATTTTATTATGTTACGAATTTTTTATAAATTAATTTAATTAGACGATAATTATTTTTATTAAAAATATTATTATTTGTATTATATCACAAAACTATCATTTGAGATTGACATCTCACGAATTTTTGTCTTTTATTTTTATTTTTATTTTCTTAATTAGCAATCTCTAGGGTTCGAAATCTCGCGTTTTATTATTATTTTTTTTTTTTGTGAGTACGTACGTATAGGAGTACATTAAGATTTTTTTATTTTTTAATTTTTACTCAAGACCATAGATAGGTTTATAAGAGACTTAAAAGAAATTGGGACGTCTCGAAAAATATAAACTACTAAGTTAGGACTTAAAAAATTCTCATAAGATCATAAGAAATTATTTAAGGCAATCATATAATATTGCCAACATGCATATCATTTTAACAATAAAAAATTAGGAGTGTAAGATAAATCATAAAAACCATGTGATCAAAATCACAATGACTAGGGTGGGAAGGGATATCAATTTTAAAATGTACAACCTCCTTCCTTCATTTTCAGTGTGTGTTTTGATGTTTTAATGAAGGGGCATGAATTAATTAAGAAAGGTGGGATCATTGGGTCCCAATCAATTGATACCCCTAATTGTACCATAGTCACTCTCGATCAAAATATAAAATTTAATGTAAATATAGTTAATTAATTAAATGATTTTATGATTTCATATTTTAAATTGATATTTTTTTAATTAATTATTATATTTCACTAAATATTTTGTATTAAAGATAATTTTTTATTTTATAAAATAAATTGTTAATGAAATCATTATTAGAACTGTCAATTTAGGTTGAACCCAATGGGTCAACCCGCCCCAACCTATAAAAACCCGTTAGTATCTTACTCCAGAAATGACTCAATCCAAAATGACCCGCCCCAAAAGTAAACTACCACATTTAAACCCACTACACAATGGGTCACAGTGGGTCGTGAATTAACCCGCCCCAACCCAATAATCTACTACTCATTCATATCCCCACCCACCCCACCCCATCCCACCCCCCCCACCCACCACCAAAAAAAATTTTTTTTAATAAAAATTTAGATTTTAATAATAAAATAATAAAAATATTATCACTCATCCTACCCCTACCCCTATCCCCGTCCACCCCCCAAAAAAATTTTTTTAATTAAAATTTAAATATTAATATTAAAATAATAAAAATATTATCACCCATCCTACCCCTACCGCCACCCACCCACCCCCAAAAAAAATTTTTTTATAAAAAATTAAATTTTAATATTAAAATAATAAAAATATTATCACTCATACTACCCCTACCTCCACCCACCCCCCGCCCCCAATTTTTTTTTTATAAAAATTTAAATTTTAATATTAAAATAATAAAAATATTATCACCCATCCTACCCCTACTCCCAACCCACCCCCGCCCACCACCTCCCACCCCACCCCAAAAAAAAAAAATTATAAAAATTTAGATTTTAATTAATATTAAAATAATAAAAATATTATCACACATCCTACTCCTACCCCCACAATCTACTCACCCACCCCGCCCACCCCCAAAAATTTTTTTAATATTAATTTAAAAATATTTATAAAAAAAAATTTGGGAAGGGGGTTGACTGTTGTAGTAATATTTTTATTATTAAATATTATAATTTAAATTGTTATAAAAAAAATTTGGGAAGGAGGTGGGTGGGTGTGGGGTGGGGTAGGGTGGTAATATTTTTATTATTAAAATATTAAAATCTAAAATTTAAATTTAAAAAAAAAATTGGGTAGGGGTGGGGGTGGGGGTGGGGGTGGGGGTGGGGGTGGGGTGGGGTGGGTATGTGGGGTATGCTGGTAATAATTTTTATTATTTAAATATTAAAATAAGAAAAATTTTTTTTTTGAGAAGGGGTGGGGGGGAGAGGTGGGGTGGGGTAGAGTGGGTGGTAAATGAAACATCCTTAAAAAAAATACTAATAAAAAAAAATAATTGGACCAACCCGTGGGTCGACCCACCAGTGACCCACCCAAACCCGCAAGTGGCTTGACATGCGAGTGACCCGACCCGAGTGTGACCCAACCCATTTGAACCCGCATAAGAGCGGGTTATGATGGATTTGGGCTAAATCGACTCACCAACCATTCTGACCGCTCTAATCATTATCTCTGTAAAGAAAATATGAAGTTGGCATTTTAAGTAAATATCCAATTTGTTTCCATAAAAACAGTAATAATAATAAATCCAATCCAACAACTATATATGCAACTTGTTTACTTGTTTGGCAGATTGATGGTCGAATGTGTGTTGGCTGTTCTTCAGAAGGGGGCAATGCAAACACTCCACTTGGTGATAATAATTCTTTGAAAATACATACAAAATATAGGAAAAAAAAACATTTAATTATAACACAAAACTAATAAAGCAGGTACAGAATGAGTTAAACGGATAACAAATGATCAACTATTCGTTTTAGAGTTTTTGTTTGTTTTTAATAATAAGATTACAATCTACTTACTACTCATGCTATTTTCATTGGAGCGAGGCTCTTGTGCACCCGGGCGCACGGAACACATTCCGTGCGCCTTTACAATTTTTATGCCCCTTTACAATTTAAACCCCTAGCAATACATATGTTTAAATAGGATTGGAGGGGAGGGTTGTGTTCACATGGGGACACGGAGCATCTTTCCGTGTCCCCGGGCGCACAGGAGCTTTTACCTTTTCATTGACGAAATTTCTTATTTAAAAGGAATATATTTTAGGTTGTTATGAAAGGATAATAGTAGTTTGAATTAGTCAAACATTATCCCCACTTTTCTTGTGATCTTTGTTGTACAGATTTGTTTGTTGTACTTCTTATTTTATCATTTGTACACTTCATACTCATATAGAATACTTCTCAATCACCAAGAGAATTATTTGGTGACCACATCTCACTTTCATATGATATCAGCCTAAACACCTAACCCCCTTTCTTCCCTCTTCCTCTCTTTTTGCTCCTTCATTTTTTTTTTTCCTTCAATGGCTGCCACTTCTGCCATCCCTCTTCACACTCTTGTTCACATGGTCACTATCAAATTGACCTCCTCCAATTATTTACTATGGTGCAATCAAATGTTGCCCACACTTGCAAGTCATGATCTTGCTTCTTATATCGACGGATCTTCTCCTCCTCCTGCTATTTCTCTAACTAGTGATAATGGATCGGTTGTGCCGAATTCCGCTTAAACTTCTTGGTCTGTTATGGATCAAAAAGTAAAAAGCCTTCTATTGTCGTCTCTCACCGAAGAATCCATGTCAGAGGTTTTCGGATGCACCACTGCACGATCTGTGTGGATCTCTCTTGAGGCCGCGTTTGGTCATTCTTCTCCTTCAAGAACATATCAATTGCAGAATGAATTTCACCTTCTTAAACGAGGTTCTTCTACGGTTGATGACTACAGCAAAAAATTTAAACTATTGTGTGATCAACTTGCTTCCATCGATCGCCTGATTTCTGAATCGGACAAAAGCAATTGGTATTTGCGTGGTCTTGGCCCCAAATACTCTAGCTTCTCGGATGTTCGCTTGGTTATGCAGCCCTCACCTTCCTTGCGTGAATTGATTAATCAAGCCAAAAATCATGAAAATCTCACTCGTGAAAGTGATGATGTTGTCCCTGCTGCCTTCACTGCTAATCGTGGTCCAAATCGAAGTAATTATCAACACCGTCTTGGCAATCGTAGTGGCAACCCAAATACGAGCCGTGGTGGTAAGAAATCCTTCATCCCTAAATGCCAAATTTATCGTGAAGAAGGACACTATGCCACTCGCTGCCCGGAGAGGTTCTCTAAGGATTACAATAGGCCGCCCCGTACTCCAAAATCATCCACTACAACCCATTTGGCTCAAGCTTTTGATGCTCAGTGTTCACTTACTCGTGAATCTGCTCCGGATTGGTACATGGACTCCGGAGCCTCCACCCACATGACTTCCACTACTGCAGATC
Organism: Pogostemon cablin; assembly: GCA_023678885.1. NCBI lineage: Eukaryota > Viridiplantae > Streptophyta > Magnoliopsida > Lamiales > Lamiaceae > Pogostemon > Pogostemon cablin. Next base: position 24,076,579 of record CM043009.1, on the reverse strand, counting down.
TTGATAACTTTGCAACTTATCATGGTAATGATAAAGTTGTGGTTGGTAATGGAAATTCTATTCCTATTTCACATATGGGTTCTTGTCAGGTTTCACGTAATATTCATTTAAATAATATGTTGGTGGTCCCTCATATCACTAAGAATTTATTATCAATCAGTAAGCTTACTTCGGATCTTCTAGTTGATGTTTTGTTTACTCACAAGTCATTTGCTATTCAGACTCGGGGCTCACGGGAAATTCATGCAAAATGGATATGTGAAAATGGCCTTTATGTTTTGCAGCATGGGAGTTCAGCACTAGTTGCAGCATTACGCTCAAAGCTTTCGACGACAATCTTTGAATTATAGCATTCCCGTTTAGGGCATGTAAAATTTTCTATTATCAGTTTGTTGAACAAAATGGGACAGCTTTGTGTCAATTTTGTTTTACCAAAACCCACAGTTTGTGGTTCTTGTTAGTTGGCTAAAAGCAAGAAATTATCTTTCATTGAGGATAATAAATGAGCTTCTGCAGTTCTGCATCTTGTTCACTATGATTTATGGGGACCTGCCCCGATTTGTTCTAGAGAAGGTTTTCGATATTATGCCGTTTTTGTTGATGATTTTTCTAGGTTTGTCTGGCTTTATCCTCAGCAAAATAAGTCAGATTTCTTTGATACTTTGGTTAAGTTTCACACATTTGTTTGCAACTAGTTTGATACCACTTTGAAAGTTTTCCAAAATGATGGCGGTACTGAATTCACTAATTCTCGGGTACGTGAATTCTTTAATAATAATGGTATTCTTCATCGTATGTCTTGCCCATATATTCTGGAGCAGAATGGGCGTGCGGAGCGTAAGAATAGACATATAACTTAAACTAGTTTATCAATGTTATTTCATTCACATACTCCTACAAGTTTTTGGGTGGATGCATTCTCTTCCGCTGCTTATATCATAAATCGTCTGTCCACACCCCTGCTTGAAAATAAGTCTCCATTTGAGCTACTTTTTGGTGTTGTCCGAAATTATGCAAACTTCAAGACATTCGGTTGTAGAGTATATCCTTGTCTTCGTGATCACTCTAAACATAAGTTGGTACCTCGCAGTCATCCATGTATTTTTTTGGGATACAACAGTACTTACAAGGGTTATCGGTGTTACGATCCTGATTCTTCTCGAATCTTTATTTTTCGTCATGCTCAATTTGATGAAACAAATTTTCCTTTCTCAGGGAAAGCATTAATCTCTTCTGACAGATTGCCTGTTACATCATTTTTGGAACCCGAGGTCACTAAACGTGTCTCTATTGAAAGTCCGACATCTGTGTCGAAGGAGTCTGATTCCTCATCTCCTTCAACTTCACGTTCTCTTTGCCCAGATGTTGTGCCGACTGTTGGTGAATCTCTTTTACAACAAGTCGAGTTGCAAAACCCCGTTTCTCCTATGGGACTTGATATGGTTCCACAATCATCTGATCCCCCGCTTGTTATTGCACCATTTCATCATATGAAAACTCGTTCCAAATCAGGTATTTTCAAATCTCGTTACATTGCTGATGTTGCTTCTACTGCTCTTATCACAGCTCTACTTGCTTCATCTGAGCCTAAGGGGTTTAAATCCGCCATAAACACTACAAGAAACTGTCTGATTACCGACGGAAAAATCCGTCAGTAAATTATGAAAAATTCGTCGGTAACTAAGTTACCGACGGATTACTGACGGAAATTAATCTGTCGCGAAAACCTGCGTCGGTAACTTTTTTGCGACGGAATATTAAATCCGTCGGTAATTACCGACGGATTTTTTCGTCAGTAAAAAAAGATATCCGTCGGTAATCATATCATACAAATTCGTCGGAAGTTATAATATAGCGACGATTTTACCGACGGATTTTTCCGTCGATAATTTTACTGACGGAAAAATCCGTCGGTAAATTATGTATATTTTTATAATTTTTTAAAATTTACTGACGATAGTTTCCGTCGGTAATTTAAATTTAAATTATCATATTATATTTTAAATATAAATACCCATAAAATAATTAGAATTTCATATTAAAGAACCTTCAAAACACTGCTTAACATAAATTATTCATCTAATATAATATTTAAATTATAAAATCTCCACAATCCAAATACATCACAAAATATTCAATTCTAATAATTCTACTAAATCATAGATACAAAATTTTAACAGGATTACAGTAATAGCTACCCATTAAAGCCCAGTATTAAGACCAAGAAGCATGTTGTTAAAAGAAGCATACTTGTATTCTGAGAGAGCTTCACAAACAACATCAAGAAAAAAGCTTCTTTTAACAACAACCATGGTGCGTCTTTTGTATAATTCAAATGGTTTGGAGATACTGTTAGCTTCATCTAAAGATAAATTATCAACATCTGCATTGTCCAAGAAGAAATCTTCCATCTCTTTGCTATGATATGCTTTAACATCTTCTTGAGGAATCCCAACATATGGAGGAACCAGCTTCTCTGCACTATTTTCCTGTCTTATCACCTCAAATACCCTTTGGCTAATCTGTTAAAAATAAAATGTTTAGATGCAACTTCTGAAAGAAAATGCTGATGTAGAGACTATAAAGATCGAATAAGAAAGGAAACTCAAAATTCAATGAGAAAAACAATTATTCAATTGCAAACAAATCCAAATATTAGTATATTACTTTTGTAATTTGTCCATCACAATCACAATTACTTATCTAAAGGCTAAAGCACAAAGCAAATTAATTCAAGTAAACCATATTTTCAAAACCCATGTGCAAAATTGATTGCATATAGTGTAGTGAATGCGAATAACATCAACCAACAAACCCATTATCTCATAGTCATGGATCGCAAACTCATAACTCCTCATCTTCCATCTCATGGCCACGTTTGCAAATCAAGCTCGTAGTCCATAAAAAAATTGATCATCCTTTCACCATCACATCCACGTTTGCAAATCAAAGCTGAGATTTACCACCTGCAACACAATAAAATATTTTCATCAATATTTACATATTAATTCAACCCTGGCAATATTGTGTATTACCACCACAGCAACGCAATGAGTGGGATGTTACCAGCACCTACAGAAGATATTGATACATATTACAGTTTTTATAACATTATAAGGTAATAAACATGGATTATTTTCATCACTTGAAAATAGCCCACAGGCTACTAAGCAACAATAAAAGTATGCTTATATACTAATTAGTTGTGCTTTATTAAGTTACATTGTTCGACCTATATTATACACCACAACGCCATATGCCCCAACTTTTGATTCATTGTTGGAGAGTTGAATAATGTACATGGGACCTAAATAATGGTAGGGCTTCAGCTTATTTTTTTTTCGTTTTTTCTCCTTCAACCCGAGTCTTTATTCTCAAAATTACTCAATAATCATTAATATATTTGTAGCAAAGCAATCTTTGGTTAAAAAAAAGCAATAACAGACTAATATTCCAGAAATAAGTAAATATAAAGGCTATACAAAGATGCTTGTACAGAAATTGATTCATACCGCAGACATCAATTTCCCAAAGCAGTCACAGATTCTAACACAGAAAAGAATAACTTAGGGCTTTATGGACTGCTCTGACCGGACGGCGGTCGACGACTGAAGTGGCGACGGTGGTCAGCGGCTTACAGCGGCGGCTGAACTGACCTGAACGCGAACGGCGGATAGGTGGCAGCGACCTGGCGGAACCCTAGCCAACGAATGGCGGACGGAGAACTACCTCCCACGGACAGCGGCGTCGACGAACAGAGCGGCGGCGGCGGTTGCGTTTCTTGCGACTGCAGATCCCACGAACAGATTCGGTGGCTGGCGTCGACGAGCAGCGGCGGCGAGCGAATGAACCCCGTTCCTCACCTCCGGCGGCGGCGACCCGTGGCGGACAGTGGCGAAGGACGACTGACGACCGATCACTGTTTGGTGGATGCGGTCGTCCTAGTTTGGAAGGGGGTGGGTTTGTTGGCACAACCCTGATGAGTGATTTTGGTAATTTAAGTAAAATAAAGTTTTAATTTACCGACGGAATTATTCCGTCGGTAAATAAAAATTGAATTTAATGAATAGGAAATTTCTATTCATATTTTTACTGACGGATTCAATCCGTCGGGAATTAATTGCTGAACTAATTTTTTAAATAAACTTTTATATATTTACTGACGGATTAAATTCGTCGGTAAAATTAAAGACTAAATTTTTTTAAAAATAAAATTTAAATATTTACCGACGGAATAAATCCGTCGGTAAAATAAAAACTAAATATTTTTTAAATAAATTTTAAATATTTACCGACAGAATAAATCAGTCGGTACATTAAAGACTAAATATTTTTTAAATATTTACCGACGGAAGAGATCCGTCGGTAATTTAAAAACTAAATTTTTTTAAAATAAATTTTAAATATTTACCGACGGATTTATTCCGTCGGTAAATTAAAGACTAAAATTATTTTTTTAAATAATATTTTATATATTTACCGATGGATTAATTCCGTCGGTAAATTTAAAGACTTAAATTATTTTTTTAAAATAAATATTTATATATTTACCGACAGATATTCCGTCGGTAATTTATCGGAAATAAGGCTGTGCATGTAATCTCTCTAAAATAGCGACGGATTTACCGACGGAATAAATTTCGTCGCTAATTCTGTCGTTAATCCGTCGCAAAAACCGTCAGAAATTTCTTTTGATGACTTTTTTAAAAATAAATCATATTAAATCAAAAAAACGTCGGTAAACCGTCGGTAATTACCGACGGTTTTGTTCCGTCGGTAAATCCTTCGGTAATCAAGCAGTTTCTTGTAGTGAAAGCATCCTCATTGGCTTGCTACTATGCGTGAAGGAATGGATGCTCTTCAAAATAATGGTACATGGGATCTTGTTCCACGAACTTCGGATGCTAATATTGTTAGTTCCAAGTGGGTCTTTCGAACAAAGTTTCATTCTGATGGTTCTATTGAATGTTATAAAGCACGTTTGGTTGCTCAGGGGTTTAGCCAAATTCATGGTATTGATTTCACTCACACTTTCAGTCCTGTGGTCAAGGCTGCGACAGTTCAGATTATTTTATCTTTAGCAGTTCAACGTCAGTGGCCACTACGTTAACTTGATGTCAAGAATGCCTTCTTGAAAAACTATCTCACTAAAACCTGTTTACATGTCAAACCCCCTGGCTTTGTTGATCCTAAATTTCCTGATCATGTGTGTCGCCTTCGGAAAGCTCTATATGGTCTTTGCCAATCACCTCTTGCTTGGTTTAAACGATTCAGTGATTTCTTATTGAGTTTGGGATTCTTATGTAGTCGAGCAAATACATCCTTGTTCTACTTTATGCGTGGCTCTTCTACAATTTTCTTGTTGCTTTATGTGGATGATATCATAGTCATGGGGAATGATTCATCACTTCTCCGTCGTTTCATTTCAAGAGTACACACAGAATTTGCAATTAAGGATTTGGGCTCCCTCAACTATTCTCATGGTCTTGAAATCACACGCACTGCGAATGGCTTATTCTTGAGTCAACCCAAGTATGCCCACGATATTCTCTCTCGGGCATCTCTCCTAGAATCGAAGCATGTTGCTATACCTTTGGAGGCTGGAATTTCTCTAGTTAGCACTGAGACTCTATTTACTGATCCTACTCTTTATCGTTCTTTGGTGGGGGCGCTACAGTATCTCACTATCACTCGTCCTAACTTGTCTTATACTGTGAATCATGTAAGTCAGTTTCTTGATGCGCCTACAGTGGATCATTTTTCTGCTTTCAAGAGGATTTTAAGGTATGTCAAAGGTACCTTAAGCTTTGGTTTATCTTTCACAAAGCAGCCTAGCAATGCTATTATTGGTTACTCTGATGCGGATTGGGCTCGTTGTATTGAAATACGTCGTTCTACATATGGCTACTCAATTTTCTTGGGCGGTAATTTAATATCTTGGAGTGCAAAAAAGCATCCCATAGTTTCGCGTTCAAGCTGTAAATCTGAGTACCGGGCCATGGCTAATGCAGCTCAGGAAATTATTTGGGTGACTCATTTATTTCGAGAGTTGCGTGCTCTTCCTCCAGATTGTCCAGTGCTTCTTTGTGATAACAAAAGTACCATTTTCCTTAGCCAAAATCCGATTGCTCATAAACGAGCCAAACACATTGACATTGATTGTTATTTCATTCGTGAGCTAGTTACATCTGGTCAACTCTCAACTAAATTTGTTCCTTCTGATCTTCAATTTGCAAATATTTTCACAAAGAGTCTTCCCAGATCCAGTTTCGAGTTTTTACGATCCAAGCTTTACGTTGGGCCTCATCCCACGTCCAGCTTGAAGGGGGGTATGAAAGGATAATAGTAGTTTGAATTAGTCAAACATTATCCCCACTTTTCTTGTAATCTTTGTTGTACAGATTTGTTTGTTGTACTTCTTATTTTATTATTTGTACACTTTATACTCATATATAAAATACTTCTCAATCATCGAGAGAATTATTTGGTGATCACATCTCACTTTCATAATTGTTAATAGTTTTACTTGAAATTATTTATTAAGAAAAAAAATTAGAAAAGTTCAACAAAATTTTGTTATTATTAAAACATTTTACTGATAAATTAACACAACTTGAATTATTATTGAAATAATTACAAAACAACTTATATACAATATATGTATCAATCTTCATGTGATAACCTATCAAATTAATATAGCTCCAAATCCACGTATTAAATCTTTAAGCTAACATCAAACAACGACATATACTAATCTCTAATAAATTTTCTTTATAAAAATAAATCCAAGTGTCATTAAATAATTGCATATATTAATTAAAACAATTTTGAGCCATCGATTTGTGAGGTCCACGGTTTTGTCCGAAACCACACGTTATTCGGGCCGTACGTGTCCTCCCCGGTCGGGGCAGACCCACGTGGCTGGACCGAATTGAACCATTTTGTCGTTAGAAATTAGGGTCCACTATTATGGTCAAGTGTCAATAGTATTTAATATTTATTTCCTACTGTAAAATATTGTGTGATCCAAATTAATTGACACGTATATATATTTTATATATATATAATTAATATTCCTATTATTTTTATTCAAGAATATTTTTCCATCGTATTTGCTCTGAGAAATGGACACATATAGGAAACGTTGAATAATTTAGTAATAGTAATCATTTTATATTTTATATTGGAGACATTGAATTATTTAGTACGTAATAGTAATCATTTTAAATTTTATTGTAGTGTATATATGTATTAATTAAAGATAATATATTTAAAATTTTATTGTAGTGTATATATGTATTAATTAAAGATAATATATTTAATGAGTTATATATATGTGCCATATATTTTGGAGATATATATAATAATTCATTAAATTTAAACTTGAATTACATGATTTTCACGAAGATCCTTCCCACAGCTAGATTAAAATAATAAAAAGAGTGGGACTAGGGTACAACCGATTGTACCAATTAAATTGATACAATCTTGGTCCATATCCTTCTTAATTAATTCATGTTCTTTTATTAATGTCGTTTTTTTATTTTATTTTTAAATTTATTTTATTTAAATGACTATTATACCCTAAACCCTAGGTATACTTTAAACCATAAGGGTAAAATTATAATTATATCATAAACCCTAAACCCTAGGGATAAATTATACCCTAAACCCTAGAGATAAATTATATCCTAAACCACAAGGGTAAAATTACAATTATACCCTAAACCCTAAATCCTAGGAATAAATTATACCCTAAATCATAAGGGTAAAATTACAATTATACCCTAAATCCTAGGGGATAAATTATACCCTAAACCACAAGGGTAAAATTACAATTATAACCTAAACTTTAGGGATAAATTATACCCTAAACCACAATGGTAAAATTGCAATTATATCCCTAAAATAAAAAAAAAAAACAAAACAGTAACAGCAACAGTTAAAAAAAAAAGAAAAAATAAGGAAAATACACACGGAAGGTGAAAGAAGGAGGTTGTATTGGGGTTGTAACAATTGGAGGTTGTACACAAGTCTTTGTGTTAATAAAAATGAGGGTTCAAATGTGTTTTAAATCGATTAAACATTGACGTTTTTTTTTTTTTTTTTTTTTAATGATGATCTACGTTTCAGTATGCTGTTTATACTTAGAAAAAATTTACACGCTATCACTGTATACCATTGTAGAGAAATTCATGCATTAATGTCCTTTTTAAAAAATACTACTCTATATTAAAAAAAAATCAGATTTTTACTTTCAGATGGGTACTTTTCGGGAAAAAAAATTAATATTTTACATTACAAAAAATAAACTATTAAGCCTTATTTGAAAAGAAATAATCTATTATAAAGAAAAATAATAGTTTAATATAACAAAATTCCTCTATCATCTGAGAAGGGTATCATTTAACTTTTTGCATATATAAGTATTACTATTATTTTGTGTAGTGGGTTATCGTATTAGTAAAAAACGGTGAACCATAGAGAAACTCTTTTTTCACGAAAAGAAAATGATACCCTTTTAACCGAAAGTCTAAATGAAGAAATGATATCTTTCTAACCGATGAAGAAGTATAAAATAATAAATAAAAAATGAATACAATAACTTATGTATTTCAAAATACGCTAGTATTTGTGTAAACATTGAGTATGAAAATTTTTTATATGGTCATCATAGAAATTTGTTATTTTACATTTTTATTAAAAATTAATACATGATCGACAAATAATGATTCGTAAGATTGATGGAAAATAAAATATTTCAATAAACGATTTAATTAAACTATTTCATGAAATAGTTAATGTAGGATTGATGGAAAATGATCCTAAAATGAAAATTAATACCAAATTATTAAAAAAAAAGCCTCACCATTACATAGTCTTACAAGTTCTATGGAATTCGTGTGTAACCTTTTCTTCTTAATTACTATATGTAATATTCTACCTCCGTCATATAAAATTTTTCACATTAATCAGTGTTATTATAAGGGAAATGTTAATTTCTATATACTAAAGTATTATAATGATATGCATGCAAAAAATTTATAAAGTTGTACAATTCACAAAAGTACTACTCCTTTCATTTCATGTTTGTTTGCACTGTTAATGTAAATATTGACTTTAAGAAAAATTATTTTTTAATTATTTTTATTACTTTTGAAAAAAAATAGTATATATAGGTGATAAATCAATTATAAAATATTTCATGTGTTAGTAAGCATGTTAAATCTATAATTAAAATGTACTTTTAAGATTAAGAATTAATATGAATTTCTCAAAAACTTTTTTGATGATAAAATTTAATATGAAATGGACATTCAAAGAAAAACAGAAAGTATGAAATTTAATATTAAACCAAAAAAAAGTATGAAATTTAATTTTAGACCAACAAAAAGCAGTATAAGATACTTGAAAAAAAAAATTTCTTTAAGACAATGAATAACTGTATTTTCCTAATAGAGATAGGTGATGGTGGTGCAGTGGCCAGTTGGACCAATCAAAAGAGAGCCTTAGATCTTCATTCAATTTGTCAAAATTGAACTACATTATTAATGTGCTTCTATAATTAATGAAATAGTTAGGTCCATATTTTTCTCACCTAATAAATTAAAACAATTTATTTACTTTTTTTATATTTTGTCTCGTGAATATTATTAGTAATGTTGAATTGAAGTGGAACACCAAACAATTTCATTGTTTGAATTGAATTTGAAGCAAACTCAGAAAGAAATGATGGCGCTGGAATTATTATTATTGTTTTATTTTCAAACATAGGATTATATAATTAATAAATACATAACCGTGGCCAAAATTAGAATCATGAGTACTTTAATTATCATGCCTAACAAATTATTAGGTTGCGTTTGCTTTGAGGGTTAATGGGGTTATCCCCATTCAACCCTAGTTAACTGTGGCTTACTTTGCAAGTTAGGTAAGAAGGATAACCCTCGAGTTTTTTGTGACCCGATTTGAACAAAGGTTGAAAAAGGGCCAATTCAACCCTCAAAGTCTCGAAGGATAATTCTCAACCCAAGTTTAACACATTGTAGCTAGTCAGATTTTAATATCTTCTTAATGATGGATTAATGTGGCTGTTATGGGGAGAAGAGACATTAATCTGAGCAAAGCTAATATAAAGAGAGAGATTTGCCCCCTAGGCGTGTTTGTGCCTTTCTCCAAGGGGTGAAGGGATGATGATTGTATTACTATGGGGGTTTCCCATATTTATACTGGATAATCTGACGTCACCCGTATCTGAACAAGTTGGTAGATTATCATGTACAGTGTGTGCATTAAATGCATTTAGCCTCATGTGACTACTTTTTAGGATATGATCTAGGATATCCCCTACGCATGTATCTTGGAGTTGATTCTGCGTGTCTGAGGTAATTGGATCAAGTGGCCTATGTGGCTTAGTGAGGCGGGACCTCTTTGCTTCTGGCAGGGAGACTCGTGGGCTCCCAATGGAGTATAGGGTTGTTGGGCCCAATATATTAGCAGGTGAAAGTCCCATTCTCTTAATTCATACCACACACATAAAATTATAATTTTACCCCTTTATTACACATCCAAAAAACACAAATGAGATTTAACTTCCTCGCATAGTGAACCCAACGCCGCCGTAGTGAACTAGGGTTCTGTCCCCATCTTCCCCAAATTTTCAAACTCCGTCATAGTAAACCCAACGCCGCCGCCGTTATTCATATTTACAGGATCCTCCACATCTCCCATGATCCACCGGATAAAGGACTGCCCGGGCTAGGCGATAAGGCGGCAGGCTTCGACAACATGCTCTCCCCATCTCTCCGATGTGTCGGTTCGGGACCCATCGGACTGCTCTCCAACTTCATTCTGGGAATCGTCTGCTCCTTCTTCCCTCTCACCGGAGTTCGCAACTCCAATGGCTTTTCTCAGCCATTGTTGGGTTTCAGGTGACGGAGCTGGTGGAAGGGGGTACCGGCCGCCGCGTTTCCTTCAAATACTGGCGTAGCGCCACCGATATCAGTTCCTCCACCGTGGCCAAGGCTCCTTTGTATCGTCACGTTGAGCAGCAACTTGGTGAGTTTTGGTGGGGTAACAAACAGCTCCTCGGCGGCTCTTCTGCCGGTGAGTAAGTCTGGCACTGTTCTGGACAGCGGGAGCATCTCCGCACAACTCCGGCTCCTCTGCCATGGAACGACGACGCTCCTCAAATAGCCTCCTCTTCTTGTTTTTCTCGTGATATCCCTTTCATTTTATCACTCCATTTTATCTTCCAAATCAAAATGGCACCATTTCGAAGCTCCCAATTTTTGAACGAGATTGGGTTAATCTTGATTTGATACTCTATTCTGCAAATTTTATCTTCGTCATCAATATATTTTTCTGAATTGAAATTTCCAGAATCCACAAAATATATTGTGAAAGGAGGATTACTCTCGTAGACGATCCACAAAATATCTTGAACGAGATTGAGTTAATCTTGATTTGATTATCTGTTCTGCTAATTTCATCTTCGTCAATAGATGGGCAAAATAATTGAGAAATATCACAAATATATTTTAATATATTTAAATAAAGGGTATTATAGTAAAATTGTTAAAAATAAACCCTCAAAGTAAATATTATACTTCAAGGTTAACCATTCTGATTCATACTAACTCAACCTCCACTCAACCCTTACTAAAGGTTAATAAACCTTAATCTCTCCCCTAAAAGTAAACGGAACCTTAAAGATTTATTCGTATTTAAATGGGGCAAAAAGTTGTGTTACTCCCTATAATAAAATATTTTTGCGAGATAGGTAAGAAGTGATATCATTTTGAATAAAAAGTGAATTTCAAAATAATAAAAAAGTGATAGTGCATGATAGAGTAAAAATTTAAATTATAATTCGTAATATAAATAAAAATTAATATAAATTTTATGAAAGAATGATAATTTCTTTTGTAAAAATTGGTAATTACTTTTAAAAAACATAAAAATGGCCTCACGCAAATTTACTAATAGGAGGGGGGTTTATTGAAATTTTTGTTATATCATCCATACCCTATCGAAAAATATCAAATTTACGCTAAGCTGAAATTATCAGTATGGTATGATGATTTGTTGAAATTGAAAGAATTCGTATCTTGTGAAGTCATTTTACAATTCATTCTAATTTTACCTAAATCATTCTTTAGTATATGAAAATTAGTCTTTAAATTAATGAACTGTTATTGTTGTGAATGAAATACAATACTTACTTATTATGTACTATCTCAAAGCAATATAAAAAGGGTGTATACTAGGTGCACCTGGGTGCACCCTTGCACCCATATTTGTATAACTTTTTATTCTATTTTGTATACATGTTATTCTCTTTTGTATACGTGTTTTGTAATAATTGTATACTTTTTTCACACTAAGTTTTTCATTAAAAAAACAAGCATTCATATGTGTATAACTTTTTATTCAATAGTGCATACATGTATTTTAATAATTGTACATTTTTTACACTCAATTTTTTATTAAAAAATTAACAATTAAATTGTATACATTTTTACTCATAATTGTATATGTTTTTGCTTATATTTGTATGTGGGTGCACACTATATTTAGCCATATAAAATATCACAACATATTAGAATTTAACTAGAGTTAATTTTTTTATTAAAAAAAAGGAAATAATTCATTATTTTAAAAAGTAATTTTTCATATATGAGAATATTGAGTATTTCCTCCGTCCCACCCAAATAGTCTTTTTTTTTTCCATTTTGGTCGTTCCACCCAAAGAGTCCAATTTTCTTTTTTTACATACATGGGACCTATACATACCCACTAATACAATTAAAATATGAGACTCACACTCCCACTAATAGAACTACCCACTACACATTAAATAATAATACTCCTTAATCCACATACAAAAAGCAAAAACTACCCTTATGATGGGACGGAGGGAGTATAAAGTAACAGTCACCTCACAACCCACATTTATTATCAAGTCTAAATATATGTTGTCATGCATGCTACAATTAAGAGTGAGGTTCTTGTGCCCGGGGACACTGTGCCCCTTTACAATTTTTGTGCCCCTTTGTAATTTAAACTCCTAACAATACATAAGGTTAAATAGAATATGGAGGGGGAATGTTGTGTTCCCATGAGGACACGGTATGTCCCGGTGTCGCAGGAACCTTTGCCTACATTTAAATATTATGAAATGCAATATCCTTATTTAAATTTCACTACAATCCTTTGTTGGTGATCATACAAAGTATATAACCTATAAATAAAATTTAAAAACATACAATTAATAGTAAAATAAAATTAAAACAAATAATTAATTGTACGTATGCATGGCCCCATGGCAAAAGTTAAAATGTACAGCTTAACTTGTCCACCAATATCATAATTATTAATTATTTTATTTAACTCTCTTTTGGAACTATTAGTTTACCTTAACAAATAAAATTATTAGGGTACAAAATGACAAAATTGAGATGTAAATTAAGTATCCACAGCTTGGTGATTAATTAACTATTGTGTTCTTTTCATTTCAATTTTTTTAAAGGGAAATATTAATGTTTAGTTTATCCACGTGGACCAATGGCAAGATATTTTTCGATGTCACAAATAGCAGCCTGCACTATGAAATGTGCATTAGATCTGCAAATCGCTTTCTTAATCATAATTAATTACAATTAGTATATAAAAATTTACCATTTGTAAAATATCATGATTAACTTATACTAATGTAACTTTTAAATTGAATGGTTAGTGGTTCTAATTAAATGTCTCTATTATATTTGGCATGGTTCGACCTAATATATCCCATATATATAATGTTTACTTACATTTGTTTACAAAGATGATGTTTTGGAGATTGACTTGCATGAAATTTATCATAATTTTCTAAGTAATTAAAAAAGACTATTTGAATTTATATATAATGGGATAAATCTGATGAGAGAGTATAGATATTTGTACACTTAGGTTAATTAATTCATTTAATTTTAATTGAATTGATGTTAATAATTATAACTAGAGAGTAGTAATAACAATACTCATTTATTTTTGATCGAATTTATGTTAATAATTCTAATTTCTAACTAGAGATCAGTGTAATAACTATACGCTTAAAGAATAAAGTGTAAATCTTAAATGTAAGATTAGTAATCACATTTTATGTTGCATGTGAAGTGCTCAATTTAATCCATAAAAAAGAAAACATAATAAACACTAAGAATAAAAGATAAATCTTAAGCCATATAATAGAAAATAATCAAAGAGAAATACTAAAATAGTAACACACAATCATATATTACTCCCTTCGTCCCCTTCTTCCTCTTTATACATGCATATTTTTCTTATTACTTCATTCTAAAATAATTTACACACCATCAAAAATATTGAAATAGTTCACAATTGTAATTTGTAAAACTCTTATAATAAAATTCCATCAACTTTTTGCCTGGATTTGATCAAATTCAACCATATTATGGAGTACTTTATATCACTAAATTAGCCAAAATACTCATTATCTTTTACATAACCACGTCAAAATGTTCTTTTAATTTTTTTTTTGGAGAACAACAAAATATATTTACGTAAAAAGGAGAGAATATTATCTTTGTATTTTCAGAAAAATGGCTACTTTTATATATACATATATGATATATATCAAGTTACAAAATTAAAGGCAAAAAAGTGCATGTGAGTTTCACATATATTTTATTTACTACATATATTTTTTTTATTAAAATTATTATCACATTTTATCTATATATCCTCATAAAATAATAAAATATCACTTTTACTCCATACAAAATGAAATCTGTGAGATATTAACATCACACAAAGACACAAAGTTGAACGTCGCATGACAAAATAAAAAGGCTATGATTAAATTGTGTCATTACATCTGAATGTAATTTCAATTTCCAATAAATATATATATATATATATATATATATATATAATTTCCATTATTAATATCTCTTCGAGGATAAAAGGCTCTTGAGTGTAAATTGACCCTTCTAGCACATGAAAGGATACAAATTTTAATCAAATAATTTATATCAAACACGTCTTTTTTGGCATTAGTCAAATAGAAGTGTATTTTTAGTATACTTTCATGATATTATAAAATATTCACACTAAAAAAATAATACTCCATAAAAATACTCACCTTTGATTAAATGCATAGCATCACATTGACATACAAAAGGTATTCTTGCAAGATTGATTGCATTTTTAGTTATGTCAAAAAACAAAAAAAATCATAAGTCTAATAGAAGTGATATCTTTGTAGTAAAAATAAATATACAAATATTTGTATAACACGTATTTCTTGGTGAATCTGAGCTTAATGAAATAGAGATTTCACGATGTTTTATTAAGTTTAAAAAAAATATTAATATAATGAAATAAAATTCCTAATGGGGTATTGGGCTTTCGTTCCATTAAAGAAGTTGGACTTACTCTTTTAATTTCATGTGTAATAGCCCAGGAGAATTATTGGCCCCCCATATAGAAAAATATCAATGGGCTTTCAGTCCTACTATGGTTGGAAAAACAATCTCCATATCCTAAAACTTACGAGTAAATATTAAATTATATTTAGAAGTTTATTCCATATTGATATTGGGCTGAGTTTTGAACTTCCTATCCATTAAATTTGTTATGCAAGACATTCGAAGCCCAACTAACTTTACCCAATTGGGTCCATTTATTCCATGACCTTTTAGTTATGAAATCATAATGAACAAGATCATTTGGGCCCACTTTCACAGTCCATTAGAAGTTGGCTTTTTGTTTTGAACTTCATAACCCACAAGATCCGTTAATGAGATTTACCTAACGCAATTAGTTTTAAGGATGGGCCCATATACTGAAATTTTGAAATGGGCTTTCAGCCCATTACAGAATTTGAGCTTATTGATAGATATGGATGAAATATTCCTAATCATATTAAAAAAAAAAAACCTTGTGAAATTAAATTATTGATAAATAATTATATTTCCACTACTTATTATAAATATCTCCATGGCTTAACACAAGAAGAAAAAAGAGTTTTCACTATTATAAATGGTAAGAAATAATTCATTGCATCATTATCATTTTTTATTTATCTTACGAAAGCGTCTCGTGAATTAGTTTCACTCGATTCTTTCCGTTATTAAATACAATTATTTTTTTATTGATCATTCACAATAACTAATAAATCATAAAAGTTTAATTAATAAATCATTTTTTTAGTTGCGAATACTTTAATACAAATCAAATTCATACTAATTAAATTTTGTAATTTGGTTGAAAGCAAATTAATAAATTATCAATCTATATTTTCGATTCAAACCTCACTTTCAATTCCAATTCTATAGTCTCCAAATATACATACAAAATTGATAGATAGCCCAAAAAAGAGGCTTAAATTGTTGGTTACTAATTAATGGGATAATCAATGGTGGAAAAAAACTCTTAATTATGATTTGACTACATTAATATTTGTAAGTATAATAGATTTGTCATAATCTACGTTGTTTATGAAATGCAGACAAGAAAAATAGCCCATTTTTGTTAAACAAGTTTAATAAATTGTGATTACTTGTGTACTCTATTTCTTGTCTACCTCTCCAACATCGTACCCACACATGTTTAGTTAGAGGTTGATAATTTAATTAGGTTACTTGCCATTTGTTGTTATGCATTTAATATTACAATTAGTTGAGTCCATTTGTCTCCATATGATTGGTCATCATTTTTGATGAATTTTATTAGATATAATACTAACCACTTATTCACACATATATGATATTTTGAAAATTTGATATCTAGTATTGTGCGTTAAATAAATAAATAATATTATGGTGTATATATGTACTAGTAACCAAAAGCATACTTAATTATAAGTGTAATACTTCCTAAATTAATTTATTTGAAATACTCGCAATTTATATGCAAAGGAGAATACTTATGGAATTGAACGTTACAATTTTGGATGATAAATTATAATCTTCCTAACTTGCCACGTACTTACTTCCTCATCCCACGATTTTGTTGTGAATATAACTTTTCATTGAAATCGAAAAGTATTTCGAAAATCGAATCATATCATAATAATGCAAAGCATTTTAATAAAGATGTTATATCTTTTTGTTAAATCATTTTTATAAAAATTTTCATAAATCAAGTTTAACTTTTATTTAAATATCATCACTTCTGATCAATCTTACAAAATTTGTAACAATTTCATGCAAATGTTTTCTATTATTGAATGAGAAATCATTTCGACCATATTGCGATATTGTAAACCCTATGGACGAAACGCACATGAGAATATTATCTACATCATAAGATAAATAATAAATAAATATTCATAAAATATAATAAATCATGAATTAATTATACTTTAATATATAGGTTTAGTCAATTATAGTAATTAGTGTGAATTGACTACGCCGAGTTGACTTGTTGTGGACGAAATACAATGAAGCGCCAGCTGGGCGGGGACTGTTGGAAGTTACGATTTTGGGCAATTAATGTGTACACTCGAGAAGTCGTGCTTCATTTGAATTTCTTAAACACGACTCTTCTATCGACAGCGATTTATTGAAATTTAATTCCTTGCCTCATTTCGGTTCTCACGCTTCCTAATTACCAAACACGATTTTTAAAAAAATTAATACACGTTTTTCCATGTACAATAGCGTCGTCAGTTCCATTTCAAATAATAATTAGGTTCAGAGCAATTCTAAAAGTTTTTTTAAATTTTGGAGAGAATTTTCATAAAATAGAGAAGTTTGTTAATTTAAAGAATGATATTTTAAAAGTCTTTCAACACATTCTTTATATTTGAATTTTATTCTCTCTATTCTTAATGTTAATTAATTACACATATTTTCCATACATTTTCTTTATTTTTGTTTTTATTATTAATGCAATACAAAATTTACGTTAACTCTTCATTCCATATTATTTAATTAACAAAAGCATTGGAAATAATGAATCATTAATGCATTTAATTTTAAAGAACATGATTTGGTTATCTAAATTTGAAGAATGAAACTTGTTAGGTAAAATTAAAAGTTAAAATAGATAATTTGTTGGAGTGATGTTTTAGTTGAATTTCTTTAAAATATACATAATTTTCTAGTTTAGAGAATCTCTTGGAGATGCTTTTAAGATCTAAATTTTAAAGAGTTTGATAGAGCTATACCTAAATAATTTCAATTATTAAATTAATTTTTTATTCCATTCATACCATTAAATAAAATAAAATAATTAAAATAATTTTGATAACTACCCACTACCACTTTATTTTACCTTATAAAACTACATGTGCACTGGTGCATCAGCACAGAATAATCCAACTTTTAACCCTCCTCACAACTTCAATTTTATACTTTTTTTATTTTAATTTATTCTAACTTTAATTTCACACTATAATAAAAAAATGATATTTAATTAATATTCCTATCACACATTTTAATTTAAAAAATTATTATATTTTTTAACACATTATAATATATATACTATACAATTTATTTATTAAAAAATATATATTATCCCAAAAGTAAATAGAGAAATAACTTTAATAAATATTGTGTAGATAGCTAATGTAAACTCTAAATTAAGACGAAAAAAAAGAGAGGGTATTTTCGAAGAAAATCATTTCACCCCATGATACGTGCTTTTTTGATCAGCAAAAAAAAGCTTTCATATAATCTTTTGTTTAAAAAACTTGTACAAACTTGAGTTTTAGTTTTGTTATTCATAAGATTTTTATTATATTTTTATTTTAAATTAATCCAAAAATTAAATTAATCAATTCAAATGTACGAGGTTTGTAGAAATATAGAGAATACATATTCAAGAATCAAAATAATAGAAAAGCTAGGGTGGAGAACATTTTATGTATTCTATTAAAATATGAAGCATTATATATATATATATATATATATATATATATATATATATATATATATATATATATATATATAGATACTATAAAATTGTAACTACCTAATAAATATATTTAATGGTGATTACCATCACCATTTATTTGTAGCGTATAATATGCTATTTCCATTTATATAATAGATATTCGAACAAGGTTGTGATAATATTATTTTATTTTATAAGTTTATAACTAACTTTATAATTTTAGTACATTCTTTATTCAATTTTTACTATCAATTTCTTTCAATTTAAATATAATGTACGAAATTTATAATAATTATTTATATATATAATTTTTTAAATATTTTATTTCTTTTTAACATATAGTATAGCATTTTGATTCCTTGAAAGAACCTCATAAGTTATACCTAGAGTGGTCGATAATTAATACTATTATTAATAAGTAGCATAACGTACGGAAGGCCGAAGTCAGTGTAATTGACTAAATTATTATAGTAACATGTAACAATTTTACGTCGAACCTTGTGGTCTCTAATAAGTAATAATATTTTAGAATGAATTGTTAAAATTAATATGAAATTCTATAGATAAATATTAAATCTTTTTTTAAAAAATATATAAATAAATAAAAGTATTTCATAATTTGAACGGTTCATAGAATAATTTCATTTAAGTTATATAATAATAATAATAATAATAAGAAGTATTGCATTAAAGTAGGATAATTGCGTTATAAATGTTAGTTGGATAATTAGTGGTCCAGATGCAATAATTAATTTCCTTTATCTGTAAATTAATTACTCTGCATGCTAAATAGTGTACCACCATTAGGGGCCCCACCGCCCCTGCCCTGAAGATTGGTGGAGGAAGTAAATCGTAGGATGTGCCTTAATTGGCTTATAAGAAGGTTCACTGTTAAACTTATGCTTGCAATAAACCAAATTCATATTACTCATGCTAGCTAATCTAATAAGAGTAATATGATCAATTTAATTAAAAAAGTTCAAAATTAAAAAAAAATAAAAATCTCCCTAGCTTGCCTTTATTTGTAAAATATTGTTGTCTCTCATTAAAATCCTAAATTCATCCTAGCTTACACGTGGATTTTGATTAAGAAACTTTTTATTTGCACAATATAAATTAAAGAGAGTTTTTTTTTTTAAAATAAATTTTTTATTCATTATGGGTACAACAAATACCTAAAAGAACTAGCTACTACATAAAAGTAGTGAGTATTAATCTTCTATATAACTACTACTCCTATAGTAACTTTTTTAATAGGATTAATTGAAAAAAAAACACCATGAACTTTACATCTATTGCAAATTAATCCTTACTTTTGAGAAATTGCAAAAAAAATCACCACCTTTAAGTATTGTTGCAAAACGCACAAAAAACCCATATTTTTAGTTACAAATTGGATTTATTTTGTAACAATATTTAAAGGTGGTGATTTTTTTTGTAATTTCTCAAAAGTAAGGATTAATTTACAATAGCAGTAAAGTTCGTTATTTTTTTTTGTAATTAACCCCTTTTAATACAATGAACTAGCTATACCCTATATTTTTTTAAGAGTAATTATTTTTTGAAAGATTCACCTATATTCGATTCATGAAAATATATCTCATTTATCATTCTCAATAAATTTGTATTCTAGAAGAAAATGAATAATTTATAAAAAAATTAATGAAATATACCTACCAAATTTTATGAGATTGCCAACATTTATCAGTTAGTACTGTTTTTAACTATATTACAAGGGTATAGTTGGTTAGTTTATTGGCAGTTTATATCCAAATTGGAGCAATATTTCAAAAATTCGAATTCACGTTTCTAATTTGAAAAGTCAAAACAAATAAACAAAAAACACATTGTCGTGTAGCTTTCACTATATGCCAAATGCAAATGGCAGAACTGAAAATAAGGTTGTAAGAAAAGGGCAAAGTCGACATTTCAAGACCCAACAGATTAACAATAATCCTGCTATTTCCCCGTCTGGCAAAATCAATGCCACAGCAAGCTCACAATTAAAAGTTCGTTGGGGTGGTTGGCTTCCCCCCTCTACCCCCCACCCCACCCTACCTCACCCCACCCCCCATCAAACATTATTTACTCACATCCCTTTCTTTAAATACACACTTCCCCCCTTTTTCCACTGTACTCATTTCTTTCTCTAGCACTCCATTTCTAACCACATTTTTGTCTCTCTCACACATACACACACAAAATCTTACTTTCCAACACCATCATTGACATTTCCAATCATAAAAAAGCTAATCAAGATCATATCATTGTTGTTAATTTCAAGAATGGGGAACCAAGAGATTTCGATCGATCCTAGTGGTCGAGGGAGTAACAATCTCCCGAACTTCCACCAATCGGTGAGGCTGAAATACGTGAAATTAGGGTACCATTACTTGATCTCACACGCCATGTACTTGCTACTAATCCCCATGTTAGGGATACTCTCCCTTCATCTCTCCTCCCTCACTCCGCAAGATCTTGTCCAACTATGGCAACACCTCAAGTTCAACCTCGTCTCTGTTGTCGTCTGTTCCACACTTATTGTCTTCCTCGCCACGCTCTACTTCATGACCCGTCCGAGGAAGATTTACCTTGTTGACTTCGCTTGCTACAAACCCGACCAGAGTGCCATGTGTAGCAAGGAGAAGTTCATGGATAGATCCAAAAAAGCGGAGATTTTCACCCAGGAGAATTTGGACTTTCAGAAACGGATCCTTGAGAGATCCGGGTTGGGTCAGAAGACATACTTCCCGGAGGCGATTCTTAGGGTTCCGGCGGACCCAAGCATGGCGGAGGCGAGGAAGGAGGCGGAGATGGTGATGTTCGGAGCTATTGATGATTTGTTGGCGAAGACGGGTGTGAAGGCTAAGGATATTGGGATTCTTGTAGTGAATTGTAGCTTGTTCTGTCCTACACCTTCTTTGTCTGCAATGGTGGTCAACCATTACAAGCTCAGAGGAAACATTTTGAGCTATAATCTTGGTGGGATGGGTTGCAGTGCTGGTTTGATCTCTATTGACCTTGCTAAACAGCTCTTGCAGGTTTGTTATTTTTCGCTCTTCTTATTTATGAGTTGAAACGAGACGATAGAATGTAGTTTTGTAGTCAAACTCGACACGAATCATAGTTAGGACATTCAATTTTGTCGCAATAATATTTTATTACAAGCACATGATGCCAGGCTATTTTTCGTAAATTAGGACCAGCTTTATAGTTTTATTTTTCCCTATGTTGTATATCAAGAATAATAATATTATCATACAAAATGCTACATTTATTAATACTCAACCATATACACGACGATTATTAAACATTAAATTCATATTAAACATTAAATTCATCAATGCAACAGGTGCACCCTAATTCATACGCGTTGGTAGTGAGCATGGAGAACATAACTCTGAATTGGTACTTCGGCAACAACCGTTCTATGCTGGTATCGAACTGCATCTTCCGGATGGGCGGCGCCGCCATCCTCCTATCAAACCGACCCTCCGACCGTCGTCGCGCCAAGTACCAGCTCATCCACACGGTGAGAACACACAAGGGCGCCGACGACCGGAGCTACGGCTGCGTATTCCAGGAAGAAGACGAGAAGAAAGAAATCGGCGTCTCTCTCTCCAAAGACCTAATGGCGGTCGCCGGAGAAGCTTTAAAGACGAACATCACGACGTTAGGACCACTGGTGCTGCCGATGTCGGAACAGCTGCTGTTCTTCGTGACGCTGGTGGCGAGGAAGGTGTTCAAGATGAAGATCAAGCCGTACATTCCGGATTTCAAGCTGGCATTCGAGCATTTCTGCATCCACGCAGGCGGGAGGGCGGTTTTGGACGAGTTGGAGAAGAATCTCGAGTTGACTCAGTGGCACATGGAACCTTCTAGAATGACGCTGTACAGGTTCGGAAACACGTCGAGTAGCTCGCTGTGGTATGAGCTGGCGTACGCGGAGGGAAAGGGGAGGATCCGGAAGGGGGATCGGACGTGGCAGATTGCATTCGGGTCGGGTTTTAAGTGCAACAGTGCGGTGTGGAAGGCTCTGAGACGGGTCTACCCGGATAAGGAGAAGAATCCGTGGATGGATGAGATTGATGATTTTCCGGTGGAGGTTCCAAGAGTGGCCACTCTTAATTAGAGGGTTTAATGTTAATAGCGCTTCTTAATTACTCCACTTGTTATAAGAGGGGGTGGGGTAGGGTGGGGTGGGTGGTATATCAGTTACTCCTCTTTTTCTAATTTTTAAAGAATTTGTGGGTGTTTGTTTGATTTATTTCAGATTTAGGGATGATTATTAATGTACTATATTATTTGTAGGATTTAGAGGGAAGTTGTTCATTCCATGAAAGAGAATATATCAATTTAATTTGGAAGAATTGATGAGTTTTTGAATATCTTTTTTGAGTAAGTCTCTTAAAATGTTGAGCACTTGCATGTGATTTCATTCATGTGTTCGGCACCATATATCCTATTACATATTGCATTTTTTATTATCGATCTTAGATGAGTGATACAGAAAGAAAATTAGAACATTTTATTTTTAAGTTTGGTATTTACTTTTAGATTATAAATTTTGTGTATATGGTGTTATTCAGAGTTTACAACAAGAGATGTAATATCAAAATATAACAAAAAGTAGATCAATACATACAAACAAAACTTACCATATATAGTATGTGAATTTTTTTTTCCAAAATAATGAGTTGTATTTTGTTAAAAATGAGTAAATGACTAAATAAGCTAGGTTTCATGTATAGAGTTTAGAAGTTTGTTGGTGTTGTATTGAGCATTAAAAGTCGGTTATGCTATTTGAATCCCCTATATATTCTATAACAGTGTTTCATTAATGTTTCATAACTTTTGTTTTATTATTTATTAAAATACTATATTTTTTTTGAAAGGATTTTGAAAGGAAATTTAAGCTTATTAATACTTAGAGTATAAGGAATACTCCAACCCAGCTACATTAAGAGAATTCAGATTTTACAAATAGAACTCCTAACTTAATTTCTTATCGCAGCACAGATCTAGTAAGGAATAATAAATTAATTACTTAATTAAAATACTATACCTTAATTAATTACCAATAAACCCTTATACATGTGGAAATAATTTAGCATTGATCATGATACGTGATAAATAATATAAGGAGTAAGAGATGAAATATCATCATATATGAAATAAGTGATCCTATTTTATCGATTATTGGGAGTTCTACTTACTCAATCAAGAAAACGCATAATTTAAAAAAAAAATGGTTGATGATGTTTTGATCATATGTAAATGGAGTATATCTAAACTAATTATATTTACTGTTAGGTAAAAAATTAAAGTCCAAATTCCTTTTTTTTTTCAAAAAAATATTGTATATACTATATGTGATAGAAGTTAATTTTAGTGTTGTTCTATTTTTAAAGCAGGATGTCAAATGAATAATTTTTTTTTAAAAAAATCTCTAATTAATTTGATGCTTCAAAATTTATCCAAACGCGTTGTGATTGAAGTGTTCCCTTTTATTGGATTAATTTTCGACAACGATGTTTGATTCTGACATATTTTAATAAACATGTGTATTTATGGTGAGTTAGTTACATTACGAAAATTAAAAAGTTTTAAAAATATTTTTTAAAAAAATCATTATTATTTTACAATATTTTATGAATTTTAAATACATTAATTGCAAAACGGGTGCATTCTTGTTGCCTAGCTATACATACATAAACTTTACAAGCAACGTGATGTAGTTTTAGGACTTTAAGTTGGCTAAATATCAATTTTAGCCCTACAATTAAATTAAATATTTAGTTCGAGTATAATATAATAAGAGTTGATACTCCGTAAATTTAAATGCACGTGTGCACCAGTATTCATATTAATTTTATTTAATAATGTAAGTTTTATCATATTAGTTTTATTTAATAATGTAAGTTTTTTATATATTTTTAATAAATGTATTATTTTTTTAATTAAGATTTTCATTAAAAAATTAATAGATAACAAAGCGTATTAGTTCATTTTTATTAGTATATAAAGCATATTTTGTTACTAGTGTATAAATTTTAAATATGTGCGAACAAGTTTGAATTTGTGTACCAAATACATATGAGAATTTGCCTATATATAAATTATAATGACTACTGACTAATAATGATACACATGTAGTTAAGTTTTCATCATATACACTGAAAAATATTTAATTCTCGTTATAATAAGAATTAAACTTTTCCACAATGTCAAATTAATTTTGAAACTTAAGTTTGTGGTATGTATTGCATACACAAAAAAACAATTGAATGTAACAAATGTGAACAAGTGAGTTCGAAGAATGGGCATGGAATTATAGCCCATACTCCATTAATTATTTCTAATAAATAAATAATTAATATGAAAATAAATAAAATAGAGATAAAGAAAGTTAGAGCATTTAAGTAATCAACGAACAACTCCCACCAATAC
This sequence comes from Pogostemon cablin, assembly GCA_023678885.1. Lineage (NCBI taxonomy): Eukaryota > Viridiplantae > Streptophyta > Magnoliopsida > Lamiales > Lamiaceae > Pogostemon > Pogostemon cablin. Next base: position 24,051,223 of record CM043009.1, on the reverse strand, counting down.
CTACTCGTCTTGTATGGTTTTTAGAGTGGGTAGCGTATAGTAGAAGATTATAATTAAAGATTTTAAATTTATATTATAAAGATTAATTAGAGATAATTGATGAACTTTTCATTTTAATTTATTTATTTTTGGCTATACCAAATTATATTCTCAAGTTTATTTTCAAGGCTTTTATTGTAAGATTTTTTTTTAACATTATTATATATATATATATATATATATATATATATATATATATATATTTTACACATTTGGTCAAGTTTTCCATTGTTTTATTATAAAAGTCTTGCGTGAAATATACGTGAGGGAATTTTATCGTTTCACATGTATTCATTTTATCATTTAAAGCGCAAATCTTTAAAGAATATTTGATTTATTAAAACTATTAAATAAGTTAATAATACTTGAAAATGTTAAAAATAATGAATGACAATGAAGATTGTTTTAATTCTTTAATAGTTTCCTGTTATTTTAAATATACTAATCTTGAGTTTTTTATGCCACGTGTCGTTTTTAGTATAGGTTATCTTATGTGTCAAATTTATAGAAAGTTTGGATGCCTATGTGTTCATTTATATAAAGTCTAAGTGTTTATGTGTCAATAAATTTATGTGTCATCTTAATTTTAATTATAAAAGAAAACTTGCATATTATAAGCGCTTATTTAATTAATATACTTAATGGAGTTATTGGAATTAATACTTATTTAATTAGTACTCATATTATAAAAGAAAACTTGCATAATATAAGCTCTTATTTTAATTTTAATTTTATGTGTATTTATTGCGTTAATGGTGCAATTATCATAAATAATTGCGTTAATGGTGCAATTATTTTAGTTTATTGCAAATATGGAGGGAGAAGTTGGGGATATTTTATTCTTGTGTTCCCATGGGGCACCGTGTGTCCAAGGACACAGGAGCTATTGTCTTTTCTTATGCAATGTTATTTTTCTTTTATTTCATTTTTCCTTCCAAAATTTTGTCTTTCTATCTCTCCTTCATCGGTTTATTTATTAATGAGTGAATAAATGTTTGATTTAATGCATCCAATAACTAAAATTTATTCCAGCGAAAATTTTGATAATAATTAAGATTAATTAATTTAAAATGCATCTTCAATAATAAATACCTATTTTTTTATATTAAATTTTCTTTACTACACGAAAAATACATATTACTTTGGTCGATTATTATAAAATTTATATTCAGAATCTATAATGTAATCCATACTTAAAATAAAAATTGTAAGATATAGAATAAACAAAATATAAATGTAAAACAAATATTTATTTCTCTATTCGAATATATAAATAAATTTTTTATTATTTAAATTATAGAATATTTTATAATTTCAAAAGATAAATTAAATTATATTTATATTTCAAAATATTTATATTTATAAAAATTAAATTATATTAATTTAATTTAAAATTAATGTTTACACCCGTGCAATGCACGGGCATGACACTAGTATTATTACATTACACACCTCCCCTAGGATTGTGATTCATCAGACCTCTTGCTTTTGATTGACGAGTTTAGAAGGAAATCAATTCCACTTAAAAAAATTAAAAAAACTTAGATATATTATATCTAAATTAAATCAATTTGATATGAAATTGGAGGATTCAATAAAAGATTTAATTTATTTAATATTATATAATAACTGAATGTGTCCTTATAATTACTCTTACCTAACATGTGCTGGGCATTCAATTTGCATACTCGTTGACAATATGAAACCAGCTGTTTTCCTTGTATACTTGTAATTGACAACAAATTGCTGGAATGCATATATATAATAATTTAGTTTATAAGATGCTGGTGTGAATTTAATAATCTGGGATTTTTTTTATAAAAGATAGTAGTATTAATTTCTGTTCATTTTCTTAGTAATAATTCATGTAAAATAGAGAGAAAAAAAAAAAAGGTGATGTTTAGATGTGGTTTAGAATTGAAGGAGGGGATGGAGGAGCTGTATGAGTATGATATTAGGAAGAGATGGAAGACTACAGCTCGAATGTAGGTGGGCTGGGCCGATGTTTAGAAGCCAGGCCCACAGGCCCTCAACCAATACATGAGGTTGACACCTCCTCAATTCTTCCTTTTTCTTATTTGCTTTTTAATTTTAAAAGTTGTAGCAATTATTTCCTATTCACATGACGTGTACACGTGACCGAAGAAGAGCAATTATCATATGCGCTCATACTACACGTCAAATCACATTGATAAAAAAAAATTAATACCCATGACCCATTGAAAGGTGGACGTTTGTTTTTTGTACGTAGATTAAGGGATATAATATTTTAATGTGTATTGAGGTGAGATAAATGATATTCTAATGTAAAGTGGTAGGTGTATTAGAGTGATGGGTGAGCTCAAAAAGAGATAAGTAATTAATTTTTGTGGGTCCCTTTTATCAAAAAGGAAAATGCACACTTTGTATTGAGACGGACCAAAATGAAAAAATACGTACGTTTCAGTGGACGGAGTAAGTAATATTTAGGCCAACAAGATTATTTCATTCTGTATATATGGAGTATTAAAGTTATACTCTTGGAAATATTTTACACTTTTTCTTTTATTAAAAATGATTATAGATACGTTATAATAGTACCCAATTTACATACATTTACAGCATAATACCCATTGGAAAAGTTCAAGCAAAATGTTATTCAAAAGTCACTTCCTTCAAATTTGGGGAGAATGACAGTATAAATCATTAAGGAGATAATTTTTTATGTTAAGTGCATCAATCAAATATACGTAAATTCTTGTATTTTATGTTCTTCTTTATTTGTTCATTAGGAATGAATGAGGATCTACTAATCCCAATAATAATAGCAATTGGAATGAAGTTTATTGAAGGATATATAGTATAGAGCAATTATTAAACAATGGGAAAGATCAAGGTGCTTGAATTATCATTATCTCTACACTCCTTTTCAAGTTTGAATTTGTTCATTTGGAATCTGGGTTCTTCTACTTCATTTTTATTTCATTTTATTTAATATGAATTTCTTTTTCCCTCTCTTTTTTTATATCATTCCTTAAGTCCCATAGGTTTGATCCGGTAGAATTTGACCATTGAAATCAATATGTGTTACACTCCTTCAATATCCTTACCAAGCCCCCATCGATAAATTAATGGCGCAATGAGATCATCTCCTATAGACGTGTCAGATGAGGGAATCGGAGCATACTACAGTGCCTTGTCAGATGAGGAAATGACAGTATCGGACAGGTGTTGAGAGTGAAAATCAGTTTGCTTTAGTGTCCAATTTAACATCTTTTTTATGGAAATTATTGTCATATATTAGCACAAGTGTCTTATATTCAATATATTTGAGAAAAATGTGCATTTGACGTATTTTATTGTGTTTTAGGTGAAAAAAAGATCAAGAGTGCAAAGTTAGAGGAATGCTGAAAAATGCATGCTCAACTTCCATAATTTTTTTGTATTTGTGTGGAACTCAAAACTGGTAGTGTGATACATGGTTGGAAAGCCATTGAATAGAGGATCGTTTTGGCGCAAGAATCACTCAAATCAAAGTTCGAAAGAGGAAGTTATGCTCAAAATCGTGAGATCACGCAGTTGCTGGTGAGAATTTCAGAAAATTTTCAAAATTAGCCCAGCTTTCTTAATTTTTAGAGCACAATTAATTTCCTTATTACATAATCCTCCATGATTCCACCATATTTTTTTGGATATTTTATTTCCTTATTTGATGTCCTTCTCATATCACCCCTACACCATCATCCACATCCATCCCTTCTTCCATCCATCCATCACTGTGAAGATTCATCTGTGGAATTGAAAAGGAGAATCATGAAGATTTGAAGAGACAGAAGAGAAAAAGAAGGAGATCGCTACACAAAGGGTTTTCTTAATTCTTTTTTCTGATTTTCCAGACGATAAGTAAGATCTATCCAACCCCATGTGTATTGCTTATAACACCATGTGCAAGAACCTTTTTGGTAGTTCTAGGGTTTTGAAGGTTTCATAAATTAATTAAACTCTCGTGTGTATCCTCTGATAACACTACTTTTAGATTTATTTCATATTTGATTGCACCTTTTAAACTCATATTCACGGTCGTTTTGTGCATCTTCAACTGTTATATAGAGTTTGAATATATATCTGGTTATTGATTGAGTGCGTTCACCGCTGAATAAGGTTATATGTTATGATTCTATGTGAGGGGACTCCAAAACTTCATTAGAACTGTGAATTATGAATGTTTATTAATTGAATTAATTTCGGGTTAATAAGTGGGATTAAGAGATTAATTTTATAGTACCTATAAAGGGATATCATATCAGGTTTGAGTACCAACCATGGGGGAAAGAAGATACCGATAGTACGTACCTAGAAAGGGAGTGAAATTATTCTCTTGCTCCGAGGTGATTCACACATGTTACATGCTTAATTGCTTGTGTCTATAGAGTAAGTTTACATGATTTAGTGATGCGTTGGATTACCCTAAAGCTACCTATTCTCCATACTTGGTTTAACTCCGAATTCTTCTAGTTCTCTTTTATTTTAATTGTTATTTAATTTTTAGTAATTTAGTTGTTAGATAATAATTCTCAAATCTTATTGCCAATTTATCTTAATTAATTTAGTTAATAATTTAATTGATGGTACACTGTCCTTTGAGTTCGATATTTAATTTGGTCGTTTGTCTAAGCTATAATTACATCCTTAATACTTGAGGATTAATTTGTGTGCAAAGAAAACGCGTAAAAGTTAACTTTCAAGAACTATCAATTGTATTTGTTAGTTGGAAGGTTTAGCTTCCTATTGGACGTAAAAGTGTTTGTTGAGTGGGAAGTTAATCACTTGGAAATCAGCTACAAAATCATCCATATACTTAGTCCTATAAGTTTGTTGATTTTATTCTTCAAGTTGTATTCCTTTTCCTTTTCAGTTCAATTAGCAACAGGTTGATGTGCTAATGATTTTTCTGTAATCCTTGATCATAATGATAGTTTTATTGAGACAATATTTTTATAAAAAGTAATAATTAATTAAGAAATTATGAGAATATATCACATAAGTGATTGCTCAGTATTTATCCTACATCATCTGATCAAAATCTCATTTCACGTCCCAAATAATAATATTAAATTAATTTAGCAGTCCTACATAGTTTTCAAAAAAAAAAAAAATCCATCCCAACAATCTTTTCACACTTTCGTTGTAATTTATAAAAAAAATTGTGAAAATTTTATTGGGAAGAGAAATTCATATTTTTAAGTACTTATGCTTCACATTGTAGTAATTAGCACTCATATTATACATCCACATGGAACAGCCCATTGAATTATACCCAAAGAGAACTAATTAAATAAGTAAAGATTCCCATAATGACAACTATATACCATACCCTTCTCTCATTCATTTTTTCTTACCACTCTCTAATATTTACACACACTTAATTTCTTTGCAAGAAAAATGGCAAGCTTCAGCTCCACCTTCAAATTCATGTCTGCAATAATCTTGATTATCAGCCTAATCTTGATTATCGAATGCGAGGTGGGCGATAAACAAGGATGGAACTTAGGCGTTGATCTTCATGCATGGCTTGGTTCAAAGACAATCCTATTCGGTGACACATTCTGTGAGTCGATCTCATCCATATATATAAATAATTTTTTTTATTGGTTTATAATATATATATATATATATATATATACTTTGTAATTTTGAGTTGTCATGTAAATTTTTGTAGTAATTAGATTATATACCGGATAACAAGAAGTTAATTCTTGACATGCATGCAAATGTTGGTTTGGGGTTTACGTGGGTTATGAAAATTATGAATAATGATAGTTTATGTTTAGATTATTTTTGTATTATTTAATTATATGTGAAATTAAATTTATAATAGGTGAGTGGTGATATTATATAAGAGAGTATATTAATTGACTTAAAAAAGATATGAGATGGGAGAGATAAAAGAGTATTGATTGTGGGTAGATAATATGCATATATAAAAGATGAGTGAATTGAAGATTAATATGATTTGTAGGTGTTTATTATATTGGTAACTTTCAAAACTCCGTCTAAAATTAATAAGTGTAGTTTTGTAAATATAAAATTAGTTTTTAAACCCATAAACAAACATATAGAGAATAAAGGTTAAATATTATGTGTATAGTTGAATATAAACCAAAATTCCATCCCTATATTTGTTTTCGATTTATTTAGGGTTTAGAAATTTGAGTTGAAATTTTGGGTTTTGAAAACTAAATAAATAGTAATCGTGTGTTTTAATTTTATGTCAAATTATAAAATATCAAATCATCAATATCTAAAAGGTGAGAGGTGATGTATAAGAGATACTCCTTCCGTCCCACCCAAAGAGTCTCTTTTTGTCATTTTGGGGCGTCTAACCCAAATGATCATCTTTCCTTTTTTACACACATGAGATCCACACACACCCTCTAACCCTCTAATACAATTAAAATATGGGACCTACACTCCTACTAATACAACTAATCACTACACATTAAATAATAGTACTCTTTAATTCACGTGTCAAAAAATAAAAACTACCCTTAATGTGTGACGGAGGGAGTATGTAAGATTAATAATCATTATACCTATAGATAGATATATAGATAAGTCTGATTTATATCAAAACACAAACCAAAACAAATTTGATTTTCAAAATCAAAATCTGAATTTGAAAACATAGCATTTTTTAATTTTTTTTTTTTATAAATCGAAAAGTAAAATAAATCATAAAACAAAAGTATAAAATATTACATTAACCACAAGAATAAAATATTACATGAGGGTAAATTTATGCAAACTCAAAGAAGAAAAAGAAAGTATATTGTTCTTCTTCCTCCCAAGTAATAAAAGTAAGTTATGAATCATAAGGCTGGGCCTCCTTTTCTTTAAATTCATTATGGAAATAGGTTGAGTAAACTCTATTTAATTAATTTTGTACTCATATATCACTCTGTTTCATATTTTCAGAAAAACTAGTGTCATATTGTTTGACATTGGATAAATTTTTTTAGGTATAATTTCATAATTAATATATAGTATATTACTCCCTTCATTCTACAAGATCGTTTACCTTCACCATTACACTGTTTAAGAAAGAAAGAAAAAAAAAAAAAAAACCTTTCAAGTTATATGATTTCTAATGATGTGTAACTACTCACCATCCATCTTCTTGTTGCAGCTTCGAGTCGAGTTCAAGATGCACTGCAGTACCACAATTATCAACTCAATTACATTGATCTCACCGTGATCTCATCCGCCTCTCTAATGACGGTGCTTGCCACCATTTACTTCATGAGTCGTCCCAGAAAGGTTTACGTCGTGGATTTTGCTTGCTACAAGCCTGATCCTTCTCTCATCTGCACCAGAAAGAAAACAGTTGAAATATTTTCAGAGATAATAGACGAAGATAGTGCAGTCTTCGTGAAGAAAATTTTAGAGAGATCGGGATTGGGGGACAAGACATACATCAGTGGTCTGAAAGATCTCCCACCAAAACGCCCCTTTGAATGTGCCAGGCACGAAGCGGATACAATAGTGTTTGGAGCTATTGATGCTTTGTTTGCAAAAACACGAGTGAACGCAAGAGACATTGGAATCCTTGTGGTTAACATCTCTCTTTACAACCCAACACCATCTGTGTCTGCGATGATCATCAACCGGTACAAGCTGAGGGAAGACATTGTGAGCTGCAACTTAGGTGGTATGGGCTGCAGTGCTGGACTCATATCCATAGATCTTGCAAAGCGTCTTTTACAGGCGAGCTCGACTTGGCAGTAAGAGATTCACCATTAACTTGCATCTCATTTGTGAAATAACAAGTAATCTACATGAAAATAACATATGGTATTAATCCTCACTCTAATGATGTCAAATTTATATGAATTTCAACAGCTGCAACCCAACACTTATGCTCTAATCATGAGTTTTGAAAGTATGACATGTAACTATTATGGTGGCAAAGAAAGATCAAAGCTGGTTTCGGACTGCCTCTTCCGTATGGGAGGTGCAGCAGTCCTCTTATCAAATAGATTCTCCGACCGCTGGCGTTCAAAATACAAACTCACACACACATTACGTACCCACAGAGGTAACGACGACAAATCTTACAAATGTGTAGTACAAGGAGAGGATGAAGAGGGAAAGCTCGGAGTATCACTGATGAAAGACATAACGGCCGTAGCTGGAGAGGCTTTACAAGCCCACATAACAACACTTGGACCTCTGGTACTTCCCTAGTCTGAGCAGCTCCTATATGTAGGCACCTTGGTAGCAAGAAAACTACTGAAGGTGAAAGTGAAGCCATATGTTCCAGATTTCAAGCTGGCATTTGAGCATTCTGTATTCACACAGGGGGGAGAGGAGTTCTAGATGAGATGGAGAAGAACCTCCATCTGACTGCGTGGCACATGGAGCCCTCTAGAATGACTCTCTACAGGTTTGGCAACACATCCAGCAGTTCGGTGTGGTACGAACTGGCTTACGCTGAGGCGAAGGGGCGGATCCGAAAAGGCGATAGGGTCTGGCAAATAGCATTTGGGTCGGGTTTCAAGTGTAACAGCAGTGTGTGGAGTGCACTCAAGACAATTGATTCATCTAAAGAGCAAAATCCATGGACAGATGAGATTGACCAGTTTCCTGTTCATTTACCAAAAATAATGCCTATCCACCCTTAAAAGTTAAAACCCCTTTCTCCTTCTACAATAAACCCTACCATTAGATTATGGAGTTCATCGCAATCTAACTTCTGCAATGTAATGTAAGCAAGAAAATAAATCACGACAACTTTTATTATTATTACTACTCCTATTCTTTAATTTTAGAGTCAATCTCCAAGAAAAAGAGTCAATATTCTTTAAAAAAACACACACACACACTTTTCAGTTTGAGCTACCAACTATCAGAAGGAAACCACGATCGCCATCGCCATTTAGTCCCACATAGCAAAAAAGAGAGTCGCATCGGAAAGCTTAAACCACCAAACCCCCCAATAGGCCAATACATGTGAGTCGTTAATAAAAGTTAGGTTCATAAGAAACTTAGCAATCATCAATCAAATCGTTTTTCAAGATCTTGTGATCGGAAGATTCACCTGGAAATTTTCGAACCGGAGACAGTTGTTCTGCTACCGGATTGACATTCTATAACGGCGGTCGGCGGCGGAGGTATCGGAGGAGTTCCGCCTCCTCGTTTTACTATGATTTGCACGTTGAGTGTGAGGGTAATTTGGTAATACTCAGAGTTTTTTTTTTAACGATAATGGGCTTTTAAGCCCATTAACTTCTGGCCTAATGAATTGGGCCAACGTTAGGTACTCTTTTTTCTTTTCCTCTCCAAAAATTGCACTGTGTAAAATGAAAATCATTAAAAATTAATTATAGTGTTTTTTTTTTTTGGAGTTTTATTGAGAAAAAAATAATAAATACATTTAAATTTTATTGTTTTATTTTTATTTAGAAAAGAAAAAAGAACTTTTGCATATTCGTGAGTCTGTTCGGCTAAATGCGTTTTGAGATGGATCAATGTACAATGAAACTTAAGCCCACTTAAGTTTGGGCCTGAACTTGAATGGTCTGGCCTTTTCTTATTTTAATTGGTCATGCAAATAGGTTGAGTAAACTCTATGTGATAAGTTTTTATATTTATATTAGACTGTTTCATGTTTTCAGAAAAACGAATGTTGGATGATTGTTTGACAAATGGGGTGAATTCTTTTAGGTATAATTTGATAATAATAATTTAAAAATGTAATATATAAATTAAAATAATACTCCCTCAATGTATTTAATTTTTAATTAGATGCAGTTTATTTTAGTATTACTATCTATTTTTACATAAAAAAAGGCACATAAACACTTTTTTTTTTAAATTTTTTCAAAATATCTTTGATAATTTCAGGATTCCGTATTTGAAGAATACTATAATTAATTTTTTTTTTACTTTTACCAATTAAATTTTTTTTTTCTGTTCAACAACATCATTTCCTTTTACCACTCCTCTCTATTTAAGGTAAAGTGTGTTTATTTATAATTAATGTATGTCAATAATGAATCATATTATAACACCATAAAATCATACTTTAATTCATCATTCATCATACTTAAGAAAACATACTTTATCGACTACTAATCAATCTTTATTATACTTAAGAAAATATATTTTAAAAAAACATACTTTAAGTATATTTTAACACGTCTCACATACCGTCTCACATATATAATGTCTCACAATATAATTTATCTAAAAAAAAGTAGGAGTAACATTTATTTTAAATATATCACTTCCTCACCACAATAGGACGTTTCCTTAAAAATAAATATTATTATGTTATTACTTATTTAAATTAGATTTGTCAAAGTACAATTAATTTCACATCTAAAGTCCTTACGGCATCAAATAATTTAGTAATTTTGTTTGGGCCATATAATATATAAAGATGTGATTGGAATGTAATGTAATCTCATTTTCATATAAATTAATTGCCCCCTTTTCCTTATGTTCTAACAGCTCTCTTGTATTGTAGTACAAATTTGTTGAATCTAGAATATAACCCTTTTAATTGGAAAATTAAAAGTTATATGTAAAAAATCTGTAAATCCAACCGGGAAAACATTTAAGTCTAAGAGAATTAGCTTAACCATAAAAGTGAGTAATTTGACTTGCTTACGAAAAATTAATGTGTATTATTGCATCATGAAAAATATCATAATGGTGTAACAAAACATTCCTTTCATTTTGGAGAAAGTTGAACATGTACTTTTATATGGTGTACTATTTTAAAAATAATTAATTAATTTTGAATATAATAAAGAAAAGAGAAATATAAAGTATGTCTGTATACGAAATAGTATTAATTTTGAAATTAATAGAATGGAGTATTTTTATTTTTTTCTTTTTCAGATTGTTCGTATTTGAACTTAATCCCATTTATTAGGGATGAAGATGGTAATAAATTTATGGATTTAAAAATCTCATTGAACATCTACAATAATAAATTAATCACAAAATTTCATGCAATCAAAAGTGAAAATCCCTTTTATCATTTTTATTAAATTAACACTTAGTAATTTATAATTTTATTACTAATATTTATATAATAAAAAGTGATAATAATTATTTAAAAAAATAAAAATGAGATATGTTCCTCATTGGTATTAATTCCCTACTAGGAGGTGTAAAGGAATATAGGATTAGGGAATTGAATTGCTTTGCACAATAATTCACAAATATAGCGTAGCGTTCGGTTGACTCGTGAAATTAAGATATACTACTAATTTTATTACATCAGTATATGTTTTCCCAATTTGTTTGAAGAGCAATGCTACCTAAATTATTTATGCTTCATAAAGATTTGTTAATATATTTAAAAAGTGAATTTGATATCAGTTGGACTTGTATTAAATAGCAAGCTGTAGTTTCAAGTAAAAAAGAAACACTATTATTCTTATAATAATATTTTCTTGTTATAGATTATTTAAACTCGTTAGTGAATTTTCGCAATATAATGCTATTTTTTTTATTTTTAGTAAAATTTAGGGCAAATTATCAAAAACCCCTTCGAGGTTTGTCCAAATTACCAAATAAATCTCGTGATTTGAAAAATTACCAATTATCATCTTTAAAAAATATTTTTTTTTAAATATTAAAATTTAAAAATACAATGTTAAATATATGGGTCTTGATGTCATTTTCATCCTTCTTTATTTTAAGAAAATGTGTATTTTTTTTATTAATGTTCAAATAAAAAACAAGTTAAAGGGGGTAATTGATAATTTTTCAAACTATAGGGTTTATTTAGTAGTTTGAACCTCGAGGGGTTTTGGTAATTTATCCTAAAATTTAATGGAAAATCTGAAACATATTAAAAAATATTTTAATAGAAAAAGTTAAAAGTACAAAGGCACCAAAATCTAACTTTAGGTATGACTTCAGGACCTCAGGCAGTCAGGCATAGTACTTTATAATCTTGAATTAAAGAATAAACCCATTAATTAAATAAATAAATAAATATAGAAATATACTGATGACATTTATTTTCTTAGAAACACACACAAACACACGAAGTAACATTTCAAAAACAATAATAACAATAATACTAAGATAAATTTAATATTAAATTAAATCTTGAAGCAGAAAGGTAATTCAACGTATTGCAGTTAATTAAACAGTGAGATAAGATAGCATAGCTAGCGTTCGGTATAACCATGTAATGCAACTCAAAATCTTTAAGAAGCAACTGTTCCCCTTCATTCCAAACTCACAAGGGGGCCTGAGAAAATGGGAGACAGCCGACGACGGAGCCGATGGCGCAACGAGATCGTCTCCCATCGACGTCTCAGACGAGGGAAGCAGAGCAAACTACCGTGCCTCCATCAGGCTAAAATACGTAAAGCTCGGTTGCCATTACATGATTTCTAATGCTATGTACCTGTTAACTATCCCTCTTCTTCTTGCAGCTACGACTCGTGTTCAAGATGCATTGCAGTTCAGCAATTACAGCGATCTCACCGTCATCTCATGCGCCTCTCTAATGGCGGTCCTAGCCACCATTTACTTCATGAGTCGTCCCAGAAAGGTTTACCTCATGGATTTTGCTTGCTACAAGCCTGATCCTTCTCTCATCTGCACCAGAAAGACAGCAGTTGAAAAAATTTCGGAGATAATTGACGAAGAAAGTGCAGTCTTCGTGAAGAAAATTTTGGAGAGGTCGGGATTGGGGGACAGGACATACGCTAGCGGTCTGAAGGATTTCCCACCAAAACGACCCTATGAATGTGCAAGGGAGGAAGCGGAGACAATTGTGTTCGGAGCTATTGATGATTTGTTTGAGAAGACTCGAGTGAATCCAAGGGATATTGGAATCCTTGTAGTTAACATCTCTGCTTACAACCCTACACCATCCATGACTTCGATGATCATCAACCGGTACAAGCTGAGGGGCGACATTGTGAGCTGCAACTTAGGTGGTATAGGCTGCAGTGCTGGACTCATATCCATAGATCTTGCGAAACGTCTTTTACAGGTGAGCTCGAATTTGCTTTTCATTCATGCAATCTGTAAAAGAAAATAACATATGGTACACTCTAACAATGTCAAATTTATATGAACTTGAACAGGTGCAACCAAACACTTATGCTATAATCATGAGTTTCGAAAGCATAACACACAACTATTATGGTGGCAAAGAAAGATCAAAGCTGGTTTCAAACTGCCTCTTCCGAATGGGAGGTGCAGCAGTCCTCTTATCAAATAGATTCTCAGATTATTACGTACCCACAGAGGTAATGATGACAAAGCTTACAAATTGTGTAGCTCAAGAAGAGGATGCAGAGGGAAAGCTCGGAATGTCACTGTCGAAAGACATAATGGCTGTAGCTGGAGAGGCTTTACAAGCCCACATAACAACACTTGGACCTCTGGTACTTCCCTTGTCCGAGCAGCTCCTATTTTTAGGAACCTTGGTAGCAAGAAAACTACTGAAGATGAAAGTGAAGCCATACGTTCCAGATTTCAAGCTAGCATTCGAGCACTTTGTATTCACACAGGGGGCAGGGGAGTCCTGGATGAGATTGAGAAGAACCTCGGCTTAACTCAGTATCACATGGAGCCTTCTAGAATGACTCTTTACAGGTTTGGCAACACGTCCAGCAGTTCGGTGTGGTACGAACTGGCTTACGCTGAGGCGAAGGGGCGGATCCGAAAGGGTGATAGGGTCTGGCAAATGGCATTTGGGTCAGGTTTCAAGTGTAACAGCGGTGTGTGGAATGCACTCAAGACAATTGATCCATCTAAAGAGCAGAATCCATGGACAGATGAGATTGACCAGTTTCCTGTTCATTTACCAAAAATAATGCCTATCAACCTTTAAAAGACCTTTCTCCTTCTACAATAATCCTTACCATTAAGTTATTATGGAGTTCATCCAGCATCTGCAATGTAATGTATGCAAGAATAAAATCACCATTCTTTAAAATACAACTTTATTATTTTTGTTTAGATCCAATCTCCTTGAAGAAGAGTCATGATTCTTTAAAAAAAAACTTTTCAGGTTGAGCTAACAGAATGAAATCACGATAGCCATCAACAATTTGTCGCACCATTTATTCGCTGGTCCAACTTTGTTAAATTAATATGCTTAAATAGTATCGATCCAACATGCTGAAACTATTAATGCAACTAAGATGCAGAATTGAGCTTTCGAAGTTTAAACACACAACTATGATAAAAGGATAAAGACAAGAAATTAGGGAAATTAGCGAAAGATAGAGAGAATTAATAAATTCGGATCGCTAAGCTTACCAACAAACCCCAAATATTGAACTGCATGCGCGATATTAATTAAAAAAGTTAGGTTTATAAGAAACTTAGCGATCATCAATCCAATTTCAAGATGATGCGCCCAATAAAGAGAGAAATACCGCGGATTCACAACGATGGAGAGAGTGGAAGAGTCACCTGGAAATTCCGAACCAGATACAGTTTCCCTGCCGCCGGAATGACAGTCTATCTCGGCGGATGGCGGAGGTGGGAGCGGGCGATTTCAGCTTCTATTTTTTACTACCATTTGCACGTTGGGTGAGTGTAAATTTAAACGACAATGGGCTTTTAAGCCCATAAAAATTTGGACTTTAATGAATTGGGCCAGCACTGGGACATTTTTTTTTTTTTGCACCATTTGTTAAAAAAAAAAAAAGGCATTTCTTAATACTCCATCTCAAAATAATTTGAATAATTCCTTTGTAATAATTATTTTGGAATTGAGAAATTACTATTTTTGCATTTAGTCATTTGAGCATATTTTTGTTGATTTATTTACTATAAAAAAATATCTCTAAACTTATACTTTCTTTGAATCAACATGCAATGTCAACAGTGAAAATTAAGAGAAATGGAGAGATTATAATAAAATTTATTTGAAATTGTTTCCTAATTAATTAAAGTGAAATGAGCATATTTTGTTCATTTATTTATTATAAAAAAATATCTCAACTTATACTTTCTTTGAATCAACATGCAATGTCAACAGTGAAAATTAAGAGAAATGGAAAGAGTACATAGTAAAATTCATCTGAAATTGTTTCCTAATTCATTAAAGTGAAATAGAAATAGGAAAAACTTGTGTAAAATCGTCCCACATAAGGACTTATATATGACGGATAAAAAATTATATCTTTCATAATGAAAAGTAATACTGAATTAATAACAAGTGATAATTAAGAGGAATGGAGAGAGTACATAGTAAAATTCATCTGAAATTGTTTCCTAATTAATTGACGTGAAATAGAAATGACAAAGACTTGTTTTAAACTGAGTTGGTCTCTTATAAACCGAATTTACAGCATAAACCCTTATAAATTCCGTGGTCCCCATTAATTCAAACATCCTAGTATTACATAGGGTATATAGGATTGGAAAAGTGATACTCAATTAATAACAAGTGATAATGCTATTTCATAAACAATTTATAATATAAATAAAAAATGATAACAGTTTATAACGAAAATTATAGTAATATTTTTTTAGCGAAAGTGATAACTTTCACTTCTTGTTTTAGTCTCAAGTAGTCTCCAACACCAAGGATAGAATATGTGAAAGAGTATAAGATGAATTGTGGGATGAAGGAAAGAAAAATTAAAATTAAAAAGAAGAAAGTTTAGAAAAAGTATGTGAATTGAGGCTCTATTTTTATGAAGATAATATCAGCTGTATGAATTCAATTCATATTAGGTGTATTTATAGGTGAGAAGGAAATAGGTTAAATGAGAAAAAAATGGATTGACGTGGCAGAAAATGGTTGGAGTAAGCATATCAGGTCACACGGCCACTCCTTGGCCGTGTAAAAATCGATGAGCGCGTGTTGGTTTTGGTGGGATGTGGCATGAATTTATTGGTTGGAAAATTTTATTACATGCATCACACTGCCTCAAATCTGCAATACAAACACCATTTCAGCTTTCCTTCCGTTCTTGCTCATTTTAATTTGGAATTGAGCCCCTTCTCTTCATATACATTCTTTTTTCAACCCAAATCACCTAATTCCATTTTGGTATTCCACTCCCTATTCCATAACTTATTTTTATTAAATACTATACCCTAATTAATGACCATTAAACCCTTGGGGCATGTTGCGAAAATTTGAACATTGATTAAGACACGTGGCGATAATCCAATACATGAAATAGTAGATGAAATATATAATGGAATAGGTGATCCCATTTGCCATTTTTTAGTTTGTTTCACTGAAATTTCAAATACAAAATATTGTGTCACTATGGCATATTTTCTACATCGATGGGATTCATGTTTCCCCCTTTTTCTGATTTTAATTCAATAATATCATATTCCTACATTAAATAGCATGATTCACGCACTTTATTTCAAAATATAAATACCACTTAATACAAAATAAAATATTAAAAATAATATAAAAACACGCAAAAATTACATAAATATGACTCTAAAATCTAGCAAATTTTCACTCTAAATCTTATAAAAAAATAATTTAAAAAAATCTAAGATTTTCCTGATTTCAATTGTGATGCGACATGAACATTTTTGCTTAATTTTATCACCAACACATGTAGATATGTAGTTTTAAAAAAAAAATATCTTTTATTTAACTATATTTATGTTTTAGGGGTATTATGATATTTTTAGTTAATAAATAAAATAAAAAGTATGTTATGTATGTATGTTGAGTAAGAGTGATATTTTTTTAAAGTAAGATAACTTTGAGGATATCAATTGATAAGTTGTTTCTTAAAAAAACAAAAAGTGTAAACATAAGCAAATGATTGAGAAAATATAATTATGAGAACATTTAAGTGGACTATTTTAATTTTTTAAAATTAATTATCACTTATTATAAAAAATATTGTTATTTTATTTTATTAAAGATATTATCATTTTTATTTATACTATAATTATTTATAAAATTAATTCACTTTAATAATTTTACATTTTTATTAAAATATTATATTTTTTATAATGTAAATTGTTATTAATGAGTTTTACAAGATTGGATGCCATTGTTTTTGTAATTAAATGAGTTCTGCAAGATTGACTGATGTCATTGCTTGCTATAATTATGGAGGGATATTCTATAAATTCTAAAAAAAAAATTTTAGCAACGGAATATTCTATTGGTTAAAACATCAATTTAATTATCAAATTGGTTTATCAAGGGATTAACAACAAAATACATTGATAATTTTTATTGGTAAAGTAGTAGTTGATAAATTTTTAATAACTAAAATTCAATTCCGTTGGTAATCCATTACTATCGTAGGTAATTCATTATTAAAAGAAAAATATAATTTTTATTGCTAATCGATTAGTAATTACCATAAAATTGAATTCTGTTGGTAAATTTGTTTGTTAAAAAAGAGTTTTTAGTGGGATATGTTTCATCATAAATACTGTTTTTATAGAAGTTACTTTTTAGTATTAAAAAAAAATTAGATAGATAAATTAATATTCTTTTGAATGAAAAATAGGAGTATTACTTATCTAAATAAGAATATAAAATTACAACATATCAAAATTTCAAAAATAATATTTTTATTTAGAAAAGTAATAATTTATTTTTCTAAAAAGTAATTTTTCATTGGCTAAAACTTGTGTGTCTCCGGGGACACTGTGCGCCCAAATATCCTTTAATATTAAATGATACCATTTAGTATAAGGACGCCTACCCTATATTTTATGGAATTTTTTTTTAATGAAAATATATACTCTTTAGAACAAAATGTTGTACCCTTATTAGTATACTTTTAGAAAAAAATATTCTACGTCCTTACACATTTTGTGTACTACAAAAGACTAACTCCTTTACATTTACTAAAAGTAATTGGTAATTAGGGTTCATTTAAGAAATAATAATTTTCATTTAAAAATAATACTTTATCTTTTTCAAAAATAATAATTCATCTTTTAAAAAGTTATACTCCCTCCATCCCACATTTACTTGCCCCGTTAGTGTAGACACGGAGTTTAAATAAAGTTATTTTTGACCAATTTTATTAATTTTTTTAGGGTAACATAGTATTTTTAGGTAACAAATAAATTATAAAGTTTTTATTTTGGAGGATAATGTAATATTTTTAATTAATATAAATTATAAATTACAAAATCTATCGTAAAATTAGGAGTTAATGTGTTTTTTTTTTTGAGTGATGCAATTTATTTTGGGATAAAATACCCGCCGTCACAACTCAATTCACACACGAGCTAAAATAAAATAAAATAAAATAAAAAATTCTTTGATTCTCTACCCATATTGATCTGGCTTACGTTTTGCATGGGACACTTATTTTTAGATTCAATTCACACACGAGCTAAAATAAAATAAAATAAAAAATTCTTTGATTCTCTCCCCATATTGATCTGGCTTATGTTTTGCATGAGACACTTTATATATATATATATATATATATATATCATAAACTAGGGGTATCGTGGAACCTGAGATCTTAAATAGGCATTTTAAAATAATATAAGTATCAATTTTAATTTATACTACTATTATTATGAAATAATTTATTTTAATGATATAACTTTTATTAAAATATTATTATATTTTATTATGAAATAATTCATTTGGACGATATTACTTTTTCATTAAAAATACTATCATATTTTATCTTGTATAGTGTAATTAATGAGTTTTGCAAGATTGACTAATTAATTCCATTGAGGAAGATATATGTAAAATCCGATTCATCATACATATTTTTATAAAATTAGTTTTAGTATAAAAAAAATACTCATTAAAAAAATAAATTATTTCTTTTTCTAATGAAAAATATTTTTCATTTCAGTAAGAATATAAAAAATTTGAAGAGTAATACTTTTTATCATTTTTTATTTTTATGTAGAATAATTTTTTATTTTTTATTTACAAGAAAGTAATTTGTTTCTAAATTATAAGAATTTGAAAAGTAATATTTCATTAAAAAAATTTATTTGCTAAAATTATGTGCACGAGTGTACCTTTTAAAAAATTCATTTTCTTCTCATATTGATAATGGCTTGTGTTTTAGGTGGGGCACTTTTTCCAAATAATAATAATAATACAAACAAACATCTTTAGATTAGTGGAAATATGGCTTATGTTTTAGGTGGGGCACTTTTTTCAAATAATAATAATAATATAAACAAACATCTTTAAATTAGTGGAAATGAGGAACGCGAGATACACATTGGGGGCATTTCTAAATGAGACATCGTGAATTTTAATTTTATATTAAATTAATATATAATAAAAGTGTGAAGTGATAAGATATTAATTGATATAGGCTAAAATTAGCGTGTCTTCAGAAACACTATGACCCCAAATTTATGATTTCCAAAAGTTATATCCTTTAGTATTAAAATTATTCTATTGTATAGTAGTCAAATTATTTTTTTGTATGGAAAAGAAGTGTACAAGACTATCTCACGTAAGTTTTACATGAGAAGAATAAAAATGGATAACATCATTAATGAAAAATGATACACAATCAATGAAAACTGATTATAGTACAGGTGCAGTGAACTATTTCATGAACAATTTATACTATAAATAAAAAGTGATAATATTTTATAATGAAAGTGATTCTAATTACAAAAGGGTAAAATAGTCTCACTGTGAGACGATCTCATACAAGACTTATCTTTTTGTAATTACGTGTTTTCGAATTTTACTCATTAATATATGCAGAATTATTTTATTAGAGTGATGAATTATTACTTTTTTTTTAATAAAAAAAATTACTTCAAGTTAAATTTTGATATGTTGTTATTCGAATCTTTTATTTTATACTCCTTTGGTCCTCTTTAAAAAGTCTATAATATTTTCTACTTTAAGCGTCTCCTCTAGTCTCATTTCCTTTTTTATATACATATGCACACACTAATACAATTAAAATATGGGATCATACACCCATAATATATTAAATAATAATACTCTTTAATCTACGTGTAAAAAATAAAAGATCCCCTTTAAAGTGGGATTGATGGAGTATATATTTCTAAGGTAGGTCTTGAGTAAAAGTGATATTTTTTAAAGTAAGATGACTTTGAGGATATTAATTGATAGGTTGTTTCTTAAAAAAACAAAAAGTGTAAACATAAGCAAAGTAAAGGATTGAGGAAATATAATTATGAGAACATTTAAGTGGACTATTTTATTTTTTTAAAATTAATTATCACTTATTATAAAAAATATTGTTATTTTATTTTATTAAAGATATTATCATTTTTATTTATACTATAATTATTTATAAAATTAATTCACTTTAATAATTTTACATTTTTATTAAAATATTATATTTCTTATAATGTAAGTTGTTATTAATGAGTTTTACAAGATTGGATGCCATTGTTTTTGTAATTAAATGAGTTCTGCAAGATTGACTGATGTCATTGCTTGGTATAATTATGAAGGGATATTCTATAAATTCTAAAAAAAAAATTTTAGTAACGGAATATTTTATTGGTTAAAACATCAACTTAATTATCAAATTGGTTTATCAAGGGATTAACAATAAAATACATTGGTAATTTTTATTGGTAAAGTGGTAGTTGGTAAATTTTTAATAACTAAAATTCAATTCCGTTAGTAATCCATTACTATCGTAAGTAATTTATATAATGATTCGTTTGGTAAAATAGAGAATAAATCTATTGGCATTTCATTATTA
The DNA here is from genome assembly GCA_023678885.1 of Pogostemon cablin. Lineage (NCBI taxonomy): Eukaryota > Viridiplantae > Streptophyta > Magnoliopsida > Lamiales > Lamiaceae > Pogostemon > Pogostemon cablin. The sequence continues at coordinate 24,030,518 of CM043009.1, read as the reverse complement.
AAAGAAAATATAATTTTTATTGCTAATCGGTTAGTAATTACCGTAAGATTGAATTATATTTTAAATTTGTTTGTTAAAAAAGAGTTTTTAGTGGGATATGTTTCATCATAAATACTGTTTTTATAGAAGTTACTTTTTAGTATTAAAAAAAATTAGATAGATAAATTAATATTCTTTAAAATGAAAAATAGGAGTATTACTTATCTAAATAAGAATATAAAATTACAACATATCAAAATTTCAAAAATAATATTTTTATTTAGAAAAGTAATAATTTATCTTTCTAAAAAATAATTTTTCATTGGCTAAAACTTGTGTGCCTCCGGGGATACTGTGCACCCAAATATCTTTTAGTATTAAATGATATACCATTTAGTATAAGGACGCGTACCCTATATTTCCTGAAATTTTTTTTAATGAAAGTGTATACTCTTTAGAACAAAATGTTGTACCCTTATTAGTATACTTTTAGAACAAAATGTTGTACGTCGTTACACATTTTGTGTACTACAAAAGACTAACTCCTTTACATTTACTAAAAGTAATTGGTAATTAGGGTTCATTTAAGAAATAATAATTTTCATTTAAAAATAATAATTTATCATTTTCAAAAATAATAATTCATCTTTTAAAAAATTATACTCCCTTCATCCCACATTTACTTGCCCCATTAATATAGACATGGAGTTTAAGTAAAGTTATTTTTGACCAATTTTATTGATTTTTTTAGGGTAATATAATATTTTTAGGTAACAAATAAATTATAAAGTTTTTATTTTGGAGGATAATGTAGTATTTTTAAGTAATATAAATTATAAATTACAAAATCTATCGTAAAATTAGGAGTTAATGTGATTTTTTTTTCTTTTGGAGTGATGCAATTTATTTTGGGATGAAGGAAGTATCCGCCGTCACAACTCAATTCACACACGAGCTAAAATAAAATAAAATTAGATAAAAAAAATTCTTTGATTCTCTACCCATATTGATCTGGCTTATGTTTTGCATGGGACACTTATTTTTAGATTCAATTCACACACGAGCTAAAATAAAATAAAATAAAAATTCTTTGATTCTCTTCCCATATTGATCTGGCTTATGTTTTGCATGAGACACTTCTTTATATATATATATATATATATATATATATATATATATATATATAGATCTTAAATAGGCATTTTAAAATAATATAAGTATCAATTTTAATTTATACTGCTATTATTATGAAATAATTTATTTTAATGATATAACTTTTATTAAAATATTATTATATTTTATTATGAAATAATTCATTTCGACGATATTACTTTTTCATTAAAATACTATCATATTTTATCTTATATAGTGTAATTAATGAGTTTTGCAAGATTGACTAATTAATTCCATTGCTTGAGGAAGATACATGTAAAATCCGATTCATCATACATATTTTTATAAAATTAGTTTTAGTATAAAAAAAATTACTCATTAAAAAAATAAATTATTTCTTTTTCTAATGAAAAATATTTTTCATTTCAGTAAGAATATAAAAAATTTGAAGATTAATACTTTTTATCATTTTTATGTAGAATAATTTTTTATTTTTTATTTACAAGAAAGTAATTTGTTTCTAAATTATAAGAATTTGAAAAGTAATATTTTATTAAAAAATTTTATTTGCTAAAATTATGTGCACGAGTGTACCTTTTAAAAAAATTCATTTTCTTCTCGTATTGATAATGGCTTGTGTTTTAGGTGGGGCACTTTTTTCAAATAATAATAATAATACAAACAAACATCTTTAGATTAGTGGAAATATGGCTTATGTTTTAGGTGGGGCACTTTTTTCAAATAATAATAATAATACAAACAAATATCTTTAAATTAGTGGAAATGAGGAACGCGAGGTACACATTGGGGGCATTTCTAAATGAGACATCGTGAATTTTAATTTTATATTAAATTAATATATAATAAAAGTGTGAAGTGATAAGATATTAATTGATATAGGCCACTGTGACCCCAAATTTATGATTTCCAAAAGTTATATCCTTTAGTATTAAAATTATTCTATTGTATAATAGACAAATTATTTTTTTGTATGAAAAAGAAGTGTGTAAGACTATCTCAAGTAAGTTTTACGTGAGAAGAATAAAAATTGATAACATCATTAATGAAAAATTATATACAATCAATGAAAACTGATTATAGTACAGGTGCAGTGAACTATTTCATGAACAATTTATACTATAAATAAAAAGTGATAACATTTTACAGTGAAAGTAATACTAATTACAAAAGGGTAAAATGGTCTTACCGTGAGACAATCTCATAAGACAATCTCATACCAGACTTGTCTTTTTGTAATTACGTGTTTTCGAATTTTACTCATTAATTTATGCAGAATTACTTTATTAGAGTGATGAATTGTTATTTTTTTTTAATAAAAAAAATTACTTCAAGTTAAATTTTGATATGTTGTTATTCGAATCTTTTATTTTATATTCCCTTGATCCTCTTTAAAAAGTCTATAATTTTTTCTATTATAAGCGTCTCCTCAAATATTCTCATTTCATTTTTTATATACATATGCACACATTAATACAATTAAAATATGGGATCTCCTCAAATAGTCTCATTTCCTTTTTTATATACATATGCACACATTAATACAATTAAAATATGGGTCATACACCCATAATATATTAAGTTTATGTATTGCTAGGGAGTTTAAATTGTAAAGGGGTACGAAAATTGCAAAGGGACACAGATCTAAATCCGTATGCCCAAGCGCACAAGAAACTCACTCATATTTTAATACATGCCCATTAGTTTTTTACTAAAATTTTCTTTAACACTAACCCCCACACCATATTCGTGCTATTATTTTTTTTTGTCAAACGTTATATGATTGACACGTAATGGGGAAAATAAATCTAATCATTATTCCTGTGGTTTAAGCTTTTTTTATTAAGATATAGTTTGTCTCTTTTAATTTCATGTGTTATCCATCCAAAAATTTGGTACATAAAATAATATAGCAAAATGCTGCAGAGAATGTGAACCATAATAGTAACTCATACCAAGTGTCACATCACATGCTACATGATCTAAAAGTTTAACTATAAAAGGAGATGATTCTAAACCTAGAAATCATAAAAACTAGTTGATTAGCCAAAAAAAAAAATGCTGGCATTAGTGATAATAATCCCAGCGGTGGTCCTTGTAGCGGTTTGGGGATGGCAATTCTTGGAGTGGATTTGGCTAAAGCCAAGGAGGGTGGAAAGGCTATTCAGACAGCAAGGCATGAAAGGGAGTTCTTACAAGCTGTTGTACGGCGACACCAAGGAGGCGGAGATCATGTACGAGAAGGCCTACTCCAAGCCCCTGGGCTTGCACGACGACTTCATTCCCCGTCTCATGCCCAACATTCTCGACTGCGTCCAGAAATACGGTACATAAATATTAACACAAACACTTGTGTAAACTGGGTTCACATATAAACATGTGGTCCCCTTCCAATCCTATATATTTTATATATTGCAATTAAGGGGACCACAGTTTACAAGAGACTAACTCGAGTATTAAATAATATATGCATGCACGGCGTATGTGTGCAGGTAACATGTCGTTCATGTGGTCTGGGCCGAGACCACGGGTGATCGTGACGGACTCTGATCTTATTAAGGAGATTATGAACAAGTTCCGTACGTATCATAAGGCGTTTAAGGCATCCAATCACATTAACAAGATGCTGATCACTGGTATTGCCGCCATGGAAGGTGATGAATGGAGCAGAGCCAAATCTAGGCTTAACCCTGCTTTTCATCTCCACAAATTAAAGGTATACTTATAAATTAAATGATCAGATGTGATATTGTGCATATTCATGGAGTATATATATAAGTATATTATAACGGTGAAGCAAATTATAAAGACACAAGTTTAAATACATACGTACACACATAGAATAATAGGGAAAATGTCACATTTGGTCCCATAAGAATTCATTCAATTCAATTTTAGTTCTGTAGGAATTCACTGGTCCCATAACTAGCGGTTTTAGTCTCATAAGAATATTATAATCATAATTTTTCGAAAATTTTCATCCCAAATTAACTTATATTATTATAAACTACCAGATTTATATTATTTTCTATCTTTCAACATAGACATAGTCCATTACGACCATTCCCCTATATTTTCTCTCTCAATAAATATTGTATTAGTTTTCTTTGGGGATTATTTTTGCAAATTATGGAATCAAATCTGCAAGTTGTCACTTTGGTCTTGCTAACGGTTCAGAATATTTCGTTAACTATTAACAGATTTTGATGAAAAATTCCCATGGGACTAAATCTGTCAATTTTGGGACCTTTTTGGCATTGAGCAATTCTTACGGGACTAAATCTGAACTTATCTCGAGAATAATATCAACCCAACAAAATTGTTTGAATAAAATCAAAACCAAGGTTGGTGTTTTTATCATTTTAGAAGTAGGATTAAAACCTACTCCCTTTGTCCCATAAAAGTTGACATATTTTCCTTTTTTTTTGTCTCGTAGAAGTTAACACATTTTCTTTTTTTAATTTATTCTCATGGGCCCACATACACCTCTAATACAACTACTCACTATACATTAAAAACGTCTATACACGCAGAGAATGGTGCCTGCCATCCAAGTTTGCGGGCAAAACATTCTGGAGCTGTGGCACGAGACGACGACGAAAGGTGGTGGTTCATGCGAGGCCGATGTAAAAGGATATATGGACGTGTTCACTAGTTCGGTTCTCGCCCAACTCATGTTCAGTTCACCCTACACTGATCAAATCAAACAAACATTTTTCCAACTCTCGGAGTTGTCAAAATTGGGCAAACAAGCCATGTATTTATTCAATATCCCCGGACAAAAGTAAGTAGTACGTAGTAGATATATATACTATACATTTATTTTTTGTTTTCATGCATGCCGCTTTTATTTTTTTTAGAATATATATTTTGCTTAATATATAGGTATTTCCCAACGAAAACGAATCGAAGAGCAAAAGAAATTGACCAATTTGTACGAACATCATTCACCTCCATGATTGAAGAAAGGTTGGCAAAGAGAAAGGCAGGAGAAGTCAGTGGTGATGGTGATTTACTCGACATATTGCTGGACGAGGAGCACGCGATTGAGGAAGTGATTGCACATTGCAAAATAATTTTCTTTGGAGGTTTCGACACGAGTTCTAATGTGTTGTGTTGGACCATGATCATGCTGTCGATACATCAAGACTGGCAAAATCGAGCTAGAGAAGAAGTTGTCGGAGTGTTAGGAGAGAAGAAGGATATCAGTCCGGATGATTTGAGCAAGATGAAGATCGTAAGTTGAATCACAAATACTTGTGTAAACCCTGTGGTCCCCCTTCCAGCCCTATATACCCTATATATTGCTAGGGTGTTTAAATTAAGGGGGACCACATGATTTACAAGGATTTATGATGTAAACTGGGTTTACAAGAGACTAACTCAAGTTGAATTTGAGATATATGCTATCCATTTTAAAGTAAATTAATGAGTTGATGTATACTATATATTTAGGTAACAATGATTGTGCATGAGGTTATCCGGTTATACCCTTCGGTGATGGAGATCTCTCGGCTTGTCAAAGAAGACACAAAGCTAGGCGGCTACACGATTCCCAAAGACACCTTGTTAACGTGCCCGACGTTGACCCTGCATCAGAACGAAGAGATGTGGGGTGAGGACGCGCGGAAATTCAACCCTCAACGCTTCGCGGAAGGAGTGGCCAAAGCTACAAAAGGCGAAACGGCCTACTTCCCGTTTGGATGGGGCCCTCGAGTGTGCATTGCTCAGAACTTGGCTTCGCTTGAGATTAAGCTCTTCGTCGCCATGATCATCCGCAACTTCTCGTTCCGTCTCTCACCCAATTACGTGCATGCCCCTTGCATCCATTTCTCCATTTATCCACAGTATGGGGCTCCTCTTATTCTCACCAACCTCCATCTACCTACTAAATAATGGTTTCTTTGTTTCCTGTTGCGTCATTTTGCCACATCATCTTCTGCACACTGTTGGATGAATGATATATAACATACCCGAAAAAGTAAAGCTTAAACTCTAGGGCCAATGGTTGGATTTCTTTCACCTCTTACGTGTGAATCATATAACGCGTGACACAGAAGCTAATGTACATAAATGGCGCAGAATATCCGTGTGCTTTGCTTCCTTTTGAGTGTTAATGTTGTTTAATTTGTCATGATGTTGTTCTACTCTTTGTGTTGTCTTAAATCGTGGGGTTATTGTTTGCATGTCTTATTGTAATTCCCTAATTATATATTCAAGTTAGTATTGTGTGAACCCATTTTACTATACAATCGAATTTTAGTCTTTTACATTTCCGTATGTTTCACTATAAAGTGAAACTTTTTCGTAAATGAGTATCAACCCTAACCCTAATTATTAAATTAACGCTCTTACATAATTTTAAATCACCACTTTGTATAAAAATATAACGTAATATTTAATTATCGGTCCAATACTTTGTAGAAGGGTTTTCCTCGTTTTTGTTTTTTTGTTTAACCTCAAAATCTAAATGTAGTTATTAAAGCTATCAACATTGATGGATTTTTTTAATTTCTTCATTGAGTATTTAGTCACTTTTGAGTGTTTGTATATACATTTTAGTCTGTCTGTTGGTGAACTTCAACTTATAACTTCTTGATGGGTGGAATGCACTCAAGACAATTGATCCATCTAAAGAGCAGAATCCATGGACAGATGAGATTGACCAGTTTCCTGCACGCCGGATCTTCTGCGCCATTTTCGTGCATCATTTCTTGTGCTACGCATTAATTGATTGACACGTAAGAGATTAATTAAATCCAATCACTGCCCCTAGGGTTTAAAGATTAGGGTATAGTTTCCTCTCTCCTACATGTCGTACATCCAACGGTTTGGCACATGAGATGATGTACCAAAATGACACAGAGAATTCGAGCCGAGTTTCCTGTTCATTTACCAAAAGTAATGCCTATCAACCTTTGAAACACCTCTCTCCTCCTACAATAATCCTTACCATTAAGATATTATGGAGTTCATCTAGCATCTGCAATGTAATGTATGCAAGAAAATAAATCACCATTTTTTAAAATACAACTTTATTATTTTTGTTTAGATCCAATCTCCTTGAAGAAGAGTCGTGATTCTTATTAAAAAAAAAACTATTCTAAACACATAATTGATTTCTCAATCTAATCACATGCCCATGACAATTAATCACACATATCATCATATACATCAAGCAATCAACATTCAATGATAGAAATACACAAAGCCCATTTAAAATTAAAATCAAATTGCATAAAAACTAAATTATTCAACACCAATCATGAAGCTAATCTCACAAAGGAGATTAGCCTATCATAGTCTTAGAGAAAATAATCATAGACAATTGTATCTATAAATCCCATAACAAATTTATAAAGAAGTTCACAACAATTAGAATTAGATTCTCCCTTTGAAGGTCTTCAATGGAGATTCCTTCTTCTTCTTGTGATCTTCACTCTCCCTTACTTCCTTGATCACTTGGATGGTGGATTTGATGGAGGGGATCAAGTGTAGATGGATGGATGAAGAATGGATGAGAGGGATGGTGTGAATTGAAGGAAATGGTGTGTGATCTATGTGTCCAAGTGAAACCCTTGTGATGAATATCCAATCTCTTCAAATATTGAACAATTGAGTATTTATACCCCTTGGGAAGATTCTAGAAGTTTTTTTATTTTTTCTGATTTTTTAACCCAGCTCGACTCGAGTTGCAAGTTGAGTTGGACCTTGCAACTCGAGTAAGCTCTCTGGACAATTTCATGACCCCAACTAGACTCGAGTTGCAAGTCGAGTTGGACCTTGCAACTTGAGTAAGCTCACTGGACAAATTCTGGACCCCAACTTAACCTTAACTCAACTCGAGTTGTAAGTCGAGTTGGACCTTGCAACTTGTGTTGGGTCTTTTCAGCCCTGTTTCTTGCTCGTCTCAGATCCCATTCCGTTTTTGCTCCGTTTTTATCTGTTTTACATACGTTTAAGCTCATTCTCACACATTTCCATAAAAACACATAACACAACCAAATTACACATAAAATACGGATAAAATAATATGAAAACAGACATAAAAAGACACTAAAATATACGTGAAAATATCACTCATCAAATACTCTGCCGAGCTTTCTACAAAGTTAGCCCAACCTAAGGTTGGGAAGTATTGATGCTTCCATTGCATAAAAAAAGAAGAAATCATCCAAGTCAAAGAAATCAATTGAGAGTATCACTCTCTGATCCGAAGTAGTACCATACATTTACTTTTCAGTGGAAATAATGATGGTGGTCTACTTAATTATTTTTTTAATATTAATAAAAGAAGGGAAATTTTAACAATAAGATTATATTGTGATATCAGTTTAACATAGTTAATGTTTCATTTGTCAATATTTCAATCATTTCAATGCATATTCCTTTATTCATTTTAATACTCGTTTGCTTGTTACGATCAATATTTCCTTCGTTTCGATACATATTTCATTCATTTTGTCTCTCATCTATGCATAATCATTCTCTCTCATTGTCTCTCATCCTACGCTCACCAATTATCATTCTCTCCTGGTAGGTTCGTATAACTCATCTAATCTATTTTTTGCATATTTAACACATAGATTAAAATTAAATTAATACTTTACTTAATATTTTTATGTTAGTTTTTTTTATTCAAACACACAAAATTTTGGACTTTAACTAATTGGGCCAATTCAAGACTTCTACTACTTTTTTATTATTATTATTTTTTTTTCAACAATTGCAGTCTGTAAAAAGAAAATCATAAAAAAAATTAAGAGGGATTGAATTTGATCTATTAAAAAAAGAACTTAAATGTATAAAAAAATAGATTAGGGACTTTTTGATCTATTAAAATAAGTTTTCATTTTCCCTATAAATTACTTTGAAATTTATTTCTATAATAACACATAAATTCAAAACTAACATAAAATTTATATACTATAAATTTGGATATATATTATATGTACAGTATAATTTGTCAAATTAGAAATCTTAAAACCTAAATTAATTTAATATATTATACACTAAAAATACACTTAAAAGAAAGAATTGCTAACGAAGCTCAGTATTCCAAACATGAGAGTTCAGTTCAGTTTAGTCTGAAGTTCTTCTTAGCGTTGTTACTAGAGGAAATAACCTACACGTTCCTCCTAGGTTCCCATGCAAAGGCAAACTGCTATTTCTAGCCACCCATCCAAAGACAAACTAGTAAAAGATGCACGTCGTGGAATTTCTCTAAAGGGAGAAAAACGCTTAAGTTCTACTAAGTTCCAAATAAATCTGATACTTGGTGTCACCAAATACTGCATGTCACTAAAGGGATTATAGTTTTTGTAAGTTTTATAAATTTGAAAAAAAAATTTTCCAAAAGACCAAAATTTAAAAAAAAATGAAAAGTTACAAAATTAAAATTAATTTTAAAAGACTAAAATTAAACAGGTAGAAATAAAAGGATCTTTGTGAACTGAAATGTATTATTGGACCAATTCAAGACTTCTCCTATTTTTTTATTTTATTATTTTTTTCCAACTCTGTAAAAAGAAAATCATCAAAAAAAAATTAAGAGGCTTTGATTTGATCTATTAAAAAAAGAACTTAAATGTATAAAAACATAGATTAGGGACATTTTAATCCATTAAAATAAGTTTAGGGGTCCTTATGACCTTTTCCCTTTAAATTACTTTGAAATTTATTTCTATAACATAGAAATTCAATACTAGCATAAAATTTATATACTATAAATTTGGATATATATTACGTGTACAGTATAATTGTGAAATTAGAAATCTTAAAATCTAAATTAATTTAATATATTTTACACTAAATAGTACTTAAAAGGAAAGAACTATCCATTTTTTAATATTTAAATAAAATTAATTATTAAAAATATTAAAATTTTCATTAGCTACTTTTAGGAGGCCCCACTCGTCAAACATATGACATTTTATTTTATTATGATTTTTAAATATACAGATGTATATTGCACTTCCATGTTTATGACAACTAAGTTTGACGAATAAAAATGTAGATTTTTCTGTTTTTGTATATATAGAATAAAAAAGTAAGTTCTTGTCAAATAATTTGAAGACGGTTAGAATCATCAAGGATATGGACCATCTTCATGGGATGCTATTCTGTGGCTTCAGCTATTGAATTGACTGACAGTCTCGGCGGAGGGCAGCCGGAGCAGCCAGCCAGCCACCAAGCTCCTCCTGCTTGTTTCTCCTCTTTTGCATATTTCTCTTAAAGTGAATTTGAGTTGGGCCAGTTTACATTTCAAATTAAACTGGGCTTGTTTTAAGCCCATTGTACTTGAATCAAAATTAAATAAATGATTCTAACTTTGAGACATTAGATTCTCATATCCGCCAGGCCCATTTAAATGACGTCGTTATATTTTCATACCTAGACGTATTGCATTCACTGATGATGTAAATTTTCAAAAAAAAGCTAAGAGTTGATATGTTTTACATTTCAATACAGGAATCTTAATCATACATTACAATATAATATTTTAGTATCAAATTTAGTCGTATAATTATTATTTTTAGATTTTAATCTTTTTGAAAATATAAAACCACCATTTACAAGACTGGCAAGAATTTATTGGACTTCGCAGGTAGAAATTAAAATTGACATAAGGAACTAAAATTAAAAAAATAAAAAGTTACTTCCTCTGTACCGTAAAAAGAGTTGCGTTTATTTTTTATATGGGTAGGAATATAGTATTTTAATATGTATTAAGATGAAAGAAATAATATTTTAATGTGTGATAAGTTATCGTATTAGTATAGTGTTGTGGGTCCCATAAAGATATTTAATATTTTTTGTTGGGTCTCATTTACTGTAAAGCAAAATGTACACTTTTCTATAGGATACCCAAAATAGAAATACATAAATGTTTAATTAAAATTGAATTGTACTATAATAATTACTTGAAAAAAATGATATTCTACTGTCTCATAAACAAATCCATACTTACAATTTTTGTCCAGTCATATAAATAAGTTTATACTCCTAAATAAAGAAATAACACACTATTAAACAACCTCACAACATACTTTAATTTCAAAATTGTCACTTTTTTAAATTTTACGTAACTTATTTTATGATTTATTTATAGTTTAAAAACTACACAAAAATATCCTTAATACAAAAAAAAAAAACAAAAACAAAATTTTCTAAAATTTGTATCTACGATAACAATGAATTTCATTATGGAACGTGAAATCAACAGGTGATTCTTCAACCTACACTCGCAAGAGGGCCAAGACTCATCATATTAATCTTGAGCCATGCATGCAGATAAAAAAATGCAGTATTCTTCAAAAAAATATAAATATTCTTTTGTGTCCAAAATATAATATCATCTCTTATAATGCCCGAATTAACCAAAATGTAATGTATTAGAATATCCAAATAAAGTATTAGAGTAAAGAAATGATAAGGTGAAAAATCATCGAAATCGAAAAACATTATTAGAATATGTTAATTATTGTTTAATTCGAATATATGATTTGAGAAAAAAATTAACTCAAATATATTGCACATTACTCGAGGACATTATTAACTTATATACTCAAATATATTAATTCAAAATTTTCTTTACTCGAATTATAAATAAAAAATTGATTTTCATTTTATTATTACTTTACTAGAATACATTACACTAATATAATCGAGTAAATGATATTTTTGTGGATTAGGACATACCCCCTTCACATCCCACGTTAAAATTTACGTTTTTCATTTTGGATTGTCCCAAATTAAGATTTACATTTCCTTTTATATTAAGTTGGACCCACACAAAATAATTAATTATTCCATATGGGACTCACACAGAATACTAATATAACTACTCACTTTATATTAAATATTGGAGTATTTCTCTCACCTCACTACGTATTAAAATTGTATACTCCCTTCGTCCCCAAGTTAAATTCCCTGTTACATTTTCGGTGTTTCATTGATGTTTCACAACATAAAAATACTATACCCTACAAATGATCATTAAACCCTTGGGGCAAGTATTAAATTTTGGTCATTGATTGTGCCACGTGTCAATCATTTAATTTATGAAACAGTAGATGAAACACCATTGTGAAACAGGTGATCTCATTTGCTTCGTCCCAGGCTAAGAGGGTCATTTTTCCATTTTGGTCGTCCCACCTAAAAAGTTCCTTTCATTTTTTACACACATGGGACTCACACACCCCCTCTAATATAATTAAAATAAGGGACCCACACTCCCACTAATATAATTACCCACTAAATATTAAATAATAATATTCCTTAATCTACGTGCAAAAAAGCAAATGACTTTCTTACGCTGGGACGGAGGGAATATCTTTTAATCTTCATGTAAAAAGAAAACGTCAACATTAACACAAGACGGAGTGAGTACTTGAAATACGGCATTATAGGTGGTGTCCCACGCTGTTTTGTTAACTCTGCAATCTGCATGGTACCGGTTGAAATCCAATTTATCTTTTCCATGAATCTACTTATCGTGTTGGTGTTGTCAGAGGATGGTACACACGGTTGAAATGAGATGAAATTTCCTGGAAAGATCCAAGAGCATTGTATATGTTAGTGGTTCTCTTCTCTCTCATCTTCACTATCTACAATACATTCTGAAAGCAAGCAAATATTCTTGTGTTGGAATTTAATTTTATTTCCATTCTTTGGTGAAGCATGTTGAGCAAGGTAGTAGATGGCGTTCAGCTTATGCTGCTTAATCACAAACATTCGAGGCAGATTTCGGGTGATCATCCATCATCCTACGATGTCAGCTGCAGCTGATTCCTCCTCTCTCACTCTCACTAGAGTTGTGAAGGAGAGAAATTGCTGGGATTTCCGCTTTACATAAAACAGATCAAAAACGTGGAATTTGTGGGAATGAAGAAGATATTGATGCCAGATCCGAAGCCCATGGTAGGAACACATACCCAAACCCCACCAAGAAAATTAATTTCTTCCATTTTGTATGGGAAGAATTGAATTTCTTTGATACTGGGAATCACATTTGGGAGGGGTGTTAAAGAAGGCAGCAGCATATTAGCCGTTTTGTTTCTCGTAATTTCTGTTTCTGCAATCTGCAACTTGAGACTGGACACACAATTTGGGAGGCTTGTTTCTGAAGAAAGCACTGATATCCAAGTTAAAGTGGTGCGGGGCGGAACAGGGCAGCAGATTTCAGTGTCGGAGATCGTGGTGGGAGATGTTGTTGTTAAATGTTAATTTGTAATTGTTAGTCAAGAAAAACATGCAAGACTTTATGTTTTCAAGAAAAGCATGCAAGTTATGAGATATGTATGTAGATGAGTTTGGAATCAAGAAATAAAAAAAAAAATTGCAAGTGCAGTAGCTTTCCATTCTTAAACATCTATTCTTACTGTCATATTCTAACAGTTTTGGTATCAAGAGCTGCCGTTAAATAAAAATGGTTGCAAACCCAAATTCTATTTTCTCATATACTACAATCCAAATTCCAATTTTCAATGGAGAACACTATGACTATTGGAGTTCTCAAATAGAGACCATATTTATTTCACAAGATCTATGGGACTTGATAGAAAAAGTTTATGAAGAATATCCAAATCCTTTGAATGATTCGTGGACAGAAGCAAAAGAGAAGGAGTACAGAAAATGTGAAGAAAAATGCTACGGTGTTAAGGATTATCCAACAAGGAGTAAGCAAAGCCATTTATCCAAGGATTTTTGGAGTGAAGAAAGCAAAAGAAGCATGGGAACAATTGAAGACAGAATTTCAAGGATCTGCAAAAGTGATTTCCATCAAGTTACAACATTTGTGGAGCCAATTTGACAACATGTCAATGAAAGAAGGTGAACTCGTGAAGGATTTTTTTCTCTAGAATTGCTAAAATCGTCAACCAAATCAAAAGTTGCGATGAAGACGTTCCTGAAAAGAAAGTAGTGGAGAAGATGTTGAGAAGCTTTCTGCTAAAGTTCGAGCATATCGTTGCTGTCATTTCGAAAATTTATAATATATATATATATATATAATAGAATTGTCAAATTATAAATCTTAAAATCTAAATTAATTTAATATATTATACACTAAAAATACTATTTAAAAAGTAAAGAACTATACATTTTTTAATTTTTTTATTAAAATAAATTATTAAAAAATATTAAATTTCCATTAGCTACTTTTAGGAGGCCCCACCCGTCAAACATATGACAATTTATTTTATTATGATTTTTAAATATATATTTGTATATTACACCTGTTGTTAATGAGAACTAAATTTTGAAGAGAAAAAAAAGTGTCTATTCTGTTTTTATATATATGTATGTATAGAATAAAAAAGTATGTTGTTGTCTAATAATTTGGATACGGTAAGAACCATCAAGAATCTGGACCAGCTTCATGGGATGCTGTTCTGTGGCTTCAGCTACCGAATTGACTTGTCAGTCCCGGCGGAGGGCTGGCGGAGCAGCCAGCCAGCCACCAGCTCCGCCTGCTTGTTTTTCCTCTTTTGCATGTTTCTCTTGAGTGAATTTGAGTTGGGCCAGTTTCCATTTCAAATTAAACTGGGCTTGTTTTAAGCCCATTGTACTTGGACCAAAATATAAATAATGGGTCTAACTTTGAAAATTTAGATTCTCATATCTGCCAGGCCCATTTAAATGACGTCATCATATTTTCATGTACGTATTAAATCATTTTATTTTATTTTATTATGTCATCCACTCATGATGTAAATTTTCTAAAAATCTAAGAGTTGATATTTTTTTACATTCCAATACAGGAATCATAATTTTGTACACTCGTTAATTATAAATAAATTAAGATAAAATTTAAATATAATATAATAAGATTAAATAAAAAATCACTGGTGACAGTGATAACACACCTCCATATATATGACAAAGATTGAAGTAACTACTACTTACAAAATTAAAATGATCTACTTGCTTAAATGAGTTATGTAAAATAGATGAAAAGTAACTAGTTTTTATTAATAGAAAAGTGAGAATTTTTTATACCCTACAAATGAAAAGATTTCCCATTTGACAAACATGTCAAGTAATCCTGTTGTGTGACGGTCTCAAGCAAGTTTTTTTTTTTTTTACTACACGTAGACTGTTGATCTATGCGCGCTCCTCAAAAGTCGTGGAGACTCAAGCTCCGATTTAGCTCGATGAAGTCAAGTAATCGGGCTCCAACCCCACTAGCTACACTCTATTTGATAAACTACACAACATTTTCCTATCAGCAGTCGAATGCATAGACGCGTCGTCGTTCGACTTCTTTCCATGCTCATGTCATGTTGATCGTAGCAGTTAGATGTCAAGATCTGTATCATTTCATGTTGAAATTGTGAATTCAAGAAATGGTCCAACAAGATGCAATGCCATTCATTATGGATAAACTGGATAAGGGGTTCAAGAAAATCATGATCATCTTTCATATGCCCATGTGCAAGTGATGTGAAGCATGAATGACGAGTATCACTCGTCAATATAGTTACATATAATTTAATTTCACATTTTTCATTTTCATAATAAAAATTTACATTTTAATTTTAAAATTATCATTCATCTCTAATTCATATAATTTTTTTTATATAATTTAATTATTTTTTAAAAATATAAAAGTTATTATATTTTAATTAATATCAATTTTTCAGATAGTAATTTTTTTCTTACGCACGGCTGGATTATATCTTGGGAGTAATATACTTTTATTCAATAAAGCCATGTTTCAACTAAACATGGGCCACTAATTAAAAAGGCAATAATCCTTTCGATTTAGATCCTAAAAAATTGGGCTAAAAAGATTATGTAATTGGTGTGGGCCCAAAAATGGAAGATAATGGGCCTCATTGTGATAAATGATCATAATTTACAAATTTCAATATATCATAAGAAATTCTAATTATATTACATGTATATATATATATTCTATAAAATCTTAGAGAAAATGTATATTCTATAGATTGAATTTTTTGAATGGGATTTGGCCAAAAATAAATAACTTGCACCATGTTGATCAAGATTTTGATATTAATTTGTTGCTAAAAGAAATTACTATTTTCTGTATAATTAGCTAAAAGTTTTTAACTTTTCTCATTTTAATGTGCTAATAAAAAT
Organism: Pogostemon cablin; assembly: GCA_023678885.1. Classification (NCBI taxonomy): domain Eukaryota; kingdom Viridiplantae; phylum Streptophyta; class Magnoliopsida; order Lamiales; family Lamiaceae; genus Pogostemon; species Pogostemon cablin. The sequence goes on along the minus strand of CM043009.1, from coordinate 24,014,300 downwards.
TTCACACTCCATTTAAATAAAATTATGGAGATTTCCAAGATAAAAAAATAATAAACTATCAATTTGGGGTCGACATTTTTTTTATTATCAACCATAGATCTAAATAATATAAAACTATTCATTTAAGTTTAAATTTGTCATATATTGTCTTCTATTTTATTAATTCAGAATTCAAATTCAAGTCCTAAAAAATTTATATATTTCAAGTTTCTAATTAATAAAAAATAATTTAGGCCCAAACTTTATAAGATATTTAAAAATGTTACAATAAATTTTAAGAAAATCATTTAAATTATATATATACGGTAAACATCATGGAGAGCATAAGAAACTCTCTTAGGAAAAAAAACACTTACTCATCAAATAATATAGGCCAAGTATTATCATAAATAAAGGAATTAACAATTCTATTTTCCTTACAAATTGAGTATGCAACATTAAATATGATCAACCATTAATCACTAATAATAATAATTAAACAACTTGACTAATTAGATTAATTCTAATCCAGATTATTGATTAATTAGAACATGATTGCGACCAATTGATTGAGATTGGTACATCTATATATCTATCTTATTACGTCAATTATTAAGCACCAATATTTTATTACATTAATAATTCTTGTACATGATTAACTAACTACACATTTTCATTTATCAAGAGTTGTTGAATGATATTTTGACCCCAAATATTCGTTTCTTTAACTAGTTTTCTCAACCACTTCAAGAAAGTACAAATATATAATCTTTCTTAATCTTAATTAGTTGTTTAGTTAATCATTGATGACTACATTTTTATGGCCAAATTACCTAACATAAATATGTTTTATTTCCAAAGCTTTTTGGTGGTTAAATTGGATGAATGAATTAGAAAATTTAAAAGATATGAATTTAATTTTTCCGCAATTTTTTCTAAAAAGAAAATTCATAGGAGTATCTATTTTAAAAATAAAAGAGATACTTTCATATATTCTTATTATCACAAGAGTCATAGTTTGTTATATTGAAAAGAGATATCCTTTATTATGGAGAGTGACAGTATATTATACCCAAAAATAACATTTATATTCTATTGTACAAAGGAGTACACACTAGGCATACAATATAAATTGATTTGTGTGTGTGTGTGAACTTATTAGCAAGTTGGAAAATATATTTTGCCCCATTTGATTTAGTAGATTATGAATTAAACCTCAAACACACTTCACCATGGATTAGGGCTTAATTCATTCACACCTACCCATGATTCCCTGAAGTACTCCACCTCTATATTCTTGCTTGATATTAAGTCTTCTTTTAATTAAATATATTAATGTTCTTAATCATATAGTATAATATATACCCTTCTATTTTAATGTTTTTAATCAAAAACCATATCATTTACTTAACAACAGGGATAGAGGATTGTTCTTTGTTGCATTAATTAGATGTTTGCAATTGAAGCAATCAATTTTAAGATGCATATCAAAATAACATCTTCTTACAAGCTAATTACATCTATTTGATTTCTTAATGGAATCTACTATTGTAGTAGCAAATAGCAAATTATAATTTTTTTAAAAAAAAAGTATATCTAATAAATGTAATTGGGTTTGTGACAATAACATTTTTGACTTACAATCTGTATAAATTAATTAATAAATAAAAAGATGGTCCCATTCCAAATCCCCAATTTGGTGAACTGTTTTAATTGTTCCAATTGATAATAAATTTCAGAGGTGTATCTTCACATGGAGATGATTTAGTACTTCTTCCGTTCTTCTGTACAACTTTGTACATCTCATAAATGTGTGCACAGAATTATTTGAGCCCTCTTTCAGTGAATCATAACTCTAAATACAGTAAAACTAGGTCCATTTAAGGACTATTGATAATGTATTTTACTCTAAAATTATTATTTTTATATTAATTTTTTTAAAAGGAGTCTCATTCATTAGTAGGTGGAGTACATATTACTAATACAATTAAACATTTTATATAAAATAATAAAATATTTAATTCACATATAAATAGTAAATGAATATTTTACCAACTAATGAAAAACCAGAGTATGATTTTTAAGGAGTCAGTTGATAGTTTTTTTTTGTGAAGCTCGATTTAATTAATGTGTAGATAGGGTGAATTAGATAAAAAGCTATGGATAAAGACTAGCAAAATTAATTGTCGAGCTCCATAAAAAATTTAATGTTAGATTATAAGTAGCCAATAATGAATTCTTTAAAAAGTCATATTTGATACATGAGCGGATAAAATTAATCCAATTAAAATTTTCCCTATAGGCTATAAACCCTAATTACCTGCATTTTTGGTTTGCTTGAGAAATTAAGGTTTTTCTTTTTATTTTTTTAATAATAATATAAATTAAGTAGGAAATACTTGTGAACTAGATTTACATAATAATGTTTTATTATATTTTAAATTTAATATTTATTTTTAAAAATTAAAATATTTAAAGATATAATTATATTTACAATTAATTGAGAAGATTTACATTAAATAAGAGACTTGTAATCATTTGAATCTTTGAGATAATTTTTTTTTATAGTATTGAGGGACAAACTTATTTATATTTTGAAATGATATTCGACCAAGTTTAGGGGTCATGTACAATTTTTTTTTCATGACTATTTACATAAAGATAAAATTTAGTGGGAAATGTAACAATTTTTCTTGAAAAAATAGTACACGATGTGATAGTAAATTATATTTTAGATTTTTTTTTCTAATTAAAAGACAAACTTGATTTCCAAATAAATATAATAAAGACAAGATATGAAATAGTAAGGTTTGGCTTAGTTAACACTAAAGTGGATTAAGTCCAATTTACATCGTCTGCATTAGTAATTTTCCCACTTTTAAATAGTTAATCATATATAGTTTATTTCTCGTGACCCACTACATTAGATATATGGAGTACACTTCTACTATATATAATGATAAATAATATTAGGGATTGATGGATTAAATCAGAAAATTTAAAAATATAGTAGTACTATATATATAATTAATATTAGTATGTTACCGAATTCTTTATTTAATAACGAAGATAAAATGTAAGTAAATGGGGAACATTAGTGGAAATTATTGTTTAAAAATATCAATTTAAATTATATAAATTTTATGAATTCCAATCTACTTCTTTAATTTTTACATTTAATAGTGTTTATGATATTAATTTTAGTAATGTAATTAAAATTAAAGTTTAAATTTAGTTTTAAATTTTATGAAAAAATATAATATCTATAATAAATAAATTATTATTATTTTAAAAAACGTAAAAAGCTCCTTTTAAAATACCATAAATTGTGTTTAGTGGGACTTATTTTATTTCAACCACATAATTATCCCTATAATTCAACATAAAATACAAAATTAAAGCTAATACCATTATTTTGTCAATCACATCTTTTATTAAATCTTTTAGACATATTTTAAAAAAAAAAAATCATCAATTAAATCATAAAATTAAAAAAAAAACTCAATTTTGGATAAAGATGCACCAATAAAAAATAATTTTAATAATAATTATTGGCCAAAAAAAAAAGGTTTTAATCCAGTGTGTTTCTTCTCAAATTCTTATGATGCGTTGCTTCAGATGGCGCAATCCTTGGCATATCATTTGTGTGCTATTCAATCAATCATGATTCCCACAGGAATAAACTTTTATTCTCCATAACAAAAAAAATTTTAAAAAAAATCCTCTCGCTTAATCAACTGAAATATTATTATTAGTTATTCATATTTTTTAAAAATAATCAATATATAAACTTATCTCATGACATCCATCTTTATCTCCAAATATTATCAATCAATGAATTTATCACAATTGAAAAAGAGTGAGGCTTGCGTCTGATCGGCGCATGCCGTGTGTCTTTAGAATTTAGTATTATGGATAAAAATACATTATTTTGTTCTAAAGGGTATACACTTTAATTAATAAGAGTACACCATTTTGTTCTAAAGGGTATACACTTTTCATTATATTTTTTATTTTTTTTCAAAAAATAAAGGGTACACATCTTTATAATAAAGGGTATACAATTTAACACAAAATTCTAAAGGCACACGGAGTGTGCTTCCGTGCGCCCGGACACACACAAGTTTTTGTCTTGTAAAATAAAGGGTATACATCTTTATACTAAAGGGTATACAATTTAGCACAAAATTTTAAAGGCACACGAAATGTGCTTCCGTGTGCCCAGGCACACACAAGCTTTTGCCTAAAAAAAGATAAATTTGAGTAATTATAAAATGGCAAAATAAATAAGAGCATGATGAATTATTGAGCCTATTTTTTGAAAATCATTACTCTTATGTAAATAAAGAATCAAACAGCAATTAGACATTAATAATTTAATAAGAATAAAACAGTAATTATAACATGTCAAAGTATCACCCTAATGTTTTCTTTTTTTATGTTTATTCTTTGTATCTATAATATTTAATGTATAATTATCTTTTTAAATTATAAATAAAGATGAGACTAAATAATTGACCAATAGTTCACCGTACCCTAATTAGATGAGACTCACTCTAATAACAATTACTAAAATTTCAAACTTAATTGAATCTGGCTAGTAATCTTTATCCTTCTTAAAAAATTGGGCCCAAAATAACTTTTAAAGGCTCCCCCCTAAAACACATGAATGATGATATAATTTGATTAATTAAGATTGAAGGTCCAAAGTTAGTAACATGAGGGTGTGACCACTCTAACCACCCACCCCACCCCTCCCCTCTTTTAAACAGTTCAATAGCCCTGTAGACTTGTAGCTTTGGCAATCCATGCTAAAATATCAAATTTTCACTTCACAAGCAATCTCAATTCTATACATACAAAATACATATATAGACAGAGAGAGAATAGTAGTGAGAGGGGGAGAGAGAAGGTGGAGGGTTGCTTTCATAAAGACATTATTATTGTCAAGCTTTGGGCAATTGCTTTTATTATTTGCTTTGATGCAGAAAAAAGAGTGGGACCCTCCTCCACTAAATTTAAATAACAAGTGACCCCACACCTCCTAATTTTAGTCCTGAGAGCTTTGTAAAGCTGGGCCCAATCACACCCCCACTACCCCCCCCCCCCCCCACCTTTTGTTTTATGACAACATAATAATGGATTGCTATGGCTCCCACCACAATCATTGTCACTTTTTTAATCATATAAATAATATAAATAAAAGGAAAGTGCTAGAATAATTAGATGGAATTAGGTATTTTTGTAGTTTTAATAAAGAATGAGGGTTAAGTAATCTTGAAATTATAAAAATATCCTTTCCTCCATATTTTAAGTTTGAAAAATTCTCCAATGCTACATAATTGATTATGTCTGCAAGTTTAAGAATTAATAATGAGAAGTATTAATGGCATATTTCTTTCAATCAATTTTGCTATTTCATAAAATATTTATATTTAATGTAATATAAATTTTTGTAATTTATAATCATTTTGATTACATTAATCATGTGATTATTAATTCTATATTAAAAAAATAATTAATCTCGTAAAGAATAATATTTGAGATCATTTCTTTAAATATTTTTTTTTAAATAATTATATTTAATTTTTATATAAATTAAGTTATTATATAAAATTTCTCAAAAAAAAAGTTACTATTATATAAAATTAATATTTACATAGCTGGAATGTAAATTATTTATCCATTAAATTCATTTAAATATTTTATATAACATTTTATTCAATTATTCATATAATAATATACAAGTATATAAACGCAGAAATACTGTTGTTAAATTGATTTTAATTTGAATGTTATTTAACTTATTTATTTTAAAACATTTAATAAGATATTTCGTAATAATGTATAATTATAGATTTTAACACAATTCCTATCAGATTTTCTCACTTATAGTATAATTTAGATAGTATGCGGTCTTGAAAAAAAAAATTTTAAAAAAAATAGGTATGACATTATTAATCTTCATATAATACCTTCTCACGTAAGCCTTACGTGGGATGAATAAAAAATAATAACGACAATAATAAAAAGTGACACTCAATCAATAAACTATTTCATAAATAATTTATAGTATAAATAAAAAATGACAATATTTTATAGCGAAAATGATAATAATGTTATTATTTTATATGCGTGTCACGTAAGGACTTACATGAGACGATCTCACACAAGTCTTTGCATCATTTAAATTTACAATATAATTTTTTTAAATACAAAAGATAATTAGTTCATAGTGCATTACATTACACAATAAGCAATTTATGTGAGATAGATAAAAAGTGATATTGTTATTTCATTAACAATTTATAATATAAATAAAAAGTGATAACATTTTAAAGTGATATTGTTATTTCATTAACAATTTATAATATAAATGAAAAGTGATAACATTTTATAGTAAAAATGATAACTAATTTTAAAAGTGTAAAATAATCTCCTGTGAGACAGTTTCATGCACAATTTTCCCAAAATATAACAAACTCTCTTGTGAAACTTCATTTATATGAGACAGATGTGTGACGAATACTCATTTCTAATTTAACTCGTTTTAACTCTTCTTGTTAATTAATATTGAATTCGTATGAAAAAATATTATAATTATAATCTGTACATAATTAAGTTTAAACTTATACTATATTTCAGTTTTGTTATAATCGGACTGAAAATCGAATCGGTATCCCAAATGATTCGAAGTTCAACAAGTCGAACGATAGAAACGGCGGTTCAATCGAAAAAAATTAAAATTATTTATTTTAATAATATTATTTATTTTATACATGATTTCATCTTAATATGTACTCCCTCCATCCCGTTTCAATGTTTGAGTTTGCTTTTTGCACGTTGATTAAAAAATATTATATTTTAATATATAGTGAGTGGAAAAATATAATATTTAATGTGAAGTGGGTAGGTGTATCAGTGTTGGATGATATATTAATTATTTTAGGTGGATCTCATATTTCTAAAAAGGAAAACGTAAATATTGAAATGAGACGCGCAAAATAGAAACATGAACATTAAAACGGGACGGAGGGAGTATATACTAGTATTATGCCCAATACATCGCACGGAAAAATACATTAATTTTTAATTAAATTAATATAATTTTTTTATTTAAATAAGTAAAAAAATATAAAGTAAAATAAAATATAAATTTATGCATTTTTTCATGAAATATGATAATATATTAAGTTAATTAATAATTTTATAATAATTAAATTATTTTAATAATGCAAATTATTTTAGAAACATGTAACATGGTGTATTAAATTTTATTCTTTAAAATAATATATTATAGTATTATCATGCTTCGTGCATTATAAATCAATAACTTATAAAAAGAAAATATAGTGAATTGTTGTGTAATTATATATTATACAATAATTAAATTAATTAATTATAATCAATCAAACAAAAATAATAATATAATATTCATAGAATTCATATTTATGATAATTGCACCATTCACGCAATAAATAATTTATATACATAAATATTTTAATAATAATTAATTCTAATATAAATGTGATATGTTATCTAATTAAAATTTCTTATGACATGTGGACAAATACTCCATGTTTAGAGATACCACATAATCATTTGAACTCTATATACACTTGATACATAGGATAAACTATTTTAGAGGCGGCACGTGACATAGAAAAACTCACAATTAGTATATCTAAGATATATGAATAAACACTTAAAAGTAAAAAAAAAAAATTGCATTAATTAAGAATTGATTTTGTGCTTCCCAACTAAAAAGGTTCATCATGCATTAATTAGTTTATAATTCTGGGTGCTTTCCACCAAAAATATAAATTATTTTTAAATTTGAAAATAGACAAAGTCTCTTGAAAATACGGTCATTACTCATTATTATAAAAAATAAAAAATAAAAAATAAAAATTGGGGGTGCTCGATTTTGCCAGTTCAACCAATTTTTTCAATTTTGACCGGTCTGCCTGTTTTTTTCCAAATTTATGTCTAAAACGTTTTTTAATAATTATTCGCATCGATTCCTGGTTAAATCGGTCGATCCGGTTCCAAAATCACTGTTATATTCTTAGAAAAAACTAATGAATTTGTAATTGAAATAACATAGAATCAATATTTTTATAATTGAACCGGAGTTCGAATTGGTGGATATAATAATTTGAAATTTAATTGATTGGATCGGTTTAAAAAAACGTATAATCAATTTTTGAAGTTAAAAAAATAAATTTAGATAAAAATATTTATAATTCATACTCCCTCTGTCAGCCGAAAAGGTATACATTTTGCTATTTTGGGCGTCCGCACCACGAATATACATTTTCCTTTTTAAACAAATGAGACCCACACACATCACTAATACACTTAATATATGAGTCTCAATCACATCACTAATACAACTACATACTACACATTAAATAATAATACTCCTTAATTCATAAAAAGCAAATGTATACCTATTGGGCGGACGGAGGGAGTAATTTTTACGTTATATATAGTATATCATGTCAATTCGGTGCCATAATTAATAATTTAATACAATCTCAATAAAATTATTGTTCATTTTTCTAACAACGTAATACTATTGAATCAAATTAAAAGAAAAGTACAGGACATGAACAAATAAAAAATGCATGACACATGGAGGTCAGGCCTTAGAATCTTGAAGCCCATACAAACGAGTATAAAAAATTAAAGTTAAGAATAAAACATAAAAGCATTATTTGATTATGAAGTATTCGGAATTCATATCTGTATATAAGTGATGGAGAATAGCAAGGGGGACAACAATAAAATTATTAGATATATATTATTTTTTAATTATTATTAATTATATATTATGACTTTTTAATAATAGATTAATATTTAATTGAACTATATAATTAATTATTAAATCGCCATAAAAATTTTAAGATTTTTATAAAGTATTAGAGGCTAAATTTAATATAAATTATTTAATAAAATGCATGTTGATATAGTATTATTTTAAAATTTTAAAATGCATAATATTTAATTTCTGAATTATTAAATAAACTTAATATTTATTCATTATTTTATTTTATTTACTTAAAAATTATAGTACATATTAAAATATATATCATATACTACTCGATATACATATACATTTGTTATGTGTACTTATTATTTATCATTTTGAATTAACCCTTATCCTTCTATCGTAATATTTTCCCCTGTTAAACACAAAGATTCAATTATATTTTATTGGAAATGATGTTAGTTATTAAGGGAATAATTATGGGAAGAGATAGACATAATAAATGTATTGGAGTTAGAGATAATTATTACAGTGAAAAATTAATCATTAATTAAAGAAAATTTGAAAAAGAAAATGGTGAAATAGTAATTATCCAATAACATTTAATTTTTTTATCTGGATAGATTCTATCCAAATGGTTTTACCATAAATAAAATACTAGTATTAATCCAGTGACAGATTAATAAATTAGATCTCATAATTTAAACAAGAATGATTATCACCAGATCAGGGTTTCTCTGGCAGTAGCAATATTTCATTCTTGGATTCTCTCTCTTTATAACCCAACATGCTCCTTTTATTTTATTTGAATGTCAGGTATATATAAATACATATTGGGTGTATATAAGGTGCACTCTGGGTGCAACCTTGCACCCAACCTTTTATTCTATTTTGTATACATGTTATTCTCTTTTGTATACATGTTTTGTAATAATTGTATACTTTTTTCACAATAAGTTTTAATTAAAAAAACTAACATTCATATGTGTATAACTTTTTATTCAATAGTGTATACATGTATTTTAATAATTGTATATTTTTTACACTCAATTTTTCATTAAAAAAATTAAGTGTTAAATTGTATACATTTTTACTCATAATTATATATGTTTTTGTTTATATTTGTATTTGGGTGCACACTATATTTAGCCATACATATTTATTATATATATTTTTTTTTTATATGAATGAAATTATAATTATAATAAAAAGTGTATCTGGCATCACAATGCCCTGATTGGATCACTCTAATTTGATTGATTAATATATTTAAAATATTCATGGAATATGCTTGGAGGAATGATGTATCCAAAAACTTCATAACTTTATGGACATTTAAAAAAAAAACTGTAATATAATAGGGATTTTTTTTTTCAAATACAATGTTAATGGTCAAATAAACAACTTTATTATGAAGAGAGTGCATGTAATTTAAAAGATTCACACAATTGTGTGTGTGAAATTGGACACTCGTCCCTCATCCCACCTTATGTAATATCAGATGTAATATGAGGTGGAACAGGGGATTTGAATTGTAATTTCATATATTTATAATTATTAGATAAACATTGTATGCATCTTCAATACATTTATTTAAAATATTAAATACAAATGTATTTAGATTTTATAGAAATAGCAGAAGGGTGAGATGGTCAAATTTTGTACTAATACTAAAATGTTTATAATGGAGTAATAAATTTGGTCTTGAGAACAAGTCTTCCCAAGATTGAGAAAAATAATTCACACTTTTTATTTAATGAATCAAATTTAAGAGAGGAGAGAGAATGTTAAGGTTAGAGAATAGATTAATGACATAAAGAAAGTTTAAAAATAGTTTGGGGGTGGGGGTGATGGGATGGAAAGGCCTAAAGGGGTTGAAATTTATTTATTAAATAAAAACATATCATGTTTTATAAATTATTTAAAGTGATTGCAGTATGTTGGATAATGGATGTTACTAGACCTTAGAACACAGTATGATGCAAGTTTTACAAGATTTATTTTTTTGTTACATCTATAGTGATTATTATAATCTACATAAATATGATATATGTTTGGTTTCTTGAACATTTTATTCTACTTTAATTTTGGTTTATTTACCCTTTTTTTATATTTTCTCATAGTTAGAATTAAATTAAATGGAGTAATAAAAATTGAAAGAAGAATACAATATTCTCAATTTAAATAGTCAATATTTGAAAATAAATAGCAATAACTCTTAATGCATTAAATAATTACTAGTTTACTCCCTCCGTCTCATCCTAATGGTTACATATTTTCATTTTGGGCGTCACATCTTAATGGTTACATTTTCCTTTTTTAGTATATAAGACTCACACAAATTAATTACTTCTCTCTTTATGGGCCCACACATCCCACTAATACACCTACCCACTTTATATTAAATTATTATTTCTCTCACCTCAACGCATATTAAAATACTATATTCATTAATCCTCGTGCAAAAAGCAAATGTAACTATAAGGGCGGGAAGGAGGGAGTAAGTATAAGGGAAGACTGCATATTAAAAAGTACATAATTAATACATCAAATTATTTATATTTATATACTAGTTTTTGTTGTTTTTTCATTTAGAACATTATAATTATAAAGATATACTAATAAGTATTGAGGGAGGGCCTCCTTTTGACCCGTGTGAATGTTTCAATATGTTTTTATTGTACTTTTAAGAAAATGAGTTTATCTTTATCCATAATTTTATAAGTATATATAAAAATTTACTAAATCAGTAGTATTTAATTTTATTTAGTAATTTGACTTTAAGCTTCTGTCTTGTGTGAAGGGGCCGTTTACATTTATATTTTCATGTTGTAAAAGGAAAAATATTTAAGTATAATTAACTTTTTCAAATAATTTGATCGATAATTTTATTATATTAAATTGTGAAATGTGTTATTATGTTATAATTTTATTGAATTAGTATTTTTTAGAGTGTTGAATTTTATGAAAAAAACAAAAAAGAAAAGTTATACTCTTTGAGTCGTAGTATCAACTAATTATAAATATAAAAATTTCAAATATAATTTAGTAGTTAAGATTGAGTTTGTATTTCATGAATTAAATTTTGACAAGAATATATTATCCTTTGCATAACTTACTTTCTAAATAATAAATTATAGGAAAAATTACTTTGTACACATTTTGTACTCATAATTATTAATTATTGTGAGATATATATTGATTTAAAAAAAATATTCTCATATATAAAATATTAAAGTAAAATATCAAATATAACTCTAAATTCATGCACTTTTAAACCCTAAACCCTCACCCACCGCCGGACCACGAGAAAACTGTCGGACCGCCGATGGGCCGGTCGCTGGAAAATCGCCGGACCACCGCCGCCGCCGCCGCCGGAGCTCCGCCGGACCACCACACTTTTTTGCAACACACACTTTTTTACTGCACACATTTTTTTTACTGCACGCACTTTTGCTGCACACAAACATTTATGTGCAGCACATTGTAAGGGTAATATTAGAATATTTTTATAATTAATAGTAATATTTTTATATGTTTGTATTTCATAATAATTAAGAATTTTTTAGTATACCTAATAGTAATCTCTCTAAATTATATTTCACTCAAAAGAAGTTAAGTTTTAACAGAAATTTGATCTATTGTTTAAAAGGATAAAATTTTGTTATATCAAAAAAGAAGAGATTATCATGTAAAAAGAAATTTTCTATTTAAAAGAATATTTATATGAAATGGTTACACTAAATTCTTTGGCAAACAAAATTAACTAAGCATACAATAACATATTACATGAAGTAAGACAGAAATAAATTAGTAAACCTCTAGTTAATCATTAGATTCCACCAACAAATCTCAACTATAATCTAATTTATATATAAAAATATACTATATTCTATTGACAGAAATTTGCAAAATATTGTCAGGATTTCAATGATTATATACCTGCAATCTTAAGTACCTCCCAATAAAAATAATAAAAGCTGACAGTTCTTATTCTACTTTTAATGTTAGGTAATTTTCCAATTATAATTCTTCTAATTTGGAAATCAAGATTAATGATTAATCATGCCTCAAATATTTATATCCAAACACGTGGACTTTCTAATGTACACTCATACAAACATTTTTCTAAGTTTTTTTCTTTTTCCTTTTTTCAATATCTTTAAATTTAAGTAAATTGTACATCTTAAAATATTGCATGTGATTCTTCAATATTCACATATATAAAGTATAAACTTAGATTTGTCAATTAATACCATGTTAATTATACTTTCACAAATGATTAATATAAAGAGCGTTGATTATTATTATTACTCCCTCCGTCCCATTGAAACTCCTATTTAAATGTACGCATTTTTTCATTTTGGTTCGTCTCAATATAATTAAGTGTCAATTTCCTCTTTTGATAAAGAGGACCAACGCATATTAATTACTTCTCTTTCCATGGGTATGTCATACTAATACACATATACACTTTACATTAATATATTATTTCTCTCACTCCACTGCACATTAAAATATTATATTCCTTAATCAACGTGTAAAAAGGAAACGCCCACGTTTCAACGGAACGGGGAGTATTACTTTATTTTTGTGAAAATATAGACTTATGGAATATATTTTTTTGAAAAAGAATATGATTTTTAAAAGAGTAATTCATGTGTCATTTAGAAGAAATTCTTCATTAAATTAAGTTATCCAATCAGAGCAAGCCAACAGTCAATAATTATAAATCCAAGAAAGTCAATATTCTTTGCTTGGAAACTCAATTTTTAACCTTTAATTTTTTTTACCAACCCAATACATTTGTACCACGTTAAAAGGGTTCATTAATTTAAATAATTTCCCCAATAAGTATATTTCATTAAAATAATGTGCTAATATTTACTGCCCCATCCCCTCTTGTCTGGTCAAAGTAAAAAGCTCATATATAAAAAGTTCGAAAAAAGAAAAAAAGAAAAGTAGAAAAGTAAAATGCAAGAGAAATGTTCACGAGTTTCATTGCAAGTTATGCAACTATGCATAAAGAACCCAAATTTGTCAAACGATAAAACATGTGATCAATTATTACAGAATTAAAAAATAAAAAAATAAAGTTGTGGGAGAATATATTTCGACGAATTTAAAATGAACGTTTTTAATTGTTTTTAATGTTTTTAAGAATTAGTTTTGTCTTAATAAATATATTTCAATCCTGAGTTCATCTTTCATGAGATTGTTTCATTTGATTTTATTTTATTTATTTGAGAAAAGTGTGAATTGGAGTATATTTTTTCTTTTTGAAATAAGTGTCGCATTACAGCCGCATTTTACAACCTGTATGTATAAATTTTGCAACAGTGATTCACATTGTGTATTAAAAAAAATTAAAACTTAAAAAAAAACACTTTACTTTTTCATTAATAAAAGAGTATAAATATTTATATTTTACGAATTCTAAAATATAGGAGTATTGTAATCTATTCATTCTATAATATTGGTTACATATTTTTAATTTATATGTCTCACTTTAATAATTATATTTTGATTAATGAATATTTCGATCATGAGTTCATCTTACTGAACAATAATTCATAAGATTGTAATTTCATTTCATTTGATTTGATTTGATTTTGTTTGAGAAAAGTGTGGATTGGAGTATATTTTTCATTTTAACATGAGTGTCGCATGACAGTCGCCTTTTACAACCCTGTTTGTATAAATTTCGCAACAGTGATTCACATTGTGTATTATTTAAAAAAAAAATTTGCTTTTTCATAAATAAGAGGAATAAAATATTTATATTTCATAAATACTACTCCCTCCGTTCCCGGAGGAATTGGTATAATTTTTTTTTGGCACGGAGATTAAGGAGTATAATAATTTAATGTAAAGTGAAGTAAAGTGAAATGAGAGAAATAATATTTAATGTGTAGTGGGTAGTTGTATTAGAGGTGATATGTGAAGTTCATGAGAATAGATTAATTGTTTTTGTGTGGGTCACATGTATTAAAAATGAAATGTATCAACTTTAGTGGGACAAACCAAAAATAAAAGTGTGTCAACTTCTATGGAATGGAGGGAGTAAAATATTACTAGTATATTATTAGTCCCATAATATTGTCTCACTTGAATAGTTATAATTTCAATTCCAATTCCTTTTTCTAAGATGAAATTCATATAAAACAAATAGTAATATTGTTCCGAGTTCACACATTACATTAATGCAATTACTTACTATAAATTAAAAATAAATTCCTCCGTCTTACGATGAGATCATTTTATAATTTTGTAATTAATTATCAATTTTTATTAAAGATATTATCACTTTTCTTTTAAATTGTTATAACTTTTCATTTATATTATAATTTGTTTATGAAATAATTCACAGTTATCACCTTTTTTTCATCAATTGAATACTCCATCCGTCCCATAAAAAAGTTTACAGTTACTGTAAATACGGAGTTTAAGAAAAAGTTACTTTTTGGGGGCAGTTTGGTATTTTTAGGTAATAAATAAATTATAAAGTAAATTATGTGAGTTGTAAAGGGGTGCCAATTTTGAAATTAAAGTTTGTTGTGGGGTTATTGATTTGTGTGTATCTCCTTATTTGGGGGTGTGAACTTGTTTATGGGACAGACAAAAATAGAAAGTGCGAATTTGTTTATGGGACGGAGGGAGTATCATTTTTCATTATAAAATATCATTCTTTATCCGTTTTACAAGTCATCCCGTAAGATGGTCTCATATAAGCTTTTGTCATAAAATAAAAGGCAAAACCTTGTGTGAGACCGTCCCATGCTATGGCTTCCCTTAGACGGTTTAAAAGTGATAACTTATAATAAAAAGTGATAATGATGCTATAAACTGGAATAGTATTTTAGAAACATTTTATAATACTCACTCCGTCCCCCAAAGTATTTCACACTTTCCTTTTTCATCCACCCCTCAAAGTATTTCACACTTTACTTTTACTAAATTTGGTAAAAAATACATTATAACAATACTCATTTTTTACATACATCCCAATATAATACTTAGTTTTTCACATCTCCCAACAACTTTACACACCTCCCAACAACTTTACACATCTTTTTTATTAAATCAACTAAAATATATATTCTCTTTCTTACTTTATACATAAAAATACAAAATTTTCTTAAACTCCGCGCACACCAATACGTGAATACTTGTTGGGACGGAGGGAGTATAAATAAATAATAATATTTAAAATAAAATAATAGTTACTTTAATAAGAAGACAAAGTCTCTTGTGAGACGCTACCTTCATGAGACGGTTTGTGAGACGTGTTAAAGTATGTCGATTATTTAAATAAAGTATGTTAAATAGTTGTTAATATATGCTTTTTAAAGTATGTTGGATTATGTATTAAACTATGATGTTAGTGTGTTATAATTTAATTTATTATCGACATACTTTAACCACAAATAAGCACACTTTAACCACAAATAAGCATATTTTAGTGACGGGTTGACCCGTCTCACATCCGTCTCACCAATAACCCGTCTCACAAGAGACTAACTCTAATAAGAAACAATAATAAATAATTACAATAACATAAAATGATGTCACCTTAAATAAACACCCTAATAAAATTTCATATGTAAAGATGTACAGGGTAAATCACATAATCTCTCATAAATTTATTACTACCAAATGCACCTTATTTTAGATAGCAAATTTCCAATACATCCTAATGCATTATTAGTATTCAAATGTTGCAATTTATGATTCATTCTTATTTTATTATCAATTATTTTAAAAATTTTATCAATTCATCCAATATTAAATTAATTACTTTAAATAAAATTAATTAATTTGTGTAAATATATGGTCCATAATCCATTGATGATCCACCAAACGAAGTGGAGTAATAAAAACGAGGAAAAAGATAAAATAAAAACTGACATTAGCAAACACCCATAAAAAGAGAGAGAACATCACGTTATTCAAATGACCCCACCCCCAAATACCCACCCACCCTCGCACGGGTACCGAGATGGCACGAGACACTGACTATGTCATCACCCCTCACCCCCACGCCCTCCTATCATAATTCTACACTCCTCCCTATGAATTCATCATACCATATATACCCTCTGTTACCTAACCAGGATACATTTCCACTCCTCTCCCTATAATTACCATTTTTTTATTTATTTTTAACCCTTTTTCTTTTATTTCTATTTTTAATTTCAACATTATTACAAAATGATGCTCCTACATCCCATCTTTTTTTTTTTTTTTTTTTTTTTTTTTTTTTTACAAAAGCCCCTTCTGCATAAAAAAGAAGTGGCACGGACAAATTTAAAGAAAAAAAGAAAAAACCTCTCCATGGCCATTCTCTCTATTTTAAATCCGAATTTATATTTAGATTTATATATTCGGACATCTATATACTTTCTTTTTTTTTTTTTCCTTTTTGGGTTAATTAAAAAACAAAATTTCAGAGTTTCTCTCTGAGGAGAGAGGCTAATCCGGTGACCACCGCCTTATTCCCCCTTTCTAAACTCTTCGGCCTCACCGCCGGTAGCTGCCACGTCGTCGCCGGTGGACTATCCTTCGTCGCCGGTGACCGGGGCTCATCGATCGACTCATGCTCGCCGAAAATCAAATCCAATTCACCAACCTCGCAATCGACGACCTCCTGGCCTTCGGGCTTGGATTCTCGGATCTCGGGTGGGTCGGTCGGGTCGGGTTGGTGTGGCGTGATGCGGGTGTGAGGGCTGAGCCATTTGGATTTCATGTATTCGGCTTTGCGCCACGGCGCGATGTGCATGCCTTTCTTCTTCAGGCTGAGGCGGGCGGATTCCGATGCGATGGACACGATCTGGAGGAGGCGATCGGATTTTCCGACGAATATGTACGGCAGACACTGTAGAATCGCCTTGTAACTGCTGGTTGATCTCGCGATTTCGTACTGTGATCGGAAATCAACGTCGATTAACAGCCTCTCACCTTCAACTATCACATCGACGTATTCGTATTCACCTAAGAACAACAAACAGAGAGAGGATTTTAGATCTTCCTTCGATTTTGATTAAATCTGAGAAACTAAAACTGTAGAGTTTAATTGAAGTCTCTAATCATATTCTCAACTCATTAATGAGCTGATAAATTATAATTTTGATTACCTGCTGGAATAGAGGAAGATTTTTCCCATTTGGATTTGCAGACGGAGGCGTTATAACCGAGATTTATCAGACCATCGGTGACTATTTTTCTCAAATCGTCTTTCTTTTTGCAAGTTTTGTTGTTCTTCTCGACGATTCTCGAAGTATCTGCCAATAGATTTCTCTCAGCAACACTGGCGCACGGCGTCAGGCTCTGCACACGAAAAGCCAGCCTAAGATTCATTGATCATCAATTGATTATGCTGAAAAGCAGATCAATTAGGATAATTTGGTACCTTGAGAGTATCGGATGGGTCGCTGAAGGAAGAATTAGCAGATAGTGGGTCGGAGAAAAAGTCGAGCTCGTCATCGGAACTGTCGTTGCTGTTGCCGTTAAAGCAATTGCAGCGATTGCATTTCGCCGCCACGGCTGAGGAATGCTTTTCGTTGTTGTCTTCCATGAAATTCTGAACCATTTTGTCTAAACAAACAGAACTCGGCTCGAACTCAGCAACTGCGCCACCGCCACCGCCCTCTCCTCCGGCGACTGGTTTCTCTGCCGATGAAATCCTCAGGACGCCGTTGAACGGGCGGTCAAAGAGGCGTTTCAGCCGAGATTTCAGTACTGGCGGCTTAACGACGACGTCGCTCCGGATCGAATCGATCGGCTGGATTCTCATCGGAAAAGCAATTTTTTTCCCTAAATCAAAACTCTATTGTTAGAACTAATTACATACACTCTGTTCTCCTGTCGCTTGATTTAAACCCTCACAGCTCTACAAATCTACTCTACCCTGAAAATTCTACGAAAAAATCATCAAATTCCAGTAAACAAAAACTACAAATTCAAATTCCCCCAAGCGTCAATCCAACCTTAATACCCGATCATCATCATTTCTAAACAAGCATAAAACCAGAATTTTCACAATAATATTTACTCAAAAATAAAATACAAAATTGAAATACTGCTCTCTCTCCTTCGAAATGAACTGAGAAATTGGTAGCTTTCGGTTATTGTTTTTCGTGAAAAACGTGGCGATGATGAAAGGAGACACGAGCATTATAAACATAAGGGGAGAAATCGGAATCAGATGCCGGAATAAAAAATTTCCGGCGAAGGTCCATCGCCGGTGGGTATGAAACTGTGTGTCTGGTCTGTGAAGTCTTAATTTGGTTGCTTTCTATTTGCTGCCTTGCAATTAAGTTTGAGTATTTTTTGATTTTGGATAAGCGAGTAAAGTAATAATAGAGGGGAGGGGTTTATATAGGAACCTGGACTTCCTGACTAGGACTATGGTGCCACGTGGAGTCTCGCGTGGCGTAGATCACCCTGAAATCCGGGCTATAATCAGGTGTGACGAGTGTTGTATTGATCTGCATTTCTTACTTTCATTTTATAAATAAATAACTTTAAAAACATTTTGTATGGTTTTCGTCTTCATTGTTAATGATAAAGATTATTAATTGAAATCTCCATTTTATTTAGAATATAAACTCTTGTGATTTGACATATAAATCTTTGTGAGATTAATATTATTATTACCCCTCCCCTCCACTCCAAGTCCCAATTTAAATTTACTTTTTTTTATTTGGATTAAGCTGAAATCATTTCATCCTGATTATAGGTCTCAATTTGCTTTTTAACATGAATTAAAAAGTATTATTATTTTATATGTAGTGGATAGTTGTATTAATAATGGATGATGACCATATATGGATATTTTTTACTAAAAATGAAAAATTGGAATCTTAGAATGAAGCGCTCAATATAATAAAATGGAGATTTTACTGTAGGATGGAATGAGTATTGTTAGTGATGAGTAGTGTGGGTCATATAATTGGACGCAAAAAATAATAAAATTAAAAATTTTGAAATTATTATTATTATTATTATTAGTTATAGATTTCACCTTATTATTTAAAAAATATTTTCTTCATCTTAGTAAACTCTTCAACATTGTTATAGATAGATAATTTAAAAAAATTACTCCTTCTATTCCATGTCCTTATATTTTATTAAAAAGAGCGTCTCATAAATAATGTAATATTTTTTATTTTTTAGATGAAACTTACACAAAACATTTAAATATATTCATAGGGCCCACAATATTATATTAATACAACTACCCACTATAAAGTATTATTTTTCTCATGTCACCAACATATTAAAATACAATATTCCTTAGTTTTCGTACAAACGGTAAACCTAACAATAAAAACGAGACAAATAGAGTTTTTTTTTAATTAATTAGTAAGTGTTAGAAATATATAATGGAACTAAGGGATTATTAATGTAATAAAAATCATATTTTAACTACATACATACTTTACTTTAACTTTCAATAAACAAATTTTTTATAATAATTACTCCTTCCGTCCCAGGCAAATGTTCTCATTTGCTTTTTGCACATGGATTAAGGAATATAATTATTTTATGTGTAATGAGTAGTTGTATTAGCAGTGAATGGTGGACCATATGTGGACCTTTTTACTAAAAAGGAAAATGAGAACATTTGATTAAGACGCTCAATATAGTAAAATTGGAACCGGATGGGGAGAGTATATTTTAGTAATGGATTAACTCTTATATAATGTGAACAAAATTGTGATTTTCAATTAAACTCCTCAAAAGTGTGGCTAAGTTAAGTCATTGAAATACTATAATTGGTACATTTATTATAATCATTATCACTTTCAGACTCTTAATTTTCCAAACACGCCCATAATATACTGTATTATTCTCAAAATTTAATGCAAAATTAACCTTCAATTACCCAATTTTGTATCTAGACATTAATTTTCATTGTATTACTATCATTTACATAAATTTAATTCAATATCATACATGTCATATTTTTAATCCTTTAATTTTGAGATATTCCACGAAAATTTTGTTTAAGATTATAGATATGTTTTTTTGGCACCCTCTCATTTTGTATATAGAATGTCCTGTTACACTTTGATATTATATCTCATATTACACGTACTAAATGCGTGTTGCGTCTGGAATGTCCTGTTATATTTTAATATTATATCTCATATCTCATATTACACGCACTAAATGCGTGATACGTATGTAGGAGGAAAATTTTAATCGTTCTCGTTAGAGCTGATAATTGTCCTTTTAACCCATAAATTAAGGAGAACTGTAAGGTTTACTCTGTGAACCCGATTAATAAGAGACTTACTCAATATTTAATTATATCATTTTATTGATATATTTATAAATATATTCAGTAATAATAATCAAATAATACAATTAACTATTTACTATTAATATGTAAATTGTGAATCTCCTAAATTATATAATTATATTCTTTTAATCAAGATATTTTTAACACTCATTCTATTTCATTTTAATCTTTACATTTACTGATTACATGTAAGTTAAAAAATACAATATTTTGACTTACTTCTCTGGGTTGTATGATATGGACAATAAATATTTTTAGTGATAAAATAAAATATGTTAATGTGTGATATAATAAGTTTGGGATCATTTCTCTTATATATATAACCTTTCTAAATCAATTAAAAAAATTAATAAATTATTAATTTACCGATTATATAACAACTATCTAAATGAGTAGAATTATGCAATCCTAACAATATTAATTCAACAACTATCTAAATTATACTAATAGAATTCTACAATTGCAACTATATTAATTTTTAAAGATTTTACTGTCAAAATCGATCGCAAAGTGTGGATTTTTGAAGCATTAGTCGTTAAATATACTAAACATGATTATAACTTTTAAACTCTCTTACTCATCTTGAAATAATTTTTGCATTCATGACTTCTATTACGTTTAAAAATCAAATTCAATTAATTTGTTCGGTATCCGTCTTATGGATGAAAATACATGCTTAATTAAATACTACAAACATATCACTCGTACATATACATTGCCCATATAGTGTAGCACATGATGAACAGTTTGGAGTATTTAATTAATTTTTTTCGAAACTTAATAAATTTTAAAATCAATTTTCTAGAACCATTTTAATTTTAAAAATAATTAAGCACAGTGACTTCCTTAAAGAATATATATATGATTAATTATGATTTTCTGCGACTTTAATTAGTAATTAGATATAATCATAATTAATTTGTGAGGTGATTTAATGGACGTAATAGTTTTTAAAACGTCAACAAATTAAACAAGTTAAAGTTAGACGTTCTTTCAAGAATTATAATTTACTAAAATGTGACAAGAAATATATATATTGTTTATTTATTTATTTATTTCAATTCAAAATAATGCACGCACACAATAATCTATAAAGCTCCAAAGTCAAATTATTTTATTATTAAAATATACCACATAGGTTCGTGGTAAATTAAAAATTATCGTGTAAAATTATTTCGGAGGATATTTCGGAGGATTAAAATCACAATTTGTCCTGATCGAATTTAATATTAGTCCTTTTTTCTTTTGCATTTTCTTTGATTTTTTTTTTCAATTTAGTTATTTTGTCTTTGTCTAATATTTGTCTCTCTCGTCCATTTTTAATTTGATTTTTTCAAATAAAAAAGGATTAAAATTAATAAAGAAAATAGATAAAGAACTAAAATTAATTAATTTATTTTTTCTACTACATTTAGAAATTAAAAAAAAATCTAGCATGCTTACAAAATAAATGTGATATTTTCTCTCATTTCGGATGATTCAAGCAAATATTGAGAAGTAGTCAGAATTTCTATATGATATTTGACCAATTATAATATTTCAATTTGATTCACTAATTTCAATTCTATTATAGGTTTTCAATTTATATTAATTAAGCATAAACAACCGAGAAAATATGTCATGTTTGAAAATGATATAATTCCTTAATTATTTATTGTAATGAGTATGGAGTTTATTATTTATTAGTAAGCGGTATCGATGATTAAAATGAATATATATACTATACAAAATATTTGAATTGTTACAAAATTTCAACAATCGAATATAAAATGATGAATAAATTATACTCCACTCTTGCAAGTTTTACTCCAATAACACTAATTATTTATTTTTTAAATATTGAGATCAAGTCAGCTCTAAGCTCTTTTCAAAGGATCAAATTAATTATCAGTGTTAACAAATTAATTAATGATGTTACATAATTTTCAATTCTAGTTATAAGGTACTATATTAAATGAGGATTTATTTATTATTTATAGGCCAAAAGGATAAAGTGATTGGTGATTACCAAATTAATTATATATTTAAATGGTGTACCCCACCATTAGGGCCCCCACCGCCACTGCCCTGGGGATTGGTGGAAGAGGTAAATCGCAGGATGTGCCTCAAGTGGCTTATAGGGAGGGCTCACTGTTAAACTTGTGCTTGCAAGGGGCCAAATCCATGCCAAAGGCAAGATTCGAACCCCCACCCTGCAGCAACCAAGCTCAGCTGGAAGGCCTTTCCAACATCCCCTCTACCACTTGAGCTATGCCCTGAGGGCTTAATTATATATTTAGATACTACAAATATAGGGTTATAGGATTGACTGATAATCACATTTATGCCATCAGCTATTTTTTTTCCCCTCAATTTTTTGCTTAAAATGAAATTCAACTTTGAGTTTTGCTGTATTTGACATGTATAATATGTCATTTATAAAATCGTCAACATATAATAAATAACAACACTACTTACTTCAATAATTTATTTTCGAGTTTTATCAACACATTATTCGAAAGATATTCTGTATTAATTCAAAATCAAAAGTTATGAAACTATTAATTTAAAACCTAAATTATAAAATTAATTAAAATAATATAATAATTACTATATTAAAATTTTATACATTAAACTTGTTTTTTAAGATAATACTTTATAATTTATTATCATTAAAAATAAATTATTTAATGAAAATTTTATATGATTACATTATAATTTTTTCAATGATTATATTGTTTTGAACATAAATGATAGTTTTATATTTTTCAAGTCTATATAGAAAATATATTTCAAGTCCTTGTTCGATAGTTAATCTATATTTTGCATTAATAAAGCTTCATTTATGTATTTTTTACTTCAATAATTTATATTTACTTGTTTAATATATATATATATATATATATATATATATATATATATATATATATATATATATATGTATATATAGCTTATTGTCTTGTTGATTAAGTTTTTAAGTTTGTTGAAGTTGCTTTGTGTATCTAGATGATATGAGGGTGCTGATTGCTGATTAGTGATTAGATCATACGAGTGTACTAATTTCTGCTACTTAATAAAGTTAAACAAAAAGTTCTCATCACCAAAATTTCAACAAGTAGTAGAAATTAGCACACTCGTATGATCTAATCAGCAATCAGCACCCTCATATCATCTAGATACACAAAGCAACCTCAACAAACTTAAAAACTTAATCAACAAGACAATAATATATATATATATATATCAGAATGAAAAGGATTAAATATGATATATGTACATATAGGCATGAGATAACCAGCATCAATGTAGTATGATAGACAAATATGATTAAAAGAAAAAAAAACTCTTTAGGCATATAAGATATAGCAAGGAAGAAATATTATTTAACAATTTACAGTTAATATATACATATTGTTTACTGGTTCTAGGTGTGTATTAAGAAAATTAAGAATATATTATAAATTTTATCACCTCAAAATTCAACAATGTACAACATTTTAATTAAATATTGCCAACATTTTTTTTTTTAGGATAATATTAGTACAGTACCTTCCTATAATAATTATGATTTATAACAACTAATGAAGATAACATCTTTATTTTCAAATGTACATTAAATGCTGTATATTTAAGAAACAATATTATCCAAATGGTAAGTAGTACTCCTACTATAACTAATTGGGATGATCCAAAATCTTAATATCTACTAGCATAAATTTTCTCTTGAATCATACTTTAACCTTTGTATAACCTTACCACAATTATAGTTAGGGTTATTTTTAGGTGAGAAAAAAATATTATTATATAAAGTAAATAATTATATTAGTATTGTATTAATTATTTTGTATAGATTTTATTTATCAATATATATATATATATATATAATATTATTTTTCCAAACAATAAAAATAAAATATTACGGAATATTAGAATAAAAATACACATCCCCACAATTTTTTTTTTATCAGTAAATATTAGTTGTTAGTCCGGTTAGTAGTTAATATACACCAAGCACCGATAAATACAGTAAATTTCAACGAAATTGTGCTGAAATTAGGTAATAATTAATCATGCATGAAATAACATTGATTTTTTTCTTTTAACTATTTACATATAATAATAGCTAATTGATTTAAATACTTAAATTTAACTAAAAAATGTGTATATTTGCCAACAAAAAAAATCAATTAAAAAAAACCACAAACTTTACTATATTGCAAATTAATTCACACCTTTAAGAAAATGCAAAAGAGAACATGCTTTTAAGTATTGTTGTTAAATGAACCCAATTTGTGATTAAAAGTGGGTTTCTTTTTTGAAAAATTTAGTGCGTTTTGCAACAACACTTAAATGTGATGTTCTTTTTAACAAATTAACTATAAAATAAATTATTATTCATATTCTTATGAAAATGGTAAATTTTATAAAATTTGGAATTTAAAGCTATAACAATACAAGTATATTGTAGAAATACAATACAACTAGAGGCTAATCGATGCCTGTAGTGCTATTACAAATATTATTAAGATAGAACCTAATAATATTGTTCATATTCTTTTATAAATAATAAAAAATAGAATATATAGTGTAATGAGGAGTCAATTAATTGGAAAGGCTATATACTTTAATAATAGCCCTATTTGATATTGATTTAAGATGTGGTCCTAAATACAATGACACTTCCTAATTAGAATTGAAACTTGAGTACTAAATATTTACAATTATTAACTAATTCTCATTGGGTTTCTATTGAATTTGTACCTGCTACAAGGGTTTAATTTCTTTACTTAGCCATAATTTTATACGAGCATGTTTGACAAAAACACATGAAAAAATTTTGAATATGAGGTTATTCAGTTATTGTATTGATTGGATATATATATATATATATATATATATATATATATATATATATATATATATATATATATATATAATCCATGAACATTTTCTTGGATCAAACAAAATATCTGAAGATAAAAAATTAAATTAAATCTAAAAAAAAGCACTCCACTAACTAACAAATCTCAAGTGAATCGGTGCTATCGATGCACCACATAATATTTATTCTTAAATTATAAGTATACATATATTAATAATTACTCCATGAAATGACATAATTAATATTCATCCCTCAGTTATATTATTTTAAAAATTATATGAAATTAAATGTTGGGTTTCATATGGAATCTGATAATATATAACTAAAAGTATATAATAAATTTGTGGCGTTGTTTCTCCTCATTAGATTAATTTAATTCATATATTTATGAAATTTGACTTAATAAAAATTAGTTACAGTTTAACTCCTTATCCTAAGTTTAGTCAACACTACATCCAAGTAAGATAGACAATCTTTCTTGTTTGATGTCTACAAAGTTGATGATTTTGATTAATTTAAATGTGCTCGAATGTATTACATGCTTTATTTATTATTTTCAAAACAAAATACTGCTTGATCTTGTGTTAAATACTTAAATGCACCTTATAGTTATTTTCTAATTTCTTTTCGGATATATATATTTTTTTTTCTAATTTCTAATAAATAAATTTTCTAGAAAGGTCCCCTCATCCAATTAAATTAAATTTAATTTAATAGTGGGGTACCTAAGAGTTCGTGAGTTCACTCAATAGGCAACTATATAAATTTGATTGACTAAATTTATTTTGACAAATTATGTGTGGTTAATTTTGATATTTATTCAAATGTTTATATGGGATCTCCATTTAATACTGTACTTCTAAGTAACAAGTTAATATTATTCTTGATTAAAAAAAAAATTGATAACATAACAGAATTTAAATCATTCAAAAAATTAACTTCATCACCCTAAAATGTAATACTCATATTTTAGATAATACAAAGTGTACGTGCGAGAATTAAAGAAATAATTTACCTAAAAAATAATACTTTTTCTGTATCATTATTTTTTTCCTTATAAATTAAGAATTATTATTATTTTATATGCAGTGAGTTGTTGTACATGTAGAAAGTTGTGAGTCATGCGTGGTCCTTTTTTCTAAAAATGAAATATATTACTCTTTGAATCGATTGCTCAAAATGGAAAATTTACCTTTTAAGGGTACGAATGAAGCATTAAAGTACCGAAAATCAATTCATGCATATAATAAGAAATAGAAAGAAAGCAAAATTATATTACGAATAATAATTATAAATTAGCACTAAATCAAAACTTGACCGAATTTATCTTTCTAAACAAAGGGAGTAACTACTTATAAAGACAAAGGAAAATAATTAAAATATAAGGTAGTCTTTTAATGTTTTACATAAATATTTTTAAAAAATAATAGTTGCCAGGTCATTAATAATTATAATGCGACAATTTAAATGTCATCTTGTTATTTTAATATTATTATTTTTAAATTATAATGTAAATTCACGAGCAATTATTGCATAGCAATTTTGGTTTGGTGGAGGGAGGGGGTGTTTTCAATTAGGTAGTATTAAAATTAATTAATCAAATGAAGATATAAAACTTAAATTTAAAAAAAAAGATAGAAATAGAAAATATAATATTTACAAGTATATCAAGAAAACTTAATAATGTATAATTGGGACAATCTAGACATTTTACATGAATTAAATTTTCAAGATGCGAGTAGTCACGATCTTTTTTTTAATAGTATAAATAAATATATGACATACTAATTAAAGAGCACAATAAATATTCTACATTTTTGTAAGAATTTGTATTGAAATAAACGAAATGAGTATATGATATAAAGAGAGATGGTACATGATCTCATTTATGTGGTAGAACTTTAATGGACATGTTTTGATAACATTGTTTTTTTTTATGATGATACGAAATTATTGAGCTTCTTTTGATCATTATTTTTTCAACATTATCTTCACTTTTTTTTTAAATTTAAATACGTCTCATAATAATTTACATTATTAGAAGTAAAAAATTATCACCTCTATCATATATAACATAAAAATACAATAAAAAAATATTACTTTTACCGTACTTTATTTCAGTTATAGAGTTTATATTACCCTTTCAACCACAAAATCTTTTACATTTTTCTTATTTGATTATTCCTCAAAATTATTCACATTCTAAAAAGAAAAGTATTACTTCATCCAAAAACTTCAAAAGTTATTTTAATTTTAAATTTGTTACTCATTTTCTATACTCATACTATTATTTTATATTCTTATGTTATCTAAAAATATTATAATATCTTCTAAAGTTAATAAAATTAATCAGAATTTTTTTTTTCTTAAAAAACGTGAAAGAAAGCATAGGTATGAAATGATAACTATAAATTTTGTAGTTTCTTAAAAAATAACCATTTTGCAATTTCTTTTCAAAATTGGGTTTTACCCCCTTTTCATCTTTTGTGGCTTGAGTAAAAAAGTTAATAATAACTTTATGAAAACCTATAAGAGGGGCCACATTATAACATTCAATTAATTCAATCATAAAAATTATCCACGTTTGAAATTTGAATTGAATTTACAATATGCGTGAAAGAAAATTAAAGAGAAAGTTATAAAGTAAATCGGTGGAAATCGAGGCACTCTTTTAATCATGATTATTAAAAAAAAATATACTCCCTCCATCCCGCACTAAGGGTCTATTTTTTTCATTTTGGCCGTCCTACCCAAAGGGTTCTCTTTCATTTTTTATACACATGGGTCCCACATTCACCCACTAATATAATTAAAATATGGGTACACACTCCCACTAATACAACTACCTACTATACATTAAATAATAATACTTCTTAATCTAAGTGAAAAAAATAAAATGCAACCTTGGTGCGGGACGGAGGGAGTATATATTCTTATGAAGTAATAAAATATAAATAATTTGTGCTTACTATAGTTCCAATGGTTTTAATCCTCTTAAAGTGAGGTTTTATTGTTGCCCGTTGTACGTAACATATGAATGTCACCTTTAAAGATAAAAACTTTAGTATGTATTATGGTTAATTAATTTTTAATATTATTTTGATTTTTTTAGATCGGATAAAGTTAGTTGTTAGTAGTTAGTTCACCAAGTCTTCATACACCTTTATTCTCCAAGCTTCCTTATAATTCTCCTCCTATTCGTTCCCATCAATATTAAACTTTAGTATATATCTTAAACACTTTAACTCGTCAATAGGGTGACAACTTGCTCAAAATATTTAGAATCGAATCTTGTTGTTGTAGTATGGGAACAATTTCTATAAAGGGCTCCTTGCATAGTAGATTGTGGTCTTACATAATGTATTGCTTATAGAGTTATCATAATTAACACCCCACAAACTTTTGAGATTTGTCGAACAAATTATCAAATCTATTAAAGATTGGCAAAGTAAGGAATTCCATTTTTTTTTAAAAAAAAACATTTTTTATGGGGTAGGGGGTGGTTTCAAATTGGTATCACAAAATAGGATTGCAGTTGAAGTAGTAGGTGTTGTTAATGAGTGCAGTTTAGAAGTGGGTCATGTGTGTTGTTTATCTTTATACAAGCTAGATGAGGCATCAAAATCCAACTTGACATAAATTTTTTCATCACTTTCTTGCCCAATCAGGGCCCTCCATCTCTATTATTGCCCTCCAATTATTCCTCACTCTTATTATTTTTCAATTATAACTAAATTATTAATTCCTCCCAAAATATGTTTTGACTACAATTTATTACACTATATATATGGTGTGAAAATATTTGACTATATATTGATGGCTATGGGGCTTCTTTTGTATTTATTTATACATATTTAATATGTTGTGAAAAAAATTAATGGCTTACTTTTTAAATTACAGTAATATTTGCTCATTTTAATCGAGGATTCATAATTTTTAAAAATGTGTAATGTAATTTGTGCTCAAGTAGAATATATAACATACACTACTAGATAGATTAACTGAGTTGATTATTTCTAGCCACTCAAAAGACAAATTAATATATATATATATATATATATATATAGTTGTTATGAACATTAATTATTAATTGCCCCACTCTTAACTGTACTTAGAGCTGGACTAACCCACAATTATTCAAGAAGTTCAAGACCTAAATTGGAGATCACATATTCAATTTATTAAATAATAATTATGCATTATTATATATTAATTTATCTATAACTAGTTCAAAATGCACTGTCACATCTAGTCTAATAATAATAATAGTAGTAATCAGTTAGCTTAAATAATTAGGTTTTATATAAATGATTTAATGTAGCCTTAATTTAGATTCCAAATAGGGAACAATTGGATATGCATCTTCAAATCAGCTGGTTCATTATTTTGAGTGAATATTATCTACTTTAATAAATGTGTGTGGATTGCAAGATTTTGCATCTTACAAAAGAAGATTCCAGAAATTAGTGATTTATATTTAATTAATTTCCGATTCTTTGATGTCAAATATATAAAAATAAATTGTTCAAGTTATTATTATAATTTTAATTATTTATAACAGTTAGGAAGTGAAAATTCTCAATTGAGTTACCAATTGAAATTACATTTACATGAACATAAAAACTTGTATATACTGATTAATACATTTACTAACATTTGAACCCGTGCGTTGCACGAAACAAAAGTATTCCGATGTTATTTAAACCCGAAAGAAAAGTCTAAATCATGCTTTTTGGACAAATTATTCTATCTCTATTCGAAGAAGAAGCCTAGTAATTCCATCCCATGCAGCAGTAAGATTGTCCAAAAAATAGTGTCATGTGTTGCATGGTCAGGAATTTTGTCAAATAAATAGCTCTTAACTAAAAATATACCTTATTTTTTTTTATAATATACTCCCTCCATAATACATGTTATGTAGACTTTTTGGGTACAATATACCAAAAACCACTGGAGTAAAATCATAATTTCACCCTTTGAACAAACACTATTCCCTACCGATAAATGGTAAACCCTAGGGGTACAGTATGCTCTAAACTACTGGATAATAGTATACCATAAACCACAGGGGTAAAGTCATAATGTTACAATTGAAACAAAAGCTAAACCCTGCCAATAAATATTAAACCCTCGAGGGACATTATGCCCTAAACCACTAGGAAAAAGTATACCATAAATTACAGGGGTAAAGTTGTCATTTCACTGCGGATAAATATTAAACCATACAATTTTATGTAATATCATATTAGGTAATTGTATATTTATTAATTAGTATTTAGATACCCGTACTTATTTAAAGGTACCATACCATATTTATTTAAATATCAACCGCTCATACCCGAATTTGTGCTGTTTAAAAATTTATTACTATATTTATTACTACTCCAAAATTATTTATCAATATGCTTAGGGTAAAATGAGGTACCAGGATATATAATTATTAGAGATAATCAATATCGATGTTAGGAGTACCCGTAATTTGTATCCATTTAAATATTCACCATCCGTGATAGGACATGTCCAATTTAAAAAATTCATAATAATATCATCCCAAACTTATTTATTGTATTGCATCCCGTGTGCTTGGTTAATATTTACCTAAGGGTGAAACGAATCGATATTAGGACCGATGAAAGAATTATTCACAGGTAATATATTTATTTCTTGATTTCATTTCTATAAGAAAAATTATTTACACAGATTCTATTCATAAATTGAAAAAATAAAAAATTAATAGATAGTTCACTTAAAATTGTTATTATATTTTGAAAAATGAAAATCTTCTCTCATACATTTTTATGAATCTCCTAAAAACTACATTTAACCTAGGCATAATTTAATTATAGGCATTTCAATTAATTATATTATAAGAGGGCTTCATATAACCTTTTATATATATTTCTCATAAATTAGTTGTAATCAAACCAATGATTTATTTCTCAAACCAAGTATTTGTTATACCAAGTAATCAAATCAAATATTAAATAATATACTATTATAATATATATTAGTTTGAGAAATATAATATTTTAATATATAATCGGTAGTTGTTAGGGATTATAGCGGGTAGGATATCTACTATAGGGGTATCCGTACGTACTCATATCCATTTAAATATAAACTACTCATTTTCGTACCCGTTTTATTAAAAAAATATATTATGATACTCATACCCATCCCAAACTCGTTTATCAATACCTGTAGATTACACATACCCATTTAATACTAATTTATTTTAAAAAATATTTATATTTAAAATAAATACGATTAAATAAAAATTATAATTAGTAATATATATTTATATTTTTTAGTTTTTAAATTAATGTATTAATTATATATATATATATATATATATATATATATATATATATATATATATATATATATATATATATATATATATATATATATATATATATATATATATTATGTTAAAATTGAGATTTTAATAAAGATTATATTATTGTTAATTAATTATGAATTAAATATGATATGAACTTTATTATTTTTAATATGATCAAATAAAATTTATAACTATTAATTAATTATATAATTATTTCATAACGCATTATATAATATAGATAAAATATTTTGTCTAATTTCAATATTTGTGGATACCTGATTCATACACGTACACAATTCAAATTCTAATAATATTTTTTTGAACTACCCATGAAAATTATAATTATTAATATATATTTATAATGTATTTATATGCTTATGACTAAAAATCGATATCTATCAGCGCCTATTTTTAACATTAGTGGCTTCAACATCCACTAGCTGGTGAAATAGACATAAATCAACATGTTTATCGTAGTGCACATTGAATACAAAAATATTATAATTTTTATTTTAATTTCAAATTTTAATGATATTTTTTTGAACTACTCGTACTCGTTTTTAGGTTGTTTATTAATTATGTAAGATACTTTCTTATTTCGTAATACTCATACTCGTGTATAAATAAATATCATTTAAAAATTTATTACAATATTTGTATCCGTCCCAAAGTCTTTTAGTGGACGATAGGTTCTGGCCTCCCCCGAATTAGTCGGTCTATGGATCGGATACCGGTGCATCAAAAATACTCGTAAATTACTCATACCCATTTAATACTATTTTTAAAGTATTTTTTATTGATTAAAATTAATATTTTAAATGAAATTATACTAGAATTGATTAAATATAAAATAAATATAATATAATTCTATTACAAAAATATGACCTAAACCCT
This sequence comes from Pogostemon cablin, assembly GCA_023678885.1. Taxonomy (NCBI): domain Eukaryota; kingdom Viridiplantae; phylum Streptophyta; class Magnoliopsida; order Lamiales; family Lamiaceae; genus Pogostemon; species Pogostemon cablin. Next base: position 23,981,143 of record CM043009.1, on the reverse strand, counting down.
AATTTTATAAGTTATTATAATAATAATTGAATAATATCACAATAAACCCTAAACCCTAAAACCATGTCCCTAAACCCTAAATCAATATAATGTATTTAAATTAATTTTATAAGTTATTATAATAATTAAATAATATTATCCTAAACCCTAAACCATATAATTAAAAATTAATTCAAATTATTTAGGAATAATAACTAACATTATAATTTAAAATAATTAAAATTAGTAGTAGTTATGTATTATATTTAATAAAAAATAATATTAAGCACACATCTAAGGAATCATTTTAAATAAGGTATCATTTTAAATTAAATTAGGTATCATTATTTTGATCAAAAAATTTGTTTAGGAATAATTAACATAATTTGAAAAAATTAACTCAAATTGTTTAGGAATAATAATTAACATTATAATTTGAAATAATTAAAATTAGTAGTTATGTATTATATTTAATGAAAAAATAATATTAAGCACAAATCTAAGGAATCATTTTAAATAAGATATTATTTTAAATTAAATAAGATATCATTATTATGACAAAAAAATTAATGGTCAAAATCTAATATCATAATTGTGATGAAGGGATGAAATTGAATAATGTGATGAACGGATGAGATTAAAAAATATTTAGTAATCAAAATCAATGATATAGATTAAAAATTGGTTTAATTTTGACTTTTAAAGTGTGTTTTATTATATATATAATATAATAATATAAAGATAGGATTCGACTCTATTTGTATATAGTATGATAGTTAATCTATCTTTATTGATATATTTTATGACAATAATACTTATATTTTTATAGAGTAAAGTATCGCCATATAAATTATTAGTAGCATGATTATTATAACGTATAAACTAAAATAAATATTATTATGCTAAGCAATTTATTAAAATTTTTTTGATGGAATAAATATTGATTTCAATATATTAGAATTCTGCATAGCATCACACAAGTCTCTTTCATAAAACCCTTTAATTTTATTATTAACTTCTTCTTTTTTTTAAAAATGATTTTAGAGTCGAAATGGATAAAATTCTGGCTCTTAAATCAAATAATAAAAAAAGATTAAATTTAATTAATGATTAACTTTATCATTCGGAAATGAAGTAGTATATGATTTTAAAATTATGGCTTTCAACTTTGTTTTGCCTTGTTTCTTGGGCACATAGGATATAACCCAAGATAATATAAACAAATTTATAAGTAATTAATTCTTTATTATTTAACTTTATACCTTGACATGTATTGATTCTTATCATTTTCAATATTAAATCATGCAAATAAAAGCACTCAAACCAAGCTAATTACTTTATGATGGGAAAATACCATCATGCTTGAAATTGATTGCCAAGCACTCTCCTCAATATCACATAATTTTATTCATATTTTTCATGTTAAGGTGTCTTATATATTTATACACGTTTCATAAAATAGTAAAAAATACACTATTTATACACATTTCATTAATAGTAAAAATACATGATACATCTTATCTATCTTTTACATTTTATTTATCAATTCCAACAACTTTATTTACTTTTTTACACTTTATTCATCATTCCCAACAATTTTGGTCACTTTTTCTCTTTAAATTACAAACTTACCCTTATCTTTTCTTATACAGTATTATATTAAAAAATAATATTTTTAAATCTCCTTGCAGTAATTATAAACCTACAAATTTACCACTTAATTATTAACATGACATATCACCAATTCTACTTTCAGGGGAAAAAATTGAATCCAAAATATATTGTAGCAATGGCACATAGCCATGTCCGTGATTTCTTACAAGCAAAAGCTCAAATTGCAAATACTGCACAACCAAAGGATCCGATGCAAAGCAGATGGAAACTATCACAAATTGGTTTCATAAAAATCAATACAGATGCTTCAGTGAAGGTGGGGATGGGCACAGGGTAGGGAGGCATTGCAAGGGGACATAATGGGCAGGTCGTGTGGTCATTTGTTGAGCTGAGACAGTCTGATTTCTCGGTGGATGTAGGCGAGGCTCTAGCTATGCTGAAAGGGCTAGAAATTGCAAAAGAACATAACCACAATAGGGTGATGGTGGAGACAAATTCTCAAACTCTCTACTATGCATTGGTGAATCACAAGCCTGATATTTCATATTTTGGCGTCATAGTGAAGGATATCCTTACTATTTGTTCCTCTTTTGAGCAAGCTTGCTTCAGCTGGATTCGACGAGAAGGAAATTCTCTAGCACATAACGTAGCAGCTACTGTTTTTAATGGTGTTTCATTTTTCTTTGCATCATCTTTACCAATCTCTTGTGTAAACACAGATTTATCGTTTAATTAATAGAAATTTATTTTTCTGTAAAAAAAAAAGAAAATATTATAAAACAAAATTAAAAGGTAAATTAATATAGTCATCATTAAATTATTTTAAACGATTTTACAATTCGAACCTTAAATCAATAGTTTTATATTTTTCAGAATTTTAAGAAAAAGTTTTATAAGTTATGTTAATCTATTGCTCAAGACTTAAATTAAAAAAAGAAAAAAGAAAAAAAACTCCCATTAGACGTAATTTTGCATTACTTTTCTTCTTCCATGAACAATTTTCTAAAAGACATATAATTAACCAACTCTACAACAACGTGACTTGCTTTATTATAAGAGAGATCATCCTCTCCCCAATTATCATATTTGTCGAATAATTTAAATTTCTATTTTAAAAAAATATAGAATTATGTGCTTTTCTTTAAAATTAATATACAGTGGGTTTTCCATTAAAGAATAAATAGACATGCTTGTACCCACAGATTTTGACAAAAAGAGGGTGTCACAAATAATGATTAAATTAAGAATGAAAGTAACATATGAAGAAATAAAGGTAGTTGATAAGAAAAAGCTAATTGAGTACATCAATATTAAAATGATAGCTTTGTTTCTCTTTTTTTTTTTTTTTTTTTTTTTTTTTTTTTCCATCTTTTTCACCAAAAACTTCTCTTTTGAGGTTATGGTTTTATGAGTTTAAAATCAAAATCCTACTATACAAAATAGTTACAAGAAATTTAATTTTTTCGAAATAGCCATGTGACCTTTAAATTCTCACCAAAATTACTTAAAAACGTTCATTTAAAAAAAAAATTCAGGGAATGAGACTGAATCGGTGCTTTGACAAAGTTATGAGACGAAATTAGTAAAAGAACATTATTTTGGGGTGAAATCGGAACAAACTAAAAGGTTTTGGGACGAAAATAAATGTCCTAATTGAGATCTTTTCGGATAAAATATAACTCAAAGATAAGCTAATTATACTGTGCACCCGGGTGCACCCTAAGATAGGGTGCACCCACTTTCAAAAACGTATATAAATATAAACAAAAATGTATACAATTTAATTGTTAGTCTTTTTTAATAAAAAATTGAGTGTAAAAAAATATACAATTATTAAAAAATATGTATACACTATTGAATAAAAAGTTATATACATATGAATGCTAGTTTTTTTAATGAAAAATTTAGTGTGAAAAAAATATACAATTATTAAGAAATACGTATACAAAATAGAATAACATATATATAAAATAAAATAAAAGTTATATACATATGAGTGCACCCTTATACCTGGGTGCACCTAATATCAACTCATAAAGATATGGGATGGTTTATGTTTAGTATCGTTTTTGGGTAATTTGGTTTATACCATGGCATGGGCAAGGGCCGAAAGAAGATGCCATCTAAGTGTGTATTAAGTAATATCAATTGAGATATACTTAAAGATGTATCACAGCTTTAAATTGATATATCTATTTTATTCACTAAAATATATTATCTCATCATAATTGTGTATTAATAAATCATTCGATAAATGCAATGTATAGTCGATATTCAAGTTCAGAGCTTCTCTTGGTTTCTTTAAAACAAATATATATGACATCCAACAAGTTTTATACAAACAGATTAACAATTATTGCCCAAATTATTGCTATATTTTTTTAATTATTTTTTCTGAACTGTTGTCTTTTGAAAAATCAGAACACAAATGAAAATTAACCAAATTTTTATACAAATCATGAGTGAAGCTCTGTGCACCCGAACGCACGGAGCACATTCCGTGCGCCTTTGCAATTTTCGTGCTCCTTTACAATTTAAACTCCTAGCAATACATATGTTTAAATAGAATTGAAGGGGGATGATTGTGTTCACATGGAGGCGCAGGAGCCTTTCCCATAAATGATAATTTATCATACAAAATGTAACAATTTGTTACTCCATATAAAAGTGTGACACTTTCTGAATTGATTCTCTAAGTTTTTTTTTACTATAGTAGACACGCAAATCATTTGTTAAGGCAAATAGATAAAGTTTTATTAAAGGCAAATTATTTGTTAAGAGAGAGATTTGAATTACTATTTTTTATGAGTTTTTTTTTTGACAAAAAATAATTAAAGTTCACAAGAGATGGTGGCTCTACCCAACAATGAGGGCTCGAAAAAGAACGAGAGGCCCTAGCAAGACGATGTGCCACTATATTGGCATCACGACGAACAAAACGCACTACAAACCTAGGATTTGACAATAAGATTTGTTTGCAAGCTGTCAAGATATCTCCAAAAGTTGAATTATCTTCCCGAATCGAATATACTGCATTAGCTACTAATTTAACATCAACTTCTACTATAATTTGACTCATCCGGCTATGATCTATGAAAGGGCTTCATGTAAGCCCAATGCTTTTCCTTCCTCCACTCTAGGTTTCCTTGCAGCTTGGTTAATCTTGGGAGTACTATATTATTATTATTATTTAGAAATTTGAAACCAAAATAATCGATTAAATTCAATATTCTAATTTCTATTTTAATAACGTTACAATGCGGCAATTTGGGGGTATGAAATTATTATTCATGAATTAGTTTATAGCACTATTATCACTTTTTGTTTAATAAATATCACTTTTCAATATAAAATATATCTTTTTTAGTTGTTTTATGAAATTATTTTGGATGTAGTAAAAATTAGGTCTTGATTTTTTTCTTTTAATCCAATTTAACACACTTATTTTAAAAATAAATTAAGGAGTCCCACGTAGCATTATTACGAAGGAACAAAGCGTGTGGTGATTAATTAAATGTTTATTTGGGAAATTTATTTTAATTAAATGTTTCCTACACTTTCATTGATGAATATACAAAATATATACCAATTTGGAATTTTCCTATAATTTATGTATATACAAGGCGAGGGGATTCTTGTTTGAAATGTTCTAATGATCACATTTTCAAGAATAAATAATTTTAATATTCTGATACTATTTACTTGACTTGGATGATGATAATGTATAAAAACAGAAAGAAGGCTATTAAAAAGGCTGCACTTCGAAAAGCTTATTAATTTTTCTATAACTTAAAAAAGAAAATCTTTTAAAATACGGATGAATGAAGACCAAAATTTATACGAAATTATCTCATGAAACACTTAATATAATTATTATACGAGTATTCGGTGCATCGAATCTGTATTGATTTTTCTAATAATATATTTATCAATGAATGTATTAGCAATGCTTTTTTCTGTTTAGTTGGACCACTAATTTTTTATTTAAAAAATTAATAGCAATATAAAAAAAAAATGTTGACAAACCATATAAATTTTAATTACTGAAATCGACGTATCATGGTGATCAAATTCAACGATAACATTCAAAATTTGTAGTCAAGTCTACAATCAGAAAGTCTTCTTACTGAATACGAAATCAGAATTCTAAACATACACACAAAACTGGTGCTAACTGGAGAAAACATGTGAACACTTATCAAACTTGTCCAAATGTGCTACAAATTGTATGCACAATGCATTACACATACACACAATGCAACACACATAAGCTGAAACGGAGAAACTCCAACTAGCAGACGAGCGAATCGAACACCCTAAATGACTCGAGGAATGCGGTAAATGCATCAGGAAAATCACTCAAAGACATAATGAAAGATGAAAAGAGGTAAATGCCAAACCTGTCTATTTCACTACGGCGTCGTTCCAACTGGTTTTCTGGACTCGGGACAGATGACTTGATCACAACATCGACTTGGTCAAACAGCAAGGACTGTGTGTGATTCCTTTCGACAGGTCCATCGAAAAAAAAATGGCGGTAAGCTGAGATCACTAAGATTAGTACAAGTATATGGCCAAAATGTTGGATTAGAGTGACAATGATACAATAAAACAGATCAAAATAGACGTTAAGTTTTATAAATATATCTTCTAAATTGGTCATATAAAAAAGTTTGAATAATACATCTCAATTTAGGGCCTACATTTGCATCACTCAATATTTGCTACATTGTTTGACCTGAGAAAACTTCCAGCAGGAGAAGTCGAGCTTTTCTTGAATCTCGATTTTATCCTTCAACATTAATAACCAACGCGCTGGATATGAAACAAGCACTGTAATACGGAAATGGAACCATCTCTTACGGGACATTCATGACTTGAATAGATTGCAACATGTCAGAGACGGCGATAACCAGGTCCCCGGACTTTATCATTCCCCGAGCTTTTAACAAGGAAAATGTCTTGTTGAGATTGCTCTCCATATCATCGGAGAAGCTCAAACGGAAAGGTATTAGACCCCACTGCAAGTTCAGGCGTCTTCGTACATATGTTGTTGTAGTAAATGCGAAGATGGGGCAATCAGGACGACACCGTGATAAAAGAGATGCCATGTGACCACTCTTCGTGTACGCGAAAATAGCATCCACCCCAAGATTGTTAGCTGCAGTATAAGATCCAGAATCAGCAGGTTTAACCAGAAATAATATAACAGGGGTCGAGCATTCAACGGAACTGCTCCAGAACTGTACCCCTAACCATAAATACACACTCTTTTTGAGACCCAAGAGCTTCATTTCTGCTTTGTGCTGGGATTAAGGAATTTGAAAGCAACGAGTTGAAAAGATAACTAGTCCATCAAAATTATAGTGGGTTTCAAATACACTTAAAAAATACCAGTCTAGTAGATCATAGCATGAAATCACCCATCTCGTAATTCAAGACCACAAAAACATGAAACAAACCAAAATAAATAATGAAAATAAACAGTTCTTACCCATCTTAGCAGTAGAGTTGCATATTTCTTCAGAAATTCTGTCTGCAAATGAAGATGCTATGCCAGGGAGTTCCATAGCTTCATGGCGTTTCTCCTCTCTCCAATATTTCTCTATTCTTATACTGACACTTCTCAAAACAGTCAATGCTTTATCAGGAAACTGGCCCATGGCAGACTCACCAGATAGCATTAAGGCATCAGCTCGTTGCCGAACCGCTTCAGAAACATCAGCTACTTCAGCTCTAGTAGGTGTAGGGTATTCTATCATTGATTCAAGCAACTGGCTAGCAACAATAACAGGTTTATTCATCTGTCGACAGAGTTGTACTATCTTTTGTTGTTCTGATGGGACCTGCTCCAAGGGGATCTGTGCACCAAGGTCTCCTCTTGCTACCATAGCTCCATCTGATGCTTGTATGATTTCCTCTAAGTTCTTTAACGAGTCAATACTTTCGATTTTTGCAATCAAAGAGATGTCACTGCATCACAGGATCATTCAATTAGGTCAATGTAGATTAATTTCATACAGAGATTATATGCGAGGCATGAACAGCTTTGAGATAGGTGGAGGTTCTTTCATAATACAGTGGCTTTTTTCACATTCAAAAAGGCCTTACCGATGCTTGCAAGTCCAAGATCACCCTAACTATCTTAGACAAAATCTATCCAAATAAAGAAAATGCAGTGAAAATAGAATTAAAGAATCAAGCACATCAAGTGTAACTGGTGTTGTCGATAATTTCAACATGCGAAGATGGACAAATACCCAGGCTCATCTCTGTAATAAAAAATATGAAAAGAAAATCTCACCTGTCACGAGCCCGTGCCTGGATATAGCTCCTAAGATGCTTTATTACTTCAGCAGACTTGACAAATGATATAGCAATGAAATCAACACCTTCAGCAATCCCGAAATCAATGTCCAGCCAGTCCTGATGAATTAATTCTCAAGTGAGAATTGACTGAATACAAAGTTACAAACATGCGCTCCCAAGCAACCTCAAGCACAAACACATTGTATGCCAACAAAGGTGGAAAAAGTAGCGACATGTTCAAGCCATTAACAAGCAACATTCCAGAAAACATATTAATTAAGAACAACTGAGTGAAATCTAGCAATTTCAAAAGCCAGTTTTCAGAGTTTATTAATTTATCGAGTAGATTGCCAGACACGCAATTTATAGCTCACCGGTCTCTCATGCATGATAACGTCATGCTAGGCAATGCTTCCTGTATCTTTCCCAGAATATCAACCAGCAGACAAATATTATTATATTAAAACCTAGACTCTTTCGGTTAGCTGTTAGGAACGGAAAAATAAGAAAAAGAAAAGAAAATCAAACGGTAAAACTCCATTTGCCCAATAGCCTCCAGGCTCCTTAATCCAATAATATTCTTGATAGCAATACATAAACCCTAATCACACCTTAAATAATACTACTCAATACCAAAAAGGAAAGAAACCAAAACCCTAATGACCCCAAGAAAAAGCATAAGCCCAACCCACGAATAATGAGCTCAAACCCTAAACATAAAGATAATTAAAATAAATAAGATCAGCCCACGGAAGTGGACCCACGCCCGCCCCGTCGACCGTGAACCCTAATTTTGCTTCATATCAATTCCATCCTCCTTCGAAACAACCTTGTCCTCAAGGTTGATTGAATCAAGTAATCACCATAGAGTAAACATGAAATCCCCACTCTTCCTCACAAAGTTCTTCTTGTTCATCCAATAACTCTTTCCCCTTCACCTCGCAATATTCAACCTGTTTGAGGTCCAACTCTTCATCCTCATCAGCCAACAACATTCTCAGTTGTTTGAATGGGCAGTCATGCCAAGGCTCTCGGTGGAAGATGAGTAAATCTGGAATGAGCAGTAGGCTGCCCGGACAGTCCCAAATTTGTCCTAGACAGCCCTGAATTCATCCTTGAGGGATCCATAGTCGGCTTCGAGAAACTGCAAGTTGACCCCTGTACACTGCTGCCCCCTACTGCAGCCTTGAACAACCAATAGGGTCAGATCCAATGAAGGACGGAAGTTGCACCGAACATATTTGCAGTTGAGGTTGAATCGCCGGCGGTAGAGTCACCGTTTTGGTCTCTGTTGTGGCGACATCATCGCGACGCAGATTTGCAGCTGATTGTTGCGATCCCGAGAGTTTCAGAATCACCTTCGAAAGTTCACGCCCAAATTTCAGCCATCGTCTTCTTCATCTCCGCCCGATTAGCCTCAAGTTTATCCAATATCTCTCCAGTGGAACGGGTCATTGACATGTCCCGATTAGCAGACAGTCCCAAATTTGTCCTAGACAGCCCTGAATTCATCCTTGAGGGATCCATAGTCGGCTTCGAGAAACTGCAGGTTGACCCCTGTACACTGCTGCCCCCTACTGCAGCCTTGAACAACCAATAGGGTCAGATCCAATGAAGGACGGAAGTTGCACCGAACATATTTGCAGTTGAGGTTGAATCGCCGGAGGTAGAGTCACCGTTTTGGTCTCTGTTGTGGCGACATCATCGCGACGCAGATTTGCAGCTGATTGTTGCGATCCCGAGAGTTTCAGAATCACCTTCGAAAGTTCAAGCCCAAATTTCAGCCATCGTCTTCTTCATCTCCGCCCGATTAGCCTCGAGTTTATCCAATATCTCTCCAGTGTAACGGGTCATTGCCATGTCCCGATTAGCCTCGAGTTTATCCAATATCTCTCCAGTGGAACGGGTCATTGCCATGTCGACGGTGGAACGGGTCATTGCCATGTCGACGGGGACGGGATACGGCAGGTCGGACCAATTGTTAGGAATGGAAAAATAAGGAAAAGAAAAGAAAATCAATGGAAAAATAAGAAAAAGAAAAGAAAATCAAACGGTAATACCGTTTGCCCAATAGCCTCAACTCCTTAATCCAATAATATTCTTGATAGCAATACATAAACCCTAATCACACCTTAAATAATACTACTCAATACCAAAAAGGAAAGAAACCAAAAGCCTAATGACCCAAGAAAAAGCATAAGCCCAACCCACGAATAATGGGCTCAAACCCTAAACATAAAGATAATTAAAATAAATAAGATCAGCCCACGGAAGTGGACCCACGCCCGCCCCGTTGACCGTGAACCCTAATTTTGCTTCATATCATTAGCATTCCACAGCAGGGAAATACAATGCTATGACCAATGTAATATAATTAGCCATATATGTTTGCAACAAGATCTGTCTTAGAGTGCTAATGCAGTATATATTAGATGGAATTTCATGACTACTGCCACATGAAAAAAAACATGCTTGGAGGATTGAGGTATTTCCAAAAAAATTTGTCCTCCAAATCCATGGCTTTCATATGACAAGCATTGGGATCCAATCATAAACTGCAACAAACTTACCATTCAATTACTCCAAATTTGACACATCCAATAAATAGAAAAATAGGGATAAAATTTTAAGCAGAAGAAAGCTTTAAAGGCACTATAGTTGGCTGGTGTAAACCCTAAAGATAATCTTTAAGAAATAGCTTGTGAAAAAAATGAACCGACCTTTGAGGATATTGTAGGTAGCATAGCATTGCGTTCCCGAACTAAGCTCCCATCACGCCAGAATGTAAGATTAGCCCGAGGTAATAGAAGTCCTGGATCTGTACAGAGACACTTCACATCTGGACCTATTTTCTCAATCACCTCAAACCTCACCATTCCACCATCTACTAGAAGTTCATCACCTACTTTTACATCTGCCATGAGAGAATCAAACATCCATTAACACCCCATACTTCATTTGAATTATGAATTTCTAATTTTATACTGTATGAAAGATGGGATATTAACCTTCAGTAAAACCATCATAGTTCACATTAATAGTGCGTTCAGGAAGCCCAGAATCAAATGCTCGAACACTAAAAGTCCATATTTCACCATCCTGCATTAGAATACAGAATTTAAAAAATTCAACTTCAGAGATGATAAGTAGTTAATGCCAAATGCCATTCTATTTGTTCCTCTACAAAATGCAATTTTCCAATCTCCAATATTTTACATCTCAGACTAAGTCAATAAGGTAGTTTAGTTAAGCAAAGCTTAAAAATTAAAATGACCTTAAATTACTTAAAGAATGATAGTCATGATATTACCAGGATAGATGATTTTACATATCCTATCCTGAATATTTTTTTAAAGTGGATTGAAAATTAAGCTCTTAAACTTTTTACATATCCTGAATAGTTACTTGTATTGTTCATTTAAAAAGATTTACACTCTTGTACGTGTGACATTGTCTTCTTAAATTTTCTTCAAATAAAAAATTTACCCAGAATAAAACAGATATGCAAGTACTACGAAAAAAGCTTCAACTCTGATTCTTCAAGAGGATCGTTTCTGTATAATGCTTGGTCATTTTATCGTACATGTTATGAAAGTTAACATTTTGATCTTAAGCCCCCCTGATCCCAACAACCCATCAAATCATTAATTAATTACAAATAATAATGTAAAAACTATCTAACAACTAAGATGGCACTTCTCACTTTCAATTCAAAGTCAAGTTTTATACTCTAGTCGTTTTCTTTAAGAATACCTATTTTAAGGCATTACGAACATACGAAAAAATGAACGAATTTAGCAAGGTGAAACTCTGTTTGGCAAAATTTGGCGGTTTCAATTACAGCCAAAAATTAATCATTTTCATATGCTATTAATCTAAACTAAACTAATAACGAAAGCATATCATTATAGACAACACCAATGCAGCATCTTTTTAGTAAATTTCAGTCCAAAGGATTACACTAATCCACCACTATCCCCAAGAAGTAATTAGAACATCAGAACAGATAAACGTTCATCGAATTTCGATTAGTACCTCAGCTTTGGCGGATGAAGCACCACCAAGATCTCCCATGTGAATCTCACTCCCCTCGGTATCCATCATAATAGCAACCGCGTACCCCTTCTCCTCATTCAATCTCCTCACACGCTGAATCACTTCCCGGTGCCACTCGCTCGTGCCGTGGCACATATTAATTCTGGCCACATTCATTCCTCCGACCGCCAGCGCCTCCAGCTGCTCAGGCTCACAAGTGGCGGGTCCGATCGTGCAAATCAGCTTCGTCCGCCGTGTACTCCGGAATCCATTCTCCTTGAGCTCCGCCTCCGTAACCGCGTCGACCTCAATCGAGCTGGAATCCGGAACCGCAGAGAAAGGGAGGCGGTCTTGCAGTGCAGAGGAGCCGGCGCCGTTGGCGGAAGTGAGGATGGTAGGATTAGAATCGGAGGCAGAAGCCCTAATTAAGAGTGAGGGTTTACTAGAATTTTTTAGAAGTGGGAAGCGTGAAATGGCGGTAGGAGAAGGGCGGCAGCAGCGGGAAATCAGGGGTTTGGGGGAATGAGAGGTGGAAATGAAGATACTCAGTGCCTGAGCCATGATTGATTCTCCGCCAAGCTCCGCCGTGAAAAAGAGGGGCGGAGAGAGAGGGGGAAGAAGAGTTGAAAGGAGAAGGCGGAAAAAGCGAAGTTGGGAGGAGGAGCCTAGGAAATCTCGTTGAGCATAGCTGCCGTTGGATATGGAATATGTACAAGATTCCCCATTAAATATTAATATTTCGAATTTAAATTATTTTTTATTTATATGCATTGAGTTACAGTTAGAATTATGAAACTCTTAACACCATAAATTGATGTATTATAAATTAAAATATGATATATATAAAAAAATACTCCCTCTTAATTCCGACCCGTTGATATATATTTTTTATAAGGCTAATTATAGTGTGTACCTGGTGCACCTTAAGATAAGGTGCACCCATATACAAATATAACAAAAAATATATACAATTATGAGCAATAATGTATACAATTTAATTGTTAGTTTTTTTAATGAAAAATTGAGTGTAAAAAATACGATTATTAAAAAAACATGTATACACTATTGAATAAAAAGTTATACACATATGGATGTTAGTTTTTTTAATGAAAAACTTAGTGTAAAAAAAGTATACAATTATTACAAAACACATATACAAAATAGAATAATATGTATACAAAATAGAATAAAAAGTCATACACTGCTAATATACACTCTTTTTATAAAGTGCATTTTATTGAATTTTCTAACTTACTTTCTTACGGTAAAATTATCCATCATTTGTTTTATTTAAGTATTGTTATTAATTTGTGATATATTTTATTTTTAGTATTTAATATTTATTTTTAGATTTTAGTGTTAATTTTAGGAGTTTAATTATAATTAGTAGTAGTAATCAATTAATAAATTTTTTTAAAAATGAATTTCATAGAAATTTAAAATTAACTAAAGTTAGAGTGATGATGTGGCAAATCATTAACATAGATTTAATTAATATTTTTTTAAAGAAATATAAAAAAATTAATGAAAATAAAAAATTTAATTAGTTATAGGGTGAGGTGGCTTTTTAATATGTGTTAGATTTAGTAGGTGGTGTAGATTTGAGGAAATATATGAAATTCACCATCTTCTCAAATGCGAGGATCGATCTGGGTATAGTAAAGATAGTATTGTTCATTTATGTGATCATTTTTTGTGTATATAATAATATTCACTCAATTTCTAGCTAGTAACATTTAGCTATGTTTGTTTTCAATTTTAAAATTTGATAATTTTGTTTTTCAAATCTATGTACATTTCCTTTATAAAATTATAAGCTACTGCAAACCTTGTATAATTCATTCACCTTTTACCTATCTCTTTTCTCCTCAATGTGTACTCATTCTCTTTATTTCTCTTGTCTCTTTTTACATCAATTAATCTACTTTTATACATATGGTGACATATATTTATAAATATAACAGAGTCCACCCTAGATTTTGGTGTATATAATTATTTTATTAATTAATAAGTATAACAATAATATCAACCATAATCTAAGAATTGATACAATTCGTGTTTATGGATTAGACAATGATTCGTATAAACCAAATAATATTCCACGGGGGTAGGGTACCACCCAAAAAAAAAAAACTTTTAGTTTTATATTTATATATTTGAACCCTATTAAAAAAATCCGAAGAACATAACACACTACCTTATGTTTCCATTCTTTTGAATTACATGAAAATAATTTTATTGTTTTCTAATATTTTGAATTGGGATGAGCATAATACATTATTTTAGGTAATTGATTAATTAAAACTCTATTCAACAGCATGTCTCATTATTTTCTTGCTGAGCAAAGAAGCAATTTCTTGCCAAACTGAAAAGAAAAAAAAACTCCATATATAAAAATCAAGATTAGACATAAGCATCTGGATTTTGGATGAGGAAAGCTTCCACAGCTTTGTACATTGCCAACACTCTTTCCTTCCCTTCCTTTAGATCTTCTTCCTTCAACGTGAAATCTCCGACGGTATAATACTTGCTCGTCACCTAAGAAATCGAACTCCCATCCTGCAACTCCTCGAACACAACCCTATAAGTTATTTTCTCAAGCTTATCCGTCAACGATTCTCCTTCCTCTAATGTGTACTCGTACGTGAACGTCTCCTCGTCCAACTCATCAACGCGGTACTTCACGTACTCGAAATTGCTACATATATGATCAATCAAAAAAATTGGACCATCATTAGTATTAAATGACCACCTCTTAATCAGTTCAACTAACACGTCCCCTCACATGGTTAATTTTGCCTCAAGTCTGGCACGTAATAACCACATTATCTAAAAGTTTAAGCTAAATAGAGAAGAGTATCGATTAATACTTAATCAGTTCACTCTAACATTTAAGAAAAACTAATGGATCAACTTCTTTTGATGATGCATGTATGCATGCAACGTACGTACTTCTGCGAAGTTGATTTGTTTGATGGTTCCTTTGCCTCCGTTGCCATGGATGATTTCGATGCTTTCGATGGCCTGTGGCATCAGCTTCGGAATCAAGTTGTGTGAATCGACGATGGAGGCCTTAAAGATCCTTGATCGTGGAACAGTTGACGAGTGTTCGTCTATGAATGTTGTGATTGCCATAACTCTAAAGAGGGTGGGGGTGTTGTTGGGAGAAATCTTGGATTTATGAAGAAGATGAATGGTGGAATGAAGGCAATTAATTCATTTATAGGTTTATTGCATGAATTGTTGAAATGATTCAAGAATTTGTCATACATTATGAACACCTTAACTACTAGCTCCCTCATCAATGTAATGTGAATTAATTTGTACCCTTTTTTTGTTTTTATTAAGTTAGCATTTTTTTTAGAAATTAAGTTAATTAGGTTTCCATAAATTTGAGAATAAAGTGTTTAGGAAATAGTTAAGGGTTAATAAATTAGTTAGAAATTATATTTTTCTTATAATTATATAAGCCATCACTAAAAAAATACTTTTTTAACAACGAAATTTATTCGCTAGTAATTACCAATGGATTGACAACAAAAATTATAATTTCTTTTAGCAACAAGAATGCAAACAAATTTATTCTTTATTTTACCAACCGAATTCAATCCTTTACTAACGAATTATTAGCAACGGAAAACCAACATGATTGAATTTAGCCATGCAAGGAGAATAATTATTAATTGCACCTAAGGTGTATACCTAAGTTTGTGCCCCTTTAGATGGAGAAAATCACACGCGATCAAATAATTTTCTATAATTCTCATTAAAAAGACCGTATCAGTAATTGCAAATAAAATGGGGAGGAATGCACTAAAACCAACACATTACAAACCAATAATGAAAGCCATAAACCAATGATATGTTGGCCCAGTGGTTGAGGGGTCAACATTGAGGTGCCCCTGATTGAAAGGTCAGGGGTTCAGGCCCCCCGGAGCGCAATGGTGGAACAATTAATATTGAGGGCTACAAGCGGCAGTGTGGGAGGCTGAAACTCAGTGGGAACCTGCGGCTGAGCTAGGGGGAGGGTCAGCATGGAGCAATCACTTGGGGATCGACTCCTTGTGCGTAGTAGTTAAAGATATTAGGAATAGGAACCTGTGATCCATTGTGTGGTTACCGCGATTTACTTGGAGGCAGTTCTGAGATATTAGGAACCTGTGATCCATTGTGGGGTTACCGCGATTTACTTGGAGGCAGCCGCGATTTACTTGGAGGCAGTTCTGAGGGGCCGGGACTGTTTCCTCGAGGACTAGTCGGGCGTAAGCCCGGAACCTCGGTATCAAAAAAAAAAAAAAATAATGAAAGCCATAAGAATAATTAATTAATTATTTGGTTTCTTGTGTCCCAGTTAATTAATTATTTGGTTTCTTGTGTCCCAGGTGCACAAAGTGGGTGCACAAAGTGGGTAAGGGTACACTATTTTGTTCTAAAGGGTATACACTTTTTATTATTTTTTTATTTTTTCAAAAAATAAAGACAACACTTTTTATAATAAATGGTATATAATTTAATACTATAGGGTATGAGCGCATTGTATGATCCCGGAACACACAAGTGTTTGCCTTAATTAATTCCTCTCACACTTAGTTATTGCATATCATATTCTTAAATAAAATACGCTCCATGCTTTTATCATGATAGACAAGTCAGTAAATCATACAGGACGGAGGGAGTATAAAATTATATATCAAATATAATAATAATAATTATTATTATTATTATTATTATTATTGTGCAAAATAATTAAATTTTCCAACTATATATATATATATATCACAATTCATAAAAATAAAAAAATCTTTCAAATTTGTAAAAACTCATAAAAATCAAAAAAATCTTCCAAATGTATAAAAACTGAAAAATCCTAGAAATTGCAAAATTTGTAATCTTCCTATTGCCAAATTGATTTTATCAACTTAGTCATCAAGTTAATGGAAGTGAATTTTTTTTCCTTGAACTATGGTACTCTTACTATAGAAAAATTGCAATTATTGGAGTATACAGTAATACACATGTAAATTTTTGCAGATTTAGGGTGATTATATGGACACTTTGTGACTAGACTAGCTGATATGTCCTTTTACTTGCTAAGAGTACTTACAGCCCATAACTTTTAGAAGTCAAATGATAATCCAAAGTGTTTTACATTGTTTTAGAAAGCATATGAAGTTGCCATTGCCGAAGAGAATTTGGTTACATTCATAAAACTTAACTGGAGTATCGATGAACCGTCCAAATCGAAAACCCACCGCAATGAAGTTTAGAACCAATTAAACAGTCTTCACTTTTACTGAGTAATAATAATAATTATTATGAAAAATAATTAAATTTTGGAGTTTATAGTAATAAATGGAGTATGTAAATTTTTGCAGATTTAGTGTGATTATATGCTACACACTTTTGTGACTAGACTAACTGATTTGTCCTTTTACCTAACTAAGGGTAATTCTATGAAACACAGCAACATTGGATTTTTTAAGTATTCAACACCGTACCCAATGCACACAAGCGCATCATATATTAGCATCATATATTAACAGTAAAAAATTTTTAATACAAGAAACAATCAAACGTGATTGTGTGGAATTCTCAGGCCACACCACAATGTGAATCTACAATGTATTGCTGTAAATGGGCGGAATCTACCCATCGATTGTGATTGTGGGCAGCTGCTGATCTTCAGGAGAATTATCACCCTCAACGTAGGCACTAAAGAGACTGAAGAAGTATAGACCATCTGCATTGAAGTCATTTTCATCCCAGATGACGTGATAGTATGCTGGTCCCCTGAACCCCAGCGTGACTACACAAATAGAATTCGTAAGGATGACATATCTTTGAGTCCACAGCCGTACACGGGTTTTATGTTTCTTTTGCACCACCACAAACGTAATTGTTGGGAAATAATAATCATTGATGGAATTACAAGCGCATTTTGTATGGCATTTACTTCAAGCAACCGAACTTCTCCATCCCTATAAAATATGATCCTATCTGGTAAAATTCCATTGCAATTGCGGAATGACATCAAAAGCTCCCTTATCATGCCTCCATACAAATTATTATATTGAATTTAAAAAGAAAAAAGAGAAAGGTATACTTACAAAATAAAACATCAATCATACTCGGCATGATAATTACACCATTATAAGATTGCATGTCCAAGAGTGTTTGTTACTTCCCCAAATGAATTATTGATCTTTACAATAAATTTAATAATTAGGGCTATTGTTTTGAAGTACTATTGAGTCAGTAATGAATGATAAACGAGATGATAAATGTCATTTCTTTCAATTCTATTTTGTACATACATATTCTTTACATAGTTGATGAGTGAGTGTTTGAATTTGTTATTTTGTGAGATGAGATTATGTGATTATGTCTCTTCTCTCTTTTTGTTCATTGAATCATTGATTTTTTTTTTATAATATTGATTATGTGAAATTTATAATAGGAACATATACTCATTGTGATGTATTTTGTAGTTCTTGATAATATTGTCAATACATAAAAATGAGGAAAATATCCAAAATTGTTTTTTAAGTATGTGAATTTCAATTTTAATATTTTTTTATCTGCAATTCAAAATTTTGGTAATTTTATTCGATTTTGATAAAAAAAAAATCAAATTTAGTCATTTTATCAAAATTAGTATTTTTAAATTATAATTTGAATTAAAATTAGACAAATTTTGACATAAAAGACAAAATTTTTTTAGTTTTTTCTTTTAAAATGAAACATTTGTAAAAAACACTACAACAAAATATAGTTGTTTTGTTAGGATCTACAAATTTATTATGTGTTTAAACCTTTATAGTAAAGTGTGTTAGAGTGGTATCGTAAAGGTTTTTTTTCTTTTTTATATTAAACTTTTTTTAATATTAAATTACAGTAGATTTTTACTTTTTCTTTCCTTAATTTATTTTAATATGAAAAACTGATCAATTTGTGTTTCAGTTTTATTATTAAAAAATAAATGTGGTAAAATAATATTCCAGAAATATTGAATTTGAGTTTTCTTTTTAATATTAAAAAAGTTAATGTTAAGTTGGATATAGCTTTTTAGAATTGTTAAATAAATTTATCTTTTAGACATAATAGTATGCTGAACTATTTCACATCAGCATTTGTCATTTCCACTACAAACCGCATGCATTATTGGAACATGTAAGGACTCTTCCCATTGCTTACAAACCGCATTCATTATTGGAACATGTAAGGACTCTTCCCATTGCTTTTGTTATAACAAGTTAATTAGCTTCGATATCCCTTTTTTCTTTCTGATTGGGTTGATGTTAAAGAGCATGTGATGGGAATTAGGGTTGGTAATGTTGTTGTTAATGCAGGTATTAGTTTTGAACCACTATTGGCACATTCAAGCTTGCTCTGCACGAACCGGTGAAGGGCGCTACGGGAAAATCTCCGAGCTAGTACATACTCTGTTATTACATCAGGAAATGAGCTAGTACATACTCTGTTATTACATCAGGAAATATAGATAGTTTATGCATCATCAATTATGATTGTCTTCGAAAATGGCTCGTCCCTTTCGGTTAAAACTGTTTGTTATTACACGATTCTATTCTATGATGTAATCATTCTTGTGTTGTGCATATCAATGGTTTCTTTAAATGAATTATTTGTACAAGAATACAATATAGAGGGGCAGCTATTTGATTGTCCAATCTAGATTAAGTGAAACTTAACACTTTGTTAATGCAATTTGAAGTAAAAAAAAAAAGGGAGATACAGAAGTAGACAAAATCAGATGTAATAAAGGCTATCATTCAAAATAACAAAAGAGATCTGTAAAAGAATTGGGGTCGAGTTTTCCATCTTTGACAAAGTTCATACATTTTTCTAACATCTGTTGAACGTTGCCCTGATATCCAGAGGGTGATGAATCAGCAAAACGTGTATCTTTCGTTGGAAAACAATGCACGACTGCATTGTGTTGTAAGAGAACTTAGCCTGAGAAACTCCACTTGGAAAGAAGAAATCTTGACAACATTTGCAACTATTATAGTATCCAGCACCTGCAACCAGACTCTGGTGGTCCTTCAAACCATCTGTCCCACATGGGATTTATCGGACCGATGGTTCTGAAAAGCAGGAACAAGAAACAACATTATCCTCTGTTATTGATCGGATTATGAAGTTCTGAAGAGAACATGCAAGAGCTCTTACTCTGGAAGCAGAGGATCTGGTCTTGTTTCGATGTTTATAAGCATCCTAGTAAAGCACGTTTTCGGTTAAAGAGTGTTGGCAATACAATAAAACAAACATATAATCTAAATAGCTAGCTTACTCCTTGCATGCAGCAGACGCTTTGTCCATTTTATCCAGAAGTTCCAATTCTTCCTGTACGGAAATCATCAATAGATATACTAAGTCTCGATGAACAAAAGGACTATTCAACCAACAAATTAAACAGGTTTCTTTTTTGGGGGTCCAGATGCCCTGTGACGTTTTGCTGTGACATCTACTGTGCCGAATGAGTGACACATGGGAGGAACAGAGAAGAGAATATATGCCCTAAGTCAGTGCATAAACCCTAGACGCATAGGTTTAGATTTCTCCACCTGCCACAAGTCGTTAATCCAAGAGGTAGCGAGGCGATATTACACCATGGTTGGGTATTTGTATGAATAATACGAATATCAGAGCACTTAAGAAGCTTCCAAGATTGCAAAAATCATGCAGGTTCATAAAAAAATGTTTACTACCAGGAGAAAAGCAAACGTCGTGCCAATACCACCAACATACAAGTGAGCAACAAAAAGGCAGCACATAGATAAGTAGTAGGTACATTTATTGAGATTCAGATTAAACATTTCAGCATCTACCTTCTAATTTGAAAAGTAGAAAGATTTACTATCTTCCTGAAAAAAATCAGAAAATCTAAAATCGATGCATTATGTACATGAATATATTATCCTATATATCATGAACTCGTACCTTCATCATTGTCTCATAATTGATAATATGCATGTCATGTATTTCAAAATTATCCTATATTCGAAGAATAAATCTCTGATCTTCCATGCCATGTTACAGGGAATCTTCATTTTCACCAAAAATGGAAGAACTACAAGCATATGATATGTCAAATAATAAACTCATATCCTTTGTAAACCCAAGAATTCAAGTTCGAAACTTCTTCGCACCTTTCTGTAATGCAACAAGATTAATTTTGGGCCATCAAATAGTGGTAAGTGTTCTTAACGTGGCCAGTCTATTCATCCCACCTTTAACAGTTGCAACAACCAGAAGAAATAATTGATAAAGCAAAAAAAAAACTGTCCACTTTGATGCATTCACTAGAGCAGACAACAGGCAACAGCAAGTTAATTATTGACAAGAAACACTCCCAACCCTTATAAGTAAATCGAAGAGGTGGTCTTTTCACTAATGCCGAAAACACTAAACATCACATCCATCTAACAATAGTCCGAACGGAAAATGAAGTTTATGATATTCCACCAATTTCCAAAGCTAGAGGATACCCCGAACCCGTCATACCCCATAAACACAAGAGCGCACATTAGAGTATTTAGTTGGTGTCTTGCACTTTATGTCATCAGTCTGTGTTTACATCATCCAATCTAAAGTCATTTTTACTTCTTGAGGTCATATCCACCACTTTATTCAACTAGATCAGCTGGAAAAGAAATACTATGAAACAAAAAAATCTAAACTCCCATGTTCCTTTTCGTGGCAAACAACCTAGTGCTTTATAAGCTTTTGACTAAATCCAAACAACAATTGCATTCCCAATATTCAGACAAGCAACAAAAACTTTCTTGGCAACAATGAAATCCTAAAAAGTAACATATATGAACACACTAACAAATCAAGAAAGAATGTTCTTCGTAATAACGCCCTAAAAGGAAGCAAAGACAAAAGCTCAATTCCACAAATCACTATGTAAAGATTTCAGCATTCAATCCCAGCCCCAACAAAATAAAAACGGTGGAAATCATTTCTCAGATAACAGAAATCCAAGAAATCAATAATCATGAAACAACAAGTCAAGATGGTCAAAGTCAAACCAGAGACAACAGTAGGCAAACCTCCAAGAAACGGATTTCTTGCTCTAATCTCTTGAATTCAGCAGAAATCCTGTGCTTCCCTCTTGTATCCGTAGCTCCGACAACCGATCGAACTTCACCTGAACTCCCCGTTTGCATTTTTAATTCCTCGATTGAATGTAATAATCTCAAACCCCAAAAAGAAAAAAGGGAGCCCTTGGCAATTCGCTGTGGATTCACACTAGAAAGCCATTTCAGAATGGAAAGATTCCAACTTTTCTCAGTTGAAAAAACATCTCATTCAGATTGGAAATCGAGAGTTTGATTGGAAGTGAAAAAGGAGGGTGGGGGTTCCTTGAATTTGGAATTTTGTGGGTGGTGTTCAATGTTTGGAAGGACAAGTATAAAATGAAAAGAGAATAAAACCAAAAAAATAAAAAAAAAGGAAGCTTTTTTCTTTCTGGTTGGGTGGGGTTCTCTTTTTGATTTTGTCAATAATGAAATTATTGATTCAAGAAAAGACTCCCCCCTTTATTTGTTAGTCAATTCTTTTTGTCTTCTTGTCTAAAACTTTCTTTGCCATAAAAGATGGCAAATGGAGTAATTCTTTGATGTTGTATATAATTAGTTATGGAGTAATTTTATACAATCAAGTAGACATGTTACTTTACAAGTTTTTTTATTTTTCAAATTGCTGAGTACTATTTTTCTAGAAAAGTTAATAGTTTTTATACACTCCATAAAATAATACTTTAATTACTCATAATTCTTAAAGATAACATTCTCTTTTGTCACATACTAATATATTTTGGAAGTATTTTTTTCTTCTTATCACACGTACTCCCTCGTACTACACCATTTATTGTTTGGCAAAACTCCGTGTGTTACTGGTTGCACACCGTGTTCTCAAAGGGCACGGTATATTCCAGGCCACGGAAACCAGGGCCACAGGAAACAAACTCTTATTGTTTTACATTATCAATTTTATAATTTTTATTTTTTTAATTTCGTAATTTCATTTTAAATTGTAAATAAACTACATGATTTGTAGAGATTTTTTTTATATGACGAATATATATATATGAGTCGGGTCTATCTATGGTTTATCATTAGATAGATAAGTGTGTTTACTCATCATCATAATTTAGAATTACATGTTTTATCAAGCAATAAGGATAATTTACTTATTAATATTAAATTTACCCGTCTCACAATTAGGTTACCAAAAGACTCTCTCTGATTTGTATTATTAGGTGGTAAATGGAAACTTGGAATACTTTGAGGCTATTGAATTTAGGATTTTTAATTTTTTTTTATAGTGCGAAGGAAAATTAACGAATAAGAAAAAAGGGTACGAAAGAAGCTATATGAGTAATAATCATGTTGGGTCTACAATTAAATTCCCAACTAATATACTTTCAATCCAAAAATCCCAAATAAAATAATGGGCCAATGGCTAGAAACCCAAGTCAAGCCTATCTTAACTCAATGAAAGATTAGTCACGATTCTAATAACATAATAGAATAATTTGTAGTAAATATTATGTTGCAGTTATACTTTATTTATATTGCACAAATTATCCCAAGTCTTGAAATCTATCAAAATAGAATAATTATATTAATTAAATATTAATAATTTTTAAAAAAAATTGGGTATTTTATTGGAATTAATATTGTTTTGAAATTCATCACTTTGAACTAGTACATTTAAATATTTTGAGTGAATTATTATAATCATCCCAAATTATATTACAATAAAAGTTTCTTTTACCAGATGGAATCCACGTGTCCATTGCCTGCCACCCCACGTTGACAACACATCAAACTACGCTGGGCCCAACTATTCACGAGGCCTGAAACAGTAAGGCCCGCAACAGAACCCAGATGTTGTTTTTCCTTATGGACCTGACCCCCATACCTTCATAGCACCTGAGCTGGGCCCACAACCAACTCAGCCCGATAAACCCCATCTTTTATGATGGACTTGCATCTTTATTTATTTATTTTTAAAAATGCACTCTTCATTTAGAAAAAAAAAAATCTATTTTATCGGTCCCAAACGTAAATTTTTTTTGTCACACTCTTAAATTTTTTTTAATAAAAGAAAATTTTATTCTTTATTTAATGTGACGGGTTTCTAAATCAATTTAAAAATTATTGTTAAAGACTCATGAGATAGATAAAAAAAATACTCCCTCCGTCCCACGTATTTTTACCAACTTTCCATTTTGGGGTGTCCCACGTATTTTTATCCATTCCATTTTTGGCAAAAATACATAATATTTTATTACCTACTTTTTACAATCCCAACAACTTTAATTACTTTTTTACACTTTATTCATCATTCCCAATAACTTTATTCACTTTTTCTTTTTAAATTACTAATTTATCCCTACTTTCTCTTACATTATATATTAAAAAAATAAAATGTCTTAATCTCCGTGCCCGTACAAATGGGTAAAAATACCCGGGACGGAGGGAGTATAACATTTTATGATAAAAAGTGATGAAAAATAATAATAATATTTAATATATATATATATACATACATATATATATATATACATATATATATATATATATATATATATATATATATATATATATATATATATATATAATATAATATCTTTAGGCAAAGACTTGTGTGAGACCGTCTTACATAAGCCCTTGTGTGAGACGGTCAGAAAGTGATAACTTTTATAAAGAAAAGTGATAATAAATTAATAAAAGGTGATAGTGTTATTTCATGAACAATTTATAGTATAAATAACAAGTGATAACATTTTATAGTGAAAGTGATGATATTTTATAGCGAAAGTAATAACTATTTTAAAAAGTGAAAAATTATCTCACGTGAGACGGTCTCACTCAAGACCTACCCATATCTTTAATAAAAAAATTAATTAATATAATTTCGTGTAAATATCACACCAAATCCAAAATAGGCAATTTTTAGCTGATTCGAGTCATGCATGACTCAGATAACAACAAAATTATAGAATTCCTAACTTACTCATGCTCATACATGACCCAAATAACAACGATATCGAGCTAAGAGGTGTCCCACATATGAATTAATTTAGACGGAGTTTGGTGTGAATTGGGTTCAATGTGTGAATTGTGATTTTGTATAATTACTCTTTATTACATGAATAATTACTCTTTGAAGAGGTATTTTTTTATTCAAAAATGTAATAATCATCTCTCCAAAGAGTAATTTTTCATATACTAAAGAGTAATCAATAATTTAGGGGTGCAGAAATTAAAGACTAATTTTTGGATTTAGAAGAGTTATAGTTTATCGCTTTATATAGAATAATTTTTCATATGTTGAAGAATAATCAATAAAAATAAGGTTCACGTATGAATCCGGTTCATACTAACTTATTGTTTAATAATTAATACTAAAGTTACTTTCAAGAATCATGGAAGGGTTTGGTGTTCGGGAACGCACAAATTTTTAGTTTTTTTACGTATGAGTGAGTTTCATGTAAATCGGATTTACATGTAAACTCTACTATTACTCATAGAAGAATAATAAATTAATAATTCATGTCTTTAAAAGTATTTTCATGTATGATTGGCGCTATTTTCACCTAGATTTTAGTGTCTTTTTATATGTGTTTTCGTATTATTTTATCCGTATTTTTATGTTATTTGGTTGTGTTTTGTGTTTTTATGAAAATGTGTGTGAATGAGCTTAAACTTAATATTTTCAATTTTTATTGGATGCTAGATATGATAAGGAAGACATAGAAAAAAGTAGATCTAAATTTGGAGTTGAAACGAGGAAGATAGAGCCGAAACAGTGAGAGAGGAAAAGAAGCTGCACAACACGGGCCGTGTGCAGCGCACGACCCTGTCAGAATGGCCGTGCGCTGACACCCGAAACACCAACTCGGCCACACCGGTGGCCGATTGCAGAACACGACCCGTGCCCAGTACAGACACACGGCCCGTGCACCGCGTACGGGCCTGTCCAGAAAGTCGTGTTAGGACGTCAGATTACACAATACGGCCACCCTTGTGGCCGAGTGCGGAACACGACTCGTGCGCTGTGTTAGAACACGGGGCGTGCGGCGGAGCTCGAGCCGTGTTGGTGCAAAAATGCAGAAAATTGCTGAAATCTTCTAGAAGGCCCACATGGGGTATAAATAGACCCCATTTCAATATTTTGATGGATAAGATCAGATTTCCCATCCTCTACACACACATCACACACCTTTCCTTCAATTTCACACCATAATCTCCATCCACCTTCATCCATCTTGATCCATCTTCATCATCTCCATTAATTCTCCATCAAAACTTCATCCCTTCCATTGGGTGTGAGAGATCTCAATAAATCAATAGCTAGAGAAGAAGATCCATGAGTATTGAAGATCTCCTACAAGAAATTGTTGGGGAAGATTTACATCTCCTTTGATTTTCTTTTGGATTTAGACTATGGATATTTGTAATGAATCATTTATGTGTTTTGTTACTTTTATCATGTTAGGCTAATCCCTCTAGTGGGATTGGGGACATGAAGAGCATATGAGATTTATATTATCATGTGGATTAAATTGGTTTTTGATTTAATTGATGTTGATTTCTATTCATGGAGTTTAATTGTCTTGATGTTGTGATGGCATGGTTTGTTATTCATAATTGATATTGGTTTAATGAATTGTTGATCAACGAATTGATTTATGGTAATTAAATGCTATCATGATGCTCATGTATATATTGCTTGGAGTGAGATGGAAACGACCCTCTATAGTATTAGGAAGGCATGAATAGACATTGAGTTTGGGTTTGACCGAAAGGATATTTGAATTCAATGAGGGGAACCAATCCATTCGTTGGCCTTAGTACACAAAAAGGGAGAGTTTAATCTAACTAGTACCTAGATGGAAGGGGTTAATGTTGGGCTTTGATCTTAAGTGCTTTTGGGAGTCTAAAATGGATCAACAACATTTGTAACCCGAAAGGGAGCTTAGGATACAATCGTGATCACCCTTAGTCTACATCAATTGAGTTGAATTTCTTTTGCATGATAATATGAATCGAGTGTGCTTGGATGTTTCTAATCCCATGTTTTTCCATACTTGAACTTTAGCACTCATTTTCATTACTTGTTATTCATCTTTACTTGTCATTTCTCCTATTAGCTCTCTTATTTACTTGCTACTTGCTTTAGTTGTTAATCATCTCAAAACCCCCGATCATCTTTACAAAAACAACATGAACATGAGCTCGCGTATTTTGCTAGTCCAAACATAACTCCTTTGTGGATTGATAATTTTTCTTGGGATATACTACTACAACGATCGAGTATTCTTGCTCGTGAGTGCTACAAAAATAGGCAAACAATGTACTAAAAGTAAGATAAATCGGGGTTTACAAGAATTTAAAGAATAATTTTTTAATTTAGAAGAGTAATCATTTATGTGTATAAATAGTAAATTTTCATTTACTAAAAGAGTAATAGAATTTACATGTATACATATGTAACTCAGTTTATACAAGTATTTGTATTTATATACATGATATAACATTATAATAAAAAACTAGTATATGATACCTTAACATTTGAAATGGTTGTAATTTTGCAAATTATTATGTGCACCATCCACTTTCAGAAAGTTATAAATATATGAATAAAAATATATATACTAATAAATAAAAATATATTTTATTAGCGAATTTTTTATTAAATTTTTAATGAAAATTAAATATAAAAAACTATACAATTATTAAGAAACATATACTCCCTCCGTCCCGCAAAAAGAGTTACACTCCCTTTGTAATTTTCAAAGAAAATATAATACAAATGAAGTATAACTCATTTTATGGAATGAAGAGAGTTACAATATTGAATAAAATTTTATATAAATATAAATGCGTGTATACCCGTATATAAGTGGTATACATGATATCAACTCTTATAATTTTATCATGTAAATAATATCATTCTTTTTTTATTTTTTAAAGAAATATTTCACAAAATAAATAAATAAATAAATAACTACTAATATAATATACACGTAATTTTATAGATATTTATGTTATGAAATTCTAGTGTTAAAATGGTAAAAGGTAGATAGAGATATATTTGTAAATTTCAGTTCACTGTTAATCCATTATCAATTTTATTTTATTGTTAAATTTATTTTATAATGACTGAATTTTTGTTTTAGCTAAATTTTTGTAATTTTGTTTTTATTATTAAGAATATTTACATATTTAATGGAGTATGAAATTTCAAAATACTGTAGATAATTTCTATTCATAAACTAATTTAGAATATATAGAATAAATATTTATAATTTATTTCTAAAAATAAATATTTATATCTTTTAAATATATCATAATATTTTATATAATGTTAAATAATATTAACTTAAAAGTTATTATTATATAATTTTAAAAAATTTATATTATAATGAAAGTTTTGTCATTTTAATTTTCAAATATCAAAATTCACACGACTCTAATTAACCCTTTTCGGGTCACCCATCCCAAACCCTTACAAATACGACCATTACTTAAAACCTTCAAGCCCAAAGCTCAAGTGAAATAACTTCAAGAAACGATATTTGATTCAAAAATCTGGCGATCATCGGAAACCTGATACTCCATGATCGAAGTAATAAATTCTTGAGATTATCCATTATTCATTCTCTTAATTTTTGTTTCACGCCATTGAAGATCAAATTATTTAGTACTCCATTTCATTAACTATTTAATTTATTAAAAGTATATCATCCCTAATTAATTATTGAGTGAGGCTTGCGTGCACCCGGGCGCACGGAACACATTCCGTGCGCCTTTAGAAATTTTGTATTATGGGTAAGGGTACATTAATTTGGTTTAAAGGGTATACACTTTAATTACTAAAAGGTACACAATTTTGTTCTAAAGGGTATACACTTTTCATTAATATTTTTTCTTTCTTTAGAAAATAAAGGGTACACATTTTTATACTAAAGGGTATACAATTTAACACAAAATTCTAAAGGGGCACGGAGTATTGTTCGTGCGCCCAGATTTTTCTTTAGAAAATAAAGGGTACACATATGTATACTAAAAGGTATACAATTTAGCACAAATTTCTAAAGGCGCACGGAAAGTGTTCCGTGCGCCCGGGTGCACAGGAGCTTTTGCCTTAATTATTAAGTGGGCAAGAATATTATTATTTAGGATATAGTAGGATATAGTATTTAAACTAAAAAAACATGTGATGATTGAATATGAGCGGTACAAAATTATAAAATAATCTCTTCCTCCCATTGATACACAGCTATTTTGTCATTTTGATTTATCCCATTATAAAATATCAATTTTTTTTGGGTTGATATGATTAAAAAAAAATTTCAAATATTAACTTAAAATTTATATAATTTTCAAATCAATGCACAACAAATCTATATCTATTTATATTTATATCTTTTAAATATATCACAGTATTTTATATAATGTTAAATAATATTAACTTAAAAGTTATATTATATAATTTTAAAAAATTTATATTATAATGAAAGTATTGTCATTTTAATTTTCAAATATCAAAATTCAGATGCACACCCAAAGTTTAATGAAGTATTTAATGATTTATAAATGCGAGTGTTTAAAGGAGTATTTAATGACTATAAATGCGAGTAAAAGGAGTATTTAATGACTATAAATGCGAGTAAACATGCTAAACTAAAAGATTTCATAGTAGAGCACGTGGCGCAAATAAAAGGAGCTGGAGAACACGTGGACATAAAAGGGCACTGCAGGACATGGAATAGAAAGAAAAAAAATACGTGTGGCACTGCAAAAGACGTGGAATATAAAGAAAAAAAATAGTTCTTCACATATTTCTTCTGCAGAAGACATGGAAATAAAAGCGCTCCACAGAAGACGTGGAATAAAAAAATAATAATAAATTTGTTTACAGAAGACGTGGAATAAAAAATAATAATAATTTTGTTTACAAAAGACTTGGAGATATAATCGAAGAATAAAGATAATGCAAACGCAAAGAGATGCAAAGAACATATACACTGCATAGAACGCAAACAAAGGACACTATAGAGTGGACAGTGAGCACAGTGACTGCAGAGGGGCATAGAACGCAAACGAATGACACTGCATAGAAGGTAAGCGAAGGACACTGTAGAGACGCGGACAGGAGCGCTATGCAAGGAAGACATGACACGCAAACAAAGAATGATAAGGGATATGGAAGATAATGTTATGCACTCAGTTGTAATAATAAATAGAAAATAAAATGTTACGTCAGTTAGAAAATAAGATACCGTGTGCTTAAGTTGAATCGTTAGCTATATGGGAATGCCCACTCTCCATATACAACGAGCATACTTTCTTCAAAATGACACAATCTTTTCTATTTTTCTAGGGGTGTCCTCTCTCTATATACAACGAGTATACTTTCTTCAAAATGACACACTCTTTTCTATTTTTCTGGGGATGTCCTCTTCCTATATACAACGAGCATACTTTCTTTAAAATGACAGTTTTTTTTTTACTTTTCTTTGAAAGAAATCTGCTAAATACGTATCCTTTGAATAAATAAAAATATTTTTATGATCCAACGAAATTTTAATTAAAAGTAAATTAATTCAATGGCCAAATTTTTTCAGGTAATATACATCAACATGGGTTAGATAACTATGCCTTCAAAATTATTGGACCTTTATTGTGATTGTTGAATTTTTGTCAAAATAAAAGGGTGGTTTTGTTATCCCACATTGGGTGGGAGAGCAAAAGGGGAGGGGCTCCTTATGCTATTTAAGGAGGCCCCTAGTCTAAATGTTAAGAACACCAATCAAGTACACTTTAATCTTTGTATTTGATTATAGTTAAATTTCTTTATTTGATTCTCGGTTGTGAGAATGGGAAGAAATGTGAGAATTAATCAAAGATTTGTAAGGGTGTAGGGATTGGGGTCGGGAGAGAGAAATTCTGTGTGATTGTAAAAAATTTTCACATAGTGGTATTTTCTTGGTCCGTGATTTTTCTCTGGTTTTGGAGTTTTCCACGTAAATTCTTGTGTTGTGCTTTTTTTGTTCTTCTTTATTTGTCCCTTAGGAATGAATGGGGATCTGCCTAATTCCAACAGTGGTATCAGAGCCCGGTTCGGGCGCATATAAAGTTCTTAGTATGCTCTGTGATTGCAGCATAGTCTGACCTTCCACATCAGAAAAGACTATGAGAGGAAGATGGTTATTCATTAAGCTAAGGGTGACATGAAAGAAGTGAGAAAAGCTAGTGGTACAAGGGGGTCAGAAGAACAGCCGGATGCGGTGGCATCTCCTTTCTTGCAGAGAAATGCGCCGGACTGTGGCAACAGTAGCGTGGCAAGGGGTAGGATTTGCGGGACAGTAGTTTTTGGCGGAGTTCTTGGATCTGCAGCAATTTGAATTGCTGGGACTCCCGATGGTGGAGTTGGCTTAACAGCGGCATGGGGTTATCCATGGTGTCAGCTCAAGGAGGTTTGAAAGGAACTGGTTTTCCGGTAATGACTGGTGGCGTGGGGAAGCATCGATTCAATGAGGAAGATGGCGATGTGGTACTTGGTATCGGGTGGCGCTAGATCGGTAAAGAAAAGCATGGATTCAACCGACAAGTGGGAAAGTATCGTGAATTTCGGAAGGTTGGAATCGGCTTCAAGTGACGACACTTTAAGTAGGAAAAGGATTCGGTCAAACCTGGTGTAGCTGGCAATAAAAGACAGCGACGTCATGTCGGTACAGACGAGTTTTGCTCAAGGTGGAGAAATGGTGCGGTAATTGCGGCGGAGCAATGGCACGGTAATTGCTTACGGTGGAACAATGATGATGTTTCTGGTCAAGGAGGAGCTGGTGCGGCAACAGCTCTGAATGTTGAGTTAATATTATTGGGGATCCTTATGACATGTTCAGTTGTCATGGAAAATGATGTAATAATATTGGCTGGTCCACAAGTTTGCACACAGACATTGACTTGGCAGGTGATGTAGGGTGTGTGGTGGATGTATATCGATGGCTGATGGACTTCCAGGGGTAGCCAAGAGCTGGAAGTAGCACCAGCAGGTGTTTTCGATATGTGCCGCAGGAAATTCTTAGAATTGTTTATTCTAAGTGGTCTACTCATACGGTGGAGTAGGATTCTCGGGATTGAGAATGATTGTCGGTAAAGACAATGAGTATTCTTTTATTTTGATAAGGTGGAGATTGTTGGATTTTTGTCAAAATAAAAGGGTGGTTTTTTCTAGTTAAGGGTGGGAGAGCAAAGGGGGAGGGGCTCCTTATGCTATTTAAGGAGGCCCCTAGTAAGAACACCAATCAAGTACACTTTAATATTTGTATTTGATTCTAGTTAAATTCCTTTCTTTGATTCTCGGTTGTGAAAATGAGAAGAAAGGTGAGAATTAGGCAAAGATTTGTAAGGGTGTAGGGATTGGGGTCGGGAGTGATTGTAAAAAATTTTCACATAGTGGTATTCTCTCGGTTTTTAGTTTTTCTCCAATTTTGAAGTTTTTCACGTAAATTTTCTTTTATATTCTTCTTTATTTGTCCCTTATGAATGAATGAAGATCTGTTTAATCCCAACGGTGATTAGCATGCACCTTTTCAATTTAAAGATAATGTAATTTTTTCCACTGTGAATGCGAGGACGGTCCACGTTGAGGTTATCAAGTCCACCTTTCACTACTCTGCCACCTTAATTTGCCACCACATGCCACGTGTACATATGTATACTCTATAAAACCATTACATAGTTCCACATTAATTCCATAGAAAAAATAATGTCCAGTGTTATCTCTGCAATGCCATCAAATTTGTTCAAGAAATGCTTCCCACGCTATGAATCAATCTCACTCAATTCTCTGCAGTTCCCTCCAATTCCCTCGAAAAAATTAGTCATGGCCCAAATTGGTAAACAACCACACCCTTCCGCTACAATTCAGGCCCACGACCCGACATACATACCCACCAAATCACCGCCGGAGATCCCCACAGCGCCGCCGCAACACAAGCAAGGCGTCCCGCGGGAGTTCCTGAAGAGGCCCATCATTCCGATCTTCGAACCATGGCTTCCGGAGGAGCCCGCCGATCCGCCACTACCGCCACCTGTGCCTGACCCGGAGATACCTGGCCCACCAGACCCAATGGAACCAGAAGTAACTCCCCCTCATGGGCCTGAAGTCGAGCCTCCGAAGTCCCCCGAGCCCGGCCCAGATGATCCAACCGAGCCCGATGCTCCACCTCACATAGTGGGCTCAGATGGGCTCGTATTCTACTAAGAATACAGCGTGAGTTGTTGATGGTTTAGTTAGTTGTGTGATGGTGTTGTTGATCGTTTAGTTAGTTGTATGATGGTGATGTAAGTTATCAAGTTAGTACTATAAGCCTTGAAATTTTACTTGAATAAAAATAAAAATAATGCAATCATTGCAATTAAACGGGTTTAACGGTATATTATGAAGGAGATTGAGTGCAATTTACAAGCTTATTTCTTGTTTAGGACCTTTATAAATTCATAAACATTCCTACAAACTCGGCTTACAACCTGAATTCAGGTCTTTTATATCTTTTGCCTTTAAATTAAAAAGGAGCACAACGTTTACATAGTAAATTCGATCCGATAAACAAAAGACCAACTCTTTTAAATTTAAATTATTTAATTAATCTACTTAATAATTTAAATGAACGAAAGATGTAGTTTATAGTTTATTTTTTATTTATGATATTTTTAAGTTTCATTTATCTACTTTAAATAACTTTAATGAAAAAAAAAAAACTAATATGACTTATCTAACAATTTTAATTAACCAAACAATTTCTCGTTAACTTAATCAACCAAACAATTTCCCCTGGTATGTTGGGCTAGTTCTTTAGGATACAAGATCCAACTTTTATCAGAAGGCCCAATAGTATGGGCCGAAATACCGGCCCATGTTCTTGATTTGGAAGAATATAATGCAATAATTGTGTGATGATACTCTCAAAAAAATCAGTAACAGTTAATTTTCAAGAATTGATAGTGGTGATGCAGAGACATTGTTTGGCAGCTTCAAAGGTTTCACCCATTAATCATGTGATAGAGTTGACAAGTGGGATCTACATGATATCAATAATTCAATGCCCAAAAAGTAAAGGGGCCAAGTCATGTGATTTTAATCTTCACATGACATTTTTAAAATGAAACATCTAGAGGGTTTTTGGTTTAAGAGTATCAAGAACAAACAAGGGAATAAGAATAATGGAGTATGAAAAATAGCATTTTGTTTCATAAAAAAAAAAGAAAAAAAAAAGTCAATAGTTATTATTATACTTTTAAGAAAACAATTTTTTTTCTTTGTAGTTTGATCTTCTAATGTGAGTGCGAAATAATTTTAGGACAAATAAATAAGATACGATTATATTTAAGAAATGGGGAGAGTATTTAATATTGGTTGATGAATATTATTAAATTATTAAAATTGAGAGTGTTTGGTTTGTAAATGCTATATAAATTGATGCTATAATTAGTTCAATTAGAAGAGAATTTTTTTTTCTTTGTAGTTTGATCTAATGTGAGTGCGAAATAATTTTAGGACAAATAAATAAGATACAATCATATTTATGAAATGGAGATAGTATTTAATATTGGCTGATGAGTATTAAATTATTAAAATTGAGTGTGTTTGGTTTGTAAATGCTATATAAATTGATGCTATAATTAGTTCAATTAGAAGAGAAAAAAAAATTGCACAAATTCAAATTCATATTCATATTCATATTCATTTTCATATTCATATAATATCATTCCTCCTATCCAAACTTACTACTAAATGATTGATTTCCTCCACTTAGACACTTACGATTCTTTTAATTTTATCCTCTTTAATTTAAGATTTGGTATAAATTCTACGATTATGATGAATTGATTTTCGCATTGTCTTTGTTTTATTTCCATTTCCATACATAATTAATAGCAATCATTAGTGATTTTTAATGAAAAATGACCAACAGTTCTATTTTTTTTCTTCAAGTATGAAAGTATAAAAAATGTCAAAACAAGTCTACATTAAACCAAACACATTTTTCAATTGGATAAAGCCAAAATCAAATTCATTTAAGTTTTCATTAAAAAAAATATAGAAAAAAGAAAAAAAATCAAATTCCTAATTTCAAGATTACTCAAATCAATTATTTTGTTTTTCCAAAAATTCCCGCGAGATCTCAGTCATATACCGATAATACAAAGACAGTGTTTATGAGGTCTCAATTCTCTGCGAGATTTCAACCTACAATTCTATACAATTTAACTTGAAAGCGTTAAGAGATATTTTCCGCCTAAAGTACAAACAAGAGGAAAAGACAGGTATTTCTGTTAAATTCTGCAACTTTGTCTCTACAATTCGCATCCCAAAGAAGACAGCATCTGAACTTTCCTTCAATTCCACGAAAATCTTTTTAATTTCCCCACAAAATGGAGAAAAGAGGTAGAAGTGATGAAATCCCATAAACAAACGCTTCCAAAGTGACACGAATTTCACTCTCAATCGGCACAGATTTCGAGTGTTCAAATCCACCGCCGAACTGCCACCAATGGCCACCCAGTTTCGCCCAACTTACTCACGCGCCGCCGTCCCACTCGTCCACCGAAACCCATTTATCCTTTTCACCAGAGAAGCTCAATGTTTCCGCAAACGGTTCTTGGGGAACAATTTCAGTGCGATAAGCGTTTCAAGAATCAAGGCTGCCAATGGCGGTGATTCGTACTTGGACATGTGGAGAAAGGCGATTGAGAGGGAGAGAAAGTCGACGGAGTTCGAAAGAATGGCGGAAAACTCTCTTCGGAGTGTGGGAGAGCAGGGGAAAGAAGAGAGTGCCGAGGAATTGGAGAGAAGGAACCGGGAGTTCGAGAAGCTTCTCGAAGTTTCAGCGGAAGAGAGGGATAGGGTTCAGAGAATGCAGGTCATTGATCGAGCTGCGGCGGCGATTGCGGCGGCGAAAGCATTGATGAAGGAGGGCGTGCTGCCACCAGAGGAGCCTGTTGAGGTTGGAATTGGCGGTGATGGTGAGGAGATCGAAGGTCAACTAGAGGGTAAATGTGTTGATTTCATTACACTATAAAAAATTGATATTATCTCTCTGTTTCTATCAGTATGTTATGAATAGTATTCTCTCTGTTTATAGGTGTTAAAGCTGATCTTTCTGGAACATTTAAGATGGTTGTCATTTGTTATTTTCATGGTTGATGATCAATTCCTTGTAATATCTCTTTGTTATGTCTATAATAGGTGAAACATTGAACTCATATTAAAGGGATAAATGGAGGACCAAATCCACTGCTTGCATCTGTAATAGCTATTGTTGTTGTTTGATACTCATTGATCCCATTTTCTTTTAACTCTATTGATCTCATTAGGCCACATCATTCTCAGCTTATAATGTGGTAATTAGAGAAAATGTGAGTGAGGCACTTGTAAGGTACATTCATCTTGAACATGGGCATGACGACGAATGAGAATAGATCTTTTTTTGGAAATTCGACTCGATAATGTAGCTTGGGGGGGATTGATGTTTGCTAATATTCGGGGTCTGGAACTGGTCCTAAACGTGCACTGGTTGATATCACACCTTGTATGTGATGGCTCTTGCATATATACATTTCTCCCTCTCTGCATTTGATACTTCATAACCCCTGCATCTTCACCAACCATTAGCCCACCTATTCTTGAAAATAATAATTTAGGAGGGAAGTGTTTAACATCTACAAGTTATGGACCTTGAAAATTCATGATAATTGGTTCTTAGATTTGTAGATTTAGTAGAAATGTAAATGTTTAATGCATATATGTCATTGAGCTTGGCTGTTAATTAATCCATAAGTAATCTGAATGTTTTTTTTATTTGCTTTATTATAAACAAGATGCGTGATGGGGTTGCCCTGATAGTTTAACTCTAGCAGGGAAGGAGAATGGCATCTCTTTCCTGCCTCAGTCAGGAAGCTCGAGTATCGGAACACCAGGTCCAAGTTTCTGGGCTTGGGCACCTCCTCTAGATCATGATGATTTTCTAGGTGATGGTCGACTAAAGCCTGCACCACAAGCTTCTGCCTCTCCGGCACAAATCAGCCCTGTATTGGAAGAGGAGCGAAGTTCAGAATCTTTATCAATTCCATTCGAGTCTTCAATGCTTCAAAGAAGAACGAATGCTCTTCCCTTACCCCCTTTTCAGTCACTCGTGGAGGTTGAGGAAACGGAAGTCACTAAATCCAATCAGGAAACGCCTCATCTGCAGGAAGAGAATGAACTGGGTGTTGAGTTTTCGACACATGCACTTGAAGCAGCTGATGCGCTGAGTAAAGTAGATGAAGCATCCACCCAAGGAGTAAATCCTGATGGGTCAAGGTGGTGGAAGGAGACGGGGATAGAACAAAGGCCTGATGGGGTTGTCTGTAAGTGGACACTGACCAGGGGTGTTAGTGCTGATAGAGCTGTTGAGTGGGAAAACAAATACTGGGAAGCTGCTGATGAGTTTGGTTATAAGGAACTCGGATCTGAGAAATCGGGGCGTGATGCTGCAGGGAGCGTCTGGCGTGAGTTCTGGAGGGAATCCATGATGCAGGTTAACTATCACCTTCTCAATATTATGTTCCTTGAATTCTTCATCTTTACAGTAGTTTTGATACTAGCAAGCAATATTTTCTTTATTAGATGTGCAGTACTTGCTCCATTTTGTACATCTTCTTATGCATATCACTAAAACCACTCATGTTTTCATGGTGATTTGGTTCAATGAGCCTGATAAGCTACCACAATGCAGATTGATGGCCTTGTCCATCTTGAGAAAACCGCGGAAAAGTGGGGAAAGAACATACAAGGGGATGAGTGGCAAGAGAAATGGTGGGAGAATTACGGTGCTTCCGGCCAAGCAGAGAAGTGGGCCGACAAGTGGTGCAGCATTGATCCACACACTCCCTTAGAGGCTGGCCACGCCCATGTTTGGCACGAAAGGTAACAAACACATCAATCGACTTTGAAGCAATATATATACTTTTTTCTTTTTTCTTTTATCAGTAAATGTTAGTTGTCAGTG
This sequence comes from Pogostemon cablin, assembly GCA_023678885.1. NCBI lineage: Eukaryota > Viridiplantae > Streptophyta > Magnoliopsida > Lamiales > Lamiaceae > Pogostemon > Pogostemon cablin. Next base: position 23,943,105 of record CM043009.1, on the reverse strand, counting down.
GTTAGAAGTTAGTTCACCAAGTACCCATACTCCAAGATTATTCTCCAAACCTTCTTATAACTCCCTACTCTAATTCGTTCCCAAAGGGAATCGAACTTGGGTCACTCACTTTGAAGCAATCTATACTGCCTCTAGCTAGCATACTAGTCTCTCATATCATATGTTTCATAAAAGGTGGGGCGAAAAGTATGATGGACAAGGGGGCAGCACAAAATACACAGACAAATGGGCGGAGCGCTTTGAGGGGGATGGCTGGTCGAAATGGGGAGATAAATGGGACGAGCACTTTGACCTAAATGGTCATGGAGTGAAGCAAGGAGAGACATGGTGGGAAGGGAAGTACGGAGAGCATTGGAACCGAACATGGGGCGAGGGTCACAATGGGTCGGGTTGGTTGCACAAGTACGGCAAGAGCAGCAGCGGTGAGCATTGGGACACACATGTTCAACAAGATACATGGTACGAGAGGTTCCCCCATTATGGTTTCTACCATTGCTTCGAGAACTCAGTTCAGCTACGAGATGTCCAAAAACCATCTGAGTGGTCCTAAAATGGTTACTCTGTCATCATCTGCAGTTGTTTTGATCACTGCTGAGTTATGAGAGGAAGTATATATACATGCAATATATGCATACAATATACTCATATATTTATCTTTTAATTACTATATACGTACGAGATGTAGTAGTAATAATTTAAATTAAAAGTAGATTGTAGTACTAAACAGAGCTATGTTTGTGTTCTTGATAGTTTGGTATTGATAATAAATGGGAAATACCACAATTTGCCCTATATGGGAAAGTCAACATCTTTTTTGCCCTACCTTTTGTAATACATCTAAATTGCCCTGAAAATACATGCAATGCCATGAATACCCTCAAGGATGGTCCACCTTTTTGTATTGGGAATGAGTTGACAAGTACAGTTGCATGCAAAATAGATGTGTCAGGGAATATGTTGATTATTTAGGGTTGACACATTAATTAAAGAAGAAATAAATAAGTATACTAAAATATAACCCCTAATTCGGCGGACAAGCTGAATGAAGTGCAAAAGCCAAATTTTAAAATGCACGAAATTAAAATTTTAAATTCCTTAAATTGTTATATTATAATAGGCTTTTTATTAATAAACACATGCAGTAGTATTTAGGTGATTAAACACATGCAACTACCTACCACTCCACTGAAACACACTTCATTTAATGGGGTGAAAAGGCCCTGTTTTCACAATCAGTTCATTTATGTAAATTCTTGTCACATTAAACTCTCAACTATCCCCACCAACCAAATAACTTCACCACCAACAAACATAAAATTTGGGTACAGTAGATTCAAACTTCATTCATCTGTATCCACAAATTATTGGAGCATAAAAAGGTCATCGGCTCCCGCATTTACCCACCGATTTTGTCGACGGATCCATAGTTAGAGCGAAAGGTAAGATACGAACGCTGTTTGTATTGTATTTTATTTATTACTTTCTTTGAATGTTTTAGGGTTTTTAGGGCTTTAGGGTTTCAAAAACGCATGTCCGCTGAGTAAAATGGTTATATATACCCATGTCCGCCAAAGAAAATGGTGAAGTATGCATGTAATATGCATGAATACTATTACGTACACCCATCGTAGACTTTTTCGTTAATATGCATGGTTAATTGTGCATGTCCACCCATTATTTGAGGCTTATCGTCCATATCCGCCTATTATTTGACAGTATTTCAGCTTGTCCGCCGAAAATAGTAGCCCAATTTAAGGAGTCCGCCAAAAGTAGGTGGCCAGTAGATCCTGTCCGCCGAAAATTTAGCCTGTCCACCGAATATTGAGCCTATCCGCCGATGTTTTCCCCATATTTGCGCATGTCCGCCGAATCTGTACCATATATGACCTTGTCCGCCGATTTTTTCACCCTATATGAGCATGTCCGCCGATTTTCTCACCCTAATTTATCATGTCCGCCGTTTTTTTCACCCTATATGAGCATGTCCGCCATTTTTTTCACCCTATATGAGCATGTCCGCCGATTTTTTCACCCTAAATTATCATGTCCGCCATTTTTTTCACCCTATATGAGCATGTCCGCCGATTTTCTCACCCTAATTTATCATGTCCGCCGATTTTTTCACCCGTAATGGTCTTGTCCGCCGATTTTTCCTTCCTAAGTGAACATGTCTGCCGATATTTTCATCCTAATTGAGCATGCCCGCCGATTATTTGGTGGTTTTTGAACATCTCCGTCGATTTTTAATGCATTATTGAGCATGTTTGGCTATTTTTAAGCATATTATATGATGTCTTTCGATTATAATAGACCTGTTCGTCGATTTAGGAACTTAATTGAGCTTGTCCACGTACGTACGACTTAATGTTTAACTTTCATGTGTGCTTGATAATTTAATGCTTAATTTGTGTGTACCTACTAAATTGGCGTATTATTTTTTATGAATTCTGTGTAAATATAACAATTAATTGTCGTTTTGTTGAAAGATTTAGGCGTTGGATTTGAAATGAGAAATTTTTGTATATGGTGTGGCGGCTGGTGGCAAGGTTTAGAGTATGTACGTGGCCAACAGACGAGCTTAGTTTTAAATTCAGATCAGCTGACGTTGGATTTTATTCTTGGGCATGTGCACAGTTTAGTTTGCATCGATTTGAATCATTTCAAATATGTTATACACACACTTGTGGACATCGGTGGTTGTATAACAAAACATAAGGTGAAGGATGATATGGATATAAGGGGGTTGTATCAGCAGGTTGATGAGCCGATGCTGTTTGTCACAGTTAAGGCCATACCATAGCAATCAGTTGATAATGGTTGCACTAGTACTGCGCCAGTGGGGAGCAGATATTGGACCGACTTGCTTCGGTCACAAATTCCATCTGTCGATATTCATTGTCCCGAAGATTTGACCTGACCGAGCACGAGTATAGGTATGGGCGTGGGCGTGTCGAGTCGTACGACAAATATTGATTTAAACATTGAGTATGCTAGCGAACATCAGGACGAAGAAGAGGTGGAGAATGGAGATGAGATGTGCTCCTCTGCTGGGTTTGAGGGTTCAGAGGGTGATGGGTTTGATGGTTTTGCTGGTTCTCAAGACTATAGGTCCGATGGATCACAAGGCCATGGGTATGATTCATTTGAGGGTCCACATCGTCAGGATTTTGAGGGTGCTGATGCTTCGCAAGATGAGGAGCGCGATGCTGATCAACCCAATGCTGAAGATGAGGATCCTGAAACTGCTATGTTCGAAAGGTTCTGTTCCTACATCAGAGCCAAAGGAGGAATGAGTTTCCTGGAACCCGTTACCACACACATGCAGATGCCCACACCGGTACATCCTAGTCAAGACACAGATATGTCTTGTAGCCGTCCATGGAGCATTCCAGGTATGTGTTGAATATAGTACCCGGTAATTTACTGCACCTTATTATATTCTAATACCAATTGAATAATAACTAATCCATCGTTGCAGGTTTCTTGGAACAGTGTAATGTGTACAATGAAGTTGAAGACAACAACAACATTGATACATCAGTGGAGATTCATGAAAAAAGTATCTTCGATAATAAAGGTGATTGCCAGTATGCGTTGGGTATGTACAACTTGCGGAATCAAGTTGAGACACGTGTCAAGAAATCTGACACCTACAGGCTCAACGTCACCTGCAAGTACCGAGTGGAGCAGCGTTGTATGTTTGAGATGCATTCTAGTGGCCTAGGTGGAGTATGGAGGGTAATCAAGTTCAGACCTCCACATGTATGTCGTTTGAACCCAGACACTAATGCGCCAAGGCAAGTTGGTTCGAAAACTGTTGGCAGATACTACGCAGCTCGACAGTTCAATAATGTGTCCTGCTGGAATGGCAGATGAGATACGTAAAGAATTTGGTTTCGACATCTCCTATAATTTGGCCCTCAAGTCAAAACATATTGCTGTAGGACACACTTACGGAGACCATAGTTCATCCTTCAGTTCCCTACCTTCGTACTTACATCACCTAAAGTTGGAAAATCCAGGCACTCATACAGCACTTGCAACTGCATATGATAACTCTTTCAAGTAAGTCAATACACAACCCTTCTATATTATGAGGTATATCTGTGTACTAAGTACTTCGATGTAGGTATGTCTACTACGCACTTGGTGCTTCGATACGGGGTTTTGCACGAGCCGACCGTCCCGTGATTATGATTGATGGTACACACATAAGAGCCAAGTACCGTGGGATCGTGTTCGTTGCAGTCACACAAGATAGTAACCACAATATTTTTTCCCTGGCCGTTGGTGTAGGTGACACTGAAAATAATGAGTCATGGTGCTGGTTTCTTCAAAGGTTGAAAGAATCGTACGGAACTCCGCATGGCCTAGTAATTGTCTCAGACGCGCATAAAAGTATATCACACCCTATACATACTGTGTACCCTGAGGCACACCATGGTTTATGTTCGTATCATCTAAAGAAACGGATCAAAGGTTTCGGAAAGGATGTGCTATTTCTTACCCTTAGCCTTTCCTTTTGGCTTTGGATCCCCAAATACCCTAAAGGTCACTTGAAAACCAGAACTCCAATCAGAATGTATTCCCCTGAAGTATGATCGGCGGGACTCCTCAGGGAGGATGGCAGGTAAATCAACCACTCTTGGGTCCTGAAAGTAAAACAATAAAACATAAATACATATACTTAGGTGACAAAAAAATGCCTCCAAATGCATCCAACTTAGATAAACAAAATCTTAATCGCGTACACATAAAAGTGACAAACCTGTCTAAAAAATTGAGTGTCGTCAATTTTTTTAGCAGCAATATATGTCCAGCGAAGACACAGAGGTCTGACATCCAGATCGGGCTGACCATCGGTCAACATTGCTGCAAAACCTGCGATTCGCAGAGGCCCAAGCCTGTGACCAAACATCAAAGTAAGTTCATGTCAACATATATCTTTTTAAATGCATTTAGTTTAAGAATAAAATTGGTGCGATAAAATCAGTATCACTTACTGCTAGGGCAAATGAGCATCCATAAAAGTTGATGCGCTGCTGTTTGCCTAACTCTTGCACCGTAGTTTTTACAGAGTCCATATGGTGCAGTAGGGTTAGGTATGTGTACTTACCCCATGGGAAAGAGTTCCACAGGTCATCATTTTCAGCTAAGTACCATACCCAGGGCTCTATGTATGCTTTTGATGTGTCCCAACCTAGCAAAAAGTAGTACAACAGTAGAATGTTGGCCGCTTTCACCGCATTGTGGCCCTTATATTTGTTTTCACTGAATCTTCGCATAAGTTCATCAACCAGGACCCTCTTAGTACGAAATGTAGCAAACAAACTGTGTGCAGGTGGCAGATATGAATCATTCGGGTCAATATCCCCACGATCCTCAAACCCTAGTCCCATGACACGAATAAACTCCATGGGTGTGAAGCTAAGAATTGTATCAGACACCCTGAAGTACCGGGAGTACATATCTGAACCAGGGATTACAACCTCCTGAGCCATCAGCTGAAATAAAGCTTTAGGAGACCCGTAATCTGAATCCAAATCCCAGAAATGCCCGAAACAAGATTTTCGAAACCTCCGCACTGTTTGATCGCCACTCTTTGTAAGCACCTCGCGTATGCAATTAAGAGCTTTAGAAGGCCTACAATAACCTTTAATCCCTACTTTTCGAGTTTGAAGTTCACTGCGTTTCCAGCTCCACTATAGTGCATGCCAACTCGATTAGATATAAGACGTGACTACATTTTATACATAAAAAAATCGATGGACAAGCACAGTAAAGACACAAAAATTGGCGGACAAGCTATTTTGTACTACAAATATTGACGGATGAGGACACTTTACATATAATTATCGGCGGACAAGTTCAAATACACTAGAAAAATCGGCGAACAGGCACATTAAAGGCACAAAATTGGCGAACAAGCTATTTTATGCAGAAATAATGGCAAAATAATGCTGACTAATGGTCAGAAACTCGGCGGACAGGCTCAAATAACTCATAAAATCGGCGGACAAGCTCAAACAGGGCCAAAACATTGGCGGACAAGCTATGTTGTACTACAAATATTCGGCGGACAAGTTCAAATACACTAGAAAAATCGGCAGACAAGCACATCAAAGGCACAAAAACGGCGGACAAGATATTTTATGCAGAAATAATGGCAAAATAATGCTAACTAATGGTCAGAAACTCGGCGGACAGGCTCAAATAACTCATAAATTCGGCGGACAAGCTCAAACATGGCAAAAAAATTAGCGGACAAGCTATTTTGTACTACAAATCTTGACGGACGAGGTCACTTTATGTACAATTATTGGCAGACAAGTTCAAATACACTAGAGAAATCGGCGGACAAGCACATTAAAGGCACAAAAATGACGGACAAGCTATTTTATGCAGAAATAATGGCAATATAATGCTAACTAATGGTCAGAAACTCGGCGGACAGGCTCAAAAAACTCATAAATTCGGCGGACAAGCTCAAACAGTGACAAAAAATTGGCGGACATGCTTTATTGTACTACAATTTTCGGCGGACAAGTTCAACTATGCTATAAAAACCGACGGACAAGCACAGTAAAGGCACATAAACGACGGACAAGCTATTTTAAGCAGAAATAATGGCAAAATAATGCTATCTAATGCTCAGAAACTCGGCGGACAGACTCAAAAAACTCATAAAATCGGCAGACAAGCTCAAACAGGGCAAAAAAATTGGCGGACAAGCTAAAAAATATTAGAACAAATATGCCGACAAATTCAATTACACTACAAACTACAATAAATTTCCAATTATACTCAAACAGACACGGCAAATTCATACGGTGCATACTCTACTTCCTCGGGGGACAAGAACAGTTACCATTAAATCGCAAAAACCCTAAAACTCTAAAATCCTAAAGACGGAATACCTGGTTATCCATATGCTACTGCTAATTTTCGACGTGGAGATGACGATGGATTGAACGACACGCCGGAGGCCCGGACGGAGAGCTGTGTTCGACAGAAAAATCAATAGTTTGAGAGAGAGAGAAAGGGAGAGTATGGGAGGGATGAGTGCCGATGAAAAGAGAGAGAGAGAGATACAGGGAGTAAATAACAAAAAAATTTTGAGATAAAGGGGTCAAAGATTCTCCCCCCAAATTCAATGCTATTAAAAGCGGTACTTTTAACCGCTGGACAGTAATCACGAGATTTCAAAAAAAAGGGAAGATATGACATGTGTCAGGGGGTAAATTAGGAATATACACAAAAAACAGGGCAAATTACATGTTTTAAAAAGTATAGGGCAAAAAAGATGTTGCATGTGTCATATAGGGCAGAAAAAGTGATGTCCCATAATAAATTACACTGTTTCAAACTCTGTTTGTGTGTATATTTTAGCAAATGCAGAGATGGGTAAAACAGTTTCATGGATATAATTATAGTTTCAATTCATAATTAAGAAAGTTGTATTTTCACAAAATAATTATCAAAAGGATATTACACATTACATTGAAAGGTTAATGATTATCAATGTGGTTAAGAAAATAATGTTGTTTATCAATTCCTAATGGTTTTATGAAACCTTTATCATAAAATTAACATGATGATTTTACTTGTATGGAGTAATATGAAACTCTTATTGATGAAATATAGTACTAATATTCAAGAGGGAGATTACTACTCGGTACACTAAAAAATCCTTAATTACTATGAGATACAAACATACAAAAATATTACTATTAACTATATAAATATATAGTGATATTTCAATATTACCCTTACAATGTGCTGCACATAAATGTTTGTGTGCAGCAAAAAAAATGTGTGCAGCAAAAAAGTGTGGTGGTCCGGTGGATGGCCGGCGGCGGTGGCGGCAGTCCGGCGATTTTTCGTAAAACTAAAACTACATTTTAATATATCATTTATTATACTTTTGCACTAAACATATTTTAATTACATAAAGACATATTTTATTTATATAATAATTATATTTTAATAATAAATTGAACGATTTTATAAAACATATCACATATAATCATCTCACACAGAAGTAGACATGCACCCCGGTTCGGAACCGCCGGTTCCGGTTCCGAACCGGCGGTTCCGGTTCCAACGGAGGAGGAACCGGAACCGAACCGGGGTATAGGGTGTTCGGTTCGTGAACCGGCGGTTCCGGTTCCGGTTCGGAACCGCCGGTTTTTAGGTTTTTTTTTTTTTGCATTTTTTTGCATTTTTTTGTTTCTTTATGTTATATTTTTTTCGTTTTTTTTTTTTTTTGCATTTATCAGTTATTATGTGTAATTTATTTATTAAATAAATGAAACATGTGTAATTGAAAATGAAAAAATTGAATTTGAATTAATGTAATAATAATATCATTAAAATTGAAAACATGATGTATCATGTATGCACTATGCAATATTTCAAAGTTGATATTAAATTCATAATAATCAAACAATATTAATTAATGTGATCACATAAAAAATTTAATTATTAAAGTCTAAACCATTACAATTTACAAATGTAGAAGTGTAGAGAACACTACAAGTTTACTTCCATGTCAACTACTCTATTGTTACACTTCAAAAATTTTAAAAATACAAACTTTATAAGATAAAATACAACAACATAATAGAGGAAAAAAAGTAAAAAAAAAGGACTTGAGCTTAAATTTAGGGTTAAACTTGAAAATTCAAGTTCAACTTAAATTTAAGTTGCCTACGTATCCTCGAAAGGAATCAAAGCCCACGTAGTTCTCTTAACTTACCTCAACTTACCTCTTTGGCTCCATGGAGGTGAATGGTGATGGCTTTTTTTGTTTACTCTACCAATCTAACTCGCTTCCATATTCCGTAATTTCATCATCCGATCGGTCTTCTTCAATTTGATTTTGAATCCGTCTTTCCGCCTTTGACCAATCATCAAGCAAACACAAATTTTCTAAATTTGTCACACTTAAATTGGATCGTGTTGGATCCAAAGTGAGATTACCAAGACTAAATGCTTGTTCGACGGCAACCGTAGAGGCGAGAGATGCAAAAACCTCTTTTACAATCAATGATAAAATAGGGAATGACTTTGTTCTCCTTGACCACCACTTCAAAATATCAAAACTAGTTCCGCTTGTTTCAAACTCAAAAGTGTTAGTAAAATAAGAATCAAGTTCTTGAAAATGATTAGATATCACCCGTGCACGTTTTTGAGATCTAGCATCATAAAAACTATAAAATTTTTGAAGAGCATCATATTTCCTAGAATTATCAACACTATCACTACTATCATCACCACTAGATTGATCATCATTTGTACCATTTTGTTCTTTATACTCCTTAAAATGTTCCTTTAGTAGATTATAAGTACTTGCAACTATGTCTTTAGGATTAGGAGCTTGTTGTCTAGTAGGAGAATCACAATTAGCATACAATGAATCATAGTAAAGTGTTAACAATTCTTGTAAACCATCTGTTCTAATACGTGGGTCCAACAATTTAGCAACTAAACACAAGTCCGGGATTTGAAAAAAATATTTTAACCACTTAGATTTCATGGAAAGAATAGCATTTGACAACAACGGGTGTGCTTCATTAGCACTAAAAACCATAGTAATTTTAACACAATTATCAACAACTAAATTTGAAGTAGGATAATAAACACCGGATAGTTCTTCCGTAGCATCATTAAAAATTTGCAAAATATCACATAGAGTATAACATGTGTCCTATTGATTAGCAAACAAGATTTGACCACCCGCATCTTGTGAGTAAAAAGCACAAATATGATCTTTATAATCAAAAGAGTCATGCAACATTTTATACGTTGAATTCCAACGAGTTGAAACATCTAAAGGAAATTTTTTTGGGCGAATGTTCACAGAATGACAATATCTTTTTCACCTTTTAGTAACGGAAGGGTTTCTCATTATATACCATATAGCACTTTTAATAGGTTGAATGTGTGTTTTCAAAGCATTTATACCATCTTGAACACATAAATTCAATATATGACAAATACATCTAACATGAAAAAATCTACCACCAATTGAGGGTTTGCAAATATCAATAAGACTTTCTAAACTAGCCGTATTAGCACTAGCATTATCAAATGAGATTGTAAAAATCTTTGTAACTAAACCATATTCTTGCAAAATAGTACTAATTTTGTGAGCAATATTAACGGCGGTATGAGGAACATCAAATGATCTATAAGCAATTAATCTTTTTTGCAAATTCCATGAACTATCAATCCAATGACAAGTAATACCCATATAATCCGCTTTTTGCCAAAAATTACTCCAAATATCCGAACATATAGACACTTTATGAGGTAATTGTTGCAAAATTTGTTTTAAAATCAAACCATACTCTTTAACAACTTTAGCAACACCAAGTTTACATTTATTACGATGCAAAGGTGGGGCTTGAGGATTTAAAGTGAGATTTACCTAATCTTGAAAAAAAGCATTTTCGGCAAAGTTAAATGGCAAATGTTTGGTGCACATAAGTTTAAGGTATAATCTCAAATAATTAGGTTCATCAAATTTAAAAAGAGTGTTACCCGACGCCGATGAACCTTCTCCTCCGGGAGAGGCCGTGAACCCTCGTCCTATTTGTGTTTGACCGGTTGAGATGCCAATCTTGTCCGGATGCTTCGAGTTGATGTGCTTGATGAACGTTCCATATCCTCCGCCATGCTTGAATTTATACTTAGTGCCACAATAGTTGCAAATAACTTTGAATTCATTCGAATTCTCAATCGCCTCCTTCTTGAAATGAATGGAAAATATATCGGAACGTAACACTTGTTGGGAACTTCGAGTCGATCCTCCGCCTCTGCTAGAGCCTCCGGCTCCGTCTCCGGTACCCGTACCCGTACCACCCGAGGTTGGTTGACTTCCACTCGCCCTTTGTTGTGATTGACCTTGAGTATTATCGTTGTCGTCGTCGGAGGGGAAATCATCTCCAAGTATCTCCCTAACATTCAAGTTGAACAAATGAGGGGAGATTTCTTCATCCGAAGGAATATTTTCAAGTTCAATATCTTCTAGAGTTGGTGGAAGTTGGCGTGGTTCACGTGGAGGTGGTGGAGGACAATTTAAGGTGTTGGGTATGAATTTTCCTCTAGATGAAGAAGGTGAGGCACCGGATGAAGAAGAACCTCTTCTAGACATTTTTTTAAAATTGAAAATAAGATGAATATATAAGATTTATGAACTAAAACTAAGAGACTAGAAGTAGAAGTATACTAATTAGTAGTATATGTGTGGGAAAGAATAGAAAATTATAATGAGAGAATTGAAATGAAAGTGATAATAAGAGAATTGAAATAAAAGACTACAATTTGAGATGAGATGAGATTGAGAACTTGAGTAGTTGAGTAGAAATGTAGAATCAATCAAGAATGTGGAATAGATTCAAATTGAGTATAGAAGAATAAGTAGTGTAGAGAAGAGAGTGTAGTAGTAGTAGAAGAAGTAGTAGATTGAATGCGAATGTTGTGTGCAAAAATTGATCACACTTGGAGAGTATTTATAGAGGATTGGAAGTGATCTCATCCATCCATTTCAAATTTTAAACACAAAAAAATCTCAACCCTTGAATTTAAAAAAAAAAAAAAAAATTCGGCCGGAACCGCCGGTTTGAACCGGAACCGCCGGTTCCGCCGTCCATCTCCACCGTTGATCTTCAACGGTCACACGATCTCGGCCGCACGTTTGAATTTTCAAAATTCAAAAAAGCCCGCCCTCCCGCCCAAACCGCCGGTTCGAACCGGAACCGCCGGTTCACCGCCGGTTCACCTCCCCAACGGTCACTTTTTTGGGCCGTCGGATCTCCAACGGACAGTCGATCTTGGCCGTTCAAAAAAAAAAAAAAAAAATAGAGGAACCGCCGGTTTTAACCGTGAACCGGTGAACCGGCGGTTCCGGTTTGTGCTCGGCTGGAACCGAAACCGAACCGTGTTCTACCGGTTTCGGTTTCTTTTTTTACGGTTCCGGAACCGGCGGTTCCGGTTCCGGTTAAAACCGGCGGTTCCCCGGTTCGAATCGCCGGTTCCGGTTTTTTTGTACATGTCTACACAGAAGTGTGTCCTACCTAATTTATTTGATTTTATTTACATATTTAATTTACAGATAATAGAATAGGATAATAAAGATTGTATAAATGGTGATTGATGATGGAAGTACACGTGTAGGGGTTCAATTCAACTCGCTGGAAAGCGTGTGGCTTGTGGAAATTAAAATGGCATTTATGAAACACGCTTATTCATTCGTCATACGCGTACTCGTGTTTGACATAGATCTCATTCAATGAAAAATATTCAGTTTAATTCAACTGCTTCAACCATTACTTATTCACAGGTGAAATCTTGTTTATATGCTGGTTCTTGGTCAATCAAATTCTATTTTTCATAATTTCCTGTTGAAAAGTTTGAAAATTCTTGAATTAATTAAGTCTTTTTTTCCTCCTCATCCAGACAAATAATAACAATAATGATAATAATAAAAAAAATTAAATTTAAAATATATGTACACATTTTCTATTTCATTGTGTACATAAGAGACGTGCAATATTGATTACATAAAACACGAGATTGATTAAACACATGAGTCAATCTCTAGTATATATGCGATATATTTAATTTAAATTTTAAAATAAAGAATTTTTTTAATATAAATAATGTATGTATAGGCAATAAGAATAAAATAATGACTCATTTTAATTGGAGTCATTTAAATTTTATAGGGATGCTGTGTGAAATGGTTCGATAAAATACTAATTCTAATTAATTTTTTATTCAGTTGAATTTTGTCCTGACGTTGATTTAGTATATATATATATATATATATATATATATATATATATATATATATATATATATATATATATATATATATATATATATATATATATGACTTTTTACTTTTCAGTATTTGTTTTAATTATTATAAATTAAATAGTAAGTGGGCTTTTCCTCCCTTTCATAAATCTTTTGACGATCAAAATAATATACAATACCTTAAAGTAACTTTATCATTATTATCTATAAAAGTGCTTGCATTTAATTAAACCCATTCGTTTTTAAATAATTATAATTAATAGTTCATTCACGTTTCTTTCCTTTTTTTAACGTTTTCTTTTATTTATTTTAAGAAATAGGAAATTGATCCCTACATAATTGGTGAAATAAAAAGTTAAATATATCGTTGATTACTTTCATCCAACAGTAGAATTTCTAACTTCCAATTAAGAAAAAAAAATCATTATAACATGACTTATATTGAGAGTTATATATATATTTATTATACAATATTTATGAATAATAATCATAGTAAAAATGATCCCATATTCCGATTCTACCATTTCTATACGAGTGTTAGTATGTTAACTAATTAATTAAAGAGAAAAGACAATTAAAAAAAAATCTTACATCATAACTTTTTTTAATCAAGTCTTTTATTTATTTATTTTTATTTGGAAGTACAAATGTTAATTCTCTTGGATGACTTTTCTAAGTTTTCCAAAATTTTGAAGTCTTTATGTTTCACTTATTCAACACTATATACTGCATCACTTGAATGCGTGAGTATATATATATTTATAATAATTTAAAAAATAAAATAAAATATTTGAATAAAAAAATTATCTTGTTCTAAGAATTTTTTTGGCGGTGCATTAAAGATTTTATTTTTCTTTTTAAAAACACCTCTTATGAAATGGATCAATGAGAGACAAATGACAATTATTAAAGGGTTAATTGCAAAAAAAATCACGAACTTTACTTCTATTGCAAATTAATCCACACTTTTGAGAAATTGCAATAAAAACTACAACTTTTAAGTATTGTTGCAAAAAAAATACAATTTGTGACTAGTAGTAGTCTAGTAGGGTTTTTTTTGCAACAATACTTAAAGGTTGTGGTTTTTTTGCAATTTCTCAAAAATGAGGATTAATTTGCAATAGAAGTAAAGTTCATGGTTTTTTTTTCAATTAACTCATTATTAAAAGGGTTACAAAGTAAGATTGATACATGTGAGATAAATTGATTTATTATATATAAAAGTGTGTTTATTAGTACTTAGAGTATATTTACAATAAATTATCTTATCACACTTTAAAATTATACTTTAATACATTATTTATCATATTAATTTAAACTAATATATTTTAATTACCATTAAATATGATTTACATATAAAACGAGCATACTTTAATATATTCCACCAAACATCTCACATAATCAGAATCTCAAAGCGTCTACAGACTTTGTCTTATTAAAATATGATGACAATTTACGAGCGGCTATCTCATTAAGATTTGTCTAACAAAGTTTTTTTTTCTTTTTCGTTTTCTTTTAAATGTCGAAGTTACGCATTCAAAAGAAGAAAATAAAAATCTCTCTAATATGTTTGTGTGAGGATTATATACATTTTGCAAATCATAAATATTAATAATATATGGCTAATACACTGGATACATATATAAGTTTAGAGCATGCATTTTTTTTAAAAATTGTGTTAGTTTTAATTATGTAATATATCTATTTCATAATAAATATATTATTTAATTACATTCATATGTACCATTAATTTTATTATAAAATTAACAGTATTTTTATAAAAAAATTTGCTAAAAAACTATATAAAATTTTATTCATTAATATGATTTTATTAATAAATGTGCAGTATTATTAGTGAATATTTTCCCAATCATAAAGACGAGTGGATTAAGGACGGATAAAATTGGTAGGTTATATAAATTGATTTTCAAAATCAAATACAAACCTGCAGTATGAATTATTTTGGTGATTTCTTGTGAAACTATATATATATATATATATAATTCTCTTGTGAGACTGACAAATGTGAGACGGGTCGATCCATCATTACACTACAAAAAAACTTTGATTAGAGACGAAAATTAGAGACGGTATAATAACCGTCTCTATTTGAGACGGCTTTTGAGACGGTTTTTTTAATTAGAGACGGCATTTTTCGTTGACCACTGGTCAACAATAACAAATTTACTTTTGAAACGGTATTAGAGACGGTTTAAAGTTGCGACGGTATTAGAGACGATTTTTGCCGTCTCAATTAGAGACGGTTTTTTGTCGTCTCTAATTAAAGACGGTATTAGAGACGGTTTTGATTTGATACAATATTAGAGATGGTTTTGGAGACGGAAGTGTAGGCGAACCGGATCGGGTAATTTAGATATGGTTTTTAACCGTTTCAATTTTGAGACGGATACAACCCGTTTCTTTTTAAAACGGTATTAGAGACGATTTTAATTTGAGACGGATTTAGAAATGATTTTCTGTCGTCTCAATTAGAGACGGTTTATTGCCGTCTCTATTTGAGACAGTTTTGGAGACGGATAGTGTCGGTAGGCCAGAGAATCGGATCGATTAATTTAGAGACAGTTTTTTGCCGTCTCAATTTGAGACGGTTTCGATTTGAGATGGTTTTTTGCCCTCTCTAACCTTTAAATTTATCAAAATGAACGGATTGAGGTTTGAATCATGGTCACCATGCCACCACTAAGCCTCGAGACCACCGAACCATCATCATATTATGAAATTATGTATAAAATATAAATAAACTTTTTCACAATTTAAATAAATATGTTTAAATTAATTTAAATACAAAGTAAACTCTTTCAAAATTTAAATAAATATAAGTAAAAAAAAAGTAAACTTTAAGTACAAAGGAAACTCTGACAAAATTTAAATAAATTTAAAAATTGTAGTAATATGTTTATATAATTACCCTTTAGAGTAATATTTATATCATGTTGATTAATAAGTGCTTTGTGGTATCATATAAACACAACAAATAATATTAAATTAAAATAACTCTTAATTTTTTATAACATAAATTAAAGTCCCGTGAAGAAAATATATTAGCATTTGTCTTTTGTATTATATAGCATATACGAATTTTATAATCGAAGTAATAAAATGATTAAGTGAAAACTATTAATTAAGGTAACGCCGTGCGCCCAACATGCACCATACCCTTTAGTATTAAATTGTATACCCTTTAGTATAAAGATGTGTACCCTTTATTTTTTGAAAAAAATAAAAAAATATTAATGAAAAGTATACCTTTTAGAACAAAATGATATACCCTTATTAATTAAAATGTATACCCTTTAGAACAAAATTAATGATGTACCCTTATAAACTTTGTGCACCTGGGGATACAAGAGACCAACTCATTAATTAAATTAACATAAAAGATTATAACTGCAAAACTAATATATTAGACGAAGTTCAAAACGATTAAGAGTAACATAAAAGATTAAGTGGAAATTATTACTTAAACTAACAGATTAAATGTTCAATGATTATCTACAAAATCATTAATAAAATAACATATAGTATCATAGCTATATATGTGTCATACTGTGTAACAATTCTTACATTAATTAATATGTATATATAGAATAAAAGATTGACTTGAGGTTTCAGTTTTACATGAAGTTGAAGTGTAATATTATTTATTGTATGATGAATAGAATAATTTTAATTATATAATTAAATTATATACTCACTCTGTCCCCTTGTAAGGTAATCATTTTCTTTTTGCACGTGGATTAAGAATTAAGATAATTTAATATATTGTGGATTGAGGATATAATAATATTTTAATGTGTAATAGGTAGTTGTTTTAGTGCTGATAGTCAGCTCATATGTAATGGATTGGATATAATACTCCCTCCGTCCGCTCCAAAGAGTCCCATTTTTTCGTTTTGGGCGTCCGCCTATAAGGGTCTCATTTCCTATTTTAATGTGAGACGGGTATATGAGAGACTGGTTTTGAGATAATTGGATCCATGGTTAAAGTATAGTAGTTATATAGGTAAAATATGATTATTAATAGTTAAAATATATTTGTAGTGAATCATATTATAACATACTTTAATTCATTAATTATCATACTTAAAAAATATTCTTTAACTACGAATTAATATAGTATTATTCGTTTTCAATGATTAATAGAAAAGATTAAGTGCAAACTATTATTTAAATTAATAGTTTAAGGGTACAACGATTATCTACAAATATTAACAAAATAATATAAAGTATCACAACTATATATGTATTATATAAACTGAGCGTGACAACTCTAAAATTATTTAATATATATATTCATTATAAAAGATTAACATGCGGCTTTCAATTTTACATGAAATTAAAGTGTAATATTATTTTTGTGGGATAGATTGAGTAATTTTATTTATACAATAAATTATAATATATTTTAAATGTATGTAATATAAAATTAAAAGCTACTAAATATTAACTAATATTATATATATATATGTAATGAATACATAAGGAGTAAGAATTACTCCTAGCAAAAGTGGCACACATAATGCCCATGAGGGCTCCCAATGCCTACAAGCCCAGGTTCAAACCCTCTTCAGGGCATGAAAATACAATATTCCACAAAATCTAAATATATATAAATTTTAGTGAAAAAAAAAAAGAAAAAGGTCTGGTGGTTCAAGATGAGCTGGGCCATGGCCCAGGTTCAAACCCTCTTGAGGGCATGAAAATACAATATTCCACAAAATCAAAATATATATAAATTTTAGTGAAAAAAAAAGAAAAAGGTCTGGTGGTTCAAGATGAGCTGGGCCATGGTAGCTCTGGTTTGAACCTGGACCAACATTTTGGCATAGCTAATAATTAGAGAGGGCTTTAGAGACGGAAAAAAACCGTCTCTAATTGAGACGAAAAAAAGTCATTTCTAATACCCAATTTAAATACGCCACTGACGGGTGCGATCATACCAGCACTAATGCACCGGATCTCATTAGAACTCCGAAGTTAAGCGTGCTTGGGGCGAGAGTAGTAAAGTGGCACACATAATGCCCATGAGGGCTTCCAATGCCTACAAGCCCAGGTTCAAACCCTCTTGAGGGCATGAAAATACAATATTCCACAAAATCAAAATATATATAAATTCTAATGAAAAAAAGAAAGATGGTGGCTGGTCTGGTGGTTCGAGATGAGCCGGGCCATGGTAGCTCTGGTTCGAACCTGGACCAATATTTTGGCATAGCTAATAATTAGAGAGGGCTTTAGAGATGGAAAAAAACCGTCTCTAATTGAAACGGAAAAAAATCATTTCTAATACCATTTCAAATTTGAGACCGCTAAACACCGTCTCTAATACTGTCTCTAAATTTTCCGGACAACTCTTCGGCCGTTGGCACAAACGGAGACGATTTCCAAAACCGTCTCAAATAGAGACGGCAACAAATCGTCTCAAATACCGTCTTAAAAATAACCGAACCGGTCCGATTTAGAACCGTCGCAAATACCGTCTCAAAATAAAATTGTCTCTAATTTCGTCTCTATTCTAGCTACGCACAAATTGTAGACGGCCGTAAAACCGTCTCAAAAATCATCTCAAAGCATTAAAAGCCATCTCTAAAACCGTCTCTATTCATCACTTTTTTTGTAGTGTTAAAGTATGCTTATTGTATAGTTAAAGTGTACTTATTTATAGTTAAAGTATGCTAATAATAAATTATATTATAACACATTAAAATCATACTTTAATGCATAATTCAGCATACTTTAGAAAACATACTTTAATAATCATTTAACATACATTATCTATATAATAAGCATACTTTAGTGATGAGTCGACCCATCTCACACCTATCTCACAAATAATCCGTCTCACGAGTGACTTTGTCATATATATATGAGTCGGGTTGTGAGGTGAATTGATTCAATATTAATGTATAATTATTACTCCATCCGTCCCAGTGATAATTAGGTGGGCTCGCTCATGACCTGATTACTGGGCTTCTCATTAAAGTGAACGAATTAGGGGGCAGTTATAAAGAAGCTTGGAGTAAGGGGACTCCTCACTAAAGTGAGCGACCAGGTTCGACTCACTTTGAGGACGAATTAAGGGTAATTATAAGGAGGCTTGGAAAAAGGGAAAATATGTGCTTGTTCACTATTTTACATGTGTCCCCAAGTGTAGAGAATCAATTGTAGTTTCACGTGTGACCAAGTAAAAATAATATCGTACCCTAGGGATAATTATAGATCTATTATTTAATCTAATTATGACTATTCTAATTTAAAACAAATCTAATTTTTAAAGAGAATTACCTAAATTAACTATGCAGAAAATAATTACTAAAAATAATAAAATAACAAATAATTAAATAAGAAAAGTATTCAAGAGAGAAGATAGACAGCACTAGGAAATCCAGTTAAATTGATCAAATCAAATCACTAGTTAATCAGTTAGAATCCCTGCAGTTCTTATGAAAGCAATCACTTAATTATGTTAAATCCCTCTTTTAAAGTAAACTTAACACATAAATCTAGTTTAACTCCCCAGATGCAGAAGATCACTTTTTTAAAGTAAACTTAACACATAAATCTGGTTTAACTCTCCAGATGCAGAAGAACAATTCCTACTCCCTAGGTACTTCATGTAAAATTTCATTAAAGGCTAGTACAATAGACTTCCCTTTATAGGTACTTAAGAATTAATTCTCAATTCTCACCTAACAATCTAAGAAATCAAATCCTCTAGAATGGTAATTAATAGATATATTAAGTGTCCTATATTAATTATTCTAATGAATAAAGGTTATATGCTTAGATCCCCTTTACCCATAACAGGTTGACAAATATAATTCTTATATAATGCAAGCAATAAGCATAAGCATGCAAAAGGCATTGACATACATATGAATAAGGACAGATCATATAAGACAAAAATATAAGTCTCAAATCAAAGCATTAATAAAGGAATATGTATACTGCAGGTATCCAACCTTAAATCTAGATCATCAATTCAAAACAACTTAACCTTCAAACCTAGCGCTATTCAAGGAGTACTAGCCCATGGTGTTACAGGCAACACACATGGTTGAGTATGAAAGCATATTATCCAAAATTAAAAAAGAAAGAGTAAGAAAAACTATAAATATGGTGTGATTCTCTGCTCTCTCCTCCGTGATTCTAAACCTCCTCATTCTCCTTCTCAGGTAAGCAATACTGATGAACTCTTCGGGATGGGTGGATGGGGTGGTGAATTATGAAAGGGTGTGAAGAGTTAGGGTTTGGAATACCCCAAGGACTCCTTTAATAGTTGAGAACTGATCCTTCCCGAATTCTGACTTAAAAGTGGGCTTTTTCACGTTAAAAATACGAACGGGCCGAAAAAATGACGAAACGACGAAACTGGGCCTGGAAGACAACTGGCACGAGTCGTGCCACTTCCTGCACGACTCGTGCGGGCGCTTGGCGTTCAGTTTCATCGGCGTTCTCGGCGGCACGACGCATGCATTTCGGCAGCACCCGGCACTCGTGTTCGGCAGCTCTCGACAACTATCGGCGGGCGCGCTCAGCGGTCGTACGGGCGCTTCTTGGCAGCATGTGCGGCACGACATGCCCTTCCTTGCGGCACGACTCGTGCTGGTTTCTCCCTACTTTGCTCCCGACTTCGTTTTCGACTTTCATTTTTGCTCTTTTTACCTCGTTTTCCACCTAAACACACAAAATAACACCTCACGCGCATCTGAAACATAAATTTATACACTTCCACCACAAGATGCTCAAATACGGATATAAATCCCACAAAATGGTGCTAAATCAAACTCTAAAACACGCAAATTTTCACACTAATCAATAGGATAAAAATGTGAAAATTATTATAAGATGTACTCCTAATATAGTATTTGAGTGATTTTGGTGTGAATTCTATTTTTACAAAATTATTTTTTTAAAAAATTAAGAAATTAATTATTACTCCTGGAATAAAAAATATTATTTCTCAAATTTTATTCAATAAAAATATAAAAAAATATATCATAATTTTTCATGTACAACTTTGAATAATAATATTTCTTATTTAAAAAATAAATTTATTTTTTTATAAAAAGAAATCATTAAATAAGTTAAAGTGGGGAACATGTTCGAACAAATATCAGACATAACATATTAGTTAGGCAACTAAAAAACAACTGATAATTAGTTCTTTTGATAGACAAAATAAATCATAATTACTTGATAAATATTACCAATAAAATTGGACAAAATTTCCACCCCTTTTCACGTCAGTCAATCCGACTAGCAAACACAGGAAATCCTTATCCATTTATCGGTACCTTTAATTGGCATCATAATTAAACATATTAAAATGTAGGATTCTTTTTTCTGTATAGAATAATATTGAATTTGAAATGATGTAGAAATAATATATCAATTTAAAATTAGAAATTAGAAATTATTTAAATCCATAGCAATAAAAAAATTGCTATGTAACTATATATAAATCAATTTATTAATAACAATATATAATTTAAAATTCTTTAAAACTGTAATAACATGAAAATTAATAATTTGGTAGTTTATATATTTTATATAATTTTATTAGTTTATTAAAAGTATAATTAAATTCTTTAAAAGTTTGAGCATAATTTTATTAGTTTATATATTTTATTTATGATTTTAATGTTGAAAATTTTTAATTTCCAATATAGTCTAATTGTGGGCAATATATTATTATGCAATTATATTAGCTATTCAATTATTTTATGAACTTAATTAAGTGATCCAATAAAGGTTAAAAGTCCATGGGCTAATATTAATATGAGCCAATTGAGTAGATACCCAATACTACGTAATTAGGTGATAATGGGTGGCCTGATTAAAGTAGTATATAAGGTTACCCGGATATACTAAGCCCACGCAGTTCTCTCTTTCCCCATCTGAAGAGATTACGAAGGTCCTGAGGGAATCCAGAGACTTAGTTGAGGAAGGCCTTAAACCTGCTGATGATCTTCCATTTAATTCCGCATAAGAAGATCAGTGGATCCAGGTATTCCTCTATTTAATTATTTTATGGATCTTGTTGAATCATGTTAGGGCTTAAGGTGTTTTGGATCTTAAAGTTATATTTCCAACAAGTGGTATCAGAGCTACCCTAATTATGATTCTCTGAGATATATAAGAATTGTGTTTAGATCTAAATATTTATGTTTAATTGTTATGTTGACATTACGGTTTTAAATCTAAGGATTGAAATTATTTTCGAATGGATCCATATCTAATGAATGTTGCTTCGATTTAATGCTTTGACATATACCTGCACTTGGGTCATTCAGCGATGCGTTTGTAGAACTGCAATTCTAGAATTTTAATTTTTAAAACAAAAGCATGTGGCGGTTTTCATATAATTTCACATTATAAATTATAATGTGACGTCATGGTTATGGTATTATTTTAAGATTGTATATGCGAATCATTACTTTTTCTATGCATTTATAGATTTAATATTAATTAAATCGTCAATCTTATATTAGTATTTGGGATAATTGCTTCAATTCCATAGTGGTTATTTTTACGTGGCAGAATATGAGTTTCCTATATTCAATATGTCATACATCATTCATTTGGATTAATGTATTGATTTAAATTGTGATATATTTAATCAATCAATTATGATAATAATCACCATTCTCGATCCCTATAATCATTAAGGCATCAATTCAGCTTCTATTATGAGAATTATGCATACATCTCAATGAAACTTTGTCTTCGTGTCTGTCTGGTTCAATTAATTGGATCTAGCATTTCATTATATGATAAAAGGTAGACATGTGTTTCGTTGTATAACAATTTAGGAACTTAAATTCTACTCCTTGATGAATTGTTCTAGAGCAAATATGGTGATTAAGATTTATGACCAATCTCTTGTGCTCGGTTTGTGGAAACTGAAAAGAGCAAATAGGTTTTATGACTATTGACTTAAAATATTAAGTAGTTAAATGGTTTTGAATTGATGTGTTTCAAGAATTGAACGGACGTTCTTTTATACTTCATGGGTAGAATATAAGGACCACTATACATTCAACCATTTTTGTTATTATAATTCATGTACGCCACTTTCAGTGATGCATTTAGTCGCTGACTATTGACAATTCAACATTCAATTGATATATGCATACGGAGAACTGTATATATGTATGCCTTTTTTGATTTGGCATATGCTTGAGTAATATGATTGCATCTAAAATTAGGCCCTGCAGCAGTTTGTCTCACCGTATGCATGTACGATTTCATCTTAAAATTTGAAATCAAAATGCACTTTTCTGTAATTTGGATCATAAGGTTTCATGCTAGTGATTGGTGAGGAATTTTGGCTAGCTGATTCATACACTAATATTTTTTTTACTAATATAAAGTCTTTCAGCAATGAGATTATTGAAATATAATATCCTACGTTGCTATGCATATTGTTGGATTCACTATGGTGTTTAGATTCAATCTTTTGGGTTGAATCATTATGTGGCATAATATATTTAGATTCATGAAATGGAAATTATTTATGGGACATTAAAGAAAGATTTTCAGATTGATGCTGATATTTTTGTTATGTTTATGAGTAATTTAATATGTGTGGTCATCTTATAAAAATTTTGAATTGTGATAATAAATCACATATGAAAATTCGAATTGTGATGATAAACTACATATGGCAATTGGAGAAAATTGAAGTATATATTAAGATATAAATATTAATTGATTGCAATTTATGTGATTAGTTGATGGGCACATTTGGAATCATATCAAATTATTGAGAATAAATATTGTACGATTTAATCATTGAATTGATATATATGGAAGATATATTAGTATCTTTGTTGTGACATTTAAATTGCTAATGTAAGCAATTCAATAATATAAAATGAGGTAATTAATAATTAATGGATGTCAATCCATATATATGTAAAGATTGTTGCAATAATCTGGCAGATTAATAATAACCATGGATTGACTTTTATTTGTTAATTAACATTGTCACTATGGTAAAGAGCCACTACTGCTATGTAATGAATTATTAAGTTTCGTGATTGATCTTGGCTGCAAGGTAATTACATATTTAAGTATAATTAATTAATTAATTAATTTGTGGCATTCATGATTATATTTATACTTTTGCTTTCACGTATAATATATTTGTATCACGTGTAATATATTTGTATGAGTGTTTATTAATAGACTGATATATACATGTCATTTCTAATAAATATACGTGAAGTGCCAAACATTATGGAAAGGGATATTTGTCTAATTTATTTAATTTTAAATTTGAATTCAGAATCCCTAATAAAGTTAAGAGATCTTTCATTATTTTTAAAATATGTGAGAATCATAAAGCATTCCTATTTGGTTTTTGAAATTTAATTAAATTAAAATTTGGGGAGACATTTTTAATGTCATTCAATTAAACATAAATATTTATTTTAAGTACTTGTTTAATTGGTCTAGTAATTTTTCAATCTAGTCAATCAAAGCCTCATGTTGCCATAGCAGCCTCTGTGTGTGGAGTGCGACTTTATTGAAATTACATAGATGAGTGTGGAATTATTTATGTATTCTGTGTTTGACCTATAGGTAGACACAGTTTGACAGAATAATAACATACATGTGATAATAAATATGTGATAACTATTTAAATTGTTCATGTGAACATTAGTCGGTCCAAAGATAGACTTTTGTTTGACAGAACTTATTATCAGTACTTGATTATTACACCAAGATTACCCCTGCAGTTAATTTTTGTCCATAGACGAGGTTAATGTTGCACAAGGTGTCTTGTGATGGGTCCCCAATTAATAATATTGTGCAAGTGTATCTTCATGCATGTATTGATCGGCCCAAAGGAAGATTAATATTTGGCAGAAATACACAGGCACCTGTGGTGGTGAATACGTGAAAATTATTTGGTTTGACATGTGAGTAATAAGTCAGCCCAAAGGAAGATTATTACTTGACATTTCTTATTGTCAGTATTTGACTACTATGTAGAGGGTGTCACTTACAAGTTAGTATTGTTGTCATCGGACTTGATGCTAATGTTGTGCTCGATTTCTCGAGATAATTCTAAATTATTTAAAATTTGAAAGATTATAAAGTTTAGTGCAAGCATGATAATCATTTTGGATTAATTATCTGAATAATTAAGAAGTCTAGTAATTAAGTTTAACCTATATCAACAACAAAATCATACATGATGAGTGAACTTCAATAATAAGGATGAGACTAATAGATTTCTAACAAACTTTGTCTCAATAAAGTATAAGGACAATACAAGAAAACCCATTAAGAAAGCTGTTAAAGATAAAACTAAAGTATAACCTTTTGTTTTCTTCTAAAGGCCTGTGGAATTGTCTTATAATACACCACATTAAGATTACTTAGCATGAATGGTGTTGTGGTGTAGTTAAAAGACAAAAATAGTACTCCATAAGATATGGTTATTAATGGAGAAATAATAAAGATTGCAGCTTATAGTCTCAATAAGGTACCAACTAAAGTAGTTGTGAGAACTCTTACGAGTTTCACATATGGTGATGTCCAACTAAAATTAGATCATTGGGATTTACTAAAGAAAATTGGACACAAATAGTTATCAGCTACTTTATTGATTATGAAAAAGATAAAAGTTTATGATCCAATTAATCGGATCATATTTGAGACAGGTAATACGGAATTTTGTGGATGTTGATTTGGGGGGAAGAATAATTAATATTAGATACATTGTCTTTAAAGAGGAGTCTATTAGACCCTTACTTATGCTTTTAAGAATGTCCAAATTTAGAATATCGATAGGACAATGTCAATAATATTTAAGGCATAATAAAATCAACAACCTCAAGAATTAATGTCACTAAGGAAACCACTAGAGTTGGGAGAAAAACAATTCAGATGATTATGTAGTTTTCTCCTAAATAATGAGGACACTATAGAATTAATGGTAGAACATTCAGACAATGTTCATCAAGCCATGCAAGGTCCAAATAGTCTAAAGTGGGTTAATGCTATAAGTTATGAGTTTAAATCAATACGAGATTATTAGGTTCGCATCTTGGTAAAGGATTATACTCAAAAGGAAAAGAAGGCATTATTTTAAAATAATCATGACATTTGTAGCACATTTTGATCTTGAATCACATTTGATGGACGTAAAGATAAAGTTTCATGATGGTAACATTGATGAAACGATTTCAACAGTTTAAGAACTAAAAAGAAATCTATCTATACATTCAAGTAAGTTTTTCCATAAAGGAATCACAAGTATCATCATGTGATAACTGTCTCATTTGGTTTTGAGACAAGTGTAGATGTTTATGTGATTCAGTGGAAGAATGTTTAAGTTAAACTAAAGGAGACAAATGCAGTCTCAATAAGGTGCCCTAACGTTAAACTAAAGATATAAGAAATATAGAAATATTCTATATGTTTTGATTGTTGGAAGTTGTTGTATGATGAGGTCTGTACAAGACCTAATTTGGCTTCTGTTGTTGGTGTATTAAGTAGACATTTAAGTAACTTTAGTATAAAATTTTATAAAGTATTTACAGAGAATTAATGATAACATGCTTGCACATTAGTGATCAGATTTGTTAGAGATCATGAGGAATTCTGATTCTGAGTTTGTTGGATGCCAATATAGCATAAGATCCACTTCAGGCTACATCTTATCTTGGTTTTGAAAGCTATATAAGTAAAAGTGTTAAGCAAACACTTGTAGCTCATTAACAATGACAATAGAAATAGTAGCACACTAAGGGGCATCCAATCATAAAATAAAGGTTGCGAAGCTTTGTCACATAAAGTTGATTGTGATAGTTAGTTCGCAGTAAAGTATTAACGACAAGAGTACTTATAAGTCAAACATATTGACATAGAATTCTTGGTTGTTTAGTGTTCTTATGGATAAATTTTGGTAGAGCATATTATGATAGACTCTAAATACGGATCCGCCAATCATGTATTCAACGCCCTGTAATTTTATGAGCTAGCTACTCATGTAGGTGTTATATGGTTTTAGAATACATTGGTTTAGTGGGAGTCTATATTTATTGCTCATTAAAGTTTTTAAGACACTTTGATTTGGATAATTTGATTTTCTGCAGAATAAAGTTGATGGTTTTGAATTCATTGTGAATTCATTAAAGTTAATTTTTCTATTTTGTAATATTTTACATTATGGATTGATCTCACTAAAGATTAAAGTTGGACCAGTTGGAAATAGACATGATGTTGATCACGTTGCATGCAATTTCCATGCTACTCACCATATTTGATCTATGTCATTGAATATATTGATATTGGTAATTGTAGGGGTTTAACCACTATTTATAATATGGTGAATGCCGCGGTAGTTTCATATTAGTATATGAGATGGACCAGATTGTTAAGTATAGCCTGAAGAGGAATAGCATACAGTTGCGCAACAAAGGACTTTTGATATAATTACTTTGAGAAATATATAGCCCAAGTGGGAGATTGTTGAAAATTTTTAATTTCCAATATAGTCTAATTGTGTGCAATATATTATTATGCAATTATATTAGCTATTCAATTATTTTATGAACTTAATTAAGTGATCCAATAAAGGTTAAAAGTCCATGTGCTATAATAATATTAATATGGGCCAATTGAGCAGATACCCAATACTACGTAATTAAGTGATAATGGGTAAGGTGTGCAAACTTTGGACAAAACCGAATAAATCGGCCAAATCGAACCGAATTAAACAATTTGGTTCGATTTTGGTTTACGGTTCGGTTTACAGTTTTTAAAATAAAAAACTTCGGTGTTCGGTTCGGTTTTTGGTTTTGAAATTTGAAAGTTCGGTTAACCGAAAGCCAAACTGAACTTTTTATTAATTATATATATATATATATATATATATATATATTAATTACCAACAATTAATTTTCTTTTTTTTTTATCTTAAATAAAGTATTATTTAATTTTTAATATCAAAATTTACTTCAAACTTAAATAATTTCATTTATTCTACATGTTTTCTTTAGATCTTATACAATTTTATTATAAAAAAAATAAAATTAAATATACATTTCCTATATATATATATATATATATATATATATATATATATATATATATATAATAATAATAATAATAATAATAATATTATTATTATTATTATAGTGTACATATATTAAAGATATTTCTTTTAAGTAATGAAAATGTAATAAAATGATATAAAAAAATTAATTATAAAAAAATAAAAAAATAAAAATTCGGTTTTCGGTTAACCGAAATAACCGTCCGAAATAATCGGTTCGGTTTGCATTGGTTTTGAAATATTTCAGTTTGGTTTTGGTTTTCTAAAATATTTCGGTTCGGTTTTCGGTTTTGGAAATTCGATCGGTTCGGTTAACCGAACCGACCGATGCACACCTCTAATAATAGGTGGCCTGATTAAAGTAGTATATAAGGTTACCCGGTTATGGTCCCCGATATACTAAGCCACACGCAGTTCTCTCTTTCTCCATCTGAAGAGATTACGAAGGTCCTGAGGGAATTTAGAGGCTTAGTTGAGGAAGGTCGTAAACCTGCTGCTGATCTTCCGTTTAATTCCGCATAAGAAGATCAATGAATTCAGATATTCCTCTATTTAATTATTTTATGGATCTTGTTGAATCATGTTAGGGCTTAAGGTGTTTTGGATCTTAAAGTTATATTTCCAACATTTAAACCTTAAATCATAGTTTTAATTATATTTATTGAAATTCGATTCGATAGCTAGACTTTTTTTCTTTTTCAAACTTTTACTTAGTATAATTACTATGAGGTGCAGCATTCAAAAATTATCTAAAATAGTGTGTTATTATAATTCTTTTATTTAAAAAAAAAAAGTAAAAATTTTAAACATCGAAATAAAAGATGGAAATAAAAATACGAGTATATGTGCAGTACAGGTGTTGTACCTCGTCAGCTGAGCCAATAGCAAGCAAAAACGCGTTGACAGCAAAGCACATTAATTTCTTTTTTATTTTTAAATAATTAATTGGAGTAATTCCTTTAATTTATGGAATTAAATTGAAATGCAGTGTAGTTAAAAGAGGTTTATCACAGTCCCCAAAGCTGAAAGCTGTTTATATTAATTGTTAATTAGGCTCTTAATCCAAAGTTTAGTTGTGGGAGTATGGTGCTTGGTTGGAATGTTTATGAAGGTGACTCAAAACTGGATTAAAAAAAATAAAATTGAAATCTAGATTTAATAATTGGTGTAAGTGAGTAAGATCGAACACAAATGTGTAAAAATTTATTTAAAATATTATTGAATTTTAGAGTGTAGAGTGCACTTAGTTAGGATACATGTACACTTACTAATTAATAGAACTGTTAAATTAAAAATATTAATAATATACATCTTTAAATTAAAAAAATTAAATTAAAAATAAAAAATTTAAGGCAAAGACTTGTGTGAGACCGTCTCACGTAAGCCCTTACATGAGACGGATGAAAAGTGATAACTTTTATAACGAAAAGTGATACTGAATTAATGAAAAGTGATAATGTAATTTCATGAACAATTTATAATGTAAATAAAAAGTGATAATATTTTATAGTGAAAGTGATAACAATTTATAATGAAAATGATAATTATTTCAAAAAGCATAAAATTGTCTCACCTGAGATGGTCTCACACAAGATTTATCCAAAATTTAAATCCAACTAGTGCACCACAAAATCGTGAATTTAATATGTAGTATAAAATAATTTAGCTTTCTAGGTCTAATGCATACTTTATTATTTTACTCCTTCCATTTCGAATATATTTTATTTTTAATGTTTCATAATAAATAATTATTTTTTAATTAAATTTATTAATTTTATAATTTGATATTTTTAAATAATGAATAAAGTATGTTATGTGTATACAATAATATTTTTTAAATTAATGTTTATTTTCTAGAGTTTTTATTAGAATAATATTTTCTTTTAGGAGGATGAACCATTTTATGAAATGAAAAAAAATGAGAAAAGAGTAAATTATTTTTATGACGGGAGGGAGTAGTTTTATTTATTTTCACATATGAAGTTAGATATGACGTCAAAATATAAATATGTACTCAAAGTTTATTTGATTTTTTTTAATCGAATTATATAAGTTAAATTAGCCTTTAGCAACTGAGGAAACTGAGTAGCTCAATTTTTAACCCTAGATTTAGTGTACTAATGTCTAAATTTATATAGTAGCAAGATATGTATAAGTATTTATCTAGTCAAATCGATTTTATTCAACTTGAAAACTAATGTAATTAAATATAATTGATAGAGCTTAATTAAATCACATGTAGAAATGATTAATTAATATATATTAATGGTTTTAAATAGTAAAACACTTTATATATATTTGTCAAGGTTGATGAGTCTATTAAGTAATGTACCATTATTTTTAAGTGGAATTGAAGACCAATTTGATTTTATTGACCTAATCTTCACTAAACAGCTAATGTGACAAGTATGGAGGTCAAAGATTTAGGTTAATATTTGTGAGGTTAAATATTAATTTTAAATGTATTAGTATATATTAGGTATTAGATCGAATTATTATACTCATATTCCATGCATCATTTATATAATTAAAAAAAAAAAGTGAAAAATCATAACTTAACATCTTGACATATCTCAATATTATTTTATTAGTATATGACATTTTAAGAATTGTGCATCATTGCTGACACTTATTTTGGAGAGTTGTACGATGTATGATCTATATATATGTAGATGTAATTTTAGATTTTAAGTTAATTAAATCTTATCTTTATATTTAATTTTAAAAATATTAAAAATGGATAATTATAATTGTTCCTTGAATTTAACGTATGAATCTTAAGGTGCACGCAGCATGTGCATCCTAAAATTAATTTTGATATTTATATTAATAATTACACAAAATCAAAATTGGCCATCAACTCATTTGACACATCCTTGATAGGATCATGATAGTAAATATTCTGAAAACTTAAGAAATTAATGTTATCAGAAAGATTATGGTGCTGTACAAGTTGTAGTATCACATATAATTATTTTTAGCTATTATTCTTTTAACAATGACTGATTTTTTATTTTATTTAATATATGGGAAACCCCCTCGTGCAATATCCGCATCGTGGCCGTTGGATGCAAATATTTTGGATATTTTTTTAATTTTTAATATTCCCTAACAGCTGGTATAATTTTTATAATAAAATACTAAGATTAGAAATTTATTCAACAGCTACATCATCCATAACTTAACTTAGTATTTTAAAAAATATTGAGAAAGTCCTCTAACCGTGGTTTATATATATATTCGATTCTCTCTTTTTCCAATATGAATTACAGTCACCAAATATGAATATTTTAGAAATTTTGAACCATAAAATTATAAATTACGTACTTTTAATTATGTCGAAGATTTGTGTGACATCTGAAATAATTTTGTAAAATGGATAAGTAGTGATAATCTTTACAATGAAAAGTACTATTTTATGAACAATTTATAGTATATATAAAAGAAAAAGTGATAACATTTAAAAAAAACAATAACATCTTTAATAAAAAAAATAATTATTAATTAAAAAAATAAAATAGTTTCATGGTAAGAAGTTTCACACAAAACTACTCTTTTAATTTTTAAAATTGTGTGGAATAAGATATTTTAATTTAACGGAAACATAATATGTAATTAATGACTTGAATAAATAAATGATAAAGAAATGGAAGAATTTCATACAAATGCCTAATTTTTAGTTTAAATTTAAAAATAAGACCAAATTTTATAAGTGTTTCATATTAAAATTAAAATTTAATTTCTTTTTCAAATTAAAGCCTAATTTTACGTTTGTTATTTTTTTCTCTTTTAAAGACTTATTATGAAATTTATTTTCTCATTTAAAGTCATAAATTTTAAAAAATACTATTATTATACACCTTCAAATCAAATTATAAAATCAAATATATGTTATTTTTATTATTAATATTTTATAGGAGTATTTTTTTAAAATATAAATTGAATTCGAAAAAAATAAAATTACGACAAGCCTTAATTTAAAAATAAAATAAAATAAAGCTAGAAATACTTCTAAAATAAAGCCTAAAATTGAAACTTAAATTAGTTGACTAAACCACTTTGGCCACTTATAAGTTTCTCACTGAGGTGAGTGACCCAGATTCGAACGAATAAGTGAAGAGTAATAAGAAGATTTAGAGATAGAAGAGTGTATGAATACTTGATGAACTAACTACTAACTATATTAACAAATAACTTTGTCCGATCTAAAAAAATCCTTACAGTTAAATTTTCCGACAAGGGGAACAAACCTCCAATAACGATTACTAATTTAAAACATTTATAAATAAAATTCTTCCCGCGAAATTTTTATCTAAGTGGATAATTAATAAACTAACAATAAGCTGAATGTAAATTAATTTTTTGGGGTATTCTTGTACTTATGTTTTTTTTTTATAAAATAAAAACTGATAATATATGGGGCAAAAAATTTATAAAATGGACATGAAGTTTATAAACAAAAAATTAAACCTCGTAACTTAATTTTTTGGGGTATTCTTGTACTTATGTTATTATTAATTTTTTTAATATAAAAAACTGATAATATATGGGGCAAAAATTTTATAAAATTGACATGAAGTTTATAAACAAAAAATAAACCTCGTAACTAACTAATTATTGCTCATTGAACTAATCAATGTGGATGTTGAGTTGCTATGCAAATTAAATTCTGTGTTTGAAAATACTCATGGGTCGGGTCAAAAATGATGAATTAAACATTATAAGAAATTCTAAAATTGAAGAATTGTATGCCATGAAAAGAAGATGAAATAGAGCCAAAATAATACTCAATGTGAACAAGATATTAGGTCAAAAGAAAATCCAAGTGCAAGATATTTGAAAGGTCAAGAAATTATGAGTTGTCGAAGAAGCTATACATAGAGTAAATGAAAATGAGAAGTAGCCAATTATACAATGACGGTTGTCCACTTAAAATCGTTGTTGCTCCAAAAAAAATTAAAAAATGGCATAGTTGCTTTGACGAGACAATTTTACGTTTACATAATTAATTATAATTTTTTATCAATCTGGTGGATTAGCTCACCTACTATTGGGTTCCTCACTAAAATTGAATAGGATGGGTATCGAATTAAGAAGGGAGTTGTAAGGGGGTTTGGTTCAATTACCTTTGGAAATGAATTAAAGAGAGAGTTATAAAGGGGCTTGAAGAAAATTTTGAAGTATGAGTGCAAAAATAAAATTTAGGTGTAATGATGTAAGGAAAAGTATAGGGTTTTTGAGTAATTTAATTAAACAAAGTATATGATATAATTGACTTTGACTAAATTGTGTATAAAAAAATGTAACAATTTTATAATATTGTAGTATTATAATTTATAAGGATGTTGATATTGTGTGTTGTTTCCATTTTATGGGTGGACAAATCTTTTTCGGACCAATAAAGGAAAATATGCAAGTAATCTTGAAAGGCCTTCCAGCTGAGCTTGGTTGCTGTAGGGTGGGGGTTCGAATCCTGCTCTTGGCATGGATTTGGCCCCTTGCAAGCACAAGTTTAACAGTGAGTCCTCTCTATAAGCCACTTGAGGCACATCCTGCGATTTACCTCCTCCATCAATCCCCAGGGTAGGGGCGGTGGGGGCCCCTAATGGTGGGGTACACCATTATCAATTCATATTTATGCCGCCATAATCCTTGTCAAAGACTAAAGTAGACATTTTTTTTGGATAGATTCTAATTATTAACATGACAATAATAGTAATTCTTTCTTTTTTTAAACATTAAATATAAATTATATCCTGATGAATTCCTGATGAAGACGTTCACTGAGCGAGAAGTCAAAGATATTCTGGATAGTTGTGAAGAACAGAAGAGCCCGGGGCCTAATGGATTTAACACGGCTGTCTTTAGGGAATGTTGGGATGCTTTCAGAGATGACTTTATGAAATTTTTGAATGAGTTCCACTCCAATGGAATTCTAGCTAAAGGTTTGAACCACTCTTTCCTTACTTTGATTCAGAAGGTGGAAAACTTGGTGGAATTGAAGGATTACATATCCATTTCTCTGAGCACTGTGGTTCATTCAATTATTGCAGAAGAACAGGCTGCTTTTATTAAAGAAAGGAGTATCTTGGATAGTATCGTGGCTCTACAGAATATCTTAGAAGATGTGAAGGAAAGGAAAGGAGTCAGCTTCTGCTTCAAAATCGATTTTGAAAAAGCATATGATTCGGTGGAATGACAGTTTTTGGAAGATGTGATGAGAGCTTTCAAGTTTGGAGAGAAGTGCATAAAGTGGATTATGGCCTGCGTAGGACTGCTCATACAGATGTTCTTGTAAACGGAAGTCCTTTTGGCGACTTTCACTTGTAGAGAGATTTGAGACAAGGCGACCCTTTGTCTCCATTTCTTTTCATCATTGCAACAGAAGTGATTAATCTTATGATTAAAAAGGCTATCAACCTTGACTTGTACGAGCCAGTTGGGGTAGGTTTGAATGGTTTAAAAGTATCTCACTTATAGTACGCGGATGATACTATCTTTATTGGGAATGCATGCCTTAAAAATGCTATATTCCTAAGAAGAACCTGATTCTTCTCGAATGGGTGTCGGACATGAAGATTAAAGAAAAGCACCTTGGCTGGATTGAATATGGAAGAAGGTTTGGAAGTGGACATGGCAGATATACTTGGATGTAAGATTGTTAAACTTCCTATGAAATATTTGGGGTTGATGGTGGGATGATCCCACAATAAAGCTGCAGATTGGAGATATGTGATAGAAAAAGTAAGGAGAAGAATAAGGAAATGGGAAGGAATGAATATGTCGATTGGCGGGAGATTGGTTTTGGTTAACTCAAT
Source organism: Pogostemon cablin (assembly GCA_023678885.1). Lineage (NCBI taxonomy): Eukaryota > Viridiplantae > Streptophyta > Magnoliopsida > Lamiales > Lamiaceae > Pogostemon > Pogostemon cablin. Next base: position 23,908,368 of record CM043009.1, on the reverse strand, counting down.
CCTGTCCGCGATTCCCACTTATGCCTTGTCAGTTTTTCGAGCCCCTCTATATGTGATCAATGAATTAATTTCATTACAATGAAATTTCTTTTGGGGGAAGAGAGAAAATTCTAGAAAAAAATTTTGGGTCGATTGGAAAACTGTATCGGTGGCAAAGGATTTTGGGGGGTCTTAGGGTCAAAATTTTAGTGAACTTCAATAAAAGCTTGATGTGTAAATGGGCTTGGAAACTACTAGTCGATAAGGGGAGTCTGTGGGTCAAAATTCTAAAGGCTAGATTGAATGTAGGGGTGGGTGAGTTAGAGTCGTTCATCAGTCAAAGAGAGGGACTTGAGGGTAAAGGGTGGTGGAGGGGGGTTATGTCTTGTATTATGGATGATAAGAGAAATTGATTTTTACATAATATAGATAGGGTAGTGGGGGATGGAACATGTACTTATTTTTTGTATGATACTTGGATTGGAGATAAGAGTCTTAAATTATCTTTCCCTAAATTATTTTATTTGAGTGAGTGCAAATATAAAAAGGTGGCTGATATGGGGGATTGAGAGGGAGGAATATGGAATTGGAGGTGGGAATGGAGGAGAGAGCTTAGAGATAGAGAGTCTAACATTTTTTGATGAAATGGTTTCCCTCTTAAACAGGTTTTCTCCCATTAAAGACAGGAAAGATGGATGGACCTGGAAGACGAACAAGCTCGGAGATTACAAAGTTAGTGAAGCTTATATAATCATTGAAGCAAGAATGAGGCCACCGGATGCTGCCAAGGTCGAGAGCTACAAACGAATCTGGAAAAGCTACGCTCCCACGAAAGTCCAGATTCTCGCTTGGAGGATATTGCAAAGGAAAATTCCAACATCTGCTGAACTGAAGAGAAGGAAGAGTCTACCACCTAACACCTCTACTGATTGTATATTTTGCAGAAAGGAGGAAGAGACTGTCAACCACCTTATATGTTGTTGTAAGATAGTTCAAGAGTTATGGAGAATGTGTATACGTTGGATTGGAGTCCAAACAGTGCTAGCATATAACCCAACAGGTGTATTTTTACAGTTCGGTAATCTATTTTTTGACAAAACTAAGAATAAACTGGCGTGCGATGTATGCCTATGCACTACATGGATCATATGGAGCACTCGGAAAAAATTTTTGTTTCAGGGTGATTCTTAGGACAGTGAGAAGATACTGAATGAGATAAAATCATATACATGGAGCTGGTGGGCTTGGAAGAAGAAACATTTAAAGAGTAAGATTGATATTTTCTGATTGGTCTAATAATCCTTTTTATTGTATTCAATAACTTGTTTCGCATGGTATGAGACTTTAATGTGGTCTCATGACTTGTTATCTACAAACTTATTCGGGTAAAACTCTTACCCTGCAATAAAATTTTTTCTTCTTCAAAAATTAAATATAAATTATATACTTGTATTATACACTACATATATAGTAATTGGTTAATTAAGAAGTCATGTGATTGGTTAATTAAGAAGTCATGTGATGTATCTAAATATATTAAACTTTCTCACAATTTAAATTATGTATATTTTAATATTTGATAATTTTTATATCGTATCTATGAAATGATCTTGTATGCTATTGATTCGTTGGTATGACTATTCAATATTAGTATATTTTACTAGAAATTCACTTGAAGTTATTCACGAGTCCAAGAACCACTTATTTGATCACTAATGATCCAATCTTTAAATATATTTAAATAATACGTGTTTACTTTTCATGGAAATTTAAAAAGTTAAAATTTGATCAATTTTATTAATTTTTGCAAGAGTAAAAGGCTCATACGGTGAAATTTTACATGTATTATTTTTATTTTTATGTTGCATGCATTAAAAATGTTTTTTTCTTTCAAATTATAAGTGTATATATATTAGTAAGGGGTTATTGTAGAAATGCATTGCCATAATGAAGCCGCGTGTGGTAGAAATTACATTTTGTGTTTAATTATTTAATTAAAATTTTTAATAATAGAGAATCAAAATATAAATTTTAAATTCAATAATGAAATAACAAATCTCCATACACCCTTATTTCTCCAAATTTCCTTATAAGTCCCCTCTATTAGTTTCTAAAATGTAAAATATTTTATGTACACTGCTTAAATTTTAAAGATTATTTTATGTTTTCGCTCTTATAATTTAAAATGATACGTAATATTGTGTAATTTTGAACAGTTTCTTGAAATCTTGTTATATAGTTTGTGTGAGGTACACTTTTTTTTTTTAAATTATCTTTATAATGAAACAGATAAAATAAAAAAGCAAATTAATTTGGTTTCAACCGTATAAAAATGAAAAAAAATGATTACCCAATCAGAGCCATGCAGTGTCTCAATGTGTGTTTGTTTGACATGTCACCCAATCAAAAATATATTGACCTGCTCTACAAAAATCAAAAGCTCAATTCTTTTAGAATAGAATATTTAATTTGTAAACTTTAATGAAAATGGTATGCATTTACAAGGCTTTTTGTTGTCCCCATTTGAACTCCATTCCTACATAAACCCCCAGCAAGGATTGAGCTATACTCAACTCCCTCTCTCTCCTCTTTCTCTCTCTCTCTCTAAAAACCTCATGGCAGAAGTACTGAATGAAGACCAGATAGTTGAATTCCAAGAGGCATTCAGACTCTTTGACAAAGATGGAGATGGTATCATTTTCTCTCACCTCTCTCTCTCTCTCTCTCTCATCATCTCTTTTCTTGCATGTTAATTTCTCCATGAAACAACATACATATGTGAAGAATTGGTATATGATTTGCAGGGTGTATCACCATTGAAGAACTGGCTACAGTGATAAGGTCTCTTGATCAGAACCCTACAGAGGAAGAACTGCAGGATATGATCAGTGAGATTGATTCCAATGGAAATGGCACCATTGAATTCTCTGAATTCTTGAACCTCATGGCCAAGAAAATGAAGGTTTGTATATATAAACATGGGATCTTCCGTGCCATTTTCATATATCATCTTCAATGTTATTATACGGTTAAGTGTCATATATTCATAAAATTAGAATAATTCGTAAAATATTACAACAAAATGACACAGAAAATTGGAATTATATATATATACTAAATTATTTACTAGTATTACTTTTAATTAATCTCCTGATAAATAGTACATATTCTTTTATTAATTCAGTTATTTAATAATTATTTATTGTAGGAAACTGATGCAGAGGAGGAGCTGAAAGAAGCTTTCAAAGTGTTTGACAAGGATCAAAATGGTTACATATCAGCTGATGAGGTGCATATAACTAATATTTTAACATTTCTACATTTTTCTTTTCTATTCGTGCCTGAATTATTTACATACAATCAAATTACAAACAATCATATCATTACAATATCATCCTGTTATAAAAATGCCATTTACTTTTTACATTTTATTTAGTCAAAAACATTAGTAGCCCACCTTTTGTTAATACATCTTTTTTCTTATGCCATTACAATATAACATAAAATTTTTTAATCGTCATATCCGAGAATACTAGCAAGTATTCTCGAAACAAAGAAAATAATTAAGATTTAATTATATCTTAATATAAATTTGATTTTCAAAAATAAAAACTTTTGTAAATTAGCGGGACGGAGGGAGTAATTATTTAACAGATAACTACTCCATAGCAAACGAGGCCATAGGGGCTGATATATATTAACTTTATGTATTCAATATATATAATACAACTTGCAAATTTAATTAGAATAAATAAAAATTCCCTATTTCTACAATTAATTCTTTGTCGGACAACTACTCATCCGTAGCAACATTGTACATGACATGTACCATAATTTACTGTATTTCCATCATTATTTATTATTTTTGCATCACAACTTGATCTATTTTGTCCCTTCAAAGGTTAAAAAACATTTCACTTTTAATTATTCATTAAATTATTCCAAAATTTTATGAATCTGAATACTCAACATTTTAACTCAGTGAATATTCTGTGATTTTCGAAGACAGAATATACGATCGAGAGATAAAAGAAAAATAAATTATTTACTTGTGGGTTAGTTTATTTTAATTAAATTAATTTTTCTTTAAATTTTTATTTTTCTCTCTCCTCAAAATTTACACATTATTTTATTTTACATGGTCCCCCATTTGAGATAAAGATGACTTCATTTAATTCATGGTACTCCCCTAGTCAGTTTACAAGGCAAATTGATCTGTCATTGCCTAAATATACTTTCTTTTCACAGCTGTTCACATGAATATATTTTATTAGGTCAACCTATTTTATAAACATTAAAAAAAATCCTATACAATGAACTTTACCTTATGTGAAGAAATGAATTTAATTTTTTTTAATTGAAATAATTCTTTAATTAATTTCTGGAGCACTATGCCATTAATTAATTAATTAAATTAATTGTGTGCAGCTACGGCACGTGATGATCAACTTAGGGGAAAAATTAACAGATGAAGAAGTTGAGCAGATGATTAGGGAGGCTGATTTGGATGGAGATGGACAAGTTAATTATGATGAATTTGTGAAGATGATGATGGCTATTGGTTAATTAAATTAATTAGGATTATATGTTGCTTAATTACTGTGGATTAAGTTGTTTAAGTATGGTTAAGCAGTACTTAATTAAGCTCCGTGTCTAGAGAGAAACTTCAGGTTCGTTGTAAGGCTATGGTTATCTGAATTAATTAATTAGATTTATTAATTATTTGTTATGTACTTATTCTTTAATTTTTAGATAATTAAAGGAAATGGAATATTTAAGTTGACTTGTTTCTCTTTTTTTTTCTCCTCTGAATGAATGGTTATTATTTTAAAAGCCAGAATTTTCCCATTTCCTTGAGGTTACTGAGCAAGTGCCAGTGATGTCACCCCCACAAAATACACATAGAAAAGCCATGCATCTCAAATTAAAATTTAAAAAAATATTAGTAATTTATAATTATCAACATCACATTCCAAAAACTCTAAATAGAAGTCCATATACAAATTAATTTATATAATTAAAGATGTTAATAATGCTATAGTTGAAATTTATAGTTTTATCATTTTATTGTGCAAAGTTTTTACGTTCCAATTAATAATTTGATTTTTTTTATTTGAAATAATATTTGAGTCATATTATTATTTTTAATTAAAAATTGAATGCAAGACAGGATCAAATAGGAAGTTAAATTGTTACAAAAGTATAATGGCAATACCATAATTAGAGAGGGTAAGTACTATTGTTATATATTTTAACATATATAGCTTAATTAATTTTTGAATGCAATGTGTTTGGCTTCTGAGAGTATGCAATACAATACAGATCCCTTTCCTGACATTACATTTTCAGTAGATGTTATTTATTTTCATAAATAATTCTTTTTTTTTTTATCTCCTCTAACATTCTTTATCTATATATCATTCAATTTATTATCTTTCCAAAGTTTATTTATTACATTTTATAAATTTTAATATTTTTCCTTCCTAATTTATTTAGACACTCTTTTGTGAGACGGGTTATTTGTGAGACATGTGAACCCATCATTAAAGTATGCTTATTGTATAGATAAAGTATACTTATTTGTTGTTATAGTATGTTAATAATAAATTATATTATAACACGCTAAAATCATACTTTAATGTATAATCAAGCATACTTTAAAAAACATACTTTAACAACCATTATACATACTTTATCTATACAATAAGCATATTTTAGTGATGGATCGATCCGTCTTACACCCGTCTCACAATAAACTTTGTCTTTTTTATATGAAATAATTCATTATTCTAAGATTTAGCATGAATAATTCATTTTTATTCATTATTTACTTTGAAATAGATCATTAATCACCCCTGTTGGTTTAGCATGAATAATAACATTGCCAAAAAAGAAAGATAAAAAGCGATGATGATCCATCCCAAGCAGCAGGACTGATCCTATAAATTTTTAGGCTTGGGTCGTATTTTAAATTTGAACCATTTATTTTACTCTTTATTAAAACGCAATATATATAATAAAAAAAATTAATAACTAAAGATAATATTATAATTTTTAAAATACAACGCGCTAACAGTTTTGATGGCAAAAGTATTAATAAAATTAATATAATCAAGTTGTTTTACGAGTTCTTTCATCATTATTCTCTACGACAACCTTTTTATTAGAACTAAAATATTTATTAATATCACGAGCTTGACTTTGAACTAAATCTTCAATTAACGCTTTCTTTTTTCTCATTTGATATCCACACACATGTTTGGGAGGCATGATTCTAATAAAAAAAACAAAAATTAATTTAAGAACTAACTAAATAATTGAATCTTACTTCATAAATTAACATTAACAAAAAAAACAAATATAGATTATCATTGAAAAAAAATCATATTTACTTAAATAAAATGATTTAACATATAAAAAAATTACATTACCTTTGAATAAAATTGAAATCAAGGGTCACTATTAAAAAAAAAATAAAAAGAGGTGGATTCGAACCGTATACCAAAATATACATGTATGTTTTCTTTAACCACTTGGACAACACTTCAATTTCATAAATTTCTCTAACTATATATATATAAAGGATTTTTTAAAAAAATATGAGCCCTTAAATTTTATAAAAATTTTTGAACCTGAGTCGATCGACTCGCTCGTCTCAAGCAAGGACGGCCCTGCCAAGTAGCACTAAATAGTGAAGAATGAGGGAGTTCATACACACAGGAGGAGGAATAATATCATTTAAATAGTACCTAATCCAAATTCATTTGAAACTAAAATACTGAACATGGTGTGTTGTAAGATTTATTTATTACAACCACATGCTCCAAAGAGACATACTTCCATCATTATCCTCAGTAGCACCTCGCAAAGTATGTTGGCACTTAATTTGAAGATGGAAGCTGAGGTTTTTGGACACAAATTCTCTTGTTTCTTGCTTATGCTTGATCTCACACCTTCCATCTGCTCATTCTGCACTTTACATACATATTACTGTTTTAAATTGGAAAATATATTGGTCTAATTTCAAATTTTGCTCTTTTACATTTATATATACAATACTTGCAAAAAAAAAAAAAAACCAGATCACCTTTGCAATACGCACCCAATAGACAGTAGATAACTGTGCGTAATGGCAGATCCAAAAATTTTTTTTCGAGGGTACAACATGTAATAATAAAAATATTACTTCCTTCGTCCACATGAGTAATGCACGTATTTTGTGTATGTAGAATTTGAGAAAAGTTAATTTTTATGTTTAAAGATATATAAAGTTGCTTAGATGTGTGTAAAAAATAAGTATTTTAAATAATTTAATAAAAATTATGAATGAAGTTGTTGAGATGTGGGTAAAATGTGGGTATTATTGAGATGAATTACATTTTAAAAAACGTATATAAGTTCTGAGACTAATCAAAAGAAAAGTGTAAAATTATAAGGACGGATGGAGTATTTGATATTCAAAGTCATACAATAAATAAATCGACACTCTAAAATTAAAATTACGTACTATTAATACCGTCTAATTTTTATTTGTAAAAAGTAATGTAAAACATTATTTTCATGAATTTATAGTATAAATTTATAAACATAGTAATGAATTTAGTATAAATTTGTATTAATTTAATAATTTGGGGTACAAATTAATTAATATATAAATATTTATACATATAAATATATATAAATTTTTTAAAAAAAGAATTAAGGGGTGGGGGAATTTTGGGGTACAGTTGTACCCTTGTACCCCTGCCTCCGCCACTGACTGTGTGTCCATTAAGTGCGTTTTGAAACAAAATTTAAAGTTGAGCATATCCACCGAAATGGATTTGATCTATACGCTCTGTACATATTACAAGAAAAGAAAAGAATGTATAATAATGAATAGAAGGTGATCGATATTGAAGATTAATAGGGTTATAAGAATATTGCTTTTAAAATCATCTAAAACAGGTATTAATAGTACTATAGTTTTGTAAGGTCAAAATTATGGATATACTTGTGTAAGATAATACACAAAATTGATATTAAAAATAAATTAATAAATAAATAGATCAATTTGCACAATCAAGTGAACAATTTAGGAGCCGTGTCGTTCAACTTCCAAAGTTGTAAGGGAATTATTAATGAGGGTAATGGTAATAAAAATAAATTAGTTGATTAAAAGAGTAAAGGTAATGATTGAATCAATTAGAATGTTGGATATATAAATTTGAATTACCATTACCACCACATAACAAACATTAAAAATGAGAATTAATTTCCTTTCAATATATTCCTGTTATCCTTCCCCATTACTCCTAATCAAAGAAAGAAACACATACCCAAAGAGTAATGTTGTAAGAGCCAAGGGATGCAATTAATATTTTCTAGTTTAGGTTGGTTATATATCCTTCTCAGGCACTTGTTTTTGGCCCTTTGAACATGCAAGGAAGTCCAAGTTTCTCTCTCTCTCTCTTTTTAAGCAGTCCATTCCCACGGCCCAGCCCAACTGCAACAAGGCCCTATAATACATTGTATGGGGGACGTTTTTTTTTTTTTTTTTTTTTTTTTTTGTTACGGAGTTGCTAATAATTAATAAAATAAATAAATAACTATTTTATTTGAATTAATTATAAATTGCAGTACTGTTTAATTCAAAGCCCTTGAAACGAAAAGTAAAATCTTTAAACAACTCGTTCTCTCCCATGTAACGTGATATCAATAGAGCCAACTTGTAGTTGTATACGGGTTCAACTTATAATATATACTAGTATATTTCCCCGTGTATTAATTACACGGGTTATATTTTTTATAATATAATTTTTTTAAATGATCTTTACTTTATTATGTTAATTTTGATATGTTTTGATGTAATATTATTTCTGTTCTGTTTTTCATGTTCGTATATATTTATTTTTATTTATTGTAATTACGATATTTACCTTTAAATGATATATTATGTAACTGAATTGAAATAAATAAAAATTAAAATATAATCATATTTATATTATCTGTAATATTAATTACTGTAAATTTCTAAAAACCTCACCAAACAAAACATTAACTGTGTTGTTGCTTGCTTTCCCTTCTTCATCCAGACAAAATATTTTTAGGTCTGCCCTATGATGCGCGTTTTCTTTGCACGCATATTAAGGATATCAGTTGCAGCTTAAGCAAGCGACCAAGTGATTATCAAACCCAAAGGACAGCGTATTATCAATTTAATTATTTACTAAATTAATTAAGACGTAAGGCAATAACGTTCGAGGATTGAATGATTAATCTACAAACAAAAATATAAAATAACAATTAAAATAAAATAAACACTAGAAGAATTACGAAAGTGGATCAAGTAGGAGAATAGGTAGCCCTAGGATAATCCAGTTTCACTCATTAATTTTCTTTCGTGCATTGATGTCCGACTCTACCTTGTGAAATATGGACGCATCACTAAACCATGCATATATACTCTATAGACACAAGTAAATATGCGTGTAACACGTGTGAATAACCTCGGAGCAAGAGATATAATTTCACCCCCCTTTCTAGGTACTATCAGTATCAATTATTTTCCTGGCCAAATGGTACTCTAACCCGATATGATCTCCCTTTATAGATACTATAAAATTATCTTCTTTATCCTACTCCCTCCGTCCGGATTTAAGGGTACCATTTACTTTTGGGCACGGAGATTAAGGAGTATTGTTATTTAATGTGTAGTGGGTAGTTGTATTAGTGGAGGGGTGGGTCCCATTTTTTAGTTGTATTAGTGGGTGTGTATGGGCCCCATATGTATAAAAAAGGAAATGAGACCCTTGGGGGCGGACGCCCAAAATGGAAAAATGGAACCCTTGAAAGCGGATGGAGGGAGTACTTAATAACCCAAATTCAATTTAATTAATAAGTATTCATATATGATAGTTCTAATGAAGCTTCGGATTTCCCTCACTTAGAATCATAATATGGAATCATGTTCAGCGGTGAACGCACTCAATCTACAACCAAGATATATATTCAAACTCTATATACCAATTGAAGATGCACAAAATGACTGTGAATATGGATTAAGAAAGTATAATCATATATAAAATAAATCCACAAGTAGTGTTGTACGGAGTTTACACACGAAAGTTCAATTAATTGGTAAAAACCTTCAGAACCCTAGTTCTACCAAAATGGCTCTAGCCCATGATGTTATGAAGAACAATCATGGGTGTTTGATAAATCTTACCCGGATGTCTGGAAAATATAAGATAAATTAAGAAACGAATAAAACCCTAGATGTGGGAGTCGTCGCGTCCTTCTCCGTCTTGAATCCTCCTCTTGATTCTCCTCTTGATTCCACATACGAATCTTCAAAGTGATGGATGGATAGAGAAAAGGATGTGAATGATGGTTGGGGGGTGATCCCCCCTTGTGGGTTGTGGTATTGTGTTGTGGCCTCTCTCTAATTCAATCTATTCTATTGTGTTCTTCTAATGGTGTGATCTACACCCCCTTTTATACTTGTAAGCTCTCCTTATAGGCCTTGGAATGGCCTTTTTGAGTGATCACACGCATTGAGGGTGTAAAAATACGGATATGGTAAGTTTCCGCACGTCAATTCGACCACGAAGCTAGGTCGAATTCACATCCCCTGGTCGAATTGCAGGTCGAATCACCCTACTAGAAGCTTCAGACACCGGATTCGAGCTTCAGGTGCTGGATTCGACTAGCACATCAGGTCGAATTGAGGTGTCATGGTCTAATTGCTTCTTTTGTCGTCCAATTTGACCAGGATTCGACCACATGGTCAGGTCGAATTCAAGTGTTGTGGTCGAATTTGTCTTGCGCAGTCTCACCGTTTCGCGTATAACTCCCACATCCAAACTTCAATTTGAGTGATTCTTATGCTCACGCGATCCTCTCTTCCTTGGCTTTCTATCCATATAAAGATCTGATATAAACTCTAAGAATTGAAGGTGTAACAAGCCATGAAAAGTAACATAGCTGTTCTGTTCGGCACAACTCGCGCGACGTTACCACTTTGATCATATCTCTCTCGTTTGGATTTCGATTGGGGTGTTCTTTATGCCAAAACGATTCTCTTTTCAGTGGCTTCCCAACCATATATTACAACACCAGTTTTGATCTCCACATAAATACAGAAAAATAGCACAAGTTGGACGTGCGTTTTTCAGAATTCATTGCACAAATTGCACATTTTCTCCAACTTTGCACTTTTGATCATTTTTCCACCTAAAAACAATAAAACACCTCAAGTGTACTCTTTTCTCAATAAAACACTTTTGATACTTATGCTAATATATAACAATAATTCTCATAAAAAATGTGTGAAATTGAACACTAAAACACGCTAATTTCCACTCTCATCACCATACTTTGTTACCTTTGGGTTATACTGATTCGGATTTCCAGTCAGATAGGGATGCTAGTAAATCCACCTCGGGTTATGTGTATACTCTTGGAGGAGGAGCCATAATATGGAGGAGTGTAAAGCAGAAATGCGTTGCGGACTCCACCATGGAAGCTGAATATGTAGCAGCCTCTGAGGCAGCTAAGGAAGCAGTATGGCTCAGGAACTTCTTAATGGACTTGGATGTGATTCCTGGTTTGCCCAAAGCGATCACAATTTATTGTGATAATAGTGGTGCAGTAGCAAACTCGAAGGAACCACGAGCCCATAAGGCGAGTAAACACATTGAGCGCAAGTACCACCTGATACGAGACATCGTTAAAAGAGGGGAAGTCGTTGTCGCTAAGATTGCATCTGAGGATAACCTTGCTGACTGACCATGTGTAAAAACATGTTTCGTTAGGAAAACCCCAAAACTCGATAATGATTGTCCCTGACTCTTGTTTATAGTCATCGCAAAATACACCAACACTGAAAATTGTCTCCTTTGAAACATAACTGGTAGTGTGTTATCCGTTGGGCTCAAAATCATTCTAGGAATTAATACCAAGCTCTCTTTATTTTTACCACCTAGTATCTTCGCTTCAATAATATGAATCCCCAATTTAGTTACTATCAATCTAGTTCCATTGCATAATCCTGAAGGTTGATCAATGTTTCTGAGGAGCATTATTGGAACTCCTACCTTAAGTACCAAAACATGATTAGGGAGTCCAGAACACTTAAGAGAATTCAAAAAATCTTCCAAATGTAGACTATTAGTATTGGGTGATCTATCATTTCGACAGATTTATATATATCTTAAGTATACTATAGAAGAAACTTTTCTGCCTGCATGTCACCTCCAGAGCGCTCCATTATAACATGTAATTTTCTCATTTTTTTGATTTTGAAATTATTTTTTTATGTTTTCCTTATTTACTTATTATTAACTTCCTTATTTAATATTTTTTTTAAAATAATGTATTTTCTTTTTTTATTTATTAATCTTAAATAGGTAATAAATTAAAAAAAATATTTATAGAAATTAAGAACAAAATATTAATAAAAATAAAAATTATGTTTATTTGAGATAATAATAAATAAAAATAAACATATACATAATTTAAGAAAAAAATTCAAATTAAAAATATATATCAAAATATAAATTAAATATATATTTATCTTTTCTTACATGTGCACCTCATTAATTTATCATAAAATAAATTTCTTTTTTTATTTTGATTGATGACTAATTAAATTTTGAATATCTTTATGTATTTATTTTTTTGGTAGCATTATATAATTACTAAATCTTTTATTGTAAATAAATTAATAAGAATAAATTTAAATTATATAAAAAGGGAAAAAAGAATATTACATATAATATTTTCTCACATTCCACCTATAAATAAATTTATTATGTACTTTTTAATATATTAAAATTATTTTTTAAAAAGATGATATATTATTTTTTAAATAAAAAATACTATTACGTATTTTTTAAAAAATAATTTTTTATATACTAAATTTTTCTTTATGAAAATGGGGTTCACGAGTTACTCAATAACTTTTTACTGCACATTCTTTTTATTTTTTTTAAATGTCACTCTGTAATTAATTTATTATTTATTTAAAAAATATTAAATTATATTAATAAAAATTAATTAAAAAAATTGTTTTTAATAATGCTGAAATAATAAATGTGAAAAATATGAGTAAATTTTTTTTAATTTAATTTAATTTTAATTTACAAGTCTATACATAAAAATGAGAAATTTAGTTCACATAAATCCATAATTATGGATTATTTGGTAATATATTTAATTAGTGTCCCTGGAATTAGGGACTCAGACTGTAGAGAATATTTTGAGAATTGACTAGTTTGGTATATTTGCACGGATTCGAAAAAATGCACATAAATTTTATAAAAAAAAAAATATTTTATTTTACTCCCTCCATTCCAATAATTTACTATATGTGGAGATTTAAAAAAATTTATTTCTTTATTTATAAAAATGTGTAAAGTTATTTAAATGTGTAAAAAATAAGTATTTTAAATAATTTAATGAAAAAAGTGTATAAAATTATTAGATTTGTGCAAAAGTTAGTAATTTAGATAAGTTAATGAAAAAGGTGTGTAAAGTTGTTAAAATATGTGTAAATGTGAATATTATTCAAATGCATTTTTCCATTTTAATAAACGTGAATAAATGTTGGGACAGATAAAAAGGCTTGAAAGTATGAAGTGATTAGCTGGAAGGAGGGAGTATTTTCTTAAAAAAAAAAAAAAAAAATTTATTGTCATTTTAGTTTCTCCTAAGATAAGATTTATATTTTCTTTTTTTGTCAAGTATGACTCATACAAAATAAACAATTAATATATCTTTATAAATCTCGCACACAACACTAAAATAAAATATAGAAAATTTCAAGAATACTCATTTATTTAATTAAATTAACAATAACACTAAAAAACCCTTTTTATAACAAATCTAACCGATATATACCTTTTCGACTTTAATGCACCTATTATTCAACTATAATACCCAATTTGTTCCATATCGGTATGGATGTTGGTGAGTGTCAGTTACCATATCGGCGACCGGTGGGCGGTGGGTTGGGTGGGGTTATTTTGGACTTTTATGGTGCAATTAGTTAAAATTGTTTAAGGTTATAGAAATTGTGTGATGTTTTTTTATGGGTATTGCAATTTAATATGGGACGACTGAAAATAAAAGGTGTGAAATTTAACAGATGATGGCGAGCAAGCAATGAAGACGCGGATTATAATCAAAAATCTCGTTCCTTTAATAACCAAAGTAACAGTCAACAAAAACGCAGTAAATAGACTGTGAAAAAATTATTCAGATGTGGACAGAAGCACACATAAATTATTTAATTCAAATACTGAACGAGTCAGAAACAAGAATAGAGGACAGTTTAAAAATTGCAAGATAAAATAGGCTGCATGAGCGAGAACATCAATAGAACCCAGCTCAAGAACTACAAGATAATACATGCTCATTTTCGTTCAAAAATAGAAGATCAATATGGCTTACATTAATCAGTCGTCCCAAGCCAATAGACACTAATTATTTCCCCAACTTTTGAGACAGTAGTTCTCCCACAAAACAAATTAAATGGCAATGAATGAAAACTTGCCCCAGATGACTAACATTTGCATGTCACATATTCATTTCAATTTTATGAGAACTATAGTATTAACTGGACATATGAACTTGCTCCATAAAATTTAAATTCAAGATCAAATTATGAATTTTGAGTCACTGTCATGTGCTCACTTCTGCACCTCCATAATATGAAAGTGATGAACAGAAAATAAAGTAAATAAACAAAATTCAGTATGCGTGATTTAAAAGACAACAATTATTATTTGATAGAAATGATGACAGTGAATGAAGTCCAAAAAAAGGAAAAAAAATCACATGCAGAAAAAGAGGGGAAAAAAAGTGATGCAATACAAATAGAAAAAAGTAACATTAATGAAACCTAATTACCTGACTGCCGAGCTGAAGGTGTGGTGGTGGCGGCGACCTCTGTGACTGACGAGCCTCCGGCGACGGCGTCTCATGAAGAGGTCAAAGGTCTAAGCGCAGGAATCTCATAAAATCACAGTAGAAATCCAGATTCGAATGGAAATTTGATCACAAAGCAAAAACCGATGAGAATTCCGCACTCAAAATTAGGTCGGTAAATTAAAACGGAGAGAAGATCCTGCGACGAAAGGAACCGAACGGTGTTAGAGAAAAGCAATACAGAACCTAAAAAGAAAGAGAAAATATACGTGTATAATAAGTGACCAAAACTAAATTACATGTAGCGTTCTTCACTTTTACCGGCAACTTACATGAAACTGGCCACGAAACCGTTCAAGCCTCATTTATAATAGTAATAGATATATATACATAAGAGAAAAGTAAATAGAAACATTGATAATTGGGCCGGTCCTACAACAATTGGACTATGGATGTATAATATTTTGGGCCAGTTGTCACTTTTTTCGTAATGGATAATTGCCTAAGCTGTTGTCATTTTTTTCATAATGGATCCAATTCATTGCCTAAGCTTGCGCACTAGATAAATTAACCGAATCGAATTATCTCCTTCTTTTTCTTTTTTCTTTTTTTGTAAATTTAGGGGGTCATTTGCCTTAGATACAACGGTGTACCAGTGCACTACAGAATAACTCTAACATTAAAACACCAAATCCTAAATTCTAAACCTAAACCCAAACCCAATTTTCATCTCCAGACCAAGACCATATTTTGGGCCACTCTAGCTACTTTTTTGTGGGCTGTTGCATTTATGGACCTCCAATGCATATTTTCTTGATAAATTTCAACCCCCCTCTGATGTTACGGCCCATGATATTATATTTATTGGGCCAGACCAGTCGAAAATAAGTCCATATATGTGTTAATTCAAATATGAATTTTCTTATTCAAATATGAAATTAGTAATAATTATATGAATGCGAAATTTGGGTTTGAATCACAACATATACCCATATCATCTATCAATCAATAATCTTGGAATTTTTTTATTCAAATAAGAAATTAATAATTACACTTATAAATAAAGGAGCAGAGTTGGGTGAGATTTTTTTATAATTTTTAAATTAGTTATCACTTTTTTATTAAAAATATTATTATTTTTTTTAAATGTTGTTATTTTTTATTTATAGGATCTCTCACTTAAGTGATGAACTCATTGGCCAGATGGTTACCATTTTTTATCAATTGATTATCACTTTACATTAAAATGTTCCTCCCTCCGTCCCATAGAAGTTGACACACTTTATTTTTTGGTTTGTCTCACTAAAGTTGACACATTTTCTTTTTAATACATGGGACCCACACAAAATAATTAATCTATTCTCATAGACCCCATATATCACCTCTAATACAACTATCAACTACACATTAAATATTATTTCTCTCACTTCACTTTACTCCACTTTACATTAAATTATTATACTCCTTAATCTCCGTGCCAAAAAAAAATTATACCATCTTCTTTGGGACGGAAAGAGTATTACTTATTACCTATATCTCATAGAAGCAATTCCGTGAAATGATCTCACCCAATTCTTCTGTCTTTTATAATAGAAATTATTATTTTTTCATTAAAAAAAAAGTTATAATTTTTATTTATATTACGAATTTTTATAAAATAATTTATTGCACTACTTCCATGTTAATTGGAGTATAAGTTTTTATTAAAATATTATTATGAAAATTTTCTCACGATGTCATAGTGTTTACATGTTTTAACTTTGTTTAATATTAATTTATGTTTCATTAAAAAATAAAATTAATTAGACCTTATCCACAAGGTATGTAGACTGACTTGTAATTTGTAAACCAATGAATAATACTCCATGATTTGGCATTGACCAATACACGTTGTCTATCAGTCTATGCATGGAATTCGTTGTTGGATCAAAGTCATTTATAAGTAATTATCTTATACTATATGTATCATTTATTAAAATAAATTTTATTTTATGAGATTATGATATTAAATGAAATTTTATTTTTGATATGTACGTGAACATAACCATGAGATTAACAGGGAGTAATATATAAAAATAGTAATATTTTTTATCTAGGGTCACTTAACGTAACAAGTAGATGATATAATACCCTTTCATAAGTTAGGTTCATAAAATTTGTGTTTTTTTTATTATTTATTTATCAAAACTACGCCTCTCTTTCTCCCCCTCTCTCTCTATATATATATATAAAACTAGAATAATTACTCTCGTATTATGCGGTTACAATAATTGTATTTTAAGATTTAAAATTATAATTTTTTTATTTATAAAATATATATTCATATAATAATAATTTTGATTTTTTATTATAACAATATGTATAATTATATTATTATTAATTTAATTATAGTATCATGAAAAAATAAAATAAAATAAAATAAATAATAAAACTTGAATACAATAACTTTCTATTAAATTATTAATACTTTTTTTAATTAAAATGCTTAATTAGTAAAGAAAATTTTATAACATATAAATATATTTTAAAATAAAGTATTAATTTAAAAAAAAATATTTCGAAAAAATCTTACAAAGTTTTCTTACAAATTTAAGTTCAAACATTTATTATTAGAATACTAGAAAATGTATTAATTAAATAATTATTGTTGAATCAATTAAAAAAAACAACATATATTAAATAAAAATTGATAATTGACACATCTGTTTTAGGAAAAAATTATATTAGATAATTACTTCACAATTATATGTATTAAGATATCATGGGACAGTTAAAATCCTGATTGAATTAATTAAATGAATAATTAAATCCATGGGTAATATAATTAATGTTGTCTAGTAAAAGATTTATATAATGTACAAAACCAATGAATAAATTGATGAATAATTAAATCCATGGTAATATAATGTTGTGTAATAAAGGAAGAGTTGAAGATGTTGGTGTTTGATCATTTGGTTAGCGTGAACCGTTAGGGTTTCATACGTTTCTAACAGTCAGCTGAACCAAGAAAACAAGAAACGTATTACCTTTCACCAGGGTATGTTGGAGAAGATGAATTCTCGTTGGCAGCCTGCGCAGCCTAACCGTTTTGGGTACAACTCTCTCATCCGATATCGGATTTGAGTGATCTACCTGTCAAAACGATCCTCTCTTCCATGGCTTTCCGTCAGTATATCACACGTAGAATTCTGAGATCTGTACGATTTTATAAAAATTGTGCAAGTTGGTAGATAGCAGCAAGAAACAACCTTCCGGTCTTCTATTGTATTCCCAAGTCCAATCTCGACATCGTGTGGGCGACGATCTTCGAGATCTTCTCATTTTGCTGTTCCGTCTACCCTCTTCACGTATTAAGCGTGTCTCATCTCTAGGGTTAGAACAGTTGAGATGACTTATATATGGGCTATAGCAGAGACTAGGAGGAGACATTAGAGTTGGGCCTCCATTGGGCTTAAGTATTGAACTTAATCGCATTTCTAGTGAAATGTCAAGAGTAAGTGTACTCTATCGCTGTTGTATCCGCGTGACCAAGTGCAAAATTTATAGTATTGTCGTCCCAAGGGAAAAGGTAAACTCAAGTTGTATCCGGATTTTCCATTGATTTATGTTTTGTAAGGATGATCAAGATAAGGTTTTGATTTAAGAACTATGATTACTCTATCAATTAACTAATGAACTAGACAAACAACTAATTATAACAAATATCACTCAAATCAAGTAGCAAGATGAGATGGAATGGATGAAGTATATCTAAAAAGAGAGCAAGGCTAGCAACATCATGGTCAAGGTCTTATGTAGACTTCACACTTACTCAAGCATTGATGACTTTCAAGTTATGATACTAAGGGCAATCACAATTGTACCCCTAACCCCTATGGCCAAGGTGATTAGGTTCTCAACTCTTTTACAAGTTTAAATCTCCTAAGATTGTCTTACTCTCAATTCCCTCATGGGTACTATGATCATAAGTTGGTTCTCCTCACTAATTCATCACTAATGTTCTATCATGAGGTTCTAAGCACTTGGAGGGAATGGCTTTCCTCCCTTCATACTAACCAAGTCACCTAATACAATCAATGATTCAATTAAATCACCACACATAATATTGGAATGGCCATCCTAACACTATGCATAGAGAATTTAACCACACACATCATGCATCAAATGAGAATAAGAATTCATGATAGAAAGTAATCATAACAATCAATTCATCAAGCTTTAATAGTGCAAAAATCTACATATTTCCTAACCAATCATATTGCTAGCCTCACTTGAGGACTAGCCACAAATATTCATTGCAAATTGGCTACAATCCAATACAAGATCCATATGAGCAATAAAATGAAGAAAGTAGCAAAATAAAAGAGATTGAGCTTCCCCTTGAAGGTAGACTCCTTCTTCCTTGATCATGCCAAATTCTTCAAACAAATCTGATTTTCTCTTCTTAGATGATGGAAGGGATGGATGTATGGATGGATTTATGAAGATCAAGGTGAATTGATGGATTAAGATGGTGTAGATGGCTTGTAGATCTAGTGTGTGAGGAAATATGGTGTGGATTGTGTGTAACTGCTCTCAATCTGATCTAATGTGTATCTCTCCCTCTAATTTCGCACAAATCATGGTTTTATATCACTTATGGACCTTCTAGAAGCTTCCGGAACATTCTGAAAATTACACAGGATTTTGCACCTACACGGCCCGTGCTGCAGTACACGGCCCGTGTAGGGCACACCTACTTCGGCGTTTTGTGCGTGCTTCCGGACACGGCTCGAGCTGCAATACACGGCCTTGATCATGGCCGTGCAGCACTTTCTGACGACAATACACGGCTCCTTCTTACAGGGCCGAGCTCCGCACACGGGGCGTGCAGCAGCGCACGGCCCGTGCACCAGCGCACGGCCGAATCTCTGGCCGAGCAGCGTGTTCTGATGTCATTACACGGCCAGCTGCTACATGGCCGTGTTCCGCGCACGGCCCGTGCAGCTGCATGGCCTATTCTTCGTCTCCCTTTCGCTCCCGACTCCGTGTTTGTCCGTTCCATGACCTGTTTTACACATATTTAAGCTCATTTACACAATTCTATCAGTTTGTACCACTTTCCTCAAAACAACAATAACTCCACCAAACTTAACACAAATACGGATAAAAACATCCGAAAATACACACATAAAGACACTAAAACTTAGGTGAAAATGACGACAATCAACCCCCCAAACTTAAAGTGTTGTTCGTCCTCGAACAACTAAAAATGATAAACAAGAGGAGAAATTTTCACCTAGAAAACATCTAACGAACATAAACCACAACGCATCACAAGTAATAAGGACTTCAAAATCAAGTTAAGTATCCCTACATAATCAAACTTATAACATGAAAAATTAACGAGTTCAATCTCAAACATGACAAAAGAGTAATCAAATCCCTTTCAATCCAAGCCTTTCATAGGATATCAAATTCGCTCAACACTCTTTGAAGTAAGGTTTTGAACAACACTCATCAACCGGTTGTAACCGACTCACCATAAGCTTGCTCATGGACTATGTTCACAAGCCACCCTAGTTTCAATAAGTGATCAAAGAGGTCTTTATCTTTGGATGTAATGTTTAGGCTCTTTGGTAAGGTAGGAAACTTTGGATCATAGTGACTTTTCAAATGTGGTTGATCGAAGAGATGATTCATTTCTTCAACATCCTCACTTTCAGGCTTCCTTTCTTTTCTACTTTAATCACAAGCACTAAGCATCATTATTCCTTGGATTTCTTGAGCCTCTTTTTGAATGGCATACTTCTTTTCTTTAACTTTTGTGTTCCTTGAGCATATTTTTCTATTTTGCTCCTTTTTCACTTTTGTTGAAGTTGCACTTGCTTTTCTTAAGCTCTTTCATCCTTTTTCTTGACTCAACCTTTCTTTCCATATACGTTTCTTTGCACATATTTCCACATATTCCCTTGTAAACCATCATCATCCTCAATTACCCACACATAGGTTATATATATAAGGTTTAAATGGGTTTTCAAGGCTTGTAATGTGTTTATATCACAAGAAATAGGCTTAAAGGTTCAAAGTGGCTTACTAGGGATAATGTTTTTGGTAAGGAAATTTTATGGCCCTGACTTTCTCAACAAGGATGGCCTAAGATCATTTCACAAATTTCAACCATTCGGGCTTCGTTCCTATAGTCCAAGAGCAAGTTCTAGTTTGTCTAAGTTCAACCGGTCCTCTCATCAAGAATTAACCATGGAGGCACGGTTGAGGCTCAACTCTCACAAGCTTTTGCTTGGACCAAAAGAAATCTAATTAACCTTCATACTTCTCAAAATTGAACAAATTATGTAATCCATGTCACAATTTCAACAAGTAGAAACCATTAACATGCTTGCCATCACCTATCACAAACAATGCATCCTAGCTCATACTCAAAAACATTACTCAACTCCTTCCCAAAACATACCACCAAAACCACACCTATACAAGAATTAAACTAACAACAAACATCACCTACTAATCAAGGGATCAACCAACAATACAAACATATAACAAGCATAAATCAAATCATCCATCAAAAGAAAATAAAACACCTCAAATCAAATCCATAACAATAAAGATCAATCACCCATCGCATCAAACAACGAAAAATCAAACTAAAATACCAAAAAGTAAATCGCATAAAACTGAAAATAAAAATCCCAAATTAAAACCTCCCAAAAACCAACAATTTAAGTACAATCCAATCAAATCCTAACAAATCAAATCAAATGTCTAAGCAATAATACCGAAATTCTAACTAATAGCTAGATGAATGGACAAAAGTGCCAAGCACTCAAAATACTCCCTCATTGTTCCGGAGGCGGAGGAGGTGGACGATAGGTGTTCCATGGGATGTAGGCTCGAGGGTTCGCAGGAAACTGGAAGTTGAACATCATGGTCAACATCTCCTCCATGTTGTTGGAGTGCGCCCTTGATTGTTCTTCATAGTACTCCCTCCTTCGTTGTCCAGCTCTTAACTCTTCAATGTGTCTTCCATGCTCTTGCTGGGCTTCGCGAATATCCCTGATCTGAGTCCCATATGTCTGCTGCACATGCCTCATGTCACGTACCTCATCCATCATATAGTTCCACCTTTCATCTCCTTGGCCCGGTGCGACTGGTGGCGGTGCTCCTTCTTCCTCAAACAGTGGTGGATCAGGGCCTTGCTCCTCAAACTCAATCTGCTCCGGTTGCTCTCCTTGCTCATCACCCTCCATGGGCACTTGCTCGGCCCTCAAATTGGCTAGCTCTTCATTTTCTTCAACTCTAACCTGCCTCAGAATCTGTTCCATTTCATCTCTGTTTCTTCTATAAAATGCCTTAACAACTCTGGAATGGTTCACGCTTCCCATAGCCAAATTTGCAAGCCTTCTCCTTGTATAAACTGTAGTGAGCTCCGGCATTGGCAACGGAAATGGAGCTCCCTTTTCCTGCCTTAAACAGTATTGATTTCCTACCATAGTAAAAAATTCCATCCTCATCAGCTGTGAGTAATTCAACCCTTCACTAATCATACGATTCTCCATTCCTGCGAAGTTAACTCTCATTCCTTGAGCTATCATTGTAATCATCCCTCCTAGCATCAACCCTTGAGAACTCTGCCTCTTTGCAACTCTCTCCGCATGTTGCACAAAGTGTGCTGCAACATTAAGCGGTAGCTCTTTATACATACAATACATGATGTAGAGCTGCTTTTCTCCAACTGAGCCTCCTTCAAACCTTCCCAGTATAGTGTTGGAGACGATCTTCTCCAAATACCTCATTACCGGATTCCGGATGGCTGTTCCCTTTGATGCACTAGGGACGTACCCTGCTCTCTTAGTTCCATCATTCACAAGGCTTGGCCACCATTCCTGTTGATTGAAAGTTCCTCCGGCATAAAAGCTCCGATGGAATTCGCATGGCGGGCACCCAAAACACTCATTCAAAAATGCCAATGGAACCTTTTCCCTCAACACATTATCTAGCTGAAAAGTCACCCACAGTGGATACCCATTCCTATCTTTCTTCACTTGTAAAGTACTCATGAATTCCGCAGTGAGATGATAGTAGGTTGGCGGCCTCTTATCGAAGAAAGCTTCCATCTGAGAGAAGCGAAATAACTTCCTCAGATCTTCCTCTATACCTAATCCCCTCATCGTTTCCGTATCTTGGAAACGAGTAGCCTTGACTTTCGGGGCTAGCACTTGCCAGCGAATCACATACTTTCCCCAATAATCCTCGAACTCAACTCCAAATTCTTGTGGATGAATTCCTTCAATAAACAACTGGGCATCCAAGTTAGATAACTCCTCAGGGTCGGTTATCACAATGAAATCCTCGGTCCTTGGGCGAACTCTCCTCTCAGCCATCTGGTGGAAGATTTGTGTACTTTGAGGAGTGAATTGGATGTGTACGGATGAAAGGGAGTGGGTAAAATGCTTACGGAAAAGCCCTTTTAAAAACCTGGTCGAACCCCTGCACGGCCCGTGTTACGCAGCACGGCCTCAAGTGAGGCCGTGCAGCGTGTTCTGATCCCCTTACACGGCCACCTGCTACAGGGCCGTGTGCGGAACACGGCCCGTGTACTGTTTCTCCTGCACGGCTCGAGCTGCGTAACTCGGCCATCATCCTGGCCGTGTAGCATGTTCTGATCCCGCTACACGGCCAACTGCTACAGGGCCGTGCACAGCGCACGGCCCGTGTAGCAGTTTGCCCTGTTCTTCATTTTTCTTGCTTCACTCCATCCTTGCCCTGTTTTTTCACTCTTCACATACCCTATTCATGCTTAAACACTACTCAATGTTATCCATGCTACACTCATAACCAAGAATGGATTAGAATGTACTCAAAACACCACCAAACACACCAAAACTATCCTAACTCATGAGAAACATATTCAAAATTTTTCAAAAAAATGACCAATTTGTAATGATGATATATATACACAAGATAACACAATCAATTGAACAAAGTATAGATCACACCACGCACTCTCCCCCCAAACTTAAATCGAAACAAGTTACGAATTAAGTTTGCAAAAGTGGTGAGACATACCTTATTCGTTTTCTCAATGCTCTTCATGCTTCTCCACCTCTTATGCCTACTTTAAGCTCCAATTGATCAAGTGTGACCACCACGCAACCTCCCCCCAAACTCAAATTAACATAAGTGTTAAAATTTAAGTTTGTAAAGAGTGGTGATGCATACAATCATCATTTCACCTTTAGCATCCGTGTCTTTTCTCTTATGCGTTTCTCATGAGCTTAACCACCTTCATACCAAATCTACAAGAAAACTAAAAAAAATCTACACTAAACCAATTCTCAAAAGAAGTTTAAGAAGAGAGAGTAACCACATACACCGTCTCCTTTTGAGAAGGAGATAGGTAATGCTTCACTCTATGACCATTTACCACAAATTCATTATTTGGACCCTTTAACCTCAATGTATGTCCATTCAACACTTCAAGCACTTCATAGGGTCCCATCCATTTTGATTTAAGCTTTCCGGGAAACAACTTGAGCCTCGAATTGAATACAAGCACTTTATCCCCGAGAGCAAACGTCTTCTCCTTGACCTTAGCATCATGCCATCTCTTCATATTTTCCTTATGGATAATTGAGTTTTCAAATGCTCTTCCTCTAAACTCCTCCAACTCAACTAACTTCAACAACCGTGCTTGACCACTTTCCCCCTCGTCCATATTAAGACGTTTGATAGCCCATAATGCACGGTGTTCAAGCTCCACGGGGAGATGACAAGCTTTACCATAGACCAATTGATACGGTGAGACACCAAGAATGGTCTTAAAAGCCGTTCGATAAGCCCATAAAGCGTCATCAAGCTTGTCCGACCAATCCTTCCTCCCTCCATTGATGGTCTTCTCCAAAACTAA
This sequence comes from Pogostemon cablin, assembly GCA_023678885.1. Lineage (NCBI taxonomy): Eukaryota > Viridiplantae > Streptophyta > Magnoliopsida > Lamiales > Lamiaceae > Pogostemon > Pogostemon cablin. The sequence goes on along the minus strand of CM043009.1, from coordinate 23,883,572 downwards.
CTTGATTTGGCGGTTTGAGACCTCCGCCAAACCATTTTCTTGAGGGTGGTAAGGTGTAGCCACTCGATGTGTCACTCCATATCTTTTCAACAAACTCTCCATCAACTTGTTTACAAAGTGTGATCCTCCATCACTCACTAAAGCTCGTGGAACTCCAAACCTAGCAAAAATGTTCTTTTTCAAAAACCTTTGCACAATCAAAGCATCATTCGTCTTCGTGGGAATTGCCTCCACCCACTTGGACACATAATCCACAGCTAGCAAGATGTACACATATCCTTTAGACGAGGGAAATGGTCCCATAAAATCAATCCCCCATACATCAAAAATTTCTACATCAATCCTTAAGGTCATGGGCATTTCATCTCTCTTGCCAATTCCCCCTATCCTTTGGCATCTATCACACTTTGCAACAAACTTCTTTGCATCCTTAAACAATGTTGGCCAATAAAAGCCCGATTGTAAAACCTTAGCCCCCGTCTTTTGATGAGCAAAGTGACCTCCACACAAAGACGAGTGACACAGTTCAAGAATCCCCATAACTTCTTCTTCAGCTACGCATCTCCTTATTACTCCATCATTGCAAATTTTAAACAAATACGGCTCATCCCAAAAATACTTCTTAATTTCAACATGAAACCTCTTTTCTTTGTACTCATTAAGCAACGTGGGCTTGATTCCACACACAAAGAAATTGACGTAATCGGCGTACCAAGGTGGCACATTCACCATGCGAGTATTCACTTGCTTGACCTCTAGTAGTAAAATGTCCTCATCCGGGAACTCATCCCCAATAGGCTTCAAATCTTCATTTGCACCTCCATTTTCTAACCTAGACAAATGGTCCGCAATCACATTCTCCACGCCCTTTTTATCCTTGATGACCACATCAAATTCCTGCAAAAGCAACACCCAACGAATTAAACGAGGTTTAGCATCTTTCTTACTCATGAGGTATTTTATAGCCGCGTGATCCGTGTAGACAATCGTTTGTGTTCCAACCAAGTATGGTCGAAACTTCTCAAAAGCATACACTACGGCTAAAAATTCCTTCTCCGTTGTGGTGTAGTTAATTTGGCACGAATTCAATGTCTTTGAGGCGTAATAGATTGCTCTAAACTTCTTCTCTCTCATTTGCCCCAACACTACTCCAATGGATTGATCGCTAGCATCACAATGAAGTTCAAATGGTAAACTCCAATCCGGGGTAATGAGGATCGGAGATGAAGTGAGAGCATCCTTAAGCACCTGAAATGACACACAACACTCATCATCAAAGTTAAATGGACAATCTTTTTCAAGCAATTTACAAAGGGGTTTAACAATTTTGGAAAAATCCTTAATGAAGCGTCTATAAAAGCCCGCATGTCCTAAGAACGATCTCACTCCCTTCTCACTAGTAGGAGGGGGTAGACGTTCTATGGCTATTACTTTAGCTCTATCCACTTTTAACCCATGCTTTGAAATATGATGTCCCAAGACTATCCCATCGGTCACCATAAAGTGGCATTTTTCCCAATTTAGCACAAGACTCGACTCTTCACACCTCTGCAACACAATCGTGAGATTAGTTAAACAAATATCATAAGAAGATCCATACACGGAAAAATCGTCCATAAACACCTCCATAATATTTTCAATTAAACCATCAAAGATTGCCATCATACAACGCTGGAAAGTGGCAGGGGCATTGCATAGACCAAATGGCATCATTCTAAATGCAAATGTACCATAGGGACAAGTGAACGTTGTCTTCTCTTGATCTTCCGGTGCAATCAATATTTGATTGTACCCGGAATAACCATCAAGAAAACAATAGTACTCATGCCCCGCAAGACGATCCAACATTTGATCTATGAATGGTAATGGGAAATGATCTTTACGAGTATTCTCATTCAACTTACGATAGTCAACACATACTCTCCAACCCGTGATAGTTCTAGTGGCAATTGTTTCATTTGTATCGGATCTAACAATTGTCATACCACCTTTCTTTGCCACTACATGTAGAGGACTTACATATTGACTATCACTAATTGGAAAGATTATTCCCGCATCAAGCCATTTTAACACCTCTTTCCTTACCACTTCTTGCATTATAGGATTTAATCTGCGTTGGTTTTGCACACAAGACTTTTCATCATCAATCAAATGGATCTTATGCATGCACATAGATGGACTAATACCTTTCAAATCTTTAATGCTCCAACCAATAGATGACTTATGATCTCTTAAGACTCGTAGCAATTTTTCTACTTCTAAATCATTAAGGGAAGATGATACAATTACCGGATACGTTTCATCTTTATCCAAGTAAGCATACTTTAAGTGATCCGGCAATGGTTTCAACTCTACCTTCTTCTTCTCTTGCACTTCCAAAAATGGCTTTTCATCAAGTTTCTCTACATTTACCTCCTTTGCTTCCTCTTTTGTGAGTGCCCTACAAGCATTTAAACCATGCAATTCATCAATTATTTTATCATTTTCTACACCAAAAGAAGATTTAGCTTTTATAGATTCAAGAAAATAAGAGTGGCTTATGATGATTTCCAAAGGGTCCTTGGAGGGAAGGTGATACATATGCTCTTCAACCATGTCGTCAATAACCTCCACTCTTCCACATTCCTCCCTAGGATACCTCATAGCCTCACTTAAAGAAAATATGACTTCATCCTCATTCACCCTCAACGTTAGCTCCCCTTTCTCCACATCTATCAATGCTTTCCCAGTGGCAAGAAATGGACGTCCAAGTATCAATGGGACACTATCATCTTCAGCCATATCTAGTACCACAAAATCAACGGGGAACACAAACTTGCCAACTTTGATCAAAACATCTTCCACTATTCCCTTGGGATGTGTCAACGACCGATCGGCTAATTGAAGTGTAACCGACGTCGGTTTGACCTCACCAATACCCAACTTTTTGAAGATTGATAAGGGCATTAAGTTAATGCTTGCCCCGAGATCACATAAAGCTTTGTAATTCCTTTGCTCTCCCATCTCACAAGGAATAGTGAAACTCCCCGGATCTTTCAATTTAGGGGGAAGTTTCTTTTGCAAGATTGCACTACATTCCTCCGTAAGGTTCACCGTTTCGAATTCTCCCAAGCTTCTTTTCTTTGACAAGATATCCTTCAAAAATTTGGCGTAGTTGGGCATTTGAAGTAAGACCTCCGCAAAAGGCATATTCACATGTATCTTCTTCAACATTTCAACAAACTTGGCAAATTTCTCTTCTAATCCCTTTTTCAAGCATCTTTGTGGAAACGGGATTGCCATGGGCAACTTAGGAATCCCCCATTCATCTCTTTCAAACTTTTCCTCTCTCTCTTTCCGTTTTTCTTCTCTACATCTTTCCCATTTCTTTGGAGACTTTACTTTTTCTTCTTCAAGTATAGGGGTACTTTCACCTTTTTCAACAATATCAACTTCTTTCTCTTTCCCTTCTTCACCCAAACTTTCCATAGGCTCAAGTTCACAATCCACCTCCTCTACTTCCATTGGCATTGAAGGCCCTTCGTATTTTGTTCCACTACGAAGTTCAATCACCTTACATTGTTCCTTCGGATTAGTAATGGTTGTGGATGGAAACTTCCCTTGGTGATGAACATTACCCCTTTCACTTGCAATTTGACTAATGTGAGTCTCAATTGCTTTGAATCGATTCTCATTTACCTCATCTCTTTGCTTCATAAACTCAAACATCTTAGTCATTTTATCCTCCAATGTAGACAATGTAGACTTTCCTTCTTCATTTGGAGCCTTCTCCCCCGGATGAATGCCCGGTGGCAATGTGAGTGCATTACTTTGATTCCCATACGACAAATTTTCATATCTCCGGGGTTGATTGAAATTCTCTTGAAAGTTACCTTGCCCCCAACCTCCTTGCCTTTGTGGATATCCTCCTCCATTATTCCCAAAATTCCCACCGTAATTTCCTTGGAAGTTCCTTCCTTGCATGAAGGCAACTTCCTCAAGTGTCATCTCCGATGGGCTCCAAGAATTAGGGGACATACCTTGTTGAGGTATAGAAGTAGGCATTTGACAACTTTGAGAAGATTGACCCATACTTGGTGTAGATACACCTTGTTGAAAATTAGGAAACACTTGTTGATTCATCAAAGGTAATGACATCACATGCGGAGGATTAGCTAGCACTTGTTGATTCACCATTGGTGTAGATGTTGGAGTCACTTGCATACTAGCATTCATCCTTTTTAGTATCTCAGTTATTGCTCTGTCGGTTACATCTTCATTAGGCACCTCCACCTTTTTCACTTGTTGCAAGCACACTTCTTCCATCTTAGCAATCTTCTCTTTTTCATATAAGCCCGCAACTCTATCCATGGCCCATTGTCCCGTATTCAAAGCTATTTCTTCACATATGGCAATTGCTCTTTCCGGAGTTTGCCCCAAAATCGAACCTCCCGATGAAGCATCAACAAGCATCCTTTCACTTCCATTCAAACCGGCATAGAAAAATCCTACTTGTTGATCTTCGGGAAATCCGTGTTGTGGGCATTTCCTTAGCATTTCTTTGAATCGGTCCCAAGCCTCACTAAAAGTTTCAAGAGGCATTTGCTTAAATTGCAATATTTGACCTTTTAGATGCAACATCTTCGATGGTGGGAAATACTTGCTCAAGAATCTTTGTGCCAACTCTCTCCATGTGTTGTAGGATCCCGGTGGTAAAGTATGATACCAAGCCTTAGCTCTATCTCGTAATGAAAACGAGAAGAGCTTCAATTTAATAATATCCTCACTTACCCCATTTATCTTGACCGTATTTGCTAACTCCGTAAATTGGGCTAAATGAGCATTTGGATCCTCCATAGTACCACCACCAAATTGGTTTGCTTGCACCATGTTGATCAATCCCGTCTTGATCTCAAAATGATTAACATTCACCGGTGGTCCCACAACATAGTTTCCATATTGCGGTTGGAAATGATCTCGGATGTTCATTCCCACTCCATTATTCCCATTTCTACGAGGTTGATTTTGCACTATCGGAGGATCATTCCTTGCTTCTTGTTGTGCCAACAAGTTTTGAATAATAGCTTGCAATTGTTGGTTTTGCAAGTGCATTTGTTGAGCATAAACTTGTGGCACATATTCTTGATTACCAAAACCTCCTCTAGCATTATCACCACCTTGAAAATTTCTCAAATTACCTTCTTCATCAACCATATTTGCATTATCCCTTACTTCTTCCATATTTTCTTCCGTTGGTTCCAACACTCCTCTTCTTTGTCTTCTTAATGTAGCTTCTAATTCCAAATTCAAAGGTTCAATAGATTGAGACCTTGAACGAGTTTGCATGTACCTACAAGAATTCCAAAATTAGCTCTCCAAGTAACTAAGACAAGTAAACAACTATACAAATGAAAGAAATATCCTTATCAAGACTAATCAACTTCAAACTCGTTACAACCACAAGTTTAACATTTCCCCGGCAGCGGCGCCATGAACTTAATCGCATTTCTAGTGAAATGTCAAGAGTAAGTGTACTCTATCGCTGTTGTATCCGCGTGACCAAGTGCAAATTTATAGTATTGTCGTCCCAAGGGAAAAGGTAAACTCAAGTTGTATCCGGATTTTCCATTGATTTATGTTTTGTAAGGATGATCAAGATAAGGTTTTGATTTAAGAACTATGATTACTCTATCAATTAACTAATGAACTAGACAAACAACTAATTATAACAAATATCACTCAAATCAAGTAGCAAGATGAGATGGAATGGATGAAGTATATCTAAAAAGAGAGCAAGGCTAGCAACATCATGGTCAAGGTCTTATGTAGACTTCACACTTACTCAAGCATTGATGACTTTCAAGTTATGATACTAAGGGCAATCACAATTGTACCCCTAACTCCTATGGCCAAGGTGATTAGGTTCTCAACTCTTTTACAAGTTTAAATCTCCTAAGATTGTCTTACTCTCAATTCCCTCATGGGTACTATGATCATAAGTTGGTTCCCCTCACTAATTCATCACTAATGTTCTATCATGAGGTTCTAAGCACTTGGAGGGAATGGCTTTCCTCCCCTCATACTAACCAAGTCACCTAATACAATCAATGATTCAATTAAATCACCACACATAATATTGGAATGGCCATCCTAACACTATGCATAGAGAATTTAACCACACACATCATGCATCAAATGAGAATAAGAATTCATGATAGAAAGTAATCATAACAATCAATTCATCAAGCTTTAATAGTGCAAAAATCTACATATTTCCTAACCAATCATATTGCTAGCCTCACTTGAGGACTAGCCACAAATATTCATTGCAAATTGGCTACAATCCAATACAAGCTCCATATGAGCAATAAAATGAAGAAAGTAGCAAAATAAAAGAGATTGAGCTTCCCCTTGAAGGTAGACTCCTTCTTCCTTGATCATGCCAAATTCTTCAAACAAATCTGATTTTCTCTTCTTAGATGATGGAAGGGATGGATGTATGGATGGATTTATGAAGATCAAGGTGAATTGATGGATTAAGATGGTGTAGATGGCTTGTAGATCTAGTGTGTGAGAAAATATGGTGTGGATTGTGTGTAACTGCTCTCAATCTGATCTAATGTGTATCTCTCCCTCTAATTTCGCACAAATCATGGTTTTATATCACTTATGGACCTTCTAGAAGCTTCCGGAACATTCTGAAAATTACACAGGATTTTGCACCTACACGGCCCGTGCTGCAGTACACGGCCCGTGTAGGGCACACCTACTTCGGCGTTTTGTGCGTGCTTCCGGACACGGCTCGAGCTGCAATACACGGCCTTGATCATGGCCGTGCAGCACTTTCTGACGACAATACACGGCTCCTTCTTACAGGGCCGAGCTCCGCACACGGGGCGTGCAGCAGCGCACGGCCCGTGCACCAGCGCACGGCCGAATCTCTGGCCGAGCAGCGTGTTCTGATGTCATTACACGGCCAGCTGCTACAGGGCCGTGTTCCGCGCACGGCCCGTGCAGCTGCATGGCCTATTCTTCGTCTCCCTTTCGCTCCCGACTCCGTGTTTGTCCGTTCCATGACCTGTTTTACACATATTTAAGCTCATTTACACAATTCTATCAGTTTGTACCACTTTCCTCAAAACAACAATAACTCCACCAAACTTAACACAAATACGGATAAAAATATCCGAAAATACACACATAAAGACACTAAAACTTAGGTGAAAATGACGACAATCAAGTATCCAAGTTTAGCCCAAAGCTTATACTTAAGTTCAATAATAATAATAATAATATATACCGCTAAAATATTATTACTGCACTACTGTTCTAATCCCATAATTACGTTATGGGTTTCTTCTTATTATGAGCTCGACAATCTCCCCATGTTTAAGATATACAATATCCATTAATTAATTAAGCTACTGACAATTCCATTAATTAATATCTCATCCGAGAGTAGTACCACTCAACTTCATTACCATGCGGGAATAAATTCACCTGCAGGGTTTACATGATAATCTTTATGAGCTCATCAAGTGGACATCATCAACCCTTGATGGACATGGTTTCCTTCTACAATCAATAACACACCATAGAGACAACACTATTTCCCAACTCATCGAGTTTGTTGATTTAATTACATGTAAATATCACCCATTGATGAATCAAAGAAATACATATTGTCTTATGTGTCGAGGTTATTGTCTAGGGATTATGAGCACGAACATCCATAATAACTGAGATCAAGTTCTTCTATAAGTCAGTATAAGTTAAACGATCTTAAGCGGTCCTGCTCAATATATACACACAAAATGCACTAATGTGATTCTATAGCCAAGACAAGCTAATACCAAACCATACTACAACCATCTCGATAGAGAGTTCCCGTCTATCTCGGTTGTGAGCATCTGTTTATACTTTATAAGGAAACCGATAATATCATCTTCCGCGTGTTGTCGCACAACATATTATCTACAGTATAAAGTAAGTTGACTATTGCATCATACATATAAATAAATTATAAGACACAATCATTTGATCATATGATTCTCATTTCAAATAAATTGTTATAACATTATTTATATTAAAGCTAGACTTTTAGTATTCAATCCAATAGAAGATTAATGTGATAGTACATTTTTTTGTTTTTAAAGTGTAAAATTTAACTAAGAAAATTAAAAATTAAGCAAGCACTAACTATATACTCTTATCATAATTACTTTTCCATGTAATTTCCAAAACATTTACAAAAATTAAAATTTTCATGGACTCTGACAACTCAAAGTACATCAATTAATTATTTTTCATAAAATTTCCACAAGAATATGATTCTTTTATGTTAGGATTCTTCATCGATAAGTTTGCGTTGAATTCATTTGAAACAATTAATCAACTAGCTTTGCGTTTTGCAGAAGTTAAGTGAGATCATTTTAATTAATTAAAATTGAAAATTAGTGATATTAAAAAAAAGTTAAACAAGGTTAAAAAGTTTATGATTGGACATGTATCAATTCCCCGTGGGTTCAAACTAGATCAAACTTTTTTATTTTATTTTATTTATTTTTTTAAACCTAATAATTAAATAAATATATAACCATTTTTATATGAAGTATTTAGACAAGTCTGACTTTGTGGAACATTCTCTCTACTATGTCTTTCTTTAACATGAACTTAACTAACTCGTAAGTAGTCTTGTGAATATATTTTGTAAATCAAATTTTAATTTAATTTACAAGACTATACACAAAAAAATAATAATAAATTGAATTCTCATAAATTTATAATTATGGATAATTTGGTAATACTTAATTTAATTAGTGTTTGTGGAGTCAGGGACTCAAGCTGTAAAGAAGTCTTGGTCAAGTCAATGACTATTTTGAGAATGACTAGTACTTCAAGTTCATTTTGTATATTTGCATGTGAAAGGTAAAGATTTAACGTATGAAGATTTCTAATAAATATTCCCCTCGTCCTTTCCAAAAGGATGCATTTACTTTTTATACTTGAATTAAGAAATATTATTATTTAATGTATAATAGGTAATTGTATTAGCAAGTATATAAACTCTATATTTTAACTATAATAGTGAATATATGTGGGTCTCCTCTGTGTAAAAAGAAAAATGATACGTACCTTTAAGAGCAGATATCCAAAATGGAAAAATAGGACTCTATGGGACGAACGGAGGGAATATAACATTTTAATAAATAGTAATACTGAATAAATGAATAGTGGTTCAGTAAATTATTTAATAAACATTTTGTAGTATAAATAAAAATTAATATTTTAAATAAAAAATTATATAATATTTTTTGATTAAAAGTAAACTGTTCACGAAAATATAAAAATAATCCCGTGTGAGACGGTCTCACACAAATGTTATGAATTTCTGGCTACGTCGATTTTCTATGCCACTCATGTTATGAATTTCTGGCTACGTCGATTTTCTATGCCACTCTCATGTATCATTTCTTTTACTATTAATTAGATATATAATTAACACATGAGAGATGGGAGGAGAAAGAATATTCATTATTTATAGAGTTAATAATACTTTCTGATATAGTTTTCTCCTTTTTATTACATTACATTACATATTATCTATTCAAAGCTGTATCAGTAGAAAAGAAGATACACCAAAATAATATAATATAGAGAATTCTGTTAACATTTTTCACCATACTAACATTTTCCATGTTACTTCTTATGCAACATCCTATAAAGCTCAAGTATTATCCAGTAGATTACCAAATCCCCCCAATTTTATTACAAAGCGAGTTGGAACAATGAATCTGGACATTCTGCATTTAACATTAATATTTGTACGATCTTAACGATGAGTTTATCATGGATGTGTGTAGTAAAAATAATCTCATAAAAATACTACTCCTTAGAACGTTGAATTCCACATAAATATATTATTCCTATATATAATTTGTATTGTCATTATTTTTAGTCACCTACTCATAATGCAATCACAAATACAAAGTTCATATAGTATATTAATTATAATCATTTTCCCTACATTTTAATTTAGTACGAGGTTATAGATAAGTCATGCATGAAATCGTAGCAAGTGATCGGAACATATAATAATCGTAGGAGAAAAATGTAAGTAATTAACTTTAAAAATACTACTCCATGTTTCAACAGAAAAGTGACACTTTTAATTAAAATTGAAAATTACTTTTATTTACCCATATTTGAATTTATTAAATAAAAATGATACATTAATTTCTGTCAAAATTAAATCATTATCTACCCAAATTCCAAAATTACTCATTTTATTACAATTTAAAGAATTCTAAATCACCCTAAATTTAAAAATTTTTTAAATATAAAAAAAAACCCTAAATATCAAAATAAGAGTAGAAAAAAAGTTCGAAAATTGACTTGTGTTTAATTCATTATTCATCGTATTTTAAAATATATATTTTAATTATGAATTATACTTTAATATATAATAATCATACTTTAATAATAATTTATTAAATTGACTGTCTCATATAATTATCGTATCATAAGAGACTTTGTCAAAGAGTAAATGTCCGAGAATCGACTCGCTGCCTAAAAAATGTTAAATGACGTAAACATGTGATGATGTAGCTGACGAATACGCTGCAAAACGATGCATGTATAAATGGATGCACGTTGAGTGGGTAAAACCACTCCACACAACAAACAATTCATACATAATTACATATTCTCTTTTAAATTATTAGCTTAATTATTTTGCATTTCCATTAATTCCCACTTCAAGAATCACTTTTTTTTTTTCACCCCTTTTTTTTTTAATCCTTTTAAGATCCAAAACGATAACTCCCACCAATTCTTGCAACCATATTTGAATTCTTGAATCATGCATAGTGATTTCAGAATCCCTGGAGATGTTGTAGTAAGCTTGAGGAAGAACAAAAGGTGGCACTTTGCTGTTGCTAAGGTTAACAGTTTAAGGTTCTTGTTGTGTCTTTACAAACAAGTTGCTGCTAAAAACGAAGCAAATCGACTACTACTCCCAATTTCAACACGTGATCAATGTGTCATAACTGTTGATCATACCTCAAATGTGGATCAATCATCTCTATCCAACATGATCAAGAACAGAAGCTTGGAGGAGCTGGTTCAGCATGGCCTTGTCGAAGGAATAGCTCGTCGTCTCTACTCCGACTTGAAACGTGGCGTAGTTGGCGATGACGAAGAGATTCTGAGACTAAAGGAAGCGTTTGGAGACAACACATATCCGACCCCTCGTTCGAAGTGTGTGTTGCATTTTGTTAGTGAGGCTTTTAAGGATCCAACTATTGTCATCTTGTTGGTTTGTGCTGTGCTGTCTCTTTCTTTTGGGATTAAAGAGAATGGTCCTAAAGAAGGATGGTATGATGGAGGAAGCATATTCATTGCTGTGTTTCTTGTTGTTTCAGTTTCATCTATCAGCAATTTCAGACAGGGGAAACAGTTTGAGAACCTGTCTAAGATCAGTAGCAACATCTCAGTTGAGGTGGTGAGAAATGGGAGGCATCAAGAGATTTCAATCTTTGATGTTGTTGTTGGTGATTTGGTCTGTTTGAAGATAGGTGATCAAGTCCCTGCTGATGGATTGTTTGTGGAAGGGCACTCGTTGCAAGTCGACGAATCCAGCATGACAGGGGAGAGTGATCATGTTGAAGTGGATCAAGATTGGAACCCCTTCTTGTTCTCCGGGACTAAAGTGGTGGATGGATACGCGAAGATGCTCGTTACTTCTGTCGGGACGAATACAACTTGGGGAGAAATGATGAGCACAATCACTTGCCAAGCTAATGATCAAAGCACCCCTCTTCAAGAAAGACTAAACAAGTTAACTTCATCCATTGGTAAAGCTGGTTTGGCTGTAGCTTCTCTAGTTCTTGTTGTGCTTCTAGTACGTTACTTTACGGGTAGCACGACTGGCGAAGACGGGACGAGGGAGTTCAACGGAAGCAAGACGAAGGCTGATGACGTGATCAATGCAGTTGTGGGGATCATAGCAGCTGCTGTGACTATAGTGGTGGTTGCTATTCCAGAAGGATTGCCTCTTGCAGTTACACTCACTCTCGCGTATTCGATGAAAAGAATGATGTCTGATCAGGCCATGGTAAGAAAGCTCTCCGCCTGCGAAACCATGGGGTGTGCAACAACCATATGCACTGATAAAACAGGCACTCTGACATTGAATGAAATGAAAGTCACAAAATTTTGTTTGGGGATGAAGCTTATGGGACGAGACGAGTGTTCTTCGATTGCGCCGAAAGTTCTTGAATTGCTTCGGCATGGTGTTGGTATCAACACCACTGGCAGTGTTTATAAGTCCAGTGAACCAGGGGGTGAGTTTGAGTTCTCTGGCAGCCCTACAGAGAAGGCCATTCTTGCATGGGGTGTACTCGAGTTGAATATGGATGTCGAGAAGATGAAACGAGAATCGACTGTTTTGTCAGTCGAAACGTTTAGTTCGGAGAAGAAGAGGAGCAGCATGATGGTGAGGAATCTTCAGAATGGTGATGTTTATGCACACTGGAAAGGAGCAGCTGAGATGATTCTTACAATGTGCTCTTGTTACTATGATGTAGAAGGTAATCTTAAAGCATTTGATGATTCCGAAATGATGAGATTCGAAGAGATGATAGGAAGTATGGCTAGTAAGAGTCTTCGATGCATTGCGTTCGCTTGTAAACATGTGTTGGACATGGACATGGAGACAGACGAGACAGGTGCAGTGATCCGGACGGGGCTGGCTCTTTTAGGCCTTGTAGGCCTAAAAGATCCATGTCGTCCGGGTGTCAAGCAAGCTGTGGCAGACTGTCAATCCGCGGGTGTGAATGTGAAAATGATCACCGGCGACAATGTCTTCACAGCAAAAGCCATAGCTTTTGAGTGTGGAATACTTGATCACACTCAACAACTGAATGATGGATCAGTGGTTGAGGGAGTGGAGTTCCGTAGCTTGTCTGAAGAGGAGCGAATGGAGAGAGTCGACAGGATACGTGTCATGGCGCGATCATCGCCTTTCGACAAGCTTCTAATGGTGCAATGCCTGAAAAAGAAGGGTCATGTGGTGGCAGCGACAGGAGATGGCACAAATGATGCACCAGCATTGAAAGAAGCAGACATAGGCCTTTCCATGGGAGTTGAAGGAACAGAAGTTGCCAAACAGAGCTCTGATATCGTCATCTTAGACGATAACTTTGCCTCAGTCGTGACAGTACTGAAATGGGGTCGATGTGTTTACAACAACATCCAAAAGTTCATCCAATTCCAGCTCACAGTCAATGTAGCAGCTCTAGCAATCAACTTCGTGGCTGCTGTTTCGTCCGGTGAAGTGCCCTTAACCGCGGTTCAGCTGCTGTGGGTGAACCTGATCATGGACACTCTAGGTGCACTAGCTCTAGCAACGGAGAAACCGAGTAAAGAGCTAATGAAACAACGGCCCGCGGGACGAACACAGCCACTGATCACCAATGCCATGTGGAGAAACCTAGTCTCACAAGCCCTTTACCAAATAACCATACTATTGGCACTACATTTCAGGGGTGAGTCCATCTTTCGCGTCGGAAAGAAGGTAAACGAGACGATGATCTTCAACACGTTCGTCCTGTGCCAAGTGTTTAACGAATTCAACGCCCGAAAAATAGATAAGAAGAATGTGTTTGAGGGGATATTGAAGAACAAGGTGTTCTTGGTGATTGTTGGGATAACATTGGTGCTTCAAGTGGTGATGGTGGAATTGTTGAACAAGTTTGCAGATACAGAGAGGTTGAATCTGGTGCAGTGGGGTGTATGTTTAGGCATTGCAGCTGCATCTTGGCCTATTGGATTTGCTGTCAAGTTCATACCAGTTTCTCAAATGCCATTATCTAGTTACATTAAGTTGAAGCTTGTGAAATTTATCTGAATTAATTAGCATGTATTATATTATTTTTATTTTTAAGTTAGTTTGTTTGTATATATGGATCACATATTTTGTTAGACGTGTATGCTATCTATCTTTGCTTAGAAAAATAAAAGAAATCATGACATAAATTTCTTGTTTGCTAGTATTTTATTTAATTTCATTTTACTTTATTTATTATTTTGAGTATGAAAGTGTACAGTCAATTTATAAGATAGATCATGTTGACCCATTTTACCTATGGTAAATTTTAGCAGGAGGTGTACATTTGAAATTACTTTTGAATAAAATCCAAACCTATTAACTTAGTCCGTGTTTGGATTGAGGGAATCTCTTCCTCAAATTCCTAACGTGAAATAAATAAATTTATAATTTTAAATTAATGTGTTTTAAATTATACAGATATTTTTGTAGTCGTTTTGAAAGGATTTTTCAAAATTTTAATCAAACCGTTTTATTTAAAATTTTTCTGATAGATATTATAAAAAATAAATTCATGGGCTTGGCCCAATATGGTTACGAGAAGTAGAGAAAATATCATGGGCCTAGCACGTTAAATTTCAAAACTCCTTAATTGAAAAAGTTGAATGCTCAAACTCGTAGCACTACTAACGACACCGTTCTACGCTTTCAAAACTTAACCACTTAAGTTTTCAACACGATCAGGATAAAATGAGGATTTCCTATTTAATGAACTAATTAATTAATACGTAGGAAAAAGAGTTTAAATACAATGGAAAGTCTGAACTAAAGAGCTACTATTAAACTTGTTATTATATTTAAATGGAGATTTATCACATGGAGTAGATGTTTCTTTTGCTAGGGTCGGAATTTTTATTTATTTAAAATGAAATATTGATGATTAAATTTTTGGAGGATTTGTTAAAATATTTTATGAAATTGGGTCATCTAAAAGTTTAAATTGATAGAGAGATAAATCGTTGAATACTAAATCAAATTACCTCTAACAGAAATTTTCATAGTCAGACATGGTAGAATATCTAGCCATTCACAAGGCAATTATTTTTGTTTCCCATAAAAAAAATAAAAAAAAGAACCTCAGTGATTTTTTTATTATTTGTATACTCTCTGTCTTCTAAGAATGCTTTTGGCTCGCATGATACAAGAATTATACTCATCTTACACTAAATCTCATGTTATGATTGAGAGTATATTTGGCAGAGGGGTTTTGGAGGGTGAGGAACTAGAATAGAGTAAAAGTTGGTTTTTGTGTAATGGAATCAATCTGCTATAATAGTTTTGATTCCAAAATTTTTGGAAATGAAGTAGTATTCCTCTACTAATTAGTAGTATGAATATGATACCCATTCCTCCAAATTATCAAATCACTTCCCATTTGCGTTCCTTAAAATTTTCCACACACCATGAAACTTTTTGGAAGTTTCCTGCCAATTTTTTTTTTTTTGTAACAAAAATGATTTTAGCTATTTATAAGTTACTTAATTTTTTTTCCAAAAATAAATATCAACTATATTGAAAATACAAAATGCTCTAAAATTTAAATTTAAATTTAGAGATAAAATAATGTATGAAACAGAAGATTACAACTTATGTATTCTGAATGGTAAGAATAATTAGCCTTTTAAGTTAAAAGCATAAATATTTTAAATTGTGAGATCATTGTCAAAAGATTTTGCAACCAGTCAAAATAAAATGTATGTTAACAATAGTAGGAAGACATCACTTATTAAAACAAACACAACTAACCAATTTAAGTGAGACCACCTAGAGACTTATTTCATCTGAAATTCCTTTTTAATTTTTTTTAAAAGGAATATTATTGCAATTAGGGTAGGAGGATTATCCAAAAAAACAAAGGGAGGAAGTGAAAAACATATACTACTATCAAATACATCGTAAAACCACAAAATAATCAGTGCTATCCATTTTCCAACAAGCACTTGCTTGGTTCTACAAACCAATCAGCGCATCTAACATTTTGAGACAAACTTTTTTTTCTCCATATCCACCAACTCCATACTTGAGCATTTATTTCATCTATATTCTTCCTTAAGTTCCATTCAACATCATTAAAAACCACGTTGTTTCTATTTTTCCAAATAATACACACCGTGCATATCCATATATCAATTGCAAGCCTATTTTTCTCATTTTATTTAAATAAATTACTAAAAAGCGATAAATTCACCTGGACTTTGTTGCTTAATGGTGTTTACATCTTTAACCAATTGAGAATCTCTGATCACAGCTGTGATGCGTATTTGCATTCGCAGAACATGTGTGGTATTATTTCTTCACTACTCCTGCATAGCGGACAAGTTATGTCTCTGTTTGGTGGTAGACTCCCTCTTTTCCTAAGCTCAGTTGTCGTCGCCTACCTTCCTCTAATAAGTCGCCAGGCCATTACTTTAATCTTAGGGTATGCATTATTGTTCCAAATTGTCTTGAAAGCTTCCATGTTTGCTTCTATCTCTATCTTTCTCCCTTCTAGTAATGCACATACACCCTTCACTTTGTATCCTTCCTTTGAGTTTGGCTCCCACCTCCAGTAGTCGTCACCATCTTTAATATTGAACATGTCAATAAGATCAAGCAAATTATGACAATCAACACGCTCCCAATCTCTAAGATCTCTTCTTCATTCACAATTCCATTTCCAATTCTCCCCTACCCAATAACCCATTTGTTTTACGGACTTTTTCTTTCCTTTTTAATTATTGTTAACTTATTTTTTCAACTTATTATTTCGACAAAAAAAAAATAAAAGTTTCAAACTTATTATATTTAAATTTTGCAAACAAAGGTATAAGTGGGACCCACAAAAAAGCAGGTGGAGGTGAACACAAAGATACAAAAATTCCATAATGCGAGTACGTGTGGGTCCAACTCGAGGAAACTCCTAATTTAATTGTTATCACTACAATTTCTAATCGGATAAACTCATCCATTAGTATAAATTTTATTCGGCTTCTGCTTGAACGAATTTTGAGTTAATTAGACATTATTAATAGGTTAATCTAACTTTAAAGTCTAACAAGTAACAAGTTTCTAGCTAAACTACCCTACGTATTGGCAATTGCAGACTTTTTAGCAACTCTACACCTTTCTACTAAAATTGCAACCCTAATTACTAAAAAGCTCACCAAATAAATGAAAATTAACCAATACGTGGGCAATTTTTTTTTTTTTATGGTACAGCTATAATACCTATTATCCTGTATTTGCTGAGTTTTTTTTAAAAGTAATACTGTAGTTTATTATTAGAAAAATAACAATTTGTCATGTAAAAATGCGACAATTTCGATAATCTACATAGATTAGAAGCTCTAATTAGTAATTCGACACGATCAACATGGATTTTTGATGGTCATAGTTTGTTTCGTGGAATGGGAATAAGAATAAAAGTATTAAGGAATGAAAATAGGTATGGACATTATAAGTATAGTGTTTGATTAATATTTGGAATTACTATAATAGTGATTCATTTTATTTTGGTTTATTTTAAATTTTAGGTATAAAATTAAATTTTAATCATTTTATTTTAAAATTTTAATTAAATATAAATAAAAAATACTCCCTTCGTCCCGGGTATTTTCACCCATTTGTACGGGCACGGAGATTAAGGCGTGTTATTTTTTAAATATATAATGTAAGAAAAAGTAGGGATAAATTAGTACTCCCTCCGTCTCAACTTCAACTTCACACTTTCCATTTTGGTCTGTCCCGATTTCAACTTCATATTTCCATAAAAGGAAAAAACAATTAACTAATATCCCTCTAACATACTTTAATTTCAAATTTGTCATCACCTTTTTAACACATATAACTTACTTTATCATTTATTTATTACTCAAAAATACCATACTACCCCAAAAGTAAGTCAAAAAGTGACTTTTCTTAAACTCCGTATCTATAGTAAACATGAAGATGAATTTGGAACTGAGGGAGTAATTTAAAAAGAAAAAGTAAATAAAGTTGTTGGGAATGATGAATAAAATATAAAAAAGTAATTAAGGTTGTTGGGATTGTAAAAAGTAGATAATTACGTATTTTTACCATTACTGGAATGGGTAAAAAGACGTGAGAAATCCCAAAATGAAAGTGGGTAAAAATACGTGGCACAAAGAGAGTATTATTAATATTATGTATTCCATGTGAAACAAAATAAAGAAATGAATAGGACTGATAATGAAATGAAAAAGTAAGGGAATTCACGCGCCTTTTCTCAATGAAATGATAGTCATTCCCCCGAATCACCCCAAATTCCTAAGGAATTGGTGGTTCCCAAATTTTATGGAATCATTCTGCTATTCATTGGAATGAAAATTTTGTACCAAACACCTAATTTGTTATTCAATTCCCATTCCTTCATGTAAAGGCCTCAACCAAATGAGCCCTAATATTTTGCTATGTTCCATAATAAGCATCACATCTTCCATTTTCGTCTATCCCACAATAAACGTCACCATCCTAAAATAAAAACTTGTGACCTCAAAATATATTAATTTTAAATTTATTTCGGACGGAGGGAGTTTTATTATAATTTTATTTTGTACCAAATAAAGACATTTATTTCGGACGGAGGGAGTCTTATTATAATTTTATTTTACACATAAAAAGCACAGAAAAGCTGGTGGAGTGGTCCAGTGGAACGTAGGGGGAAAAATCTACGTGTAGGTCCAACTCAACACCTTCTCAACAAAAGTTGAAATACATTAACGGCTCGATTGGTATGATTGAATGGAATTATGATGGAATGGAATGAACTCATGAATGGAATAGAGATGGGTAAGGAATGATTAAAAATAATTTTTATCATGATTGATACGGTTCTGGAATTACTCAAGGAATAGAAAATATATTCTTTAATTTATTCCAATTTCATTAACAATATTTTTATAATACTAAACTAATTTATATAAAATTATTAAATTAATTAAAATCTTAATAAAAATTTTATTTATTTAATAATTATATAAAAAATTAAATTAATTTTTTTAATATTATTAAAATATAAATAAAACATCTATATATTAAAAATAATAATTAAAATCTCGATAAAATTTTTATATATTTTAATAATTATATAATTAAAAGAAATTAAACTAAAAATAAAATATAATTTTAATATTATTAAATTAAAAATAAAAAATTTTATATATTAAAAATATTAAACTTAAAAAAAATATAATTTACATATATATATATATATATATATATATATAGAGAGAGAGAGAGAGAGAGAGAGAGAGAGAGAGAGAGAGAGAGAGAGAGAGAAATTAGTTGTGGTGGATCAATTCACACAAAATTTTGTTTAAATGGCCTTTGACCAAGGTGGGAATTATAACTTTATTAAAAAAAAGAAAAAATAAAATTATAATTACAATTGGAGGTCAAAGTTTTCTTTAATTAAACTTTTGTCCCAAAAATAGAACAGAACGTGTTTCTCAAATTCAAAATTAAGGACGCAGCGTGAAATCTCCACAACATCTTTCCTGCTCTTCTTCTCTCCACTTTTGTTTTTCTTTATTAAAGAATTCGAGCAATGAAGTTTATCGTCATCTCTAGGTTTAGCGTTCAAGCAGCGCAATTTTGGGGAAGAAACCCGAGGAGTTGAGGTCGGTGAATAGAAAGGGTATTTTATTTTCATTGCATCAGCCGAGTGAATCGTGCGTTGGCTCTCTGTTATGACGTTGTTCAACAGGAAATTGTGGGCAGAAGCGTTATGTAACTCTTCTACTCCAATTGGGTCTGATCAAATTGATTCGTTGTCTCAAAAGTTCAGTGCAAACGACGTCGCGTGGCCCCAAAACGCAGACAGAGATAAATTTATGCTCATCTTTGCTTGTGATTCCAATTCTCTTTGTGGCATTTGTATTGCATCATTAAAGAAAATTAGGGCAATATATGTTTCATGGTTTGAATCAATTTGACAAACATTGGGCGATGGAATTTTAATTTATTGAGCAATTCTGGGTATTCTCTTGTTCTTAGAGTTGCTGAGATTGTTGTTAGGTGTAAATTTGTTTTAATATTCTTGGTTACTTGGAATTAGAACGCAAAAACAATGTCAAATTTTAGCTTAAAAAATATAACTTGATTAACAGTGTTGTAGCCAATATGGTAAATAAATTACACTATACAATTATTAGTTTAAAAAAAAAGAGCAGTATCAATTGTGAGAGCAGTAGTTAACCACTGTAATGAATATTGAGGTGAGCCTCACCCTCATATGAATCGCCCAAACACCAGAATATATATCACTCATGCATCTTCTAACTTTTTAAATGAATCCATTACGTATTCTCTATTTACTTTTGAAATGATAAATGTTGATTTTGGGTTGGGGAAGATGGATGCAAGTGAAGTAGGTGGGTTGATTAAGTTGGTGATAGATGAAATGAAGTTGTGTGTGTGTGTGTAGGTAGATGCATGATGAGATTAGGTAGATGCATGAAACTGAGTGAATGAATTTTTTTTGAACAAAAATTAAGTGAATGAATTAATAGAATAAAATGCATTAATATGGATCCCAATTAGAATTAGGTAAAGATGCATGGCCCAAAGGCAAAAGGCGAAGGAAGCATGAAAATTAATGCAGAATACAAAATTAAGTGATTAAAATCTGCAGGGAAGCTATCTCCCTGGGGCTGGGGCTGGCCAGTTTGATCATAATTTAGATATTCTGCATCCTCCAGCTGATCATCATGTGTATGAGTGTGATAATGATGTTGTGGTTGTTGAAGAGAAGAGAGGTTCATCTTGCATATGCATATGATTGGCTGTTGAAGCATAAGTAGAAGTAGAATCAGTAGAGTGATGAAGAGTAAAAGTAGTAGAATTAATGGGATTGGGGCGGGATTTAATACTAGTACTAGTAGCAGCCCTAATTAGGGGACTTAACTCTAGAGAGATTGGATTCCTAATTTTTATTAGTTTTAGTAGTATTACTTTCACTCATAAATAATAATTGTTTGGTGGTTCTAAAATTCTTTTTTGTTAGAATCATTTAGGTAAACCCCATGTGTTGAAATATTTATTTTTAAGGATTTAATTTATTTATTTAATGCTGATTGCACTTATTATCTTATACTTTTATTAATATTTATAGGATCATGACTTTGGAATTTGCTTATAAAAAAGAGGTTGTGGGTCAAGCGAAGATTAGTTGTCGGAGCAATTATATAGTGACGAACTGTCTATGCCACTTTTCAATATGAGGAAGAAGTTTTTTGATGACCTCTTGAGTAATAAATGGCTGGAAGAAGATGCAAGTTCATCAAATAGATATGTAACATAATATTAGCATAATTTAAACATTTGTACTTATGATTTATATTGTTTTTTACAACATATTGACCTTGCTATGTATTATATAAGAGAGCGAGCTATCCATCACCCGAATATATTCCAACAGAATTCGTGCGTACTTGATACATACTTTTTTAAACTCGTGGAATATGTCCAGAAAAAAATGAGTACTCTTCCTAGACAGAAGAAGGTTGACAAATTGAAGAAATTGGAGACTTTTTTTACGACTTTCAAAATAATAACAAGATAATCCATTTGATTAGATATGTTGATGGGGTTTCACCAGAGTTAGGAAAGCCTTGGAAGGATTGTAGACTTTTGTATATTCCTTGTTTTCGTGAAGCTCATTGGTTTGCCGTTAGAGTGGATCTGTCAGAGCGCAGAATTGAAATATATGACAGTTTGCATAAGTACATAAATCGTGAAAAGCTTTCATCTTTGTCATATATTCTACTTAGACTGATACGCTCAAGAGTTGACAAGGATTATTTTATAAATCCTTTTAATTTTGAGAAAGTCACGAGTCCTCGGCAAGAAAATTGGTAAGCAAGCAAAGTTTAAGTTTTTTTTCCCCAAAATTATATGTTTATAATTCTAACACAGTAACACTCAAATTCAAATGCAGATATAATTGTGGTATGTTCACTGTGAAATATGTAGAATTTCCACTAGCTGGAAAAGATGTAAGTCTCATTCGTCCTGATCACATGTCAGACTGGAGATCAGCAGCAGAGATTTACGGACAACATTTTGATCCATAGGTAATTTTAGTTTTACAAACATTTGTGAAATTAGTTTTGTGTTAATATTTTTTTAAAGTATTATTATTGAATCTTTTAGTTTTTAATATTAAGGAAAAAAGATGATGGAGAAAAAGATGAAAAGATGATGGAAAAAAAGGCTACAAGGTAGCTGTTTTGTTGGAGGAAGAATATTTTGAATAACGGCGTGAAAGTCGTTATAACGGAAATGATTCCGTTATGGGCATAAACGCACATATTTTCGTACATATCAATCAAGTAGTGATTTTTTGTAACACTTTTCTTCCTACTTTGATTTTATCATATTACTACAAGCTCATTAGATAATACAAGTGGATACTTATGATTTGTAATAGTTAACATTCAAACTTATGACATGATATTTAGAACATCTATGGGATATTCCACGAGTGAGTCAATATCACCATTCTTTTATTGACATATGATAATAATATGCTTTACAGCTACGTATGGACATTCGAGTAAGTGTAAGGCCCCTAAAATTACTTGAATTTGGAATAACGTTGTTCAAGTCGTTATAATGGAATAGTTTCCGTTATGTGGCAAAACAATGTTAAATCGGCCTACTCACTAGAGAAATAACTCAAATGATGTAAATTGAAGTTAAAAGTGAGAAATTTGAACTGAGAGAACCCGGGAATAACTCGAATTTTAAATAACGGCGTGCAAGTCGTTATAATGGAAATGATTCCGTTATGGGCATAAACGCACATATTTTCGTACATACCAGTCAAGTAGTTATTTTGTGCCTCATATTAGATACCTACTTTAATTTCATCATATTGCTACAAGATCATTAGATAATACAAGTTGATACTTATGATTTGTAATGGTTAACATTCAAACTTATTACATGCTACTTAGGACATCCACTGGATATTCCACGAGTGAGTCAATATCATTATTCTTTTATTTCCATATGATAATAATATGCTTTACAGCTACCTATGGACATTCGAGTAAGTGTAAAGCCCCTAAAATTACTTGAATTTGGAATAACGTCGTTCAAGTCATTATAACGGAATAGTTTCCGTTATGTGGCAAAATAATGTTAAATCGGCCTACTCACTAGAGAAATAACTCAAATGATGTAAATTGAAATTAAAAGTGAGAAATTTAAACTGAGAGAACCCGGGGATAACTCAAATTTTGAATAACGGCGTGCAAGTCGTTATAACATAATTGATTCCGTTATGGCTATAAACGCACATATTTTCGTACATACCAGTCAAGTGGTGATTTTTCGCCTTATATTAGATACCTACATTGATTCCATCATATTGCTACAAGCTCATTAGATAATACAAGTGGATACTTATGATTTGTAATGGTTAACATTCAAACTTATCACATGCTACTTAGAACATCTATGGGTATAAATTTGGGATATTTCACGAGTTAGTCAATATCACCATTCTTTTGTTAACATATGATAATAATATGCTTTACAGCTACGTATGTACATTCGAGTAAGTGTAGGGCCCCTGAAATCACTCGAATTTGAAATAACATCGTTCAAGTCGTTATAATGGAATAGTTTTCGTTATGCGGCAAAATAATGTTAAATCGGCCTATTCACTAGAGAAATAACTCAAATGATGTAAATTGAAGTTAAAAGTGAGAAATTTGAACTGAGAGAACCCGGGGATAACTCGAGTTTTGAATAACGCCGTGCAAGTCGTTATAATGGAAATGATTCCATTATGGGCATAAACGCACATATTTTCATACATACCAGTCAAGAAGTTATTTTGTGCCTCATATTAGATACCTACTTTAATTTCATCATATTGCTACAAGCTCATTAGATAATACAAGTGGATACTTATGATTTGTAATGGTTAACATTCAAACTTATCACATGCTACTTAGGACATCCACTGGATATGCCATGAGTGAGTCAATATCATCATTCTTTTGTTTCCATATGATAATAATATGCTTTACAGCTACGTATGGACATTCGAGTAAGTGTAAGGCCCCTAAAATCACTTGAATTTGGAATAACGTCGTTCAAGTCGTTATAACAGAATAGTTTCTGTTATGTGGCAAAACAATGTTAAATCGGCCTACTCACTATAGAAATAACTCAAATAATGTAAATTGAAATTAAAATTGAGAAATTTGAACTGAGAGAACCCGGGGATAACTCGAATTTTGAATAACGGCGTGCAAGTCGTTATAACGGAAATGATTTTGTTATGGGCATAAACGCACATATTTTCGTACATACCAGTCAAGTAGTTATTTTGTGCCTCATATTAGATATCTACTTTAATTTCATCATATTGCTACAAGCTCATTAGATAATACAAGTAGATACTTATGATATGTAATGGTTAACATTCAAACTTATCACATGCTACTTAGGACATCCACTGGATATGCCACGAGTGAGTCAATATCATCATTCTTTTGTTTCCATATGATAATAATATGCTTTACAACTACGTATGGACATTCGAGTAAGTGTAAGGCCCCTAAAATCACTTGAATTTGGAATAACGTCGTTCAAGTCATTATAACGGAATGTTTCCGTTATGTGGCAAAACAATGTTAAATCGGTCTACTCACTAAAGAAATAACTCAAATGATGTAAATTGAAGTTAAAAGTGAGAAATTTGAACTGAGAGAACCCGGGGATAACTCGAATTTTGAATAACGGCGTGCAAGTCGTTATAATAGAAATGATTCCGTTATGGGCATAAACGCACATATTTTCGTGCATACCAGTCAAGTAGTTATTTTGTGCCTCATATTAGATACCTACTTTAATTTTATCATATTGCTACAAGCTCATTAGATAATACAAGTGGATACTTATGATTTGTAATGGTTAACATTCAAACTTATCACATGCTACTTATGACATCCGCTGGATATGCCATGAGTGAGTCAATATCATCATTCTTTTGTTTCCGTATGATAATAATATGTTTTACAGCTACGTATGGACATTCGAGTAAGTGTAAGGCCCCTAAAATCACTTGAATTTGGAATAACGTCGTTCAAGTCGTTATAACAGAATAGTTTCCGTTATATAGCAAAACAATGTCAAATCGGCCTACTCACTATAGAAATAACTTAAATGATGTAAATTGAAGTTAAAAGTGAGAAATTTGAACTGAGAGAACCCAGGGATAACTCGAATTTTGAATAACGGCGTGCAAGTCGTTATAACGGAAATAATTCTGTTATGGGCATAAACGACGTGCAAGTCGTTATAACAAAATGGTTCATTATTTTGCCAAAATGACAATCAGATATATATCACCTGCTTATAGTAGCACTTCCAATAATAAAATTATCACAACAATAATAAAACAATAAAAAAGCTAAATAAAGTTGAATAATGTCTTGAAGTCACATTCAATGTTTCAAATCAAACATAGTCAAATTATGCCAATGGGTTGGTACAAGTAGCGCGATAATGTCCTGTTTGTGAGCATCTGGTACACTTACGCAGTTTGAATTATTCTCTATGAGATTTTTTACGCTACTTTGGAGGCCTTCTGCTTGGACACTTTGTTTTTGGGCACAAAATAACTACTGATGCAATATCATCTGAGACTCTCCATTCATCCTTTGTTGGTAATGGGTATACAAATTCAGAATAAGATTTTCTCCAAAAAGATGTGGTGTAGTATTTTGAGCATAACTCATACCCGTAGCCTCCGATTTCCTTAACGGCGGCAATTGCATGTTCACATGGAAACTTTTCTATATCAAATTATTTACAAGTGCATGTCAAACAATCCAAATTGACAATTTTCTTGTCGATTTCTTTACGTACCTCAAATTCGGTTGGAGAAATTGGGATAACATTCATTCCTTCAATCTCGTTGATAGTTAACGTCTATCATCATTGTATAATATATGCATATAGTATGATAGTTAATAGTAGAAGATATATTTCTTAAAAAAATTACTAATACAACTTTACATATAGAATAACGACTACGAAGAGTGCATAACAACATCGTAAACATTCTGACAATTAATATCATGCATTAGTTATACCCATGAAGATAATAAATTGCTTTGAACTCATGTGCTAAACCTTAAGAGACACTTTCTCTATCTCTTAAGATTATCCCTCTTATACTCTAAGCTCTTGAACTCAATAAATTATCTTACAACTTCTCTCTTTCTATGCAAACACAAAAGTGATGACTAATCCCCTATTTATAGTGGCTAATGAATCATTCTAGAGTGACAGTGTAACTAACTATTTCTAGATACTTAACCTACCTACTTGAATTCTTTTTGGTACATTTCTAGACCTTTCACGCCTCCAACCAATTATCTCCCGAATTAGTTTAGAATTATAATGTTTATATTTGCAAGGTGTCATTGTTCTATTATATACGTAAATAGTGCGATAGTTAATGTGGAAGATGCATATCTTAAAAAATTAATAACACAACTTTATATGAAGAATAACGACTACGAAGAGTACATAACGACATCAGAAGCGTTATGACAAATAATGTCGTGCATTAGCTTGTATTCATGAAGATAATAACTATAACTGCTTTGAATTCATGTGATAAAGAATTTGAAATGATATTACCTTTCTTTAATGTATAAAGATAATAACAAGCTTTTCAATGGAGAAATCAATTGGATCATATAATGGAATTACATTCTTTGATTGAAGAAGGGTAAAGAAACTCTATTTGCGAGATGGGTTGATCGTGGATTCTGGAAGGAAGAGGAGAGAAGAAGGATTCATCGTGGATAGCAAGAGCGACGTACGGTGAGAATATTTTTGTATGGTGAGAAACCAGTCGCACTGATTTTTTTAATAAGCAGAATTATAATTCTTTTTTTTTACAAAAAGGTCCCCAAACTTTTATTTACTTTAAGTAAAAACCCCATTTCTATATAAGGTCATTCACACAAAATTTTATACACTCAAGCCTTTTAAATAAGATTTATTGTTGACTAGGTCATTTAAATAAAGATCCCATATATATATATATATATATATATCCAATTTAATTGATAATATTATTTTTTTTATAAATAATTTAGTAATTTTTAATTTAAATAAATATTAAATTTATTATATAAATTTTATTATATTTTTAAAATTTTAATTTAATTTTATATTTTTCTTGTGAGATGAGCATATAAAAATTTATAAATTTTTTTATTTAGATTTTAAATAATTTAATATTTTAATTTTTATTAAACAATTTAATATCAATATTTTTAATTAATATTATATTTTAAGCAGAAAAATATTAATTTATTTATAATTTTGTAATTACATTTATATAATATGGTGAAAATTAAAAAAATATTATTTACAACTTTTTATATAACTTGGCTATATAATTTTGAAAAAATAAAAATAAAAAGTTGATTCCCAATAGTGTGGAATAAATAATACCATAGAGGTGGGATGAATCATTATTCCCATGTATGAGGGAATGGTGATTCCAAATGGAATCGTGATTCTCATTCCTTGAGCATACCAATCGTAGCATTAGGAATTGAAATAGGAATTATGATTCCATTCCTAATCCATTCCGATCTACCAATCATGCCATAACTGGTTCGAAAACTTATCATAGTTTGTTACTCCATTTGAAAAAGAAGATGATCAAAAGAATTGAGTGCAAACCAGATGATCTGATAATACCACAATGTGAACTAGAGAATTCCATGAAGATATCAGTAAAGAGTACAACAACAGTAGTAACTAATCATGCTTGGTTAAAATACCTCAGAATCTTCCCATCACCTTCTCACCAAAATTTTCATGAATTTCCTACTTTCATGCAGTTCTACTACGTTTCTCGTCCCCACACTCTGTTAATCTTTATGTTAGGATACGAATAACTCCCGTCCAATATTCACATAGATATTCTTCACCAATCAAAGTTTCTTCAAGAATTCAGCATTTAAACAATACGAATCATGCATATAAAATCCATTTCTCTCAAGCCTTACTCAGCAATTGATATAGAAACAGGAACAGAATGCTTCTCGACGATCGACAAACAAAGGCTCTCCAGGATCGTCAAGGAGGAAAACGGAGACTACCTGAATCAGATTGGAGGGGTTAGAGGACTCGTCTTGCAGCTCAAAACCGACGTAGACAGGGGGATTGAGGCTGATGCTCGAGCCATTTCCGTCCGCCAGCAAACCTTCGGACTGAATGTGATTCGGATGCCATCTGCAGAGATGTTGCCAGTTGTGCTGGGGAACTGCAAAGACCCATTCCTTGTTCTGGTATTCCTCACTGCTTTACTGTCTCTAGTTTTTGGCGTCAAAAGAGACGGGCTCAACGGAGTTTATGATGGGCTATTCATCTTCGGATTCTTAATTGTGGTAGCGGCTGCTATTTCTCTCAGCAATATCTGGGCTATGACACAATTCCATGCCCTATCAAAATCCAACAGTAGTCATGTTCCAACTGTTGTCATAAGAGATGGGATGGAAAAAGAGTTTTCAGCAAATGATGCTGTTGTTGGAGATATTGTCTGCTTGAAGATTGGAGATCAGGTTCCAGCAGATGGCCTGTATATAGATGGGTCTTCATTCCAAGTTATAAATGAATCTGCCCTCCCTGTTAAGGCCAATTTTGAGGAGTTCCGCTTCTTGATGAGCGGCAGTAAGGTGGTGGATGGTCGTGCTCGAATGCTTGTCACCGCAGTAGGCATGGACACAAAATGGGGAGAGACGATGAGCTTCAAAAGCGTTGCTATAATTCGGACACCCTTACAAGTGAAGCTACACAAGCTGACCAAGAACACAGCTAAGGTAGGTTTTGCTGTGGCAACAATGGTCCTCATAATATTGCTATTCCAATATTTCACAGGGAAGATGAAGGATGATAGTGGAACAGGGGATTATATCTCAAGCAAGCGCACCCATCATGTCTGTCAGGACATCATCGGAATTCTCATCACGCCAATAGTGATTGCCTCCACCGCCATTCCAGAAGGTCTGCTACTGGCAGCCACAATAACTCTTGCATACTCAACCAAGAGAATGGCAGCTGACAAGGCAATATTGAGAAATCTCGCAGCTTGTGAGAAGATGAGTTCGGTATCAGTAATCTGTGTCGACAAGCAAGGCGCCATTTCTTCATACTCTCCTGAGGTGGAGCAGTTTTGGCTGGGCCAAATGTTTTCCAATACAAAGCGGAACCGCCCTCCAATTGATGAAAAAGTTCTTCAACTGATACAAGAAGCAATCGGACTGAATACCACCTCTGGATCTTCTTCTGAATTTGATGAGCTTAAATCTGAGAAGGCTATTCATGCGTGGGCAGTGAAAGAACTGGGGATGAGCTTAGACCAACTGAAGCGGAACTGCCGTATGCTCGATGATGAAAGATTCAACCTACCACAGGGCTGTATCTGTGTCCAGAATGAGAACACAGTTCAAATACACATGAAAGGATCGGTGGACGTGATTTTGGCCATGTGCTCTCATTACTTAGACAGAAATTTTAAGAGAGAGAGCATTGACGAAAGTGTAAGAGAAAGGCTGATGAAAATTGTCGAGGAAATGAAGAATGAAGGTCTCAACTGCATTGCATATGCATATGCACATGTAGCCGATTCAAGGGGCTTTGATGAAAATAATTTTTGTCTCGATCTCATAATGCAAGATTTGACATTGGTAGGGTTTTTAGGTCTGAAGGAAAGATTTTTACACCATATAAGCAAAGGTTTGACAGAATTCCAACAAGCTGGAGTGAAAATCATAATGATGACAACAGATGATGTCCCAAAGGCAAAACAATCAGCTCTTAGATGTGGAGTGTTCAATCCTAATGAGACAACAACATCAGATGATATCATTGAGGGCTCAAGATTTAGGAACTACACTGAAGAAGGGAGAAATAAAACCATTGAAAATGTCCGTGTTATTGCAGAAGCCTCTGCTTCAGACAAGCATCTATTGGTGCAATGCTTGAAAAAGAAAGGCCACAGAGTTGCAGTTGTTGGAGGGTACCCAGGTGATAAAGAAGTATTTGAGGAGGCAGACGTGAGTTTCTATTCTAGGACCCAAGAATTTGATTCCATGGAGGAAAAGTCAGATGTAATCATCTTGGATGATAGTTTTACTCCAGTAGTCAGTGCCATGAGGTGGGGAAGTATCATGTGCAACAACATCCAGACATTTGCTCAATTCCAGCTCACTGCTACAATTGTCTCTCTTGTGGCAGACTCTATCGTCACTATATTCGGGGGAGAGCCCCCCACTATCAACATTGTTACAGTCATTTCATCAGGAAAGATCCCGTTTGCAGCACTCCAGATACTGTGGGTGAAGCTGATAGTGGGTACCTTAGTTGTTCTAGCTCTTTCAATCGACGACCCTGCTGAAAGCCTCGCGCAGTTGCTGCCTGTAGACCAAAGGGAACCATTTGTAACCAACACAATGTGGAGGGACATCATGGGACAAGCTCTATGTCAAATCACAATCTTACTCATCATACAGTTCAAGGGAAAGTCAAGTTTTAAATTAAATGCCAAGGAAAAGGATACCTTGATTTTCAACATCTTTGTTCTCTTCCAAATCTTTACCATATTCAGCAGAGTGCAGAGAAAGAACATCTTCGAGAGAATTACCAAGAAAAGGCTATTCTGGACGGTAATTGGTATCATAATTCTTCTTCAGGTTGTTATCGTTGAGTTGTTGAAAAGGTTTGCCGGCACAGAGAGACTCAATGGGAAGCAATGGCGTGATTGCATTGGAATTGCCTTTATATCTTGGCTGATAGGCTGTGTACTTAGTGAGATACCTGTACCTAAGAAACTATGTTTCTGCAGATTCTGTGACCACAAAGCACACAAATGATGTTTTTTTTTAAGTATCCATACTTATATAGAAGAAGGTTTATGCTTACAATTTCCATATTTTCCAGTCACTCAATTTTTCATTTTTAACCCATTATAATTCCTAATACCAAGCAGCAGAAAACAGCAGAATTTTCAAGTATAAACCAAATACTGAAATACATCACTGAAATATGAAACATGGCAAAGATCACTCAATAAGCAGTTAAGCAAATAATCAGATTTATCCAAGATCAAGTCCACCCATAAGAAATACTGTATGTTGGAATAACTACAATCACATCCTTATTATATAATGGAAGCACCCACTCAAATTCTAATAACTAAATCCATGGAATTAATGATAGAATAACATAAATATCTAGCAGGAATCTAATCAAATTGGAATCTAACAGAACATGGATATCAAATAGATCATAAGATCAAAATCCAACCCAATTTTCAACAATGCGTTAGTGTAATTCACAACTGTCCACCATTCCTTCCAACAATTAATCATTTCAGTAGTAAAAAGCTCAAATCACTCAGTAATGGATGCTGCTACTCTCACCCTCATCTACTCTCTTCCATAAATGCCATAACAGAATGATTTTTTTTTTTAATATCAGGAATCTAAAAAATACCAATTCACAGCCTTCAGATCAAATATGCAATCTGCAACATTCCTCCCTCGCCTTCTACCAAACGCAGTCGTCTTGCGACACGAAGTAGAAATGAGAGATGTTCACCGGCGTACACGTCTCTGACGATCTCTCCGGCGGCTACAGAAGCCAAAATGGATGGAAACGACAACGTTGTTAACTGCGTCGAAGTGCGAGCTTAATTACCGGCTCACCGCCAACATTGGGTCTAACGCATTGCACAACAAACGACACCGTTATACGCTATCAAAATTTGGGATGATTCAAGGTGCATCTTATACACCTGTTTATACCTGTTTATAGGTTTAAAAAGGGGTCAATAAATAGTATTTACAAAACGTATTTAAAAATTACTAAGCGATATATTTGTTTTAGAAAATTATCGATAAATACAAAAAAAAAATTCTCATAATATCTATATATATCCGTACATTAGTGTGCATTGTTAAGATAAAAACAAAAATACGTTATTTATACGAATGTACATTAGTGTATAAACTGAATATACGCGATTAAATTGAAGAACCCTATTAGTGTGCATTCTTGAGAGAGAAATAGAAAATATGTGATTAAACTGAAAAACCCTGCGAATGTACATCAGTGTGCATCTTTGAGAGAGAAACGGAAAATACACAATTTAAACTATTGTTAAGTACATTAGCGTGCATTATTAGAGAGAAACAAAAAATACACAATTAAATTGAAGAATCTTACGAATTAGTGTGCATCTTTGAGAAAAAATAGAAAATACGTAATTAATTAAATTGAAAATATGGTTATTATAATTATCCTTAAATCTCTCACCCACTGTTTTTATTTGATTTAGTGTACATTAGTGTTCAATGAAACTAGTGTTAAGTGAAAATGTTGAAATATTCAGCGTTGTAAATAAGGGTAAAGTTGGAAAAAAAAAATAGACATTTAGATGAATGTATTTATTAATAATTAGGTTATATACGTGCGTATTTATCAGTAATAATCTCTTAAAAAAGTTATTTTATTTTATTTTTAATATTTTAATTTAAGTTAATAGTGGATATTAATTTAAATATTTTAAATTGGGATTATGCAACTCATCATCCATATCAATGTGAGACCATTGTCAAAAAGTTTTTGCAACCAAACAAAATAATTATGTTAACATAGTAGCAAATTCACTTATTAAAGCAAACACAACTAACTATCAATTTAAATGGGACCACCTGGAGACTTATTTCATCTCAAATTCCTTTTTAATTATTACATACTCTTTGTTTTGCACATAAAAGGTACAAGTGGGTTGAACATAATGGTACAAAAATTCCAAAATGAGTGTTGGTGTAGGTCCAGCTCTCATTAGAAAATTCTTAATTTCATTGTTTACGTACGGTTAAACTTTTAGACGAGGGGTCGTTTCTATTACTAATTCCGCGTCTCTTTCTACTCAGTATTGTTAAACGACCACCTCATCTAAAAGCTTAAACTTTTAGATGAGTTGATCATTTAACATGATATCAGAGCCCATGGTTAACAGAGGTCCAGGGTTCGAACCTCACCGCCACCCATTTAATGGAAAATTCCACATGCAAGGCTTGAGGCAAATATTTCCAGCCTGCATGTGAGGGGGCGTGTTAGAGTGTGACTTGATTAAGTATTAAACGATACAACTCTCTATTAGCTTAAGGTTTTAAATGAGATGGTCATTTAACAAGTACTTTTCTATATATCCTATACCCTATATATGCATAATATACATAGGGTATATGAAAGCAAACAAATATAAAGATGCGTGTCTTATCTCACATTTCATTTTAGTATCCAATATGAATAATATTTCAATTAGATCTAGAAATGAATCAGCGGAACCTTTTTTATTTTAGGTCTAAATTCTTCGATTCAAAAAGGTACAACCTTTTCTATTACTATCTAAAACCGATTTTAAATTGGATTGATTTGAATTCAGGAAATTAGGAATTCATAAATAAATTTATATTAGATTATTGTATATACCACATTCAAATTAATGGCATTATTATTACTGATCGGTAAAATCCATATATATGTAAAAAGTTAAAGGGTACTTTTTTTATGGTAAAAACAATTCGGCTGTTGACTGGGTCGTGGTCTTCCCCTAATACCAAACACGTGCACCCAAGATTGAAACAAAACCATATTGTTGTTATTATGCATTGCATCATTCCACACAACCCACAGAAATGATAACTAGAATTTGGGGGATACCAACCAACAATCCATAGGAACATTAATTACGAGCAAATAAGGAGTAAGATTTTCTTTTTAAGGGAAATAGTTCATCGAATGATTATTTGTCACGTAGAAATGTGAACGCTGGCATTGAGAAAATTCCATGATTATAATCTTATTTCCCACTACTTTCTCTCTCATAATCTTCATGGAATTTACTTCATTAAGTTTGTCGTACTAATCCCTACATCTCTACAATATAGATAGATATTCACCAATCAAAGCATCTTCAAGAATTCGCCACTTAATTTAATAGTGAATCATGTTTGCTTCGTTTACTCTAATGTCAATTATTACCAATTTTTCACTAATGAATATAACACAAATGAAAAACGATTGTATTACTAGCATTCTCACGGAATGAGATGAACATATCTTTTTAAAAATATACTCCATTCCTTAAAATCTATCAATAAACACGAATTATCATTATTAATTTATTAACTCACCATCCATATGAGATAATCTGTAAAGGGATTTTGCAACCAAACCATACATTTAC
This sequence comes from Pogostemon cablin, assembly GCA_023678885.1. NCBI lineage: Eukaryota > Viridiplantae > Streptophyta > Magnoliopsida > Lamiales > Lamiaceae > Pogostemon > Pogostemon cablin. Next base: position 23,849,400 of record CM043009.1, on the reverse strand, counting down.
ATGTTAGCCAAAGCAATACGGATTTTGATTTTCTTTTTAATTACTATTATTATTAAATTTTCATTTTGCACATAAGAAGTACAAGTGAGGATGCAGTAATGAGAGTAGGTCCAACACAAAGTAGGATTAATGTCTTGATTTCTGAGATCAGCTAATAAAAGTGGAAATACATTAATTGTTTCGATAACTTATCACTATTTGTTATTGGGGTTTGAGCATAAATGCCCACTACCATAAACCAAAATGCAAAAATGCCCACTTCTTAGAAAAAATAGCAAATATGCCCATTTTGTATGTATTTTTACAAAATTATCCCTCATGTGATATTTGTTTGACTCTAAATATATTAATATAATTAATTAAATAATTTGAACATTTATGATTAATTAAAACTGGACAATATATTATCTATAATTATTAATTAAATGGTTGAGAATAACTTGTTCCAATTCCAAAATTTAATTATAATTAATTAACTGATAATTTAAATTTAATAAGTAATTAAATTATTTAGGAATATAACTATTCTGATAAAATTTAAATTAAAATAATTAATATTTAATTATTAAATATGATGAATTAAATACTAATAATCCATATAAATTATTAATATATATATATATATATATATATATATATATATATATATATATATTCGTTTTTTATTTTATAAACTTTATAATTTCATTTTATTTTTTAAAAATCAGTATTATAGTATGTATTTATTAAATTTAAATAATTTAGTACTTAATTTTTTGATTAATAATTAGTTTCTATTTTCTTAATTTAATTAAATTAATACAACATACTTTATTTTATAAATATTTAAAGAAGACAAATAATATTTTTTTGGTGTGAATTTATTAAGGGTAATTAGGTAATTTAATAGAAAAGTGGGCATATTTTCATTTTTTAAGTGAGGGTGGGCTTTTTTTATTTTGAAATGGTTGGATTGGGCAAAAAGTACCATTTCCTCTTTGTTATTCCATTAGAAAAAGAAGATGATCAAATCAAAATAATTGAGTGCAAAACCTGGAGAGCAGATGATCTGATAACACCATGTGAAGGAGAAAATTCCACGACCATCTGTAAAGATACAAGTGACAAAAATATAACAACAGTAGACATTGGTAAAAACTAGATAACGACATCTGAAACTTCACATCACTTTCTCTCACCTCGTTTTTCGAGAACATGGAATTTACTTCTTTCATGCTATGATATGAATAACTCCCCCCTAATCAACAACCACATAGATATTCTTCCCCAATCAATGTTTGTTCAAGAATTACAAATCATGCATCAAAGATCCATTTCATTACCCAAATCCATACCTGAACCCGACGACGTCGTGCAAGAAGCTCCCATGCTGGCCAAACCCCACAAGAGGTGGCAACGACTTTCCATGGCTCTTCGCAGTAGTTGGGCCTTCTCTCAAGCCAAGAACATCATAGCCAACAACCAAGATGCATTCCTCAACACCTTTCTGCGGCGCTCTCCGTCTTACACAGCAATTGATATAGAACCAGGAACACAATGCTTCACCACCATCGACAAACAAAGGCTCTCCAGGATCGTCAAGGACGAAAACTGGGACTACCTGAATGAGATTGGAGGGGTTAGAGGACTAGTCTCGGAGCTCAAAACCGACGTTGGCAGGGGGATTGAGGCTGATGCTAGAGCCATTTCCATCCGCCAACAAACCTTCGGTTCGAATGTAATTCGAATGCCATCTGCAGAGATGTTGTCAATTGTGCTGGAAAACTGCAAAGACCCCTTCCTTGTTCTGGTATTCCTCACTGCTTCACTGTCACTGGCTTTTGGCGTCAGAAGAGACGGGATCAAAGGAGTTTATGACGGGCTAGTCATCTTTATATCCTTACTGGTGGTGACGGCTGCCATTTCTCTCAGCAATATCTGGGCTATGAGACAATTCCACACCCTATCAAAATCCAACAATAGTGTTCCAACTGTGGTCATAAGAGATGGGATGAGAAGAAACATTTCAGCAAATGATGCTGTTGTTGGAGATATTGTCTGCTTGCAAAAGGGAGATCGGGTTCCAGCAGATGGGCTGTATATGAAGGGGAGTTCATTCCAAGTTAAAAATGAATCAGCCCCCTCTGAGAAGGCCATTTCTGAGGAATTTCCGTTCTTGCAGAGAGGCAATAAAGTGGTGGATGGTCAAGCTCGAATGCTTGTCACCGCAGCAGGCGCGGACACAAAATGGGGAGAGATGATGAACTCGAAGAGCCTTTCTGAAATTCCGACGCCCTTACAAGTGGAGCTACACAAGCTGACACAGAAAACAGCTAAGGCTGGTTTAGCTGTTGCATCATTGGTGCTCGTGGGGTTGCTGATCCAATATTTCACAGGGAAGATGAAGGATGATAGTGGAGCAAGGGATTATACCTCAAGCAAGAGCTCCCATCATGTCTATCAGGACATCATCGGAATTCTCATCATGCCAATAGTCATTGCCTCGACCGCCATTCCAGAAGGTCTGCTACTGGCAGTCACAATAACTCTTGCATACTCAACCAAGAGAATGGCAGATGACAAGGCAATATTGAGAAATCTCGCAGCTTGTGAGAACATGAGTTCGGTATCAGTAATCTGTATCGACAAGCAAGGCGCCATTTCTTCATACTCTCCTGAGGTGGAGCAGTTTTGGCTGGGCCAAACCCAAATATATTCTAACACAAAGCGGAACCACCCTTTGAATGAAAAAGTTCTTCAACTGATACATGAGGGTATCGGATTGAAGTCACTGAACACCACCTCTGGATCTTCTTCTGAATTTGATGAGCTCAAATCTGAGAAGGCTATTCAAGCATGGGCAGTTCATGAACTGGGAATGAGCTTAGACCAACTGAAGCGAAACTGCCGTGTGCCCGACGCTGATAGATTAAGCCTACCACAGGGCTGCATTTGTGTCCAGCGGAAGAATGAGAACACAGTTCAAATACACAGGAAGGGATCAATAGACATGATTTTGGGTATGTGCTCTCATTACTTTGACAAAAATTTTAATAGAAAGAACATTGACGCAAGTGCAAGAAAAATATTGATGGAAATTGTCGAGAAAATGAAGAATGATGGTCTCAACTGCATTGCATATGCATATACTCATGTAGCCAATTCAAGAGACTTTGATGAAAATCATTTTTGTCTAGATCTCATAAAGCAAGATTTGACATTAGTAGGGTACTTAGGCCTGAAGGAAAGATTTTTACCCTATATAAGCAATGGTTTGACAGAATTCCAAAAATCTGGATTGAAAGTCATAATGATGACAACAGATGATGTCCCAAAGGCAAGAGAATCAGCTCTGAGATGTGGAGTGTTGAATCCTCATGAGGCAACAACAGCAGATGATATCATTGAGGGCTCACGGTTTAGGAATTTCAATGAAGAAGGAAGAAACGAAACCATTGAAAAGGTCCGTGTTATTGCAAAAGCCTCTGCTTCAGACAAACATCTATTGGTGCAATGCTTGAAAAAGAAAGGCCACAGAGTAGCAGTTGTGGGAGGGTGCCCTGGTGAAGAAAAAGTATTTGAAGAGGCAGACGTGAGTTTCTATTCCAGGACCCAAGAATCTGATTCCATGGAGGAAAAGTCAGCTGTGATCATCTTGGGTGATAGTTTTACTCCAGTAGCCAGTGCCATGAGGTGGGGAAGAAGCATGTACAACAACATCCAGATATTTGCTCAATTCCAGCTCACTGCTACAATTGTCTCTCTTGTGGCAGATTCGCTCATTACTATTTTCGGGGGAGAGCCCCCCACCATCAACACTGTTACAGTCATTTCATCTGGAAAGATCCCATTTGCAGCACTCCAGATACTGTGGGTGAAGTTGATAGTGGGTACCTTAGTTGTTCTAGCTCTTTCAATCGATGACCCTGCAGAAAGCCTCGTACTGTTGATGCCTGCCGACCAAAGGGAACCATTTGTAACCAATACAATGTGGAGGGACATCATAGGACAAGCTATATGTCAAATCACAATCTTACTCATCATACAGTTCAAGGGATCAAGTTTTAAATTAAATGACAAGGAAAAGGATACCTTGATTTTCAACATCTTTGTTCTCTGCCAAATCTTTACCATATTCAACAGAGTGCAGGGAAAGAACATCTTCGAGAGACTCACCAAGAAAAGGCTATTCTGGATGGTCATTGGTATCATAATTCTTCTTCAGGTAGTTATCGTCGAGTTGTTGAAAAGGTTCGACGACACAGAGACACTCAAGTGGAAGCAATGGCGTGATTGCATTGGAATTGCCACTATTTCTTGGCTGATAGGCTGCATACTCAGTAAGATACCTGTACCTTAGAAACAATTTTCCTGCAGTTTCTGTGAATGATGCTTTTTATTTTTTAATTATTCATGCTTATGTAGAAGAGGCTTTATTCTTTAAATTTTCAATATTTTTCTAGTCACTCTAATTTTCATTTTCAACCCATTCTAATTCCTAATACCATGAAGCAAAAAAAAAAAAAAAAATAGAACAGCACAGCAGAACTTTCAAGAAACATAAACCAAATACATCACTGAAATACGAAACACGCACATTATGAGGTTCTAAACTTCTGTGACTAACAACTGCCATACAAAGATAGTTCGAGCAATGCTTGTGTTGTTTGAGATAAACATAATTTTGCAGGGGAATATATTATAAGATACACAGAAATCAGTTATGCTATTATGCAGATTTATTCCTAGATCAAGTCCACCCATAAGAAATATGTTGAAATTACTACAGTCACGTCCTTATTATATGATGGAAGTACCCACTCAAATTCTAAAATCCAATTCCATGTAATTCATGATAGAAGAATCATTTTCCTTAACAATCAATATAAGAATTTGATAAATGAAATATCAATAGATAGTGGATATATTTGAATTTGGACCTATCAGGAATCTTATCAAATTGAAATCTAGCAGAACATGTATATCAAATAGATCACAAGATCAAAATTCAACCCAATTTTCAACAGCAAGAAGCAGTAAGACAAATGCGTTAGTGTAATTCAAACCTATCCGCCATTCCTTCCAACAGTTAATCATAACGGTAGTAAAAAGCTCAAATCACTCAGTAATGGATGCTGCTACTCTCACTCTCATCTTCTCCCTTCAATCCACAGCCTTCAAATCAAATGTACAATCTGCAACATTCATCGCCTTCTACACGAAGAAGAAAGAGAGGTCTTCACCGGCGTAAACGTCTCTGACGATCTCTCCGGCGGCTACAGAAGCTAAAATGGATGGAAACGACGACGTTGTTAACTGCGTCGAGGTACGAACTTAATTACCGCCAACTGGATGCGAAATCTAACGCCGTTTATCGTTTATTTAAATCCAATTTAATTAAAGGCAGTGTCCGTTGAAATAATTAATGGTATGAACTTATAAACCCTATTAATTAAAAGATTTTAACCGTTATACAAGGTACACCGCACACCTCCCAAATCATCCTTAATTTACTCTATTTTATTTACTCACTCCGTCGTGACTAATCTGTAATTCTCTATATTCCGAACTTATCTGCACCAGATACAAAATTTTAAAAAAATTGCATTTTGACAAATTTTATTGATTTTTTTTTTGAATTATTGTATTTTTAGGTAATAAATAAATTATTCTCTCCATTCCACCGAAATATTCTCATTTTACTATATTGAGCGTCGCATTCAAAGGTTTTCATTTTTTCCTTTTAGTAAAAGGGACCCACATATGACACAACACTCACTACTAATACAACCACCCAATACACATAAAATAATAACAGAGTGAGAAGGAGTATAAAGTATGTTATGTGTGTTAGGTGAGAATGCTATATTTTTTCTATTTGAAATTAGGATAACTTTTGAGGTGATTGGTTAATGCGAAGTTTTCTTATTTGAGTGGTGAAGATAAGTATAAGACGAACGAAAATGGAAAATGGGAAGATTAGTGTAGGAGAGTTTTAGTCTCATTTTTTATTCTTAAAGTTTGAATATTAAAAAGTATAATTTTCTTAATAATCTTAAATAAAAAGAGTTTACAATAAAAACAAGTTGACACATGGAGGGAAAACAAATACTCTCTTCGTCCCCTGAAAGGTATTCATTTACTTTTTGCATGTGGATTAAGGAGTATAATAATTTAATGTATATTAAGGTGAGAGAAATAATATTTTAATGTGTAGTGGGTAGTTGTATTAGTGTTGAGTGTGGGGCCATGTGGAATGGTTGAAGGTCACATCAATCCAAAAAGTGAAATAAATACTTTGTAATGGGACGAATCAAAATGGAAAAATGAATACGTATCAAAGGGACGGATAGAATAGTTTGAATTTCTTTTTCAATATATAGCATCACTTAGTGGAGAATTGAGTAATTAATACTCTCACCATCTCTATTATTAGTTGTTTTATAAATAAATTCATACTTTTAAATAATAAAATAAAAAATTAAAATAACATATAATTCAATAACATCATAATATAATTAAGTGTATTATTAAATACACACCCCAATTTATTAAATGTACATCCTTTATTAATTATTTTGTTAAATTTATTAAATATACACCCTCTTAAAACTCTAATATACCCTTAAAAATACACATTCCACTATTCCTCTTTACTACTACAAATTCCTCAGCTTTATTATCAAAAGCTGTCTGAAGAGAAGTTCCCGTATAATCGATCTAACAAAAATTAAAAGTTGAATTCCCGTAAACATCATCTAAACACTAACACGCCACGTACCCAATATACAACAACGAAATTAAATGTGAAAAGTAATCCATTATTAATAAATAATAATTATAGTTTTCGTTTGAGTCTTTAACTCATTTTTTCTGAGATTTGTTTAACTAATTTTTGCTCTAAATAAATTGAAGATGCCACAAAACACTACATATTATAAACACTAAAATAGTAGATGATTGCGAAGCACACAGAAAAATTAGGGCACTGGTTTGATTTAGGAGTAATTTGCATATGAATTAGATGAATGTTTGAATTTACAGGATATATTTAATTAATTAGCTGTTTCTTCATCTTCGCAATTTCCATATTCTTCATCGTTGTAATAAATTGCCGTGATAACCTTAATAAAAGTCATTCTATTAGTTATTTAGGGTTTTGGGTATGAAATTAAAAAACCATAATTTAGGGTTGTAAATATATATAAGAGGCGCGTATTTAACAATTAAGGGTAATTTGGATTTTTAAAAAATATATATTTAATTTATATAATAATAGAGTGTGTATTTAATAAATTGGGGTGTGTATTTATTTAGTGGATCCCTATAATTTAATTTTAAAAATTTTACTACAACAACCGTGAATTTTATATTATGAAATGGTGGGACTATTTTTTGAAATATTTCAACATAAATGAAAAAACATTCCTTTATCATTTATAAATCAATACATCCCTTAGTCTGTAATAGCATTTATAATAATTTCCAGGATGTTGATCAATAATTCCTATTTATATCAGCATACATGAGTAAAATTCATTCATAGAAATTATGAGCATTGTTATGAAATTGATTTTATATAAATCGTATAAGGATTTTATTAAAAAGAAAAAAGAAAAAAAGGGTAAATTCTTCTTCATGACAACTAAACAAATGAATATCTAAGTTTATACTAAAAGCATTAATATCATTCAATAACATAAAACTCAATCTCTTCAACAAAATCCAACTTATTTGAATGGAGATAGGTGGAGAATGGCCTCTCTGGAACTGGTATCAACTTCACCATTAAACCAGTGATCCAAGTTGCTGCTGCCAATCCAACACATATCCCCCACTCCCTCAAATTCAACCTCTTTGTATCACCAAACTTGTTCAAGAACTCCACCATCATCACTTGAACAACCAATGTTATCCCTACTATCCCTACAAAGACCTTGTTCGTCTCGATTCCCTTCAACACGTTCGCCCTCTCCAGCTCACGAGCGTTGAACTCGTTGAATACCTGGCACAGGACGAACGTGTTGAAGATCACCGTGCGTTTCACTTCATCGTCGATGCCCAAAATCGACGGCCCTTTTAGCTCTAGTGTCAAAACTAATGCTATCTGATACAATGCTTGTGCTGTTAGGTTCCTCCACATGATGTTGCTGATCAAAGGCTCTGATTGATCCACCGGAGGCTTCTGCATTGCCTCGTTGCTCGGTTTCTGAATCGAGAGAGCTAAGGGTCCTAGTATATCCATGATCAGATTCACCCACAGCAGCTGGACTGTGGTTAGTGGAATTTCAAGCCCTGGTACAAATGCTGCCACTATGTTGATTGCTAGAACTGATATACTGGTAGTGAACTGAAATTGGATGAATTTCTGAATATTGTTGAGAATACTTCTACCCCATCTCATGACTGTCACAATTGAAGCAAAATTATCATCCAAGATGATGATATCAGAGCTCTGTCTTGCAACATCAGTGCCCTGGATCCCCATGGAGAGTCCAATGTCTGCTTCTTTCAGAGCCGGTGCATCGTTCGCACCGTCTCCAGTCACCGCCACAACGTGGCCCTTATCTTTCAGGCATTGAACCATTAGAAGCTTGTCCAGAGGAGACGAACGAGCCATTACTCGGATGCTGTAGACTCTGTCCATTCGTTCCTCCTCTGTGTAGCTACGGAACACCACTCCTTCCACCACTGATTCGTCTTGATCATTCGGATCGAGTATTCCGCACTCTGTTGCTATTGCTTTTGCTGTGAAGACGTTGTCGCCTGTTATCATCATCACATTCACACCTGCTGATTGGCAATCTTGGACTGCTTTTCTTACACCAGGCCTACATGGATCTTTTAGCCCCACTAAACCCACAAGGGTCAACCCATTTTCTTGAATCTTGGAGTTGTATTCAGTAACCTGCTTATGAGCAAATGCAATGCATCTAAGGCTGCTTGCAGCCATACCTTCTATTCTTCGATCGAACTCCGTCCTTTCGTCTCCACTCAAAGCTCTTACCTTCCCTTCTGAATCATAGTAATGAGAACACATTGCTAGGATCATCTCAGCTGCACCTTTCCAATGAACATGTAAGCTATCATCTTCCACCTTCTTCATAAGAACACCACTTCTCTTTTTGTCTGAATTGAATGCTTCCACCTTCACAATATCACATCCCCTTTTAACTCCCTCCATATCCATCTTCAATTCCATCACACCCCAACTTAGTGTCGCCTTCTCAGTCGGGCTTCCCGTGAATTCGACCTATTCATTCGACTTGAAAACACTGCCTGTGGTGTTGAGACCAACTCCCTGGTGGAGAAGTTCAACCACATTTCTTACAATCGAACCTCCTTCGATCGACTCGTTTCCTTGCAAGAACTTGGCCACCTTCATTTGATTCAAAGTGAGAGTCCCCGTTTTGTCAGTACAAATGGTTGTGACCGAGCTCATCGTCTCACAAGCCGATAGGCTTCGCACCATAGCCTGCTCGGCCATCATCCTCTTCATCGAATAAGCAAGAGCTAGTGCTATTGCTAAGGGCAAACCTTCAGGAACTGCAATCACTACAATAGTGACAGTAGCATAAAGAATCCCAATAACTGCAGTGATCGCATAACGAAACTTTGTCTTTCCAGCATAGAATTCTCTTACACCATCTTCATCCTCTGTGTTTCCAGTGAAGTACCTAATCATAAGCACAACAAGAACAATGAAAGCCACAACGAAACCAATTTTAGCAATCGATTTACTCATCTTCTCAAGTCGATCCTGCAGGACTGTTTGCTCATCAGAATCACTACTAATCTTGCTCATCATTTCACCCCAAAGAGTGTTCATCCCAACAGAAGTAACCACCATTTTACCATACCCATCAACCACCTTTGTACCCGAAAACAAGAATGGATTCTCGTACCGATCGATCAAGACATGATCACTCTCTCCACTCACACTGGATTCATCCACCTGCAGAGAGTGTCCATCCATGAACAACCCATCAGCAGGGACCTGATCACCAATCTTCAAGTATACAACATCTCCAACAACGACATCGAATATCGAAATCCGTTGTCGTTTCCTCCTCCTCACTACCTCAACTGGGACATCACTGCTTGCTTCAGACAGCTTCTCAAACTGTCTGTTCTGCCTGAAATTACAGACAGCAGAAACAAGAATCACGAGAAACAGAACTACTAATGTGGTGATACCTTCTTTAGGGCCCTCATTCCATGCGAATCCTAGTATAAAAGCAAAGGCAGCACAGAGTAATGGTAATAAAATTGTTAGATCCTTCAATTCTTCCCACACAAAATGGAAGAAACTTTTCTTGGTGGGAGTAGGGTATGTGTTCCTCCCAAAGACTTGCCATCTGTAATCAAGATCTTCTTGATCACCATTAATCCCAAACTGTTGATCAGTTTTGAGTGAAGTTGAAATCCCATCAACACCTCCAAGTTTAGCTAACTCATTAATGTTTCTCTCTCTTACAAGGCTGGTGAGAGAGAGACAAGGGTGTGGCTGATCATCCACATCAATAACAACCGTTGATGATGGATGTGGTGAAATCTTGATGGGATTATGAAAAGCCCTTGAACAATAGATAGCAGCAAAAGCCATATTCCATCTCTTTTTGTTGGTGCCACTAACTTTTACAGAGCCATCAAAATCAGACAGGAGCTTCATGAAAGACAATCTTGGATCAACAACTGCAGATATTCTTGATAAATAAATTAAATTTTGAAAGAAAAAAAAAACTTTAAATTGAAAGTGGGCAGATGAAACAGTGTGGTTATGAAGTTTGTATGAGTGGGGTTACTACATAGGCATAAAACCTTGCATACATGGAGTATATATATAAGTAGGTAGATAACTTAAAGAAGTGGAAGATCATTAATGGCAGTTGGAAGCTGCATAATAATTTGTATCCAGTTTTAGAACGGCATCTCAACGCGGTTGAAGAAAGAGTCAAAAGGAGTTAACAGTGAAGTTGCAATGCAGTCTCTGTTTCCCACATCGCATCAAACAAACAACATACATACACCATACAAATCATATTCCATTTCCACCTCATAAATGCACTCATTTTACTGATTTTGATTGTGTCACGTGTAATAAGAGAAGTAAATATAACAGGACATGCTGTGCTGATTACTTTTCATAAATCAACTACTTTAGTAATTTTAAAACTAGTAAAAGAACAATTTTTATATATGTGGTTGAATTTATTTTGGATGTTCGTTATGAAACTCTTAAGCTTACTATTTTGCATTTCATTCAATAATAATTTCAATTTTAGTTTGATTTTGTTATGCAATTAACTTTGATTTAAAGTCAATCAATATATTGCATCATGAAATTATAATTGAAACACAAAAATAAAATAGAAAAAACAGAGTGATTTAATATATTTCTATAGAAAACATCATAAGTAGTTACTCTTCTATATACACCAAAAAATTAAAGAATTGGGTAATTAAAAAATAACAATAATAATAAAACACCAACAGAATGATGGAATGTTCTAGATGTTTCTTAGCTTCCTCCAACTGAGATAGCTAAAGAATGGTCTCTCTGGCACTGGTATAAACTTCACAACAAATCCAATAGGCCAAGATGCAGCTGCAATGGCTAAACATACACCCCACTGCACCAGATTCAACCTCTCTGTATCAGCAAACTTGTTCAAAAACTCCACCATTATCACTTGAAGTACCAAAGTTACCCCTACTATCCCAACAAACAGCTTGTTCTTCTCTATCCCTTCAAACACATTCTTCTTCTCCATCTTCCTTGCATTGAACTCATTGAATATCTGGCACAACACGAACGCGTTGAAGATCATCGTCTCGTTTACCTTCTCGTTCACTCCGAAAATCGACTCCCCTCTAAAGTTTAGAATCAACAGGACTGATATCTGATACAATCCCTGAGCCATGAGGTTCCTCCACATTATGTTGCTGATCAAAGGCTCTGATCGCCCCACCGGCTTCTTCGTCATTAGCTCGTTGCTCGGTTTCTCCGTTGCTAAGGCTAATGCACCTAGTGTGTCCATGATTAAGTTCACCCAAAGCAGCTGAACCGCGGTTAAGGGCACTTCACCGGACGAAACAGCAGCTACAAAGTTGATTGCTAGAGCTGCTACATTGACAGTGAGCTGGAATTGGATGAACTTTTGGATGTTGTTGTAAACACAACGACCCCATTTGAGTACTGTCACGACGGAGGCGAAGTTATCGTCTAAGATGACGATATCAGAGCTCTGTTTGGCAACTTCTGTTCCTTCAACTCCCATGGAAAGGCCTATGTCTGCTTCTTTCAATGCTGGTGCATCATTTGTGCCATCTCCTGTCACTGCCACCACATGACCCTTCTTTTTCAGGCATTGCACCATTAGAAGCTTGTCGAAAGGCGATGATCGCGCCATGACACGTATCCTGTCGACTCTCTCCATTCGCTCCTCTTCAGACAAGCTACGGAACTCCACTCCCTCAATCACTGATCCATCTTTCTGTTGTTGTGAGTGGTCAAGAATTCCGCACTCTGTTGCTATTGCTGTTGCTGTGAAGACGTTGTCGCCTGTTATCATCTTGACATTCACACCTGCATATTGACAATCTTGAACTGCTTTTCTTACACCAGGCCTACATGGATCTTTTAGCCCCACTAACCCGAGAAGGGTTAGCCCGTTTTCTTGAATGTTGGAGTTGGATTGAGAAACCTGCTTATGAGCAAATGCAATGCATCTAAGGCTGCTTGCAGCCATGCCTTCTATTCTTCGATCGAACACCGTCCTTTCATCTCCAATCAAAGCTGTTGCCTTTCCTTCTGAATCATAGTAATGAGAGCACATTGCTAGGATCATCTCAGCTGCACCTTTCCAATGGACATGAAAGCTACCATCTTCCACCTTCTTCGTAAGAACCCCACTTCTCTTCTTGTCTGAATTGAATGCTTCCACTTTCACAATCTCACATCCCCTTTTAACTCCCTCCATATCCATCTTCAACTCCATCACAGCCCAAGTTAGTATCGCCTTCTCAGTCGGGCTTCCTGTGAATTCGAACGATTTGTTCGACTTGAAAACACTGCCTGTGGTGTTGAGACCAACTCCCTGGTGGAGAAGTTCAACCACATTTCTTGCAATTGAAGTACAATCTTTTTCTGCAATAGATTCTTTACCTTGCAAGAACTTTGTCACCTTCATTTGATTCAAAGTGAGTGTGCCTGTTTTGTCAGTACAAATAGTGGTGGCAGAACCCATAGTCTCACAAGCAGAGAGCTTCCTCACCATAGCTTGATCACTCATCATAATCTTCATGGAGTAAGCAAGAGTGAGCGTCACCGCCAGCGGCAAACCTTCCGGAATCGCCACGACAACGATGGTAACAGCTGCAGCAATGATCCCCACAACAGCATTGACAACATCATCAGCCTTAGTCTTCCTCCCATTGAACTCTCTGTTTCCATTTTCATCCTCTGTATTCCCAGTAAAGTACCTAACCATAAGCACAACAAGAACAAGAAATGCTACTGCCAGACCAACTTTACCAATGGAAGAAGTCAGCTTGTTCAATCGAGCTTGAAGGGGTGTTTGCTCATCGGAATCACGACTAATGGTGCTCATCATTTCACCCCAGAGTGTGTTCATCCCAACAGAAGTAACCACCATTGTAGCATATCCATCACCCACCTTAGTACCAGAAAACAAGAATGGATTCTCGTACCTATCGATCAAGACATGATCACTCTCTCCAGTCATGCTAGATTCATCCACTTGCAGAGAATGTCCATCGACAAACAATCCATCGGCAGGCACCTGATCACCAATCTTCAAGCAGATTAAATCTCCGACAACTATCTCGAATATCGAAACCTGCTGTCTTCTCCCATTCCTCACCACCTCAACTGGGATGTTACTGCTGACTTTTGAAAGCTTATCGAATTGTCTGCTTTGTCTGAAATTACTCACAGAAGAAACAGAAATAACGAGAAAAACAGCAAGAAAAATGCTTCCTCCATCATACCATCCTTCTTTAATCCCATCCTCCTTGATTCCAAATCCAAGAGACAATCCTGCACACACTAGCAAGATAAGTATTGTTGGATCCTTCAAACCCTCCCAAACAAAGTAAAAGAAGCTCTTCGTCGGCGGCTTCAGATAAGTGTTCCGACCAAAGGCCTCGTATCTGGACACAACATCTTCATGATCACCACTAATTCCAGACCGCTGATCACTTTTGAGCGAAGAACAAACCCCATCAACTCCTCCGAGTTTCGCCAATTGTTCGACGCTTCGCTCTTTTACGAGCTTGGTGAGGATTGAATGGTCGTGGTTGGAGAAGAAGGAGTGTTGTTCGACAACATCGATGGCGAATGTTGACAATGGAATGTTGTCTTTTTTCAGAGATGAATATGTTTGGTGTTTGAAGGTGGAAAGAAAAGCTCTTGAGCAGTATATGGTGGCAAAAGCAGTATGCCATCTCTTCTTATTAAGGCCACTGATGATAACCTTATCAGAGCCATTGAAACCAGAGAGAAGCTCCATGCAAGACAAGTTTGCATCAATTATTGCTGACATTCTTAATCAAAACGAAAGATTTGAACTAAAACGATGAAAGTTTGCAAGAAAGCTGGAATATGTTATGGACATCAGAAGGAGGTGATTTATATAGGTATAAAAATTAATTAAAAAGTGTTAATTATGGAGTAATTGGTTTAACAATGGAATAAATAACGGCGTGTGTTCCTGGAAGTTGCTGTTTCGAATAATAAAATTTCATCACTTATTCCTTTAATAATTACGATCACACCTATGTTCACATTTTTCCGTTTCACACTTAATTACCATCCAAAAGTATGATAACCTCAAACAGTCATTTTAATTTTAAAAATATATTTTCCAATATAAAAAACATATTTTTTACTTTATATATTATAAAAAAATATAACAATACTCTTAAAAAATTAATAAGATTTGATAAAAAGAATTTTTTTATTGTGTAGATATTAATTAGATTTTATATTCAAATTAAATAGATGACGCGTTATTACTTCTCATACTCTACATAATTATTAAGAACATTGAATGACAATTGAGACAAAAAGTTAGCTGGTATTGAATGCGTTTTCATAAAATCTACACCCAGAATAAATACAATATGATTAATTAAGTAAATATATATAGATTGAAAAAATCGAAATTTTATTACTTAATTGCTTAAATCAAGAATGTGAGTTACACTCCAAGAATCTAATTCTCAAAATAAAACAAAATAATAATAATAATAATTACTTGTCTTCGAAAGCAAGTAATGTCATGGTCTTTAAGTCTTTGACTGAAAATGAAGAGATTTCCTTGATTTTTATAAAATATATTACGCATTCTTTTTATGCAAAGATTTGTGAGCCTATTTTACGTAAATAGTGATAACAATTTAAATTGGAAATCACGACTAACAATTTCATTCCAACGTGAATAGCAAAAGATGGATTGGAACGTGAAGTATGGAATAAAAAATATTCTATCAACTTACAAAAATCAATGGAATTGTTAAAAGCATCGCATATTCCAATTATAAATTATGAATTAGAGTGAAGCTTCATCGAACCACCTTTTGTGATGTTCCATGGAAGAACTATAGAATTCACACACAAATTTTGCAATTTTTATTATTATAAAAGAGAATTAAAATTAAAGCATGAATTGCTTACTAAATAAATCATAGCTTTGCGACTTCCTTTTATATATATATTTGAATAAGATTAAATTGATTATTTACCTATTATTTTTGTGTGAATATATATATTGGCACACACGTTAGCATGCATGACGCACATTTCAAGAATTGTCCAACATTTAATAAATTTATATAAATATTTTGTCGAATTCATTATTAACATTTTATTTATAAATTAAAAATAATATAAAATAATTATTTGCGTAAACAATATGCTATCGCCAAAATTACCCAATTTATTAAACTTAATAGCTAAGAATTTTATAGTAATTAGTAAGAACTAGCTATGTCGGTTTAATCATGTCTACATATTAATTAAAACTTAAAAATGTACTTTAATGTTTTCCCATGAAATCATGATGTCGACGCAGTGAGTCACGATATTGATGTTGATGGAACAATCTAAATTGAAATTAAGCAACGTACGTGTAAGGCCTTTCCCATTCATTTACCCTAAAAAGCAGGTATTTTAGTTGTCACGTCAAAGCCACCTCAAAAATAAAATATCTCTACCTCTAAAATAAAATACCTCTCCAACCCTCTACCCAAAAAGGAGGTATTTTGAGGGGATCCACTTCAATTTATTTAATTCTCATTTATTTTATCAATTACATTTATTTAATTTTCAAAACTACATATATTTAATTTTCAAAATAAATTATAAATAATTAAAATGTTAGATTTTATAATTTAATAAATTTAAGAAAAAAATGGAAAAAAAAAAGATTTTTTATTTTTTCATTACAAAAAAAATAAAAACACAAATTAAAATGACATACATTAAAAAATGAAAGTAAAGCTTTCGAAAACAACAATGTAAATTTCGATCCGGCCAATTTTAACGAGTAGATAATTATTCTCCAAATTAGGCCCAAACATGCTCAACTAAGTCTTGTCGAAGGTGGAGATGTTTCTGCTTATCTCGTAGTTGAACACCCCTCATGACGTAGTTATTGAATGCTCCGGCTGATCCTTGACTTACTTGTGGAGGCGGAATAGCCACATTTGGATCGTCGGACCAATCGATCGCTGTATTTCCTTCATTTTCGATTATCATGTTGTGCAATATAATACAAGTTAGCATTATATCTTTCAAGTTATTCTTGTACCAGAAATGAGTTGGACCGCTAATCATCGCCCAACGAGCTTGAAGGACTCTAAAGGCTCGTTCGACGTCCTTCTTAGCAGCCTCTTGCATTCGTTTGAAGAGTTGCTTCTTTGGATCTTGAGGACATGGAAAGCTTTTCACAAAAACAGCCCATTCTGGAAAAATTCCATTAGTAAGATAATATCCTTGATTATATTCCCTACCATTGATTGTAAAATTAACGGATGGAGCGAGTCCTTGCAGAGTATCCATAAATAAAGGAGATTGGTTGAGCACGTTGATGTCATTGTTGGATCCTGCCAATCCAAAGTAGGCGTGCCATATCCATAAATCTGCAGAGGCAACCGCTTCGAGCATGATTGTTGGAACGCCATGGCCACCGCGTGTGAATTGGCCTTTCCAAGCTGTCGGACAGTTCCTTCATTCCCAATGCATACAATCAAGGCTCCCAAGCATTCTGGGAAATCCATGTCTTTCTTCGTGCATTTGTAATAACTTTTAATAATCCAGGGCACTAGGCTTTCTCAAGTAGTATCAGTCAAATACTTCGATCACACACTGACAAAACTTAAAGAGGCATTCTATAGAGGTTGTTTCGGCAACACGTAGATACTCATCCCAATGGTCGACAAGTCCACATATGCCAATTGGCGAATGGCCACCGTGCATTTTTATAGTGTGGAGAACCCTTTTTTCCCAATTGCGTCTTCCCTCCACTAAAAATACTCATCATGGGACTCCAGTGCATCATCTATACGCAAGAACAACTCTCTCGACACATGAAAACGTCAACGAAATATCTCACTTCCATATACCGGATCTTCAGAGTAGTAGTCGAGGTACAGTCTCGTATGCCCCGCCTCACAATTTCGGTGCACATATGTTCTTCGCTTTCTGGTACCGCCAGCAGAAGTCCCAGCACGACCAAGTAACTCTTGTTGTTTTTTAAGCAAGGACTTTATTTTTTCTCTATCGTGTCATCGAAGATGAACTCATGAAGATTATCACTTTCGGAAGATGATGAATGTGAAGAGGAAGACATGTTTGAGAGAATGAAAGAAATTGAAGGATAATCAATAGGAAGACTGTGATGTTCTTAGGTAGGAGTTCTAAGCATCCGATAACATCCTTTAAATAGAGTAGTATTCCACAAAAGCTAGTTTTATAATGGCTAGTTTTATAACGACTAGTTTTCCAACGGCTATTTTTCAATGGCTAGTTTTCAAAACGAAATGAAATACATTGATAAATGCTCATACCAAAGGAAGTACAACCGAATATTGAAAATGCTGAAACGAAGTACAACAACGAACATTGAAAATGTTGAAACGAAGTACTACAACGACTAATTCTTCAAGTTTACCACCTCATTTCCTTTTTGATATTCTCCATAACTTGGAGATGGACACGTAGTTGATCAGGTGTCATCTTCGAGGCATCTTTCATGAATATCTTATAATTTTTAGATCGATTAAGGATTTTCAGCTGCTCAAGCTTTTCCTTGTTAAACTCTTCCAACTCACGACGCCTTTTCTCAATATCGTCGCTTTTTCGGCGGACGTGGTTGCTTTTCCCTTACCCTTCTCGGTACGTCTTACTGCTTTTCTCCCCATTGGGCGAGAGGGTTCTGCCCTAACTTCATCTCCAAGTTCCGAGTCAGTGTTTGAAGACACCACATACTCTTCAGTTGCCGAGAGTCTTGACTTTTTCGATCCGCGAACATCACAATCTGGATCGACGAACTTCGGACTGTCTTTTAATACTTTCTATGCCTTGATTTGTACAAAATTGGAACCATACTTCTCTTTAAATTGAACCTTTGCATTTTCTACAATATCAGCATCACTGCAACCACTTTCCCATGCCTTCTTCTCCTGATTGTAGCAGGAGTTGAAACCCTTCACAGCTTTCTGTAGTGTGTAGTAATGCGACTTCAAATTAGCGACAGACCTAAATGTCATGTCATCTGAACGGATACTTTTGTAAGCATCGGCGATCCGAGTCCACATTTACTCTGACTTTTGATCATTTTCGACGACGGAGTCCGTGCTGATATCGACCCAACAACTTGCGAGAAGAGCATTTTCATCAAAATAGTAGGGAATTTTTTTCCTTTCAGTAGCCGGTGGTGGAATTTCGGTGCTCTCAAAGTCATCAACGAGATTTACCCTATCAAGTTCTATTGGAGAGAATTGAGAAGAAAAAGATGAACGCTGAGAGTTCGGAGATGCAATATCTCTATCTGTATCCGGTGAACTTGTGCCGATGGTCGAATGAAATCCGTATTGAGGATGAGGAGCCATGTAAGGATTTGGATACATGAAGAATGGTGCGCCAAATGAATTAAAAGAATTGAGTTGAGAGAAACTACTTTCTGAAAAATTTGGGAGATTAGTAGGAATATTTTGGGATAGAAAATTATTTGGAAAATTTGACGGAAGATTAGTAGGAAAATTTGACGGAAGATGACTTGAAAATTTTGGATTTTGAGGATGATAGTTGGCACGTGGACGAAAATTCAGACTTGGGGCGTTGAATTTTCTCCGGAGTTAGAAGAATTGAACCCGAAATTCATCCATGGATCTTTATCCATTTTTTTATTTTTACTAAAAATTGAAATACCTAGCAAATTTGAAGTTTTAAGATGTAGAAGAGAAAATAGTATAGGGAAAAGAATGGAGTAAAAGATATATTTATAGTGATTATAAAATTAAAAAAAAAAAAAACTAACGGTCATTTTTAAAAAAAAAAAGATGAACCATATGAACGTTGAAGCATTAAATACAAATATCTTTTTTTTTAACATTAATTTCTAACGGTTAAATAAGGAAAAAAAAGAATGAAAAAGAAAAAAAAAAGAATACAAAATAAAAAAAAACAGCATATTTGAAATTAAAAAAAATCAAAAGAAAAGGCAAAAGGAGAAGGAATTGGAGGAGGGTCCACCATATACCAAGTAGAAGCAGTACTACCAATGCTTTTACCTCTATCCTCTCCCAATGGTATCTCTTCCCATTTTAGATAGATAGTCTTGCAACTCATCATATCTTCCTCCCATTGGGGGAGGCCTAATGTGACTATTTAAATTCCTCTTATTATATTTTACTTTATAATATGAAAATACTTTGTGAGACTATGCATATGTGTCACGAGTTATGTGATGTATTGATCCATTATTAAATACATAATTATTATATAAATAAAATATTTTATTGAGTAATTAAAATATATCGATTCATTATTAAAATATAATTATTATTTGGGTAAAATTATTTGGGTAAAGTATGTTATTGGGTGAATAAAATGTGATTTACTAAAGTACGATAAATGATACATATAAAATTTAATAATTTAATGGTGTTATAATATGATTAACTAATATATAATTATTGAACAATAAATTATATTATAACACTCCAAAATTATACTTTACAAAATGAATTCTTGATAAGAAATTAAAATATTTTAATAAATAGTGATAATATTTTAAAAAAATAATAATAACATCTTAAAACTGATAATTTATTAAGAAAAAGTAAAACAAGGTTCACGCCATGTTCTAACTCCCAAAATTTTAAAGAGAATATAATTTTACAATGAAAAAAGTTTTTGACGCTGTATTTCAATTTGTTTCAAAGCTAAAATCTTAAATGGGCCAATTGAAGCTAAATATCAAAACTCAATTCGGGCCTAAATTATGTTGGGGATGGACCCGTGGGCCGTTGCACAGCAAAAGAAAGTGGTTGCAGAAACAACAATCCATCCATTTCATTACAGGAAAATCCAAATATCATACACAACTGTAGTTTTGGCATTATATCACAGATATGGAAGCAGAGATATATATATATATATATATATATATATATATATATGATTATACAACAATGCCTCACATGCATTATTCAGCTACAACACACACTGTAGCAAGGCAATCAATTCTAGTGGAGAAGGCTCAAAGTTTCTCCCAAACATAATAATTTACAAGTTTAAGATGCAACCGGTTCCGGAACCCTGCCATTCTCCGAACGAACCAGACCTTCGTAGTATTCCACCAACACTTGCCATCCTCCGGGGCACATGAATCCATCCGGAGGGTTTTCCTTGTTCTTTGCAAGGGTTCGCATCTGTGGAAACGGGGCAAATCGACCAAGGTTGAGAAATGAGAAAGAAAATGGGGATGTTTATGTATGATGGCGTGTAAAATGAATGGATACCTTTGTGCCGGATATGAACAGAAAGTCTTGAGCCCTTGATGGATCAAAGAATGCCATTTTACTCTGAGTCTTGTCGTATGCAGCCACCTGCGATTATCAATAATAGTTCGGTTGTTAATGTTGAAAGGTCGTTATGACAAATATAGAAAATCTTGAGGGTTGTTTGTTTACCTTGAATGGCAAAATGTTGAGCCGCTCGAGCCCTGGAGCCATGCTCAGGACCTTCTTCCCATGGTCAGCATCATACAGGTCTCGTTTCTCGACAGGGTGGCCCATCCCAGCTGGGTCTCGGCCAACAATGTAGAAGTTTGCACCTGCATTGATTCTTGCCTTGGCATGCCATTGCACCTCAGTGGGCCCAGCATAGTGCATGGGAGACGGGAATATAGAGACGACCGTAGTTTCTGGGTCAAGGACACCATCTTCCAGCACCTAAATAGCAAGTATGTCAGCCACATGGCTAGGTTCTCCACATCTATGATCATGATGCGTTTCTAAATTTAAATGGCCAACTAGATCAAGGGATTGAGGATGATTCTGAATTCCTGATCTATATATTTTATGCAAGTGATAGCTTTAATAATAAAGCGTAAACAGATTAAATATATTAGGTGTGAAAAGGTTCGACTAACCTTCTCGTGTTGCTTCATTCGCCAACTAAGTGGAACATCATCTTCTTTAGTGTAACCACCCAAGGGATGGAGCAAGAGTACAGGATTCTTGTATCCCATCTCAAGAAGGCAGCGACGAGTGTCAGTCATTAGTAGAGCATGGCCGTTGTGAACCGGATTTCTGAGCTGGAAAGCAAACACTGCATCTGCATTACGCCTCTCAAACTCCTCTCGGAGTTGAGCTGGGGACAGCCGGAACCGGTCTAAACCATCATTATACTTAATAGGTTTTATGACCTCTAAATCACCACCAATCAGCCAGTTGCCAGTACCAGAAATAGCTTTTTCAACATAGGGAAGACCAGGTGCTGTGGTTCCCCAAGTTCTTGCAATTCTTTCTTCTTTGTTATGTTTGTATATTTCAATGCTGGAGTGGTAATATAGCACAAAACAGAATGTTACTATTTGGATCAAAAATAAGAAGGAAAAAATACAACATTATGGAGTACCATACAATTATTACAATAAGGTTTCACATCCTCACGCATACTTAATCTAACATGTTTTAAACTTTCAAACAAAAATCAACAAACGTCGTAAACTGAGCTGAAATAGTGAGAATCAAATAAGTGGGCTGAAAATGAAATCAGACACCCCCTGCATCTCAAACACTAAACCCTGCAAGAAATTAATCTGGCTACATAACATATTACTCAGAAAATAGATAGGATATTCATCAAACCAAATTTTCCCAATTGTTCATCTTTCAACTAACTTTTCTACGCATATTATACTCGTAGATCGTTGAAGACTTAGAGCTTGCAATTCATTCTGTTATTAAAAATTTCATTAGAAAAGGTGATTAAAATTGTGTGTTAAGCTAAAATTTCAAAAGGATGGAAGTACTTGTTAACTGTTGAGATGCACAAAAGCAACGTAAAAGTATATCATTATTATCATTTGATCACATAAAAGAGTTTGAAAGCAACTTATAATCCTTCCTTTCATTTAAATTATTATAATTAATCCCACCCCCTACAGCAAGAAACAGTTTCCACATGAATCACTGTATAGTTAGGAATTTGGAACTAGTCAAAATCCACTAGCTTCATAAGTGATCGCCATGTATATTTGCACTTAGAAAAATCCAGATAGAACCTCTTTTACATTAATTAATAGTAATAAATAAAAGACAAAGCTAATAATTAGTTTAACTCTCAACGTTGATCACAACAGTGGGACCAACCATTTGGACGTGTTTGATTTGAAAAATACCACATGAAACTCCCATCATATCCAACCAAAATCTAAAATTTTATTATACACTATAATCCTCAGATTATCAAATAATATATTCTTAGTCACTTGAGGCAGGAATTATTGAATCAATGAATAAAAATAAACATAACACGTAGAAAGCATTTGAACTACTTGATCATATAGTGGAGATACTGTAGAGATGGATGATGACAAATGGCAAATTCTTGAATCTTGAGTTAGATGGTTTAATTATGAAGAATAAAAATTCATCGATCCTACTCATTGAATCATTAACTCGATTTGAATTTTCGACCAAGCTAACCGGTTAGGTTTGGCCACCCACATGAAAAATACATTAAAAAAATGGTGGACAGTAGCTCTACCTAAGTATTCAAGATATAGCCTATTCTAAGAGTGGCTAACATGGTGCTAATTCCTCCATTGAACACATCAAATTAGAATCTTTGAAAATGGAATGTAGCCTTGGAATGTCTTCCAAAAAAACTTGTATGATATCGTCTCACAAATATTTCGTGCACCAAATTTAATACTACCTCCGTGGGAAACACTTGCATGATATCGTCTCACAAACATTTCGTGCACCAAATTTAATACTACCTCCGTGGGAAACACTTGCATGATATCGTCTCACAAACATTTCGTGCACCAAATTAACATTTTCAAGCAAAAGATTAAACTTATTTAGATATCCTAATCAGTTACTAATACTCCAAATTAAACACATCCTCAATTGAAATCATATCAATGGCAAAACAGAAAGAACTGAGAATTGAGATATGCAAACATCTAAAACCATAATCACGATTCGATTAACACAATTGCCAGCAAAATACTAATCGATTCAACACCTATAAAATGTAAAATTAAACAAATAAACCGTAAATTAGAGCTGAGAAAATGCCCTTACTCGCTCAGAACAGCAACAATATCATTGTTTTCATCCACAAGCGCCACGCTGGTAGACGACCCGACCCGATTCTTCTGGGCGTCGTCGATTGCGAGCACAATAGGAACCGACATATTCACAAACGACCCGTTTTCGAGTCGGAGGGAATTGAAATGAAGCGTTTGGAGGAACTCGGACTCTCTCATGAAGCCCTTCAACGGGCTTGCCCATCCCTCACTAAGGACGTGCACCCATTGAAGGTCAATCAGAGAGAGTCCAATTCTAGGCAGGTTTACCGCCTGCTTAAGCTTCGAATCTTTCTCAGATTCGCTGACAAATAGTTCGACGAGCTTTCCGCCATCCGGGTCGATCAAGGAAGCAGAAATCCGGGTGGCGGGTCGGGATATGTACCTGGGGAGAGCACGAAGGCGGAGATTGAGGGGCGGCGTGAAATGGGTTTTGGTTAATTTGGGGAAAGAATGGGAAGAAGGGGTTGAAGGTTTGAGATAAGGAGAAGCCATGGATGCCATCATGGGGCTCTGTCTCTCTCCTGAGTACAATATTGGCTCGGTGGCAGTTATAATATTTGGAGAGAGAGAGAGAGAAGGGTACTTCCGGAATAAAATAATCCGGTGAGGAAAACAGTGCAAGTAGAAACAGTTTCCAATTTTATGGACAGGGGTACTTTCGGAACATCATATCTTAAAAGAAAGTAAAAATAAGGTGTTAAATTTGAGATCACTTATGTGCCCGGGTCACCTATGACCCTCTCACACGAGGGGGTGAGACCCACATGTCAGGGAGTGGGCCCTAATCTCCTCATGTGAGAGGGTGATGAGTGACCCTGGGTCACCCAAGAATTACCCGTTAAATTTGGGAATTAAGGTGAGTCATAAAAATGAGTACAAAAATTTTAGATATTTTATGTACTATATAACATGAATATTTTAAGAAACAGATATTAAAATACATTGTAGTATTTTAAAGTGTAGTGGATTAAAAAACATACTTCCTCCGTCCCGTTTTAATATTTACGTTTCTATTTTGTGTGTCTCATTTCAATATTTACGTTTTCCTTTTTGGAATATGGGACACACCTAAAACAATTAATATATCATCCGACATTAATACACCTACCTATTTTGCATTAAATATTATATTTTTTCACCCACTATCTATTAAAATATTATACTCCTTAATCAACATGCAAAAAGCAAACGTAAACATTGAAACGGAACCGAGGAGTACTCCTTTAAAGTGTAGTGGGTTGAGAGATATAATAATTTAATGCATGGTGAGTAGTTGTATTAGTGTTATGTGTGGATCCCATAAAGACGTTCTAACTAGTTTTTTTAATGAGATAAAGTTAGTTGTTAGTATAGTTAGTAGTTAGTTCATTAAGCATCATACACCCTCCTATCTCAAAGCCTCCTTATTACTCCTCACCTACTCTGTTCCCAAGGGAATCGAATTTGGGTCACTCACCTTAGTAAGGAACCCAATTGTAACGAGATATTCTAACTGGTAAAATGTAACTCTTGTGGCGGAATTGAGAGAGTATTCGTTTCTTAAGTAAGACTCATAATTATATTGTCAATGATAAGTAGTACTCCCTCCATCCGCTTCTAAGGTGTCCATTTTACTATTTTGGGCGTCTGGTTCAAATGTATTTATTTTTCCTATTTAGTAAAAAAATATACAATATGGTCCATTATTTCCCTCTAATATAACTACTCACTTTACATATAATAATAATACTCCTTAATAAACGGCAAAAAGTAAACGGATACTTTAGAACCGTACTGAAGGAATAGTATTCATTTTTTTTTGTTGGTTGAATGCTTCTGCAATACGTATTCATCCAATTTATTTTATTATTTTATTTTTTTAAATTAAAACGTGATATTTAACATTTTTCATTGAATTAGGCGTTGAGATACGACGTGACTCCCAAAATATTCCGTACATTTAAATATATATGATCATCAAAACTGTTGAAAATTATATTTCAAAAAGTCAACTCTACTCAAACGTGTAAAATATAGTAGTAGATCTTGGAATTTAATTTTAGGTACTCCCTTCATCCCTACTCATTTACTTTTTTTTTATTATTATTATTATTTTATGTGTAGTGGGTAATTGTATTGGTGGTGGGATGAATTATATTGTGTATTTTTTTATTAAATAAGGGAAATAAATACCTTTGAACCGGATGCTCAAAATAATAAAATGGGAATCCTTTGATAGAATGAAAGAAGTAACATTTAAGTTTGCTTTTTATATTTTTCTAATGTAAATTATAATAGTATGGATTAACATTTTAGGTATGTCTATTTTCAATTTTGTGGGGGTTAGAAATTTAGGTTAAAAAAAATGTAGTAATTTGATATTAAAAAAAATGTTGAAAGATTTCATATTGTATCGTTGTCAAAATATCAATACTTAATTTTTACTATTTTCTTAAAAAAAATGTAAAAATAATGTGATGAGCGAAAAAAAAATCATCTGATGGAGCATTTATTAAGGTAAATGAATGAATATTTTTGGAATTGATAAAAAGATTGTTAATTTAAGAAATAATAAAGCCTATTTATATAATGACGTGTAAATTGTAAGTCTTACCTCAAAATGTGGAGCTTCGTTGTCGCGCATTCACAAATCCTACGTCAGCTAAAGATTTGAGCTGAGCTGGCAAGGGGGAGGGCAATTTGGGTAATTAAGAAAATGGTTTATAAAGTAAGAAATGAAAGTGGAAAATACTGACATGGAAGTTTGGAAGGATTCAGGTTGTTGGATTTTATAATGTTCAGATAAAGAGGTTAAATTTGGGGGATGAATCTGGACACTTTTTTAAGTATTGCATTTTTTTATTTTTTTTTTCCAAAATTTGGATAACTACTAGTCTACTAATTGTGCTTTAAAACTCATGGATTTGGCCCCCCAATATTTATAATTTAAAAGCTATATTGATAGAATTATTGATACAATAATAATTATAATGTAAGTTTTTATTTCTTTATTTCAATGCAATTGGGATGGGAGGTGCAAATAAGATCAATTTAGTTGAGATATGTAATTAATAAAAAATTGTAATATAAATTTATCAACTTATATATCACCAACTTGTAATTTTCTTTTCTCAAAATGAAATATTGATGCTTTTATAATCAAATACAATTATATCTCATCATATAATTTTTTAGGAAAGATCTTATTTTACCTATAGAGTACGAATATTAAAAGTTAGTCTTAGCATATAAAAAAATACTACTTTTATAAGTAACTCATTTAATAGGTGTATTATGTTGACTTTTCTTAAACCGAAAATAGGAAGTTACATTGAATTCAAATCAACATATTTTTTTAGTAATGAGACAATACATTTTTATATTTTTATAGGTATACTTAAATTTATACCTCAACATCGTATCTTTTGAATATGATAAGAATTACTCCCTCCGTCCCGGAAGTATTGACACATTTTTTTTGGGCACGGAGATTAAGGAGTATAATAATTTAATATAAAGTGAAGTGAGAGAAATAATATTTAATGTGTAGTGGGTAGTTGTATTAGTGGTGAGTGTGATGGGTGTGTGGGTCCATGTAAATAAATAAATTGTTTTTGTGTGGGTCCCATGTTCTTAAAAAGGAAATATGTCAATTTCTGTGGGACAACCCAAAAAGGAAAGTGTGTCAATATCTTTGGGACGGAGGGAGTAAGTTACATAGTAAACCTACTCCTTTTCTTTTATACAAAAAAGACACTTCTCAAAATTCCAAAAAATTGATATGTACTACTTATTATTTATCTTTTTTATTCGATTTACAAGCGTGGAGATATTTTTAAATTAAATTATTAATAAAATCAACATATACCTAACAATAACATCACTTTAATTTTTACTTATTCCACGCCGTGTCTCTACGATGATTAAGATTTAGGATCAAGAAAATTGTCAAAGAGCAAAAGGGTAGTATAGTCATTTGACACAGTGGAGTTTGGACGAAGTAATTTATGATGTGCCTCAAGCAATTCTGTCACGTAACTAGGGCTGGGGAAAAATACCGAAATTTCGGTATACCGTCCTTACCATATCGAAAAATACCGATTTTACCGAAATTTTAGGTATGCCGAAATTTTTGGTAAGGTATGATACCGTATTGAAAATTTTGGTACGATAAAGGTATATAAATGATCAATACCGCGGTATTTCGGTATATACCGAAATACCGTAAAATATTCAATTTTTAAGTAATATTATACGATATTTCCATACTACATGATATATCCAATTATAATTATTATTTATATATTATAATTTTTAATTAAATTATATATATACACTATTTAATTAAAAGATTAAATCTAAAAATCCTACTATATATTTCTTCATAATTATAAATGGAATAAAGTGGATTGACTTTCATAATATGTTGTACTTCTTTTTTAATTACGTAGTTCTATCCTATATGAAAATTTAAAAGTGTTGATTTTAATATAAGTTCCATATGATTTTTTTGTAGATCTCTTAGGTACTAATTTATTTAAGGCAAAGTCTCCTGTGTGTCCGGGCACACGGACTGAGATCCGTGCGCCCGGATCCAACCATATCCATCTAAGAACCCGACCCGGAGTATATTAGCAAAAAAACCCTAAATTTTCATTTCACGCTACTTCGTTCTCCTACTTTCACCTCCCTCATCCTTCTCTCTCACGCAGCTATGAAAATTTGGCCAGGACAACAATCGGTGACGGCGACGGTGCAGGAATCAATGATTGGTCAAACAAAGGATGGGAACACTGCGATGGCCACAACAAGCGAGGCAGCAACATAGAGAGAAGGTGCACGACATTTAGTTTCTTCATTTCTTTCGATTTTTTTTCCACGATCTCTCTCTCTATTCGTAATTTCTCTACTATTCATCTGGTTTTTTCAATTTCTTCCCATTTTTCAGAATCTCGCCTCCTCGATCGATCGATATATTTTTTTTAGCAATGTTATGAAGCATGTTTCATTCAAATTAAGAATTAAACACTCTCATTGTGTTCATTTATATCTGTATTTTAATCTTATGTTTCTCTGTTAGGATTTCATCAAATTTCTTATATGAATGTTTAATTATTTTAATAATTAGGGTATTATGGTATGGAATTACATTGCATGTGAAATGGTTGTTTTGCCTCTGTTTAAATATATGTTGACATATGTTGGTATTTCATAATATTTTTGGTTTTCTATTGGTTGTGCTGTCTTCTTGATTTGTAGGCTTAAAATTCAACTATGGATTTTACAATAGAAAATATAGTTTACTAAATTGTTGTTGGTTTTTTAATTTGATACAATGTCCATTTGATCAGATTGTGCTTTAATACGTGTGATGGATTGGTTTTCCCTAATTTATTAGTGGATTTTACCTTTTCAGCTCTCCCAATATTGTTAAGCAGGTTACTTTAATCACCATTGGAGCTGTGTTGAGATTGAAGTTACTATTGCATTTTATTTGACATTTGAATGTTGATGTATTGCTAAACTTGCTGGTAAAAAATAAGAAATTTTCAATTATCGATGCTTGAGCTTGCTTTTTAAGAATAAGAAATGTAATTATTGATGCTTGAACTTGTACAAACCTCTTGCATGGAAGGTTATGTTTTAGTAATTGGAGTGTTTCTATTTTTTATATATATTATTGCTCTTTTGTTATATCTACTGATACTCCCAAGTTGAATAAAATTTTAGTCTCGACTTATATGAACTTTTTCTCTTAAGTTAAGGTAAATGAATTGGATTGTTAATGACCATATATATTACTCTTTAAGTATACAAGAGGTCACTCTTTTGTTATATTAGTCGAAAACTCTCAAGTTAATAAAATGTCACTACCAACTTATGCATTTGATTAACTGTAATGAGTAATGGGTGATAAAGACTTTTTAGACATCTTAATCAACCATTTGATTTTGAATGTGTTGTACAGACCTGATGACCTGAAGATAATGACATCCTTGTGAAGAAGACTGGTTCAAATGATTGGTGGCATTACTAGGCTGACTAAGGGGGATTATGTTTGACATACATCACACAAGTAACAAAGAGGATTCTGTAATGCTATATAGTTATAATCTTCCTTTTCCATTTGTTTTAGTTAATTGCTGAGCAATATCTTGGTTGTAATAGACATAATACAATTAGATATTTGATTCCAAATGCATTAGGTTGCTATGGTGTGGATTCAAGATCAAAAGTCGAAATTGTAATTATGTAGCATAATGGAGTTCGATTTTGATGGTTCCCTTCCTTGCCAATGAAGTGTTTCTCTCTTTTAATATGAATTTTCGCTCTCAAGTTAAGATTCATGAAGTGTTACATTTTAATTAATATAAGTGTTACACTTCAGGTATATGAGATGTTATTCTTTTGTGATGTATATGAACTATTACTCCCAAGTTGAATAAAGTGTTACTCTTAGTTTATATATTTTAAATTCTAAACTGTTACCTTTTAGTATTATGAAGTGGTGAAAAAGGGTATATTGCGTATGAGTAAAGGGTATATTATTCATGAGTAAATAGTACATTTTTTGTCATGCAAAGGGTGTATATCGGTCATGTAAATTGTATAAGGTTGCAAAGGGTGTATTATGGTCATGTAATATCTATCGTATAGTAAATGGTATGTTGTTAATTAACAAAGAGTACATTGTTTATGAGTAAGGTTACATTGTTTATCATGCAGAATGTATAGTGGTCATGTAAATTGTATTAAACTGTAAAGGGTACATTGTTGATGGGTGAAAGGTATATTGTTAACTAATAAAAGGTACATTATTTGGCATGTAAAGGGTGTAGGTCATGTAAATTGTATGAAGTTGCAAATGGTATATTATTGATGAGTAAAGTGTACATTGTTTGTCATGTAAAGTGTGTGAATTTTAGAACATTTGTTATTGATAGTGTTTCAAGTTAATGTTATTAAGGTATAATAGCATGGTGCATAGAGTATATAATTTTGTACTAAAGAGTATGACACTCAATATTAAAGGGTATAACAAGTTATTTAATACTTGAATTTCACAATGTGTTTTCAATAATAGCATTTCATAATTACATAAAAGTTTATTCATTCAAAATAAAAATAAAATTATTAATTCATCAAAATCTATCACAATATTTAATCTATTACATCACTAAAGTAAACGAACATTTGGAGTTTTAGATGTAAATTCCTTTGCTAACTCTAAGGTTTTCCGGTTACTTCTTTTGCTTTTTTCGAAGTGGTCCTTTATCCTCTTTTTCCTCACTTTTGTAACTTAATTAACTAGATCCAACACAATATTCTTGTTTTGGACAACTTGTTCTGATTGTGCTGAAGAATTTGCTGAATTTACAAAAGCATCAATAGCCAACAAATCTCCTGCATATGCTATCTTCTTTCTGCTTCATGCCTCCAAGATGTTTTATCTCCATTCTTTTTTCTGCCTCCATTAAATTGGTCCCATATTTCAGACTTGACTAGCATCGTCCACCTTTTTTTTATATAACAATCTTGTATATGTTCTACAAAATTATTGTGTAACTCTTAAGTTATGGTAGCACAATAGCCCACACTCCTCAAATTTCTTGCAAGAGCACATGATTAGTTTCATCTGCATATCAAAGAACACTTCATAGATTTTACCATCAGCATCAACAAAATAAACATTGTAAACCATTGTTATGTCTTCACTTTCAACAAGTAATGACTGAGCAATTATACATATTTAAACTCTTCCTCAAAATGCCTAAATATTGTAATTGTGTACACTTCAAAAGCATGAATACAAATTTATTGAATGAAAAATAAAAAGTTTGAATGCAGGTACATTTTTTACAACTAAAGGGTATAACAACTACTATTGAAAGGTACATTATTGTCATGCAAAGGGTATATCGTTGTCATGTAAACTGTATACATTTGCAAAGGGTATATTTTTTATGAGTATAGGGTACATTGTTGATGAATAGAGGGTACAGTGTTGTCATGCAAAGGGTCGGAGTTTAGAGTGTTTCAAGTTTATTATAAAATGTATTATGGCTTGGTGAAAGGGTATATTGCGTATGAGTAAAGGGTACATCATTGATAGGTAAAGAGTACGTTGTTTGTTATGCAAAAGGTATACTATGAAGTTGCAAAGGGTTTATTGTGGATGAGTAAAGTGTACATTGTTGCCATAAAAAGGGCATGGAGTTTAGAATGCTCCAAGTTTTGTGTATTATAGCATGGTGCAAAGGGTATATTGCAGATGAGTAAAGAGTACATTGTTAATGATTAATGGGTACATTATTTGTGTAGCTGTAGGTTAACAATATATATAGCAATGAAGAAGCCATAGATATTTGACAAAACATGCCATCAACGCCTTTTTGGAATCACATATATAATATAGAGAATAGTAGTAAATTCATTAATACTAAAGGGTATAATAGAAGAGTAAACCTTGATGAAGTGAGAGGTTCACACCTAAAAACAATAAGCATCACCAAAACAGCAACTTAGGATCAAAATTCAAATATGGCCATTGGTGATGCAGTTAGAAGATGATTACAGCCATAAAATGTCAACTAGCTCATTGATATGACTACTACATCATGTTATTATAGGTTTTAAACAGAATTACAATAGTAATTGCTATGAATTATACTATTTAGGGCAATTAATTTTCTTTTCTTACTAGAAGCCAACTAAATATACATCAAGTAACTTAGTGTTACAGTTATAAATCAGCATCAAATGATAACACAAATAGCAATGAAGAAGACTTGACAATATAATAGTTCTTAAAGGAATTGTTCAAATAACACAATTGTAGAAAGTGAAAAGAATAACAAAAAATGAATTAGAGTCATCCAAAGAAATATTTACCTTCAATCTAATGATATACTCCTCCTATTTCTTAACAAAAAAGACATTAAATTTCTCAAGCTCATCCTCCAAAAACTCGACGAAATGAACCTGCTCCGGTATCATCGTTTCCCTCTCTCCGCCGCCGACATCAATTCTCCACCGCTTTAGAGCCTTCTCCTCGTCGCCGGCCTGAGGCTTCGGCTCGATTAGCTTGAGCCGCTTCTTCAACTGAAATTGCCTAGATGAATTGAAAGCGCAATAAAATTGGAAAGAGAGAGTTTGTAATCGCCTGAGAGGAAGGGTGAAATTGCGTAGGAAACGTGGTGGAGAAAATGATTTTTTTTTAAATTTATATGACCCGTTTAGTGATGGGTCGGGTTGGGCACACAATATTGAGTCCGCGCATCCGGACACACAAGAACCTCACTCTTTATTTAATTTATTTAATGACAAATACTTGTGTAAATTGGGTTTAGATATATCAATTATGTAAACTCTGTTACTGTTTAGTACATAAAAAATTACTATGTAGCACATAAATTGTTACTCTTCTAAATTAAAAAATTACTCTTCAAATTCTTGTAAATCCTGATTTATCGATTACTTTTTAGTACATGAAAAATTACTTTTGAGATATGAATTATTACTCTTCTGTATAAAAATTATTACTCTTCAAAGAGTAATTTTTTATATACTAAAGAGTAATATTAAAAAATAAGGCTTACATGTAAACCCGGTTTTCATGAGACTTACTCTTATTTAATTTGGTCGTTTATGGATTGTCGTATATTTTTCTTATTATGAATTTGTTATCTATTAGAATTTGTTTTATAGCTATCTTTCACTTTTCTTGTACAGTTTTTATTAGATTTATTGAATTTTAGGTGTATAACGGCATAACAAACTATCTAATAGAATGGTATATACCGATATTTTAGGTATGATATGGTATACCGAAATATCGGTAAGCAGAAGGTATACTATTTTCTTATACCGAAATATCGGTATACCGAACTACGGTATACCGAAAGTTTAGGTAAGGTAACGGTATGATTTTTTATATACCGAAAATTTCGGTACGGTATTTGGTATGACCAAAAATTTTCGGTATGTCATACCGCCCACCCCTACACGTAACATAGCAAAATTCCGACCAACTTTGGAATGCATTTTTTTTGTCCAATTCTCATATTTTATATTAAGCCCACCAAAAAAATAAAAGCAAAATTAAGACGTTTCTCAACTCCTTAATCATTGAATATGACCCATATTATGACCAGATTCATAGAAAATGGTGTCAAAGAATAAATTCTCCACTTCAATTAATATAAGTTATAATGTTGTATTATTAAAAGAGGATTACATGACAAAAGGTCTTAATGATGACAAATAATTGCAATTTATAATCGATTGGCCGACTAGTGTAGTCAAAGGTCATCATCTTTTTTTAATTTTAATTTTCTCAAATTTAGGTGGTCACGCTTTAAATTGTGTACCAAGTACCAACAAAAAAACATCAAATCGCAACTAATTATAAACTCAATGAAAAAAAAAGGCGATTGAGAATCATATATCTCATATAATTACATCGTAATGTTATACTGTTCAAATATTAATCTGAACATCTTTTAAGAGGGAGGGCACCATTCCAAATGTCCAGTGAGTAACACATATGTGAAAAAAAAAAATACTCCCTCCGTCCCGGGTATTTTTACCCGTTTATACGGGCACGGAGATTAAGACGTTTTATTTTTTTAATATATAATGTAAGAGAAATTAGGGATAAATTAGTAATTTAAAAAGAAAAAGTGAATAAAGTTATTGGGAATGATGAATAAAGTGTAAAAAATTAATTAAAGTTGTTGGGATTGTAAAAAGTAGGTAATAAAATATTATGTATTTTTGCCAAAAATGGAATGGGTAAAAATACGTGGGACACCCCAAAATGGAAAGTGGGTAAAAATACGTGGGACGGAGGGAGTACTAATTTTAGAATTTAAATTTTCCTTTTAGAATATGAATTAGTCTCTTTCCTAAATGTCATTCATTCAACGACAGATGATGTAATATCAAAATATAACTAAAGATACGAACCAGAGGGAAAGAGGGAAATTCTGTTCGAAAATAACAAATATCAAAATTCGTCATTTAAGCATGACCTATTCCAATTTTAGTCATTTTTTAATTACTATTCTAAATTTTGATCATTTTTAGTCAAATTTAATCATTTTAGTTCTTTTTTATTCAAAATTTAGACCAAAATCAGCTAAATTTTGAAATAAAGAACTAAATTTGAATTTAAAAAATTGAACTAAATTTGATAAAATAACTAAATTAAAAAAAATCCTTAGAAATGCAAATGAAAAAAAAAAACTAAAATTGAATCCGCCGTAAATATAAATATGACGATTCTCGTTTGAAAAGTACAAAACAAGATATTAATTAATCTACCAATAGTCCATACAAGAGCAAGTGGCATTCTTAAAGTGATGAAACCTAGTTCTATCTCTAACTATAATCTCTCTTTTGTATATCAATGAAACCAGCTTAGTGATACAATGACAGTCCACACAAACACGAAGATTCTTTATAACTCTAATGGAAGCACATGAATCAGTTGCAACGAGAGCAAAAGCAATGGCTACTCTTTCACTGTGATACGAAAGCGCCCCCTCCTTCTCTTCCTCCTCAATGTCGAACAACACGTCCCTCGTTCTCGCCCGATAACCAAACTCTTGCAACTTCACGTTCATCTCCTCCAACTTCGAATATATATCTCCAACACGAGGATGACTCTTGTCGCCAATCAGGAACTCGTGCATTACGCCATCAACTTCAACTAAACTGCTCCCGGGCGTTTTGTCAACTCCATTGTCTTTCATCAACCTACGAACCCTCTTGGCATCGTCCCATCTTTTCATACATGAATACATATTTGATAAAAGGACATAATTGCCACTGTTCTCTGGCTCCAGCTCGACTAATTTCCTCAATGCAGCTTCGCCTATCTCTAAATGTCCATGAACTCTGGCTGCACCGAGTAAAGACCTCCACATAATTGCGTTAGGCTTCAATGGCATGCTCAAAATCCGTTCTTCGGCTTCCTTAACAAGCCCAGATCGTCCTAAAAGATCAATTAGGCAACAGTAGTGCTCGAGCTTAGGCTTAAGGCCATAGATACTAATCATCGACTCAAAATATTTTCGCCCTTCATCAACCAATCCTATATGTGAGCAAGCACACATAATAGCTAATATGGTGACATCATCTGGAGAAAAGCCCTCATGCTTCATCTCCTCAAATAAATCAAGAGCCTCATGTCCATGGCCATGGATTGCAAGTCCTCTAATCATCGCATTGTAACAAAATATGTCAAGGTTAGGCAATTGGTCGAATAATTGCTGAGCAAATTTAAGGCAACCACTGTTTGCATACAATGCAATCAATGCAGTTCCAATGAAGTGATTGAGGCTAAGCTTATTTTTCAGTATATAGACGTGCGCCCAAGTGCCTTGGTTGAAAGCACCTAGTTCGGCACATGCAGTGATCAAAGCCACCAATGTCACTTCATTCGGCACTACTAAAGATTTCTGCATGTGGCTGAACAAATCCAAGACCTCCAATGATGAATTAGTATTTCCATTTAAATAGCCAGAACTTGCCTGAAAATCGGCAATGGGATTACGAGCATAAGCAGATAATACAGAGTTCCATGTGGCTAAATCAGGTTCCCTAATTTGGTCGAAGAAATATCTAGCGACATCTATTCTTCCACATTTTGAATAAAAATTGAGCAATGAGGCTTGAACAAAGTTGTCATATGGGGGGTCGAGGAACTTTAAAACATGGGCATGTAAGGCTTGGCCATGTTTGAACCATTGGTAGGCCCCAAAAGCCTTGAATAGTGACGGGTACGTATAGTCATTTGGCTTGATGTGGGGATCAAAAAGTATCTTTTCATAAAAAGAAAGGGCAACTTTCACATGATCTTTTTGAGTGAGGCATGATATAAGTGTGTTGCAGAGAAAAATGCTCGGTTTTGGAGCATGGTTGTAGATGGTCAGAGTGTAGGATAAGGTGGCAAGTGAAGAAGATACGAGAAGAATGCGGCTGATTGGATACGTGTGGAGGATGAGGCCAGTCGTGATCATTTGGGCATGGACTTGTTTGAAGGTATAAAAGGTTTTGCATTTCTGTAAAAGGCGGAGAATCGGGTGATCGACTGCTGGGCTTACCGCTCTCATTCTGTTCGTGTGGATGTTTTAGCATCCAAATGCTCATCTTGAACTCCTTTTTCCTTTCCGAACTAGGTAGGTGGAAAGAAAGACAAATCTTTGACCCCAGAGAACAGCCTTCTTTCACACATTTAATGAAATCTGAGAAGCATAATCATACACACAAATCAAAGGTAAAGGTGTGATAGAATAGAGCTACACAAACATTATAGTTGCCACAACAATTTAATCAACACATTAGGCATCATTACCAAAATCACAATTCTCAACCAAATTTACTTCCAAGAAAAGCAAGGATCACATGAAACTTAAAAACCACTTCACATTAATGCATTATGTTCTTGGCAGTAGAGTCATTATTGGGTGAACAAATAGAACAACTTCGTATTCATAATTTGTTGAAGCAGTAACCTTAAAATACGGCAATAGAAACATATAGTTATGCTTTTGGCTCCTCATCCCAGTGAACATAATCCAAAAATCTTGAATTCAGCAGCTCAATCACAACGTGGATTTCAACTTTTATTAAAAAAAGAAAAAAACAAAAACAAAACAAAACAAATCAAGAAACAGAGGAATGCAACCCCAATAACTTCAACGGAAAAAATCATATACTAAAAACGAATCTAACCAATAAATCTTCATAACTTAATATTCGATCATGCATTTTATCAAACACGTGGAGTGCATTCAAGTTTCAAATACGACCATTGATGAATATCATCGGCATCAGCAAACCAAAGATTGCAACTACTTGCCTGTATTTTTTATTGCGAGAATTCTCTTTGAATTTGACTACGACCAATTCAATGCTGCTTACCGTCAAAACAAGCTTCTTCATTGACATTGCAGAGCTCCTATTCTGAGAGGGTTTAGAGAATGGGCCGCTTACAATATTTGGGCCACTCCTTTCCCTCTATATTTTTGTTTCCTCCTTTGCAAGAAATTGGGCTTTGAGAGAGTGGGTTTTAATTCTGTACAGATATTTGGTTTTCAATAAAAGCCATTGTTTTTAGTGGCCTTTGTTTATTATGCTATTAATGGGCCTTAATAAAATATTTGAGTAATTTAATAAATGGATTTCCTTTTACTAGTTGTGTGTTAAATAAAGAAATTATAATTTACAATTATTTCCTAGTATTTAAAGAGATAAAGAATTTGGGAAGTAAATTAAATTAAGTAAAGGGTTAGTGGACTCTTAAGTCTTAACCAATAAATTGTAGCCATGTTTTTGATTGATTATACTCCCTCGTATTATTTTGAACTATTTCCTTTGTAATTATAAAGGTATATGGTGCAAGATAATACGGGAGAGTATTATATTCTATTCCATCTTTAATGTATTTAGGGGGCGCTTAGTTAGAGATATTAGGGGTGGGTAATGGGAATGAAGGAGTATTGATTCTCATCTCTCATGCTTGATTAGAGGTAATGGGAATCCAAATCTCTCCAATATTTCCATTGATTCAATGCATACTCTCACCCCTTCAATCACTTTCATTCTCATTATCATTACCCTCATCAATGATTCTCATTACCATTGTCATTTAGAAATTTGAACCAAGCGGCTTAAATTTGATGTAATTGTGTATTAAAAGGATACATGACTAACTAATACTCCTCCATACTACATGGATTTTTAAAAATTCATCCATCCCTAAATCCTTCTTTTGTTGTGTTATTTCTTTATAAATTTAGAGCTTGGATTTTTATTATTTTTTCCTGTGTATGTCAATTTTTTATTCAATATTAAAAAGTATAATATTTAATATATATATATATATATATATATATATATATATATATATATATATATATATATATATATAAAGAATGAAGATGGTCTCTTTCTACCAAAATGCATTTTTACTGTGCATATTTTCTTAATTATTCTCATTTTATTAAAATCCAAGAAAAAAATATTTCCTCCATCCACAAAAATTATGAGATTTTCCTTTTTTGGATTGTACCAAGAAAATTGTCACATTTTATTTTTAAGCATATGGAACCCAAACAAAGATACTAATATATTCATATAGGGTTCACACACACTACTAATACATTTATCCACTATCTATTAATATATTATACTCTTTAATTTCCATAACCTAAAAAATGTTATAATTTTAATGGGATGGAGGGAGTAGTTAACATGATAAAATGGCTTTAGTGTGTATATAATTAACACGTACTCCCTTCACTCTCTGTCCTGCCATAATATTTTTTGGTATTTTATTTACATTTTCTTTGTAATTAGTACAAATGAGGTAGTAATCATAATTGAAGCATATAGCTAGGTCTAATCAACTTTATAATGATACACACATATTGTCTATTCAAGGTGATCATGATGAATTGGCTTTAGTGTTTTATGTGACTACAAACTTGAGAGAAAGTACAATCACTAACAAAATCATCATGGCCACATGATTTTCCCCACCTTTTGCGGATTAATCATAATAGCAACTAATATTTGCTTAATCCCCCCATACTAGATCATTTTCCAACTTGCCATTTTTTTTTTTAAATTTATTCTTTATATATGTAACAATATTTTATCTAACCACTTATAATCAAGGATGTTGGGGGAAGAGGAAAGAGTCCAAGGATTTAATTAACTTTTTTTTTTAATTATTGGTGTTTGCAATGATTTATTTTTATAAAGTGCTTTAAACTCTTTGGAAAATTAAAAAAAGGGATTTATGTGGAAATTAACGAAGTAACTTAGTTAAAAAGTCGAAATTTGAAGTATTGTTCAAATAATAAACTTTTTGCAATTTTTGACAATAGTTCCTTATAATATTATAAAATTTTTTACTATTATTGTTATTTTAAAAAAGGATGGCAGTCAAAAAAGGGAATTATTGGTGATATCATATCAAATCTCCTATTCCCAAGCTCAAAAGGGACCCAACAAAACAAACTTTAAATTGGCTTTTCCTCATTTCAATAAAAGTATAAAGTGTATAGATAGATAAGCACTTCAAATGAAAATGATGTTACAAAATATTCACTTGCATGATTGATCAATTTTCATGTAATAATATAATAAGAAATAATAAAATAAAATTAAAAAGAAGCTTTTGTTCACGACATTAAAGGTAGAATATCCGGTGCACGCATCATTGTCATCACGACAAAGATCGCTACTTAAAAAGCGTTACTTGCAAAACGCGCTTATGCATGCATCTATATCTCACTTTCTTGCCCATATTTGTTCCTGCATACATTCACTCCTATCAACTTAGTTCAAGTTATTCGTTTTATATTTTTTTAAATAATTATGATTTTTTATTAAAGATATTATCAATTTTTATTTAAAGTATAACTCCTTTAAATTCGACTTGCTCTTCACTTTTAATGTAAATATGAAGTTTAAGAAAGTTGTTTTTTTTTAACTAATTTTATTTATTTTGAGGATAATATAGTATTTTTAGTTAATAAATAAATGGTAACTTAAGTTTTGTGAGTTGTGTGAAAGTGACATTTTTTAATTATGTATTAAGAGGTTATTTATTTTTTATTTTTTACTAATTTTAAGTGGTGAGAGTGTTAGGACGAACTAATATGGAAAGATAAAAAATTAGTTGGGATGAAGGTAGTATTACTTATATTTTATACTACGAATTGTTCATGATGAAACATTCACTAGTGGTGGGAGTACCACTTATATTTTATACTACGAATGGTTCATGATGAAAATATTCATTACACCACTATCAATTTAAATATCATTTTGTTGTTAAAATATTATTACTTCTTATTAATCTCAAAACACTTTTCATGCAACGTCTCACACAAGCGTGTTTGCCACCCTACATACATATGTGGTTTAAGGTGATTTTTAGAAAAAATAATGAAAAATGTTAATGTATAAGACAAAGGATTTACGGATTATTTGTTGGAGTGACGAGTCTATTTAACTTCATATGAATTTCATCGTTAGAAGTTTTATTATCATCACTATACTTATAATTAAATTAATGTGATGATATATATGACTTCTCGTCTTAATAAATAATTTACCATATCTTTTGTTTTGTATTGTTAGCTATATTTATTGCCTAAATTTTTTTTGTTAAGCTCAAGTCAAATACATTACTAGGTTTCTTTAATAAAGAGTATTTTGAAGATGTTGTTACTAGTAGAAGTATTTGTTCGAGACAATTGAAAGACAAATCGATCTATAACTAAAGTATACTTATTATATACTCCCTCCGTCCCGCACTAAGGGTGCATTTTATTTTTTTGCACGTAAATTAAGGAGTATTATTGTTTAATGTGTAGTGGGTAGTTGTATTAGTGGGAGTGTGGACCCATATTTTAATTGTATTAGTGCGTGAGTGTGGGACCCATGTGTATAAGAAAGGAAAGGGAACCCTTTGGGTGAGACGACCAAAATGGAAAAAATAGACCCTTGGTGCGGGACGGAGGGAGTATGTAGAGTATGTTTATATGTCAATAATGAATTATATTATAACACCCTAAAATTGTATTTTAATTCATCATCCATCATACTTTAAAAAACATACTTTAACAACCCTTCAACCAGTGGCGGATCTATGTGTGGGCAGCACCAGGCTCAAGCCCAGGGCTACCCACTAAAAGCTCGTTATATTGTATGTAAATAATTTGTGATTTTAAGTTTAGCACAGTCCAAAAATATTTTAAACCCACTCAAATGAAGCTAAAAAATAAATATATCTTCTTAAAGTATATATATTTTATGAACTCATTACAATAAATATTAAAATTTAGCCCATTATCCGTCCACTTTTGAGAGGGTGAATCGTGTGTAGGGATGGCAACGGGTAGGGTACTCGCTTATTTTGGGGTACCCGTATCCGTATCCGATTAAAATAACAACTACCCGTATCCTTATCCGTCCCGTTTAAAAAATTTACTATGGTACCCGTACCCGTCCCATTACTGTTTATCAATACCCGCGGGTACCCATACCCGTTTAATATTCATTTATTTTACATATATTTATATTTTTTATTATCTAAATAAGTATAATAATAAAAATTACATTATTATTAATTTATTATAAAATAAATATAATATAAATTGTATTATTTTTAATAAATATAATTAAATAAAATTTATAACTATTAATTAAATATATAAAATATCTTATCATATATAAATTATATAATATATATTAAATTTTATAAAAAAAATATATATAATCGGGTTACTCGCGGGTATTTGAGGCATTACCCGTACTCGTCCCAAACCCTAATGGTATTTTTCACAACTACCCGTACCCATCCCAAACCAGCTTACAACTATACGTACCCTACCCATTAGGGTTCGGATAGACCGGGTATCCAAAAATACCCGTCCCATTGCCATCCCTATTCGTGTGTGTGTGTGTATATATATATATATATATATATATATATATATATATATATATATATATATTATTTTAATTATTATTAATATTTTTTATTTTCTTTAATAAACTTAGCTCACCCTACTTCGGTTTTCTAGATCCGCCACTGCCTTCAACATACTATCTGTATCACATAAATAACGTCTCACAAGATAGATGCAGCAAAGCTTCATGTTTCTTAAAAATTAATTATAATACTACTTAGAAATAAATAAAGTGCAGGGGCATTTCCATCTTTTTGTACAGAACAGTGTGTTGAGCGACAAAAAACCAGACATTTTAACAATTATGGCAAAAAAGGAAAGGCTACCAAATAAGTGTACAAAATGATAAAATTGCTGATAATTTCACAGTATCCTCTGAAGATGCTAAAGCAGCACACAAATGAAAACGAGAGGTTATTATTTTGTTCTTCTAATTAAAAAGATTTCATCATTTTAACACTTTCATTTTTATTTTCTTTCAAATGTCATTCTTACACATTTGTACCACTCAAAGTTAAAGTAGGCAGGGGTATAATCAGGTCAAATTCAAAATAATTGGGGCCCACTTATTTGTTACATACTCGTATTCAGATACAGTCTATTTTATCCTTCAAATCATCTGAATTAATAATATCAAAGTAAAACCAAATATCAAACACAAAATCAGTGTTGGTCTGAAAGGGGGAACTTCATAAGTAGAACCAAGTTTCTTTGTTTGGTACAAACACTTGGAATATCAATCTGCCCTTTGTTCGACAGACGAGACGCAACTCCACCACCAAAGTCACCTCGGAACAGACAGACCAAGCTCTAACACAACAAATAAAGAAATCGGTATCAAAAAAACCATCCCCGAATGTCAAATAATACCTACATTTGATACAAGCATTCTGTCTACTCAGATAATAAACATTTGGGTGGAATCCCATTGTCATAGCTTAGTCTCCACATGATCATAGATACATTAGAATGATAAGCAATAATTTCAAATACTAGTTGATTGTCAAGAAAAGTGATATAGGTGTCGAATGTATCTCCATAACTGGTGACTAAGCCACACGTCTTGAGATTTTTTATCACGTGCCATCGTTTTCATCTGGAGAAAAGGAGAACTAATATCACCATGTTTGTTAACCCAACACCCAATCAAAATGGTAAAAATAATAGACCATATTCAAAATCAATAGTTTTCAAGAATCACTGGATCCAGGTGCTATAAATCATCCATAGGACTATAAACTATTCACCCCCACATAACTTATACCCCCAATTCAATACAAAAGGATTATTTCCTATGAACACAGTCCAAGTATTTACAAACAAGTATAATGTGCACTAATCATAATGAAAGACCTTGTAAATTTCTTGTATTTCTTTCAAGCACTTGGAAACTCATGTTCCTGCAGAACCAAATACTCCAGTCAGTAGCTTATCATTACCTTCTACCCAAAAACAAAAAATTGCCCAACTTATACTGGGGAGATTGTTGAAAAGACTGAAGAAATAACCATAACCAAGAAAGATCCAACCATTTTGAAAAGTTAACAATTTCTCGGAGAAATTAAATAGTATCTTAATTAGGTCAATCAAATGCATTCATGCAGTCCTCAGAAGAGATTGCTAAGAACCTTGAGATATTAAATCTAACCTAAATTGGATCTTATACAAATCGTACAATTTACGGAAACAGTAAATGGTAATGGTTAAAATATCTTCTCCGTAATT
Organism: Pogostemon cablin; assembly: GCA_023678885.1. Classification (NCBI taxonomy): domain Eukaryota; kingdom Viridiplantae; phylum Streptophyta; class Magnoliopsida; order Lamiales; family Lamiaceae; genus Pogostemon; species Pogostemon cablin. Next base: position 23,805,365 of record CM043009.1, on the reverse strand, counting down.
ACTTAATTTGATGTGCAAAAAAGTCAAATTTGGAAAGACAACCTTATGCTTGTAACTTAAGGTAGTATTGAAAATTGAAACACCTATTAGGAATAGCAAGCTGCTAACATCGAACTCACATGAGTTAGTTACACCTTCCACGAATCAATTAAACAAAATAGACTAGACCCCATCATTTAACTTAGAAATCTTGCACAGCTATATCTAGCTCACATGCGTAATGCTAGAATAATTAATAGACAAAGACTTGTGTTAACTGTATGTACACCCCAGTGCTATAATACTACTATATTGCTCTCAAGGAAATAGACTCTTTACTTAGATATGGTATTTTCATTAAGGGTTCATAATCATTTCTTTAAATTACAAAGAGTCAACTCGGATGCAATGTCTGCATCAATTTGTAAGTAAAAAAAATCATCAAGTATTATATGATACACCATTGTAGGTACTCTTGAGACAGATTCACGAGATGAAAACGGGAATAAGTATAATTCCTTAGTTAGGAGTGCCTCCATCAAATGGAGCAAGAGGAAGTAAACCAGTCGAATAATCTAAGGCCTAATTAATGTATGGAAATAATGATTTAATAAGCAAGGTTGAAAGAAATCAAAATGTGTGAACATTCTACAGCCTCTCATAGGTACCATATTTAAAGGTTTAATGCTACTCAAAATCAAATTTCAGCAAGCAATAATAGCAAACCAAATTCATTTCTTTAGCACATCCAACTTTTAATTACTACGTAATACTATCATTCATCATTATTACTACTCAATTACCAACAGAAAGCCAGACTGCCAGACAAACGAAACACCATGAACAGCCAACAATAACATGACATGAATTAAAAATTAAGAAAAACAAAAACTAAAAAAACATACTAGAGATCTGGAGAAGTGCAGCAAAGAGTACCCTGAAAAAGAGCACGACAATTCCTAGAGGATGAGCTCAGGCACGACGTCATCCTCGCGTTGGCCACCGCACTGTGTAGCGGCAGCATCGACGACACACCTCCCAATTCCACCGGCGTCCTATCACCATTTTCATTCCCATATTACTGAACGATAACTGTAAAACAATCAAATCAATTAAACTGATAAAGTAGAGAAACCTGGAAATAGAGCATCTGCGAAGGGAAGAAGAAACTGAATGCGCAGGGAGAGAAGATCGCGTGGCCGATCTGTTAATGGAAGATGAAGCCGGCTTTGAGACGGCTGATTTCAATGTAGAAAGCGTCGATCTCTGGAAAATTCTGCTGCATCTGGAAGCCATGGTTGAACAGGGGATGCGAAGGTTTGGATAAAAGATTTAAGAGAGGGTTTAGGGTTCATCCAAAATTTGTAATGTAGGAAATTACTTGCAGGACCCTTAACTTTACTGAAATTAATTAAAAGACCCTTAACTTTAAGAAATTATTTCTATAGCTTTAAATAACTTTCCTTACTCGTTTATTTATAGTATTTTTTTTATTAGATGTTTCCCTCTTGGCACAAAATGAATTATATTATAATTATTTATTTTAATATTTAAATTTTTTGTCTTATTAAAATTAGACAGTCTCAAATAAATATTAGCTTCTAAGGTAAATTTTCTTGTGCACTTGTGCATTTACATTCATAATTTATGCACTAATAATTAATAAAAATCTATAACACTAGCGAATAAGAATTCATACATTTTATTAACAAATTTTCTATTAGTTTCTTTTTTATGAAAAAATGACTATAATAAAAATAAATGTATAATATTGAATAAAATTAATACAAATACAATCACACGCGTTTATCAACTCAAAAGAAAATAAGATAATTACAATTAGGCTAAAACTTTCGGGTCCCCAAATCTCATGTTTTTCGAAAGTTGTCATATTTAATATTAAAGGTTATATCCTTTAATATAAGAACATGTATCATTTATTTTCTGAAAAAAAATTATTTTTTTAATTAAACATTTATATTGTTCATATTTTAGTCAATTTTTATAATAAAAAAATTATATCATTATTAATTAAAGTGTATATTCTTTAAAACAAAATGTTATCAGTTAGTTCAAGACTAACTCTTAAAATTAACTAAAAGAATGGGTAATTCATGATAAGCTAAAAAAACGTTTGCACGCGTGCATCATCACACCTTAACGAAAAAATAATAATTATAACATGTAACTTCGCAAATTCGAAGACCGCTCACACTAAGTTTGAGAATTATTTACTAGTTAATAAAAGTAGTGTTTTATGATGGGGAGTAATTCCCCTATATTCTTTAATTAAAAAATATTTGGGTGAGTTTCTCATGTATTGAATACACGAGTGAAATACGCATACATTCTCGTTTGATTTAATTATTTATAAAAATCAATAAAAAAAATCGACCATTAAAACCCTAAAGAAATGCAGTAAATCATACAGGTAAAGGAATTATCATAAGATTAAAGTAATAGCAATATATATGACATACTTATAAAATAATAGGTCTTTTGTTGAGTTGAGATATTCGAATTTTACTATTGAGTTGAGAATGTATTTGGGGTGCTAAAGGGATAGAGATTGTAAAAAAAAAAACACAATAAGGTAATGATCAAAACAAATTCTCATATTCTTTTTACAATGCCCAACTCAACCTATCATATTTTAGTGTCGTTGTGAAGGATATTTTTTCTATTCGTTTTCTCATTCGAACGACTTAATTTCAATTGATCCTGACGGGAGAACAATATTCTAGCACACAATTTTGTTTCCATCATCTTTTCTAGTATATATGCTTCACCTTTTTTCTCTGCCTCATTCTTTTTCTAACATTGGTAATGCTAAATCTTTTCGATTTCATAAATAGAAATTTATTTTCTGCCAAATAAATAAAATTGAATTACGATCTTTAAAAAAATAATCACTGCTTTTGAACTTGTTTTTATTGACAAATCAAGCAACACTAAACATAATTCACCTTTATTTCTTTTGAATATATTGAGAATGGGAGTCATGATTGATCAATCTTGAATCCTACCCTACTATATCGTACGTACAAATCATATGTCTATTGATGATGTTGGAATTGGTTAAGTATAGAAGTAGGTCAAGCCCACCTTTGACCAATGTTCTTGTAAATTTTCGTTTGTCGAAAATAAAAACAAATTGCATATTCGGAAACTACATTTCGAGTAGATGAATTTAGTGTATAAGTTTTCTCAAATCCAATTCCGAGGTGAATGAGTAATTAATACATGAAGTTTGCAATTTAATTACAAGAAATTGAAGAAAAGTGAAGAGTAAAGGTTAAGGTGGGAAGTTGTCCCACATTGAAAAAAGATGAAAGAATTGAACTTCTTATTATTACCCACACACATTATTGAATTAAATAAAATGTGTGGACCACATGATGCATCCAACCAAGTCTAGCCGCGCTCGCACATGATCACCTTTTGCCCTCGAACGATGGCTCGATGGGTGAGTCAAGACGATGCGTGGGAGGACCGGTCAAATCGGGTTGGGTTGTCGGATCAGGCCGAGCCACCTGTCTGGTCACCGGGCCGGGTCTTCTGGCTGGGCCGAGTTGCTGCTGGATCGGACTTGATCCGCGGGTTCGGGCCACCGGGTTGGGTCGGGCCTAATCCGCAGGTTTGGGCCAGGCCCGCGGACCACCGGGTTGGGTCGGGCCTAATCCGCAGGTTTGGGCCAGGCCCGCACCAAGGATGCATTGGAGGGTAAAATTTGGCTCCAAGATTTGAATTTAAATTCAAAATGTAAGGGTGCAATCTAGACCATTGGATCTTGATCTTGATCAAGAGGCATGATCTAATGAACTATAATGAATCAAGGTATCCATTCTAAGAAGACATCACAACTCTTCAACTCTTATAAATAGACCCCAAAACATTCTGCAGAAATTCATTCCAATCCTGCATACAAAACTTGCATATTACATTCTAGTCCACTAGTTCTAGAAATATTCTACCCAAGTCCGGAAGTTCTAAATATTAGTTCGTTCGTCGATAATTTTGGACTCGTTGTGCTACAAGTCCGAAATTCTAAGTCGTTGTATCTTAGATACGATTGTTATAGTCCGTAAGCACCTGAAGTACGGATCAATTTCGTCTTAAGGATAAAGAGTGTAACTCTTGACTCGACTTTACCAAAAAGTAATTCATAAGCCGTTTTAAATAATACCCCATATACCCAATAGATGATAATATCAAATACTCCCTCCATCCCGGTAGACGCTTCACACTTACTGTTCCACGTTGTTTAAGACAACTTGCTTTTTGACTTTTTCAACTGACTTTCTTTGGGGGTAAAAATGTCCATACATTTGGATTTAGGATTTGGATTAATTTTATCATTAAAGTTAATCCAAACCCTAATCTACCTAATAAAAATTCTTTGATTTCTGAAATTTCAAAATATTAAAAAAACTGTAATTTAAAATAATTTACAGAAATTACACTAAAATTACATAAATTTGGTGACACTTTCTAACTAAAAATTAGAGAATTTTGTTCCACTCCAATTAGAAAAGCAAGCCAAGAACCATGATACAAGTCTTGTAGATGAAAATTTAAAATTCAACTAGTTGTTTATTATCGAAGAATCTGCATATAACAAGAAGTTGTCAATGACCAAAGTGTGTCATAAGGTCCATAACTGTGGAATTTGAGATTGTTAACATACCAGAAAGAATTCCAATAAAAACATAAGTTGAGCAGGGGATCCACTGTAAAAAAAATACAGCACTCATTCAGCTCAGCTGTTGTAATGAAATGTTCAGAAAAAATGCAGAATTGAGATAAGCATAGAAATCTTAAGATCACACATTTAAATTTCTTATCTACAGATGTAAAATATTCCAAATGAGAACAAATCAAACGAATTAATTAGACATAAAACTGAAAAACATAAATCACACAAATAACACATAATTAAACTTATAAAATTCACAAATATATCAAATCTAAAGGCAAAGAAACAAAAAAAATCAGATCTGATAAATCAAAGCGAGAAATGGGATAAGATACCTGAAACCTCATCCTCCGGCCCGTAGCCCTCAACCACACAGTCGGATCCTCAGATCCGGAAAAGAGGGAGTCAGAAACGTCCATGTAGACGGTGGTTCCGGCGACCTCTCTTATGAGCTCGCGACCGTCATCCATCGAGGCATGCATTGCACCCAAACCTCCATCTCGCTCCAAGTCTTCTCAGATCCCGACCATAAATCTCCGATTTCAAGCTCAAAATCATTATTTGGTTGAGATGGATTTAGATCGAACAAGATTTGGGGTTCGAATGGAACATCCTGATTACAATAGTGGGTTAGATAGTCGGGAGAAAGGATTTAAAGAAAGGATTAATGTTTGTTCACACTACAGTTTAGATCGACGGCGTTGAGAATGGAGGGCTAGGGTTCTTGCAGGCTGAAGAAGAAGAAGAAGAGAGCAGGCTGAAGAAGAGAGAGAGAGGACGGCGTTGAGAATGGGGGGCTAGGGTTTTTGCAGGCTGAAGAAGAAGAAGGAGAGAGAGAGGGAGGGGGAGGGAGGAGAATCTGAAATGTATTGGGGGGTTAATCGATCCAGTTGATTAGATTTAGGTTATGTTAATTCCTTTTTTAATTTGGCTCAAATTCAAAAATTAGTGTTAATTATGGATCTAAATTTAAATGGCAATTTTGAAATAATGGGGTAAGTGGGGGATATACTTGTCATTTTTTATTATTTTTTTTTGCTAAAAATGGGGTGTGAAGGATATTGTGGGACGTCCAAATGTAGAAAGTATGAAGGGTATTATGGGATGGAGGGAGTAGATATAAAAATGTTAAATTGCAACTATAAAAGTAGAATCATGTATATGGTGCAGTATCATCGTTTGGATTAATCAATTTTATCTTATTACTTCATTTTATTACTATACATTACAGTATTAAACAATTCACTATAGTATAACTGCACACATTTTATAAATTATTAAGACAACATTTTGGGTATACGTGGACCAACATGAATCCAACTAATATTTATTTACTAATTTATTTTTTGCTACCCTTTTAGTGGTAACATGGTGCCACAATAATGCTGCAAAGTATATATGGACTAGAAAATAGTGGGCAGAACATGCCAATTGAGTATATATATTTATATAGTATATAATAACTGGAAGTATACTCATCAAAGCCATAATCAAGTGTTGTTCTATTATAAGAACTATAATATTTACTAATTTAATATATATCATCAAAACCATAATATTTTATTATTAATAATATAACTTTTATTAAAATGATAATTAAATTAACACTAAATTATATAAGACGCTCCCTACAAAACGATATTTATTTGAGACTAACCCACTTATAAATAAAACCATTATTAGTATAATTTTTAAGGTTGAATCATACTTTAATAAATGCACTAATGAATCATTTTTTACAATCTTAAAATCAAATTTTAATAAATCATTTATCATATATATCTCAGTATTTTTTAAGGATATATGGTCGTTTTATTAAATTTTGAAATTGAGTATTATATTTATCGAAATTATAATTATGGCATGGGCATTGCAGACATGAGAGAAACAAAAACACCCATTTTTTGAGAAATTAATGTTGGGTTGGTGCGGGTCCCACTTCTCACTTCACACCATCTTCTGGTCTTCACTTGGGGAAACGAGACTCTATATTCGCTAATATCCTTCCTTTTTTTCATATTCTTTTTATTTATTTATTTATTTATTTATTATGTATTTTAATTAAGCAAAAACTCATGTGCACCCGGCGCACGGACCACATTCCGTGCGCCTTTAGAATTTTGTGTTAAATTGTATACCCTTTAGTATACAGATGTGTACCCTTTATTTTCTAAAGAAAATTATTGTGTGTATCTGGGAGCATGGACAACACTTCGTGAGTCTTTAGAATTTTGTGTTAAATTGTATACCCTTTAGTATAAAAATGTGTACCCTTTATTTTCTAAAGAAAAAAAAAATATTAATGAAAAGTATATACCCTTTAGAACAAAATGGTATATCTTTTATTAATTAAAGTGTACCCTTTAGACCAAAGGAATGTACCCTTACCCATAATACTAAATTTCTATAGGTACACGGAATGTGTTGCTGTGCGCCCGGGCGACGCAAGCCTCACTCTTTTAATTATTCAACTTAATATTTTACATTTATTCATCCTAAAATATTGCCCAATCAGCACGCACACAACATTGCTGCTCCCTATCATTTTTTATTTTCTTAAATTACAAAACACTATACTTGGATAACTTAAATGAATTATAAATAAATAAATATATATGTCACTTACATAGAAGTTGTAAATACTGTATATTACCAATAATTGCAATGAGAATTCTTTTAATTAAATTACCAAAAATTGTACATAAGACCATTTGAAATTCATGGAAAACAAAACTACGTCATATCATCATAATGAAATGAGTTTTATAAGAAAGATAAGAAATAATAATATTTTAATATGAAGAATAATTTATTTAAAATAAGTAACACAAAAAAATGTAACAAGTGATACTCGAAATTTTATATACTTACATATTTAACATTGTCATTAATTAATAAATTATATGTTTGTACATTTATGAAATGCAATATCCCAAGTAACATATTTACGTAGTACATCTAATATGCCATCCTTGATCCTACTCTTTCATTAGACTTACAAAATTTGACTAGGGTTTTTAAATTAGATGAAATTCTTGAATACCATAATGAAAACAAAAAAAGCCCATGCCCCATGATATCTCCACCCACCCCACCCCACCCCCACTAAGTCATGGGAGTAATGATTTGGTACATTAGTTGCTATATTGACTTTTACCACTCATGATGAGTGTGTATATATACTAGTGTGTATATATGTGTGTGTATAAGTTTAAAACCCTTCAAAATCTTCAAATTGAGTTACTTCATAGATGGGGCTTGCAATTTGGGGTGGGTTCGATGGTCTTGGAGGGATGATGCGACATAGTCTAACGTTAAAGTTATATTTTACATAAATAAATTTTACAATAAAAATAAAATAAGATCATACAATAAAAATAGATTAACCATTTGATCCATAACAGTGAGAATTAATCAAATGACCTAACCTCCTTTGTTGCTTATAATTTTTCTTTACCATTATCACTATATTTACTGGCGAAATATCCTATAATTCCAACACACAGGATACTATTTCGTTAACTTATATTTAAAAAATATACATTTATTAATAAAAATATATTCGCTAATAATAGTAAATTATTTTAAAGTTTGTTAATGAATTTTTAGCAATATTTCTAGTATAAGTTTTTTTAATGAACAATTAAATATCTATTAAGAATATTATTGAATAAACTAATACAGATTAAGTGAAAAAAATTAACTTTGTGCACTCGATGCACGGAATGTTGAGTCATATTTTATTTGCGTAAAAAAAATTTCAACAATATATACCTCTATTTATAAAAATTAATGAAAATTATGAAAGAATGTCGTATTCCACCTATGCTATAGTTACAAAATTGGTAATTTAATTTGCTCGATCGCTTTAAAAATTAAAAAAAATCACAATTAATTCTCCTAAGTTTTATCTTGATTAATTATTTTATTATCTTCAATGCAAATACTCTTGAATTGTCTCCAAGAAAATGACTTGACATTCACTCCATTCCAACTTACTTAAGTAACTCCATAAATAAATAAAATAAATAAATAATAATAATAATAATATATTAGTAGTAGTAGTGTTCGAGCAAGTATGGCCAACACTTTCATAATTTGAAAGAGTAAATATTTTGCGAGACTTTTTCTTCTTTTTTTTATTATCGATCCTTGTTAAAAATATTATTTTTTATTTATTTTAGAATGATTTATTTAATAAATTAATTATACGGATATAACTTTTTATTGATAATGTGTTATGTTTCATTAAAAACATTATTACCTTTTTACGTCTCATCTTAAATTTATTCTATTAATTTTAAATTTTTAATCATGATTATAATTAGAATTACCTAAAAGTAAAAAATTTAACCCCAAAAAGAAAATTCACATGGGTTTCAACAAAAAGTATAATGATTACAAATGAATAAATAGGCAAGCAAACATAAGAATTATGAATTTATGAGTAGTTCAATTTGGTTTAAACCCATCAAATGGGCCCCATAAATTACTTGTCCAAATTGTTAATATGCAAGAATCATAATCTATGTACTTATATCTCTAATTTTCATTTTAGAGTTGATGTCTTGTGATTGGGAAAATAAGAAGTTAATAAGGTAATACATTTTATTATAATAGGTATATACTTTAATATTAATATTAATAAGTTAATTTGCTGAAATTTGAATGATATTAATATTTTTGTAAAACAATTTTTTTTATTTTCAACCAAAATATTTATTGTTAATTTATAAAGAAAAATAATTTAACAATGACATTTGGGACACTTTAATAATAACAACAACAATAATAATAATAATAATAATAATAATAATAATAATATTATTATTATTATTATTATTATTATTATTATTATTATTATTATTATTATTATTATTATTATTATTGAATGTTAAATTAATGTACTTATAAATAAAATTAAACTAAAAGATGAGTAATTTTCATGGTATGGTGACATCTCAACCAACTCTAGATAATTACCCTTACCAATTTATTTTTATGCTTGATTGTCAAATTATTTTCTTTTTCTGGAAAATTACCCTTGCCAATTTATTTTTATGTTTGATAGTCAAATACTCCCTCCATCCCAAAGATATTGACACACCTTCCTTTTTGGATTGTTCCACAGAAATTGACATATTTCCTTTTTAAGAACATGGGACTCACACACAAACAATTTATTTATTTACATGAACCCACACACCCATCACACTCACCACTAATATAACTATCCACTACACATTAAATATTATTTTTTTCACTTCACTTTATGTTAAATTATTATACTCTTTAATCTCTGTGCCAAAAAAAAATATGTCAATACTGACGGGGACGGAGGGAGTAATTTTCTTTTTCTGGAATATTGTACCTTATTATTAAGTTTTTCCTGAAAAGAGGGTCCACTGTACAATTGACATCGTCCTATATATTATCTAGTAGTGTAGTGTGTCACTACAAATATTTAAATATATTTCTGAAAATCTTATCCAACAATATGGATATATTATTTCATTACAGACTTCGTAGTATTTATATGAGGAGCTGTTATTTCACTCTTTTATGGCTATTTACCCCTCAAAATTACTATATATATCCTAAAAAAATATAAATTAAATCATATTTAATTAATAAGACATAATTATATTTATAAATCTTATATGTGTTTGATTACAACAGCAACAATTGAATAGAACATAATGAAAATTCATCTATTTTATATGTTGGGTTGCAACAACCGAACACTATCAGAATTGTGATTAAATATGGCAGCAAGAACAAATCACCAGCCTTCAATAAAGACAAGCATTCTTCCGTGAGATGTGGACTCCAACAAGCACTTAACACGGAAGCATCGGCACAACCCAAATTATCCACGAAAACCGAATCTCCTCGTTGTTTTTTTTTGTGGATTCTAACTCTATACCAACAAACATAATAATCCTTGCAAACTATTAAGAGCCCAACATTAGTGTTAGTGTTAGTGTTATGTTACAAGAAAAATATCATAAATCGGGTTTGGCAATAAACGCGTGATTCGCTGACGATTGGTATTGCCTTGTTTTACGACATGGAAAAAATTATCCTCAACAGCATAGAGCCATCTTTCACAGAAAGCGTAGCAACCCCAGTGGGAAAAAAGACAATGATGAGATTTTCAAGGGGAATTTGAAGCAGTCGAAGAGAATTGAAGGCGTGAAAGTGAGAAGAAGGGGGATCGGAACACAATTCTGATTTGTTTGGTTGGAATAACCGAACAGATAAGATAGATTAATTCTGATTTTGTTCTGTTCGGTTGAACAAATATAAGATTTATAAGGGTAATTATGTCTATGCACTTTTTGACCAACTTTATTGACTTCGGAGGGTATTGTAGTATTTTTAGGTAATAAATAAGTATAAAATAATTATATGTGTGTGAAAATGAGTGGCAAATTTGAAATTAAAGTAACTTTTGAGGTTGTTGGATAAAGTGGTGCTTCCTTTTTGGGGGGTAAAAGGTTTTGTGGGACAAACAAATGAGGAAGGTGAGAAAAATATTATGGGATGGAGGGAGTATTAATTAAGGATGATTTAATTTATATATTTTTGGGATATGCATAGTAATTTCGGGGGTACAAATAGTCGTTTTTTTTTTTTTTAATCAATACTTCCTCCGTCCCTATTATAGGTGTATGATAGGTGTCCATTTTGCCTTTGTCATTTTGGTCCGTCCCAATACAAAGTATTCATTTCCTTTTTGGGTTGATGTGACACACACAATAATATTACTCCCTCCGTCCCACGTATTTTTACCTACTTTCCATTTGGGATTTCCCACGTATTTTACTCATTCTATTAATGGTAAAAATATATAATATTTTATTATCTACTTTTTACAATCCCAACAACTTTAATTATTTTTTTACACTTTATTTATCATTCTCAACAATTTTATTTACTTTTTCTTTTTAAATTATTAATATATCCCTACTTTTTCTTATATTATATATTAAAAAAATAACACGTCTTAATCTCCGTGCCCGTACAAATAGGGATGTAACCAAATCAAACCGTTCGCGAACTATTCGAGTCTCGGTTTGATTAAATGTTCATTCGAACTCGTTCGTTAACCTTAACGAGCCAAACCAAACTTGAATTTTGGGTTCGAATAGTTTATCAAACCAAACTCAAGCCTAAGGGTATTCGGCTCGAAAGCTAACGAACATATTCGTTTATAGGCTCCTTAATGGCTCGCAAACGCGTTCGTAAATTTTATAGTTATTCTTTAGAATTATATATTATTATTTATTAATTAATATTCAATAATTAAATATTTTATATTAAACCACACAAATATGATGATAACTTAAGTGATTATTTAAATACTTTTTATCATTTATTATTATATTTTGTTAGTTTGTTTATTTAATATTATAATTAACATTAAATGTTTATAAACTAAATATTCTTTTAATATCCAGGCACAAAATTATTTAAATGTTCATGAAAATATATTTATAAACAAGTTACTTTATGTGTTCGTGAACATGTTCGCTAGTCTTAACAAATAGTTTGAATTTGAGCTCGAGTTCGATATTTTTTCTCTTAACAAACCTAATAGTGTTCGACTCGACTCGATTCGATTACATCCCTACGTACAAATGGGTGAAAATACCTGGGACGGAAGGAATATTATACTCAATCCACTATACATGTGGCTCACACTCAACACTAATACAACTACCCACTACACATTAAAAAAAATTCTCTCACCTCATTAATCTATAAAATATTATACTCTCTAATCCACATGTAAAAAGTAAATAAACACTATCAAGGGACGTATGGAGTAATTATTATGATTATATTTCACGAGGATATTATTATTCTAAGTTATAATTTTTTTTTTGTGAAAATGTTTAAAATTGTCCATTAAATTTCAAAAAAAAAATTTTACTATCTAATAAATGATCAAAATCACCAACTTTTCACGTATAAGGACAATAATACCCCTAATTTTTATTATATTAGATCAGTTAAACTTTAGAATTTTTTTATTTTCTATTTTACAATTCTATTTAACCCGATTTAATTAACTATTTAGTCCTCATTTTGAATAAATATTCAATTTTATTTTAAATAACTATTCGTCTCTATTTTAAATAACTATTTGATTATATTTTGAATGATCGTCTCAATTTTAAATAATTATTTGGGCCCATTTTGAACTATTCGTACCCATTTTAAATAACTATTCGGTCCCCGTGTTAAATAATTACTCGATCCTATTTTGAACTATTCGTCCCCATTTTTCCAATTCTATTCAATCCCATTTTAGAAAATGTATTCGTCCCCAATGCAAATCTATTCGAGCAAAATATTATTATTTTTTAATTATATTCAATCCCAATTTTGAAAAATGAAAAAATAACAAAATAGAGCAAGTATTAATGGAATGAAAAATAAAAAAGTGGACATTTTTTTTTTATAATTTTAGGATATGTGGGGGAAAAAATATGTTACAAATTTTAAAAGGAGCATTTTTAATTATGGCCCCATTTTTTTATTATATTATAAATATGTAATACTGGTTTATTTTGACGCATCAATTAAATATTATTTTTATTTAAGATTTTATCACTCATTAATCGTTAATGCGAGAGGATTACACATAAATATTTTTTAATGAGTCGGTCTTGCGTGCCCCGGAGACACACCGTGCGTCTTTAGAATTTAGTATTATGTGTAAATGTATATTGTTTTGTTCTAAAAAATATAACTTTAATTAATAAGGGTACACCATTTTGTTCTAAAGGGTATACACTTTTCATTAATATTTTTTATTTTTCTTCAAAAAATAAAGGGTACACATCTTTATACTAAAGGATATATAATTTAACACAAAATTCTAAAGGTGCACGGAGTGTGCCCGTACACACAGGTGCACTCAAGTTTTTGTCTTTTTTTAATTTGATTATACATTTAAAAATAGATTTAAAAAAATTATGTGAAATAATCTCACTTGATGAATTACAGGAGATAGCTAGTATATAAAAAATATAAACATATAGGTGCAATATTTGATTTACAGGATGATAATTAATAATAATTTTTAAGATTTTGATTACTTATTGTAGGCACCTGAATTTTATTGCCTATTAAATAAAATATATGGCAAATTAATGCAGTAATTATCAATTAATTATTTATTTATTAAGGAATTTAAATAAATTAATTCCTAAAATAAATGAGTAAATAATTGATAATTGAGCCTTATCCAATCCAGCAGGCTTAATTAAAGGAGATAAGCCCAACATATCTTTCAAAGGAGAAAATATCTCTTAAGTTGTTATTTTCTCTACATATAAATAAGGGTCTTCAGTCCTCATTCCAGACATACCAAAAACATCTGAAGACGCGCTTCTGAAGAGATTAAGAATACGAGCAGTGCTCCCTTGAGATCTTCAAGCATCTCCAAGTCAAGAACGGTCTGCGATCAGAGATCAAGGTTCTAAACCCCTCCGATCTGGCGTTCTTCCATCCAACCGCCTCCGATCAGAGATCAAGGTTCTAAGCCCCTCCGATCCGGCGTTCTTCCATCCAACCGCCTCCGATCAGAGATCAAGGTTCTAAGCCCCTCCGATCCGGCGTTTTTCCATCCAACCGCCTCCGATCAGAGATCAAGATTCTAAGCCCCTCCAATCCGGCGTTCTTCATATCAAATTCATCCAGCAGTCTCCGTGAAGTCAATGTTCTACCAAATTGAACAGCATTCTTCACAACAAATCTTCAAGTCAACGTTTTATTCGAACAAAGGCTCGACGCCTCCGGATAAATATTTTAAAGCTTCAAGTCAACCCGAGCATGGACAAGCTTCATCCGAAGACCCGGCTCAGAAAGTTGATAAAATCAAAGAAGTCAACTCAAGAGAGGAATCAGAGGATAGCTAGAAACTGTTTACTTAAATTCTCAAGTTTAATCCATATCGGATTATCATTGTAATATCTTTTGTGTTTATTATTTTAATAAATACAAAATTTGTTGTTACAAATTTTGGCACGCCCAGTGGGACAGTTTCGACCTCTCATCTCTTCTCTTTAAAAGTTCAAAGATACAAAGTATGGCTCCTCTCAGAATTGCAATAAGAAGGTCTCCTGTCTTAAAGCCTTCAGAGCTGCAGACTGTGAAGATTCAAAGGACAACTCCAATCAAGATTGCAATAAGAAGATCTACTGTCTCAAAGCTTTCAGAGTTGCAGGCTAAAAATATCGAAGTCGTTACAAGAAGTATATCTGAAGGCTCCTCTATGACAAACCTTGTGGAGGAGATCTTTCTCGATAAGCCAATGCACAACGACAAAGATAGTGAAGGTGACTCTAACATCCAAACTCTTCAATCCATAGAAAATTCAGCGTATGACTCACCCATAGCCTCTGTCATGGCAACAAATACTTCGTCTGTCGAAGAACAACTGGCAAGTTTGACTCAGTCCGTTGCTGCACTCACTAAACAAAGCCAAGAACAAGGTCTGTTGATATCCAAACTGATGGAAAAGATGGAGATAGCACAGACAAGCCATGCAGATGATAAGCAATTTGAAGGTAAAGACGAGGAGGAAGACTCTTCGAAACATCATCTTTCTGAAAAGAAGCCAGTTGAAGAACATATACAAATTTCTGCTGACGGAATGCTCCCTATGAACCAATTGAAGAGCATCGTACTAGAGACAATAAAAGACAAATTTAAAGAGAGCTCAAATTCTTCTGTTGCCTATAAAAAGCCATATACAAAGAGAGTTGACAGTTTGAAGATGCCAATTGACTACCAACCTCCTAACTTTCAACAATTCGATGACAGAGGCAATCCAAGGCAACATATAGCGCATTTCGTCGAGACATGCAACGATGCTGGAACCTTTGATGATCATATGCTCAAACAATTTGTCCGCTCGCTGAAAGGAAATGCCTTTGATTGGTATATCGAATTGGAAGCTAACTCCATCGACAGTTGGGGGCAAATGGAAAAAGAGTTTCTCAATAGCTTCTGTAGCACTCGAAGGACTGTTAGTATGATCGAATTGACTAACACTTGCCAGTGGAAAGAAGAGCCAGTAATCGATTATATTAATCGATGGAGAAATCTAAGCTTGAATTGTAAAGATCAATTGTCCGAAGTCTCTGCCATCAACATGTGCATTCAAGGAATGCAATGAAGTCTGCGATACATCCTCCAAGGGATTCAACCAAAGACTTTTGAAGAACTAGCTACAAGAGCTCATGATATGGAGTTAAGTATGCCATCAAGTGACTTCGAATTTCCAAGCAACAACTCTTATGAATTTGAAGACATTTCACTTGATGAACCTCTCGAGGAGGAATCACAGTCAAAGAAGCCAGTGTCAATAAAGATTCAAAGAAATGAAGTTAAAGCAAGAGAAAGTAATGCACCCAATGATTAGGGGCAATGAACTATTAACAAAGTCAATGCTCTTTGACACGAGCTAAAACTGTCTGCATTACGCTCCTTGATACGAGCTTAAACTATCTAAAAACTCTCCAAATGTTATGCTCCTTGACACGAGCTAAAACTGTCTGCATTACGCTCCTTGATACGAGCTTAAACTATCTAAAAACTCTCCAAATGTTATGCTCCTTTGATACGAGCCTAAACTATCATACTCAAATCAAATCTCCTTGAGAAGAGACAAAACTCTCTACATGTTATGCTCCTAGATACGAGCTTAAACTATCTAACTCAAATCAAATCTCCTTGAGAAGAGACGAAACTCTCTATATTTTACACTCCTTGATATGAGTATAAACTGTTTAACTCAAATCAAATCTCCTTGAGAAGAGACGAAACTCTCTATACTCCTTGATATGAGTATAAATTGTCAGCAAAATTCAAGCTCAAGACTCCTCGGGAAGAGTATAAACTGTCTACAAATTCAAATTGAAGACTCCTTGACATGAGTATAAATTGCCAGCAAGTTCAAGTTCAAAGCTCTTTAACGCACGAGCATAAACTGCATGTTACTCCTGGCCCGTATGAGTATAAACTGTGTACGGTACCCCCATTCAAACCAAATCATGTCCCTTTGAACTACGTTATGACTTGATTATCTGTGAAGAGGTACGTAGGCAACTTAGCACTCTGCTAAGTTCAGTCATAATTCAGGCTATTCGTATCAAGGTGCTGAGGCAAGCAATAAAATTCAGTCATGTTGATCAATAATGGAGTGTCGCAATTTGTTCACTTCAACACAAAGGCGTTCGTGAACAAAATGCGAGGGGGCATTTGTAGGCACCTGAATTTTATTGCCTATTAAATAAAATATATGGCAAATTAATGCAGTAATTATCAATTAATTATTTATTTATTAAGGAATTTAAATAAATTAATTCCTAAAATAAATGAGTAAATAATTGATAATTGAGCCTTATCCAATCCAGCAGGCTTAATTAAAGGAGATAAGCCCAACATATCTTTCAAAGGAAAAAATATCTCTTAAGTAGATATTTTCTCTACATATAAATAAGGGTCTTCAGTCCTCATTCCAGACATACCAAAAACATCTGAAGACGCGCTTATGAAGAGATCAAGAATACGAGCAGTGCTCCCTTGAGATCTTCAAGCATCTTCAAGTCAAGAACGGTCTGCGATCAGAGATCAAGGTTCTAAGCCCCTCCGATCCGGCGTTCTTCCATCCAACCGCCTCCGATCAGAGATCAAGGTTCTAAGCCCCTCCGATCCGGCGTTCTTCCATCCAACCGCCTCCGATCAGAGATCAAGGTTCTAAGCCCCTCCGATCCGGCGTTTTTTCATCCAACCGCCTCCGATCAGAGATCAAGATTCTAAGCCCCTCCGATCCGGCGTTCTTCATATCAAATTCATCCAGCAGTCTCCGTGAAGTCAACGTTCTACCAAATTGAACAGCATTCTTCACAACAAATTTTCAAGTCAACGTTTTATTCGAACAAAGGCTCGACGCCTCCGGATAAATATTTTAAAGCTTCAAGTCAACCCGAGCATGGACAAGCTTCATCCGAAGACCCGGCTCACAAAGTTGATAAAATCAAAGAAGTCAACTCAAGAGAGGAATCAGAGGATAGCTAGAAACTGTTCACTTAAATTCTCAAGTTTAATCCATCTCGGATTATTATTGTAATATCTTTTGTGTTTATTATTTTAATAAATACAAAATTTGTTGTTACACTTATAAAATAATATGAATATTTTATAACTGTATGGATCAAAATACAATTATAAATTAAATACTTTAAAATATAATTAAATTAAAATGTTAATGAATATTATTCTATAATGTATTGAATTTAGCACCGGTCCTCTCACAAACCTCGTCTTTAATTCATTCATCTTTAACAAAATTAAAGTTATACTAAATGATCTTACAGCCAAGAATTAAATTCAACTGAACTTGGTTGTTGTAGGGTGGGGGTTCGAATCATGTCTTTGGCATGAATTTGGCTCCTTGTAAGGCACCCGTTAAACAGTGAACCATCTCTACAAGTCACTTGAAGCACATCCTGCGATTTATAATTCAATGTTAAAAAAAAGTGCACATGTGACACGGCATATATCATATAAATTGCGAAACGAATCGATTTATAATTAAAATATTATTATAAAATAGATAAAATATTATTATAAAATATATTATAATGTATTATTAATCATACTTAAAAAATATTTTAATGGTCAATAAACATACTTTATTTATATAAAATACTCTCTCCGTCCTATACTTATCTTCACATTTTCCATTTTTGTCCGTCACACACTTATTTTCACCATCCAAAAAAGAAAACTACATATCAATCAGCAACCTCAAAAGTTATCTTAATTTAAAAATATCACTACCACCCAACACACATAACATATTTTTATAATTTATTTATTACTTAAAAATATTACAATACTCTTAAAAAATTAATAAAATTAATCAAAAAATAATTTTTCATAAACTTAATTTCTACGATTCTGGCGCAGATAGGTCCATAACGGAAAGAGCAATAATTACTCCATACTCTTACATTGTCTTACAAACCGTATCAGATAAGCACCTCGTGCAATTTGTTTTTACCAAAATATCAGTCAAAATATATATTAATAATTGTTTCAAACTAAAACTTTTACCATTCAAAAAGTAGAGTTTTTCCTTTATTAAAGTTTTGAAATTGATGTTCTTCATTATAAAACAAATAAATAAATAGTCCATAGAGATGGGAATTTAGCCAGTTAAGAAGAAACCAGCGGAAGGGTAAAAGTGAAAATGTACAGATTTGGGGATATTAGGGAGTAATTAATAAAAGAGTAAAAACTGGGTTCAGCTTTTTAGTTAAGTGGGGAGTTTTACTGTGTATGGCGCAGCATATTTATTACGGTAGTCCCGAAGCGGTGTGGCACCCATCTCTCCACCTTTGAACCTCAACCGACCGTCACACCTTACCAAAGCTTCACTACTTTACTACACTAAAGATTTTGGACATTGCACAACCCTAGAGAGAGAAACAGAGGAGAGAGAGAGAAACAGAGCCTTGTTCTTTCTTGTATATAAAAAAGAAGAGAGAGAGAATGTATTGAAATCTCTGCAGTGGCGAGGACTACAAGTTCGAATTATTCTTCTTCTGTGTTTTTCCAATGCTTTTATATATAATAAATAATAATCCCTTCTCTCTCCCCCCTCTCTCTCTCTCCTCTCTGTTTATGGTGGCTTCATAGAAATTCACATCCACTCTCTCTGTTTATAATAATGTATCTATTTTCATGAGCTTTTGAATGAATATTCATACATATCCTATATATGCTGGAAGAGGGAGCACTAAAGCACAGAGATATATACATACACATATATATGTATGTGTAAGTATAGAGATGTATAGATTCAAAAAAATGAATGAGAAAAAGCAAAAGGGAATGGCCTTCACAATAAGCCTTTTACACGTGATAAAGAAACACATGAAAAGCAATTGCATGTGTGTATAAAAGATTCATTGTAATCATCATCACCATCACCATCTCTCTCTCTCTCTTTCTCTCTCTCATCAACCAGACCAGACCACTTTCTCTCTCATTATTTATACAATCTGAATCCACCCCACTTGTTTTCCCAACTTTCTTTAACCAGTTTCAAATCTGGGATTAATAAAGATTGAATCTTTGGTAGCTCAATGGTGGTGAAAGAGTTGAGACCACTTCATGTTAAGCTATAGCGTTATCTTCTTACAGCTGAGGTGTCATTATCTATGCAGCAGTGAAAAAATTTGGGTTCATGAGATGTTGATTTCCCAGTGAGTTCTTCAATGTTTATTCCTTTTAATCCTATGGTTTGTGTTCACATTGTTGCTCTTTTGTTGCTTTCTAGGCTGTTTTTATTCTCTTTCTTGAGCAGTCATATTTCTGTCCTCACATTTATTTATGCTTGTGTTGGAGTGGATATTACATTTACATTTTTCTTACATAAACATTAAACACCCCACCCCCACCTCCACACACATATATGTGTGTGTGCATGTATCTATCTATATGGAGGGTCTTTGGTCTTTACTAGCTCGGATTTATTCATAATAACTTTTCTGTTCCTCTGCTGCAAAGTCTTGGTTTTGGTTAGGGGACAAGATGAAGTATGGTTTTGTCTTGTGGGTATTTCTACTATTTGATTAGATTTCATTGTATTACTACTTACTATGATTCTATTACATTCCTACATTTGCGCACATGTGCATCATTATTTTACAATTTAAACTTTCTTCTCTTCCTCATTACAATTTTTTGGATTCTTAAAAGAAGCTCTCCTCTCTACTATAGGGTTTTCACTTCTTTGGTAATAATTTCTTTTGTCTCTATACTTATGTTGTCTTCTGCAGATTCTATACTTCTTCTTCCACAACTCACCATGAATTCATGGATTGGATTCCCTCTTTCTCTTTTCTTTTTCTTTTTTTTTTTTTGAAAAAGAAAAAAAGGGAATTGAATTCACTTTTGACAATTTTCAGATTTGATAAAGGTGGTTTATTTTATTTTATTTTATTTTAAGTCATTCATTTATGGCTGGGTTTATGAGTAAAAGTCAAAAGACATTTATCTTGATCTTCTGCTTTCTGGTGGGTGTGGATTTATTTCTGCTGATATCCAAAGAGTTTCATTGCTACATTAAGACTCTTTGCGTGTTCCGATTTCCATATCACCATCCAATTTCCTTACACATGTATGCATTTTTTTCAATCTGTGCAATGATTCGGACATTGAATATCTCCCCTCTGTTTTCTTGGACTTTTTTTCAGTGCATGAAATCATCGATCTTTGGACACCAAGAACTCAACCACTGAGAAACAACTCAACAAAATCGTGTAATAAAAATCAAATCTTGATTACAACAACCAACCATGCCTGTAAGGCAGATGAGAGAGAATCCAGAGCACCACATTGTCATCAAACCCACCATGAACAACACCACCACCACCTCATCTCAAAAGAACCCGAAAACCGCCCAAAACGGTAAAGGGCCACTGGGTCAAGACCCGCCCGCCCCACAACCCGGTTGCAAGCTTCCAAACCAGCCATCACCTCCATCAAGAAACAGGGGAAGAAGAAGAGGCAGGGGTGGCCGGAAGTCCGACCAAGGCGACGCCTTTATGCGGCCGAGCTCACGGCCATGCACCGCCGCGGATAAGCCGTGTAATAAAGACAACAACCACCCTCGAGCCATTGTGCCAGCTCTGTGTAATGGATCAGCGGGAAGCAGCTTGTCTGAATCTGAGATGGGGTTTCCTTGTTCAAGCAAATCTTTGACATTTCCAGCTAGGCCTGGTTTCGGACAGCTTGGTACTAAGTGTATTGTGAAGGCTAATCACTTCTTTGCAGAGTTGCCAAACAAGGACTTAAACCAGTATGATGTAAGATCATTTCCATTATGCTTTTGAGGGGTACAATTTTAATTCTGATAGCTACATTACATAACCATAGTTGGGCCCTTTAGTCTGAAATTGAAAATGCTGATGGATGTTTTTTTCTTTTCTGTTGGTTCTTTGGTTGGTATAATTCACCTATATCTCTGCCTGATGTTGTCCTTCAGCATTAATGAGTCTTGAATGTGGGACATCATTGTTTTCTTTCCCTGTCTGAATTGAGGTTGTTTATTGTAATTAACCTGCTGTTAACAGGTGACCATTACCCCTGAGGTGGCTTCAAGAGCCATTAATCGAGCCATTATCGCGGAGCTCGTGAAACTGTATAAAGAATCCGATTTGGGTATGAAATTGCCGGCGTACGATGGGAGGAAGAGCTTGTATACAGCTGGTGAACTTCCTTTTACTTGGAAGGAGTTTACGGTTAAGCTTATTGATGATGAGGACAACATCAATGGCCCAAAGTAATTATTTTTGCGTTTTTTCGATTTTTTGTTGAATTATGGGACATTAGGATTGATAATCTTGAAAGAATTTGACGGAAAGAACGATGAATGTAATGTTTGATAGTGTAATTGAATGCATTGTTATGCTAATTTCAGGAGAGAAAGGGAGTACAAAGTAGTGATCAAGTTTGTTGCCAGGGCAAACTTGCATCATTTGGGGCAATTTCTTGCCGGGAAACGAGCAGATGGTCCGAAGGAGGCGCTTCAAATTCTTGATATTGTATTGAGGGAGCTCTCTATGAAGAGGTATAAAAACTGCACCATTTGAGCTTTTGTGATTATTAGTGGGATTAACTTGGTTTGTTCGAATGCTGAGTCGTATATCTATGCATAAAGGTTCTGCCCCGTTGGGAGGTCGTTCTTTTCACCCGATATACGGAAACCACAAAGGCTTGGTGATGGTTTAGAAGCATGGTGTGGTTTTTACCAGAGTATTAGACCTACTCAGATGGGGCTCTCACTAAACATTGGTATAGCTACATTGATTCTTGATTCGTTGCAAATAGTAAACCTAGCTATGTGGGCTGTGTATTCAGTCATTAAATGATCTATCTTTCTTGAACTATAGATATGGCTTCGGCTGCGTTTATCGAGGCTCTTCCCGTGATTGAATTCGTTGCTCAACTATTGGGGAAAGACGTTTTATCTAGGCCACTATCTGATGCTGACCGAATCAAGGTGAGTGTCTGATTGAAGTAATGTACCTTAATTTGGATCATTTCATGCGAATGTAACTTCGCTCGTTTTGCAGGTCAAGAAGGCTCTTCGCGGTGTGAAAGTCGAAGTGACTCACAGAGGGGATGTACGTAGAAAATATAGAGTTTCTGGCATTACAACTCAACCCACTCGAGAGCTAGTGTAAGCTTGATAATTTAAACTTAAATTGCTACATTCGACAGATATTAATGATGTGGATGTAAATTGTTTCAGATTTCCGGTTGATGACGACTCGAACATGAAATCAGTTGTCGAATATTTTCAAGAGATGTATGATTTCACAATTCAGTACACTCATCTGCCTTGCCTTCAAGTAGGAAACCAGAAGAAGGCAAACTATTTACCTATGGAGGTGTGAATATAGGCATTTCAAAACTTTGTCTGTAATAAAAACATGCTGGTCGTCTAAACAATCTTCGATTTCAGGCATGTAAAATCGTCGAGGGCCAACGATATACTAAAAGGTTGAGTGAGAAACAAATCACTGCTCTTCTAAAGGTCACTTGCCAAAGACCAAGGGACCGAGAAAATGATATAATTCAGGTATTGATGATTCTGTTTCCCTTCTTACATATTGCACAATAGTCCTTTTATAGTTGTATTTGACTGTAAAACGAGAGGTAGTCGACTAGTTGTTTGTTTCCCTGTATATCAAAATTGTGCAATTTTCTTACAATGCAACTAGATTGATTACTCTACGGCTCATGGGGATTGTTGTTCTCTTCCAATATAGATTTGGGAAAATGATTGTTTATCGTGCTTTTCTGTCTATGCAGACGGTCCAGCATAACGCATACGAACAAGATCCTTATGCCAAGGAGTTTGGAATAAGGATTAGTGAAAAACTGGCTTCAGTTGAGGCAAGAGTTCTCCCTGCTCCATGGGTGAGATGCTGCGTGCCTCGATTAACTTGCTTTTGTTTCTTGGAAACGAGTAACGTTCACTCTCTAACTTTCTTTTGCTATGTCCGTGCAGTTGAAGTATCACGAGACGGGGAAGGAGAAAGATTGTTTGCCACAAGTAGGCCAATGGAACATGATGAACAAGGTCTCACTTTACTCATCAAACATGATTGACTCATCAAAATGCTAGTCCATCATCTTTCTTCTAACTCATTTATGGTGGTGCAGAAAATGATCAATGGCATGACGGTAAGCCGATGGGCATGCATCAACTTCTCGCGGAGTGTTCAAGACAGCATTGCTCGAGGATTTTGCAACGAGCTAGCTCAAATGTGTCAAGTATCCGGCATGGTAGAACATCCTCATCTTATTCTTTTCGATCAAACTATGCTTCACTACATAACTCATCATTGCATTTACGTTCGACAGGAATTCAATGCGGAACCAGTTATTCCTATCTACAATTCGAGGCCTGATCAAGTAGAGAAAGCTTTGAAGCACGTTTACCATGCATGCACGAACAAATTGAAAGGAAAAGAATTGGAGCTTCTATTAGCTATTCTTCCTGACAACAATGGCTCCCTATACGGTATGTCCTAAAGAAAACTGGCTATCCTTTTACTTTCCACTGTCGACACGTATCACATCAACTCATTCCCGTTGTGATAGGTGATCTGAAGCGAATATGTGAAACCGATCTTGGCATTATATCCCAATGTTGTCTTACAAAACATGTATTCAAGATCAACAAGCAATACTTGGCTAATGTGTCCTTGAAAATAAATGTCAAGGTGTGATGGCTTGTATCGATTATTCATGATTTTTTGTTCCTTTTTAACATTGAGTAACTGAATTTCATTTCGTTGGTCAGATGGGTGGCAGGAACACTGTTCTCTTGGATGCTATAAGCTGCAGAATACCACTGGTTAGTGACATACCAACGATTATCTTTGGAGCAGACGTGACACACCCCGAGAACGGAGAGGAGACGAGTCCCTCAATCGCTGCTGTATGGTTTCTTACAGTAGACCCTCCGATGTAATAGCAAATCATATTCTTAGAACTGTTTTTGCTTACACATTTTAAAAAATGTAGGTTGTAGCATCTCAAGACTGGCCTGAGGTCACAAAGTATGCCGGATTAGTTTGTGCTCAAGCTCATAGACAAGAACTGATACAAGATTTATACAAGACATTGCACGATCCCGTTCGTGGTACAGTGAGTGGAGGCATGATCAGGTACGTACGTCTCTCCTACCACCTAAGACACGACACAGCATGTTAAACTGTTAGTGAATAGTGAT
Source organism: Pogostemon cablin (assembly GCA_023678885.1). Lineage (NCBI taxonomy): Eukaryota > Viridiplantae > Streptophyta > Magnoliopsida > Lamiales > Lamiaceae > Pogostemon > Pogostemon cablin. The sequence goes on along the minus strand of CM043009.1, from coordinate 23,780,352 downwards.
GCAAGAATTTGTTGCTGGTTTGTAGTATGATTTATGTTGTTTGCTCTCTTTCAGGGATCTATTGGTTTCTTTTCGAAAAGCTACTGGCCAAAAGCCACAGAGGATAATATTCTACAGGTCGGTAGAATTGCCTCGTTTGCCTGTTTTTAAACATTATAATAAGATGCTACTAGACATACAGTTATCTAAGCAACACTAGATGTTACACATGTTTGTCGAATTTGTTTGCTAGCTCATCTGAGCATATTTTTTAACATAAGCAGGGATGGTGTGAGTGAAGGGCAGTTTTACCAAGTTCTACTGTTTGAGTTGGATGCTATTCGGAAGGTTACCTCTCAATTCTTCTTGTTCTAAAACTCGATTTGAGGTTGTTGTGCTTGTCTAATAAACGACTTCTTGTACAGGCGTGTGCCTCTCTGGAGCCAAACTATCAACCCCCAGTGACATTTATCGTAGTTCAAAAACGACATCACACAAGACTGTTCCCTAATAACCACAGGGACAAGAGCAGCACTGATAAGAGTGGCAACATATTACCTGGTTGGTAACCTTTGTTTACTCAACCCTAACTAATTCGAATTCGTTTACACTGATTTGCCCTTCTTTGTGCAGGCACCGTGGTCGACTCTAAAATCTGTCATCCGACAGAATTCGACTTTTATCTTTGCAGCCATGCTGGAATTCAGGTAAACCCTTCAAGATATACCTACTCTTGACATGCATTTGCAATCTTAAGTTGATCACAAGGTACAACTACTCTTGAACCATGTAGGGAACGAGTCGTCCTGCTCATTACCATGTACTCTGGGACGAGAACAACTTCACTGCTGATGGAATCCAGTCGTTGACGAACAATCTTTGCTACACATACGCTAGGTGCACGCGTTCAGTCTCTGTAGGTAAGTCAAGGACTTCCTTACACCTTGCATGCATGGACATACGGTTGGTTTATTCTAGCTTAGCTTAGCTTAACTAGTGATGGTGATGTGTGATTTGTCACAGTTCCTCCGGCTTACTACGCACATTTGGCTGCTTTCCGAGCAAGGTTCTACATGGAACCGGATGCACAGGAGAACGGGAAAGGAGCACGAGTAGGGGGCGAGATGGGCGTTCGTCCTTTACCGGCCCTAAAGGAAAATGTAAAAAGAGTGATGTTTTATTGTTGAGAAAGGGAGGTGGTAGGGAGAGCTAAGTAACAAGTAGCTAGGGTTAGTGATAAGCATGTATCTCAAGAGCCCTTTCCTTGTACATGGGATTTTTAACCTAATTCACTTGTGTAAAATATGGGTAGCATAATGGTAACTAGTTTATTTTTGTGCATTCTCCAACCTTTTTTTAATCATTTTTATTTCGTTTGAAATTTAGTTACTCATCTCATTTTAGAGGATTGTGGTGAAAAAATGTGCTAAAGAAAAATATTACTTTAAATCTATATATTATATAGACTTTTTACATTTTGTGTAACTTTATTATACGAGTGATGTGGAGAGATGGAAAATTCTTTAAGTCAATGTATAAATACTAGGGTTAGAGATTTGATTTCTCTTTTTTACGTGTCAATTTATTTATAAATAAATGTCATAATAAAAGTTCTCATTTCTCTCGTTTATTACGTGTCAGTCTATAATGACACTTATATAAATAAAAGTCATAAAAAAGGTCTCATTTCTCTTCTTTACTACGTCTCAGTCTATAAAAAATATAAAAAAAAAAAGTCGCACCAAAATGAAAAAAAAAAAAAAAACATCTTATGCCAATGTATAGATCATCACAAAACTATAAATCAAAATAAAATCTCTCAAAATATATATTTTATCATTTTAATCGATCTTATTTAAAATATTAATTTCTATTTTTAGTGACCACATATATATATTGAGTAAAATAAAAGATGAAAATAGTGAGTAAAAATTATTTTAAAATCTACTCCACATAAAACATTATACTTATTAATGTACGTGTAAGAATTTATATGTATTAATGGGGTGAGGGAGTGTATAACATTAATTTTTTTATTTTTAATTCACCAACTTTTTTATTAACAAAACCATCAATAAGAGATGCACACAGGTATAATTCTATTTGAAATTTATATTGTCATGGTGAATATATTGTAATTTGTATATGGGCCGTTGGGCCAGTTCCTTTAATAAAATTATTTTAATTTATTTTACATTCAGTATAATTTATATACATTTACTTTTAAAAAGTAGAGGGGGCCAAATTAATGATGGGAGCCCACAAAGACACTCTTTAAGATTAAAATAATAATAATAATAATAAATAATTAAAAAAAAGGGATCTCAATTACATACTTCATTCGTCCCTTGATAAGTGTCATTTTACTTTTTGCACGTGAATTAAGAAGTATAATATTTTAAGTGTAATGAGGTGAGAGAAATAATATTTTAATGTGTGTGTTACATCAACTTAAAAATGAAATGAATATTTTGTATTGAGACGGACAAAAATAGCAAAATTGACTCTTATCAAGGGGACGGCGAGAGTATATATTAACAAAAAAAATTTATAGAACAAATGAAAAATATTATTTTTAGGGGCTGGTTATTTGTATTCCCAAAATAATTAAACATATCCCAAAATTAAAAAATAAATAAGATAACTTTATTAACAAGACATAAAATTCGTTGAGCCCATTTGCACCGTCCCCATTTCGAGAGCTTGAAATGGTGAAGCAAATCGCGATGATGACAATTAAAGGGTGTGTAGGAGGGGTTAAGGTTGTGGGTGGTATAGTATTACTCATTAATAATGTTAAATTAAAGGGTAAAAATGTGTTAAATGGGGTGCATTTATATAATATGTATTATATATAATTTAATTATAAAATTCAAATGAGTGCACTGGACAATGTTAACCGTTAGATTGGTTTTTAATCGATCTTCACCATTAAATAAAATAAAATAATTATTATTTTTAAATAAAAAAAACTACCCAGTACTATTTTAATTTTTAACCAATAAATTTAAGGTGCACTATATGCACCCAAAAATCACCCTTAATTATATCAGGTATGGTTACAAAAGTCAAAAGAGTACATTTAGTTTAATAATTATGGGATTGCAAATAGTCCACCCATTTTTTTATTACATATATCTATTTACTAGAAAAATGAGTGTCGTCTTGGAACATTAATCCTAATTCTCTTTTTCATGAACCGAAGGCAGCTGAAAAAAAAAAAAAACTTTTGCATTTTATTTTCATCTTCTAAAACTTTTATATAATTATTATTTAATTAGCCAATGATTAATTAAGTTATTATGACTTGTTTAAGGACCTAACTGAGAAATCCACTTGAGATGGTCCCTTCTCTGGGCATGCTTATTAGTAAAGAGTGATAACTGATATCATCCATATACAAAAATATTAATTTTATATGTATTTTGAGGAATAACTATTATTCATACAAAAACTTATAACAAAATTTATTTTTTGAAATAAAGAAAAAATAATATTTTTTCAAATTGAAAAGCATCATTTCTTAGTTTTATTCTATGGAAATTATGTATTATTTTAAAATTATTATTTTCTAAATAATTTATTCACTTAAATGTATAATTAACTTTTTTTTTAATTTAACGTCCTCATGGAATCTCCATCAAATGATTCCACACTTCTAAATTTTGTGCAATAATTATTTCAAATTAATCTTTATCTTCTTGCATTATACAGACTTGTTTGTACATTCAAATATACTAATCATAATTAGTTTATTTAGATTGATACATTTAATTTGAATGGAATTAAACAACCTCAACAATCCCCAAATTATATATATATATATATATATATATATATATATATATATATATATATATATATATATATATATATATATATATATACATTCTCGCGTAATACGCAGATGAATTATTATAATCAATTAAAAAATATAATTAAAGATGGTATTTAATTTATAGATATACATAATTTAAAGATATACATGAATAATAATAATAATAATAATAATAATAAGTTGGTTATATTTTATTGATTATCTATTCTTAACTAATAAAAAATATGATTAAAAGTAATATTTAATTTATAAATATATATAATTTAAAGATATATATGAATAATAATAAAAATAAATAAATAAAAGTAGAAAGATTATATATGTGATATTAAAATAAAAAAAATTTATGACAATTAACCACGTCGCGACACCTCATACTTTTAAAAAGTTATTTATAGCAGCGGAATATTCTGTTGGTAAAAGCCTTGTTAAATTTGCTTACCAACGAATTAGCAACGGAATCCGTTGGTAAAATTCCGTTAGTAAAGTGGTGGTTGGTAAATTTTAGCAACGAAAAATCAATTCCGTTGCTAAATAATTATGTTGGTCTGCAATTGATTGAATTCCGTTGCTAAAATAGAGAATAATTCTGTTGGCATTCCGTTGCTAAAACAAAAATGTCATTTTTGTTGCTAATCTATTGATAATTAGCGACAGATTGAATTACGTTGATAAATTCAGTTGCTAAAAAAATACTTTTATATATATATATATATATATATATATATATATATATATATATATATATATATATATATATATATATAAATGAGGTTTTAACCGTTTAAATAACACATATGTAACGACTCTATTATTAATTTACTCATTGCATCCCTAACATAAACAAATCATGTACTAGATAATAAAATGAACTATGTTTTGATTTTCTTTTTCTAATTTGTCAAGTAAATTAAATTAATATTTCTAAAAAATTTCAATCTCATAATACATTACATATGATACCAGGAGTAGAAATTGCTGCTTAATATTATTGATTGTAGTTAGGATTACAATATTTAATAGCATGATTAGTAAATTCTTCCACTCCCAATTAAATATATTTATAGCATATATATTCTTTCTCACAGACTTAATATTTTAATACAAGTAAATTGGAGAAAAAAAGCGCATAACAATTTAACAAATACGTATTCAAGTTATTAATATACATATTGCACATTAATTAAAATATACTAAATTATCATATTTAAAAAATCATTAGATTAAATGAAAAAAAATACTCCGCAAAATAGGAAATTTCGAGTAAAAATTACAATACTAGTACTAGTACTAGTAATAATACATGTTTTTTTTGTTTTTTTATATTCGTTGCGTGAAAAATTGAATGAGTTTATCATCGTGGAACATTAATATTTGTGCAATATTTATGGTACTAATACACCTACCCACTTTACATTAAAATATTATTTTTTTCATCTCACTATACATTAAAATATTACTATATCCCTTAATCAATGTGCAAAAAGCAAATGCCCACGTTTCAACGAGACGAAGGGAGTATTAAAAATCAATATTTCTTAATTTACGTGTCTGTACAAACGGGTATAAATATAAATACTCAGAACGGATGGAGTAGAACAAATTGTGCTTGGACAGAGGGCGTATGTAGAAAGGGGTAGGGGTGGGGGGGGGGGGGTTATATGATCAAATATCAATCATCATATGTAAAGTATGAAACCCTAGGAAGTAGAAGGTGATAAACAAGGATCCTTAAATAGTTCAGAGAATCATTTGACATGATTTCATGTATTTGGTCACTTGGGGTTGCAAAAGATATGTAGAATCTTACCCAAATTTGAAGTTTTCTAACACCAAATATAAATGCCCAATATCCTAGCTTGCTCCATTAATACTACATAGTACATACAATTTCATCACCATCTATGTACCTTTTTTTTTTTAATTGTAATTAAATTCATCTTCCAATGGATTGGCAATCTGTTAACACAGAATTACTTCTATTGAATTAATTAATATTTGATTTTCCATAAATGCTCAATTCAAAGATTATTTAGTCATATACTCAAACAGTTCAAATCCACATTCTGCATCAAACTTAAAACTCCTCTCTCTCTCTCTCTCTCTCTCTTCCCCTCTGTTTTAATTTGTTGTTTGTGTAATCAATATTCTCTCTCTAGGTTTTCTTCCTATAGTCCTACAAAATATGAGAAAATATCAAAAGGTTTTTTTTTTTTTAATAAAGGAGGGGGGGGGGGGGGATTAGGTGGGTGTTATCTTGTGAAGGGTTTGGACAGTAGTTGCAGACTCTGAGCATCAAAAGCCAAAGTGAGGTAGCCAGCCAACAGAAAATACAGATGAAGAAGATGGTATGTAATCATTATTTCTACCCTAGAATGAGACAACATCTCAATTTCATTCATTTATAAAACTCTTTCAATTTCACACAAATACATTTTCATACATACATACATACATATATATGTATATCAATTGTCTACAGATCGTACCGTTAAAGAAGTATGAATGCTGACAGAGCATTTTTATTACAACATCTGTCATATGCAAAAAAAAAAAAAAAAAAGTCAAAAGCCATACGTATACACATGTTAGAAATATTCAAGAACTAATTAAAACTACTTTTAATTTCACCAACTATTAAACCAGAATTAATTACATGCCTGCTGGATCCCTCGTTTCCGAGGGTTCAAGAAACCCTACTAACAAATGGATGCTAAAATAAAAATAAATCATATAATAATAAATCAATCGCATTAAAATCCCAATTTAATTGTAATCGAATTAATCAGAAAAAATACCACCTGCCCAAAAATGAAGAAAAGGGTAAACTGATAAAAGGCAGAAATCAGCATACATAAGATTTGAACATATCTACAAACATTTGAACAAAAGTTCTTACACCAAAGTGGAATGAAAACAATATGAAAGAGGACTTACAAACATACCTTTTGACAACAAGAAAACCCTAATTGAGGAAGAGGTCTATAGATAAAAATTAGGGTTTATCCGGACTACCCTTATCGGGTGAAGCTACCACATGATCTAATTTTTCCTCGACTAGGTCGAGGAAGACTTAGATCATGCTGGCAGCTTCAGCTGATACCGTAGCACGATACGAAATGAAAACAAGAAAACCCATGATTTTTCTGATGAAAATAATCAAGAAAGAGGTTGTAAGGATATGGGGGTTGAGGGGGGTATAAATAGAGGTGGGAAGTAGGAGAAGAAATAAAAGGGGGAATATAGTTTTAGTGGATAAAAGATAAGAAAAAAGGCTGTGGAAAGAAAGGGGGGAGTAATAAGAACAAAAATTAATAGAGGTGGAAGTGGTCCCAATTATTGAATAATGTCACGCCACCACCTCCACCACCATGCAGCTACCTCTGTTAATTTGTGTGAGTTTCTATATTTTGTAAGAGCATTTATTGACTTTAGGGTTGGAGGGTGGGACCCTTCACTCCCCTAACAACTTATAACTAGTAAGGGAGTGATTATTATCGAAACACAATAGAATCTGTGAGACTGTTGTTTAGATTTAGTCAAAGTTAGTAAGAGTTTAAAATATATAAATCGTCCTGTATTTTATTATTTTTTTTGAAAATGTACTAAAATAGTTAGAATATTTATTTTCGCTTTAAATCTTTTAATTTTGCTACGATTTTATCTCAAAATAATATTTTTTTACCTATTTCGTCTCATGACTCTGTAAAATCATTGATTCAGTCACATCTTATAGAATTAAAGAAAATTGAACATTTATAAGTAAAAATGATCATTTTGAAGAGAAATTAAAAATTATGAGAATGTTACGGAGAGATTAAATTTTTTTGAAACTATTTTGATTTTAAACTCTAAGTTAGTAATATAGCATTTAGAAATATATGATGAGCTTGATCTATGCAACACAAAAATTCGTGTATTTTAAGTGAGTGCAACACTTGCATGAAATTGTCTAATTAAATAGTAATAATTTTATATTAAAGATATTATTATTTTATATTATTATTATTTATTTATTATATTATGAATTATTCATAAAATAATTTAATGCACTACGTACTAAGATAGTTTCTCATTAATTCGAATATCACTTTTTATTAAAATATTATCGCTCCTGGTCCGATTCCAATTTTTATTTTACGTAAAACGGCTCACCAAGTGTTATACCATAGTAACCATTAACTAGCACGTGGAGATGAAATATTATACAAAAACATCAAGCGAAACAGAGTAGATGAATTAACATTTTGTAGGGACACATAATATCTTGTACTTGAGTGCAATTAATTGTTTTCATAATAAGAAAAAAAAAAAGTGAATCAAAATGAAAAACTTGGTTTATATACAAGAAAGAGAATGTCCATAAAACTATAAATGAGCTTCCATTATCTGCCTAAACGTTGATTGATATAAGAAAATTACTCAACATTCGGATTGCTTTTGGGAAATAATTTACAATGAATTTTATTTTTAAGGGAAATTAATATTAAAATGCACATGAATGTATAAGCAAGGAAGATCTACATGTATAATTGATACTCTTTATTATGTACTCATACTTCAATTTAGGGGAAATAATAATTATAATTATGAAAAATTATGGCATATAAAAATTAATGGCCTAAGCGAGGAGTACCGTACCAACTACAATGTATACTGATAAATATAAAAAAATAATAAAAAATAAAATACAACGTATTTTATACCATCAATGTACGTATTTATTTAGTTTGTTAATTCTTGGGCAAATATTTTTATTAACCACATGTTAAATTATATTGAATCAAACACATATTTTACACTATACAAACTTTAATTAAACGCCAAATATATGACGGATGCACTGCAAAAAAAAATATTTTTTAACAACGGAATATTCCGTTGCTAAAAGTCTTAATTCTATTGTTAAATTGATTTACCAACGGATTAGCAACGAAATCCGTTGGTAAAATTCTGTTGATAAAGTGGTGGTTGGTAAATTTTTAGCAACGAAAAAATCAATTCCGTTGCTAAATAATTTCGTTGGTAATTTGTTGCTAATAATTCCGTTGGTAATTTATATAATGATTCACTTGCTATTCTGTTGGTAATTAGCAACAGATTGAATTCCGTTGCTAAAATAGAGAATAATTCCGTTGGCATTCCGTTGCTAAAACAAAAATATCATTTTTGTTGTTAATCCATTGCTAATTACCAACGGAAAGAATTCCGTTGCTAAATTCGGTTGCTAAAAAATACTTTTTTTGTAGTGATTCATACATGATAGTAAATAAATATTGGATGTATTCTAATTTTCTACTCACTAAACAACGAATGACGTATGCCTTCATAAATGATTATTGGATGTATTCAACTCAACAATACACCAAAAAAAAAAAAAAAGAGAAAATATAAAGTTTTGAAAGAAAAAAAAAAGAAAAAAAGGGGCTATATATAGGATTGAAATTCTTACACATTGAGTGTGTGTGGCACAAGGCATCTTAGAGGGGACAAAAGCATAATATGTGAGAGAGTAATAGCAAGAGGGGACCATTATTTTTCATTGCCTAATTTGTTTAATAGTGAATAATTTCAAGATTCACACTAAATAGGTAATTGATAGAGCATCTCATCAACCCTACACTCTCCATCATTTTCTCTATTCAATAATATGCATTCATATGAACTTCACTTATTTCCTTTTGAGTCTCCACTCAACTCAACATTTCATATTCCACCGTACGTGTTTCATCGGTATTTCACAACGTAAAAAATTAAAACCTAGAAATCTATTAAACCCTTTTAGGGCACTTGTCTTTATTTCAAGAAGTAATTTTGACACATGTCATTCACTTAAATATTGAACCGTCAAATGAAACAAGGAGTTGAAGTATATATTAAAAATATTATTAGTATTACTTTTTATTTAAAGTTACATTTTTCATATGATAAAATGAGTTCAATGATACTCCACTATTTTCAAAAAAAAAATCATCAATACTTAAGTGATCAATATGGAGTAGTATTTGATTTTAAAAATCTTGATATGTACATATAACATGGTCTTACATGAGTATTTATTTATTTAGTTGTTTGTGTGCTCTTTATTCTTAGAAAGTTTTTGGATCAATAAATTTGATTAGATAGATCCAGCTGGATATAGTTTAGGCATCAGTTCCTAGCTAGTTATACATATTTATGGTCTGATGCAGACAATAAATTGACTTGTGAACTGTGACGATGCTTTATTACTAGTAATATTTTTCTATAATTCAAATTTTCTGAGTAATTATATACTAATATTAAGTGGGGCGGTTTATATATCAATATGAGTGAGGCTCCTGTGCACCCGGGCGCACGGAGCACATTTCGTGCGCCTTTACAATTTTCATGCCCCTTTACCATTTAAATCCCTAGCAATACATAGGTTTAAATAGGATTGGAGGGGAGGGTTGTGTTCACATGGGGACACGTAGCATCTTTCCGTGTCCCCGGGCGCACAGGAGCTTTTGCCTATCAATATATACGCTCCATGTAACTATTAATACAATTTCTAGTTTTATTTCTTAATAATCAATCCAATTCATACATAAGATTACTTTCACATATGTATGCATGTATATGTAAATAAATTTCATTGATTTGTTCATGCAAACATGATGAATAAGATTTACATGAACTTTTAAAATTATAATTTGTAGATTCATTTTTCACTCTTTCTCTTACATTTTCTTTAATTATTCCATTGTCATCCTCTATGCATGTACACAAGTGGATCCACAGTTTCGACTTGAATTCCTTATTCCACATCTCGTCATAATATAAAAACTATACCCTAAAAATGATGTATAAACATTTGGGGCATGTGTCATTAATCTAGAAACTTATGATGATATGTGGCATTCAATTAAAAAGTGAAATATGAAATGAAACATCAAGTTTGAAATAGGTGAATGAATCTCATTTCCCAGAGTTTTTACATGGCAAAAGCTCCTGTGCGCCCGGGGACACGGAAAGATGCTCCGTGTCCCCCATGTGAACACAACCCTCCCCTCCAATCCTATTTAAACATGTGTATTGCTAGGGGTTTAAATGGTAAAGGGGCATGAAAATTGTAAAGGTGCACGGAATGTGCTCCGTGCGCCCGGGTGCACAGGAGCCTCACTCTTTTTACATATTATGTGAATTATGGAGGAGTTAAATAACAAATAGTAAAACATTCACTATTTGAATATTTACAATAGATTAATTTTCATGTTATATCATTTAGGAATAAACTCTCATTTTGGACTCACTATTAATTGTGACTACAAGAGATTATTTTTCAAGGCAAGAATCTAACCCATTATTGGCTCAATGTTTCACCACGATTTCAAGAGTCATTCTCCATGAAAATAATAATAATAATAATAATAATAATAAAATATTAAAATGAATCATGTCCCTATTTTAGAACTGTCTAACTTAATTGAAAGACTTTTCAATATTTCCTAAGACCACTTGAACAAAAAATAAAATAAAAATTAAACTATATATGATTATAACTTGAACCCATGATCTTAGATGATTTCTTTGTTCTATGATTCCAATTTCCATCATCTCCTCACTATATTATACCCCATGTATGGAGTATATAAAATTCCCCCTCCCCCCTTTAAACAATAACTCCCCAAGAAGGGAAAAAAAATTATAACAAAAAAAAGTTGTCATGCTTTGTAAGATAAGATTTGTAGTACTTGAAGATTTTTTTTTGATCGTGAATTAATTTTAATTTATGAAAGAAATGAGAGAATCTTGAATAATATAATAGTAGTTATTGTAAAGTAAAAAACTAAGTAAAAAGAATGAAAATGTGCTTTTGCACTTTAGAAGATACTATATAACTTAAGAAAAGTGAGAATATCACACAGCCTGTGATCGCCGACACGCCGTTCAGCCTCAGAATTTGTATTTTAAAGAATTTCGATTTGATTCTGTATGTGCAATAACAAATTAAACGAGTAGTATTCCCTCAATGCATTTAATTTTTTTTTTCATCAGAGTCATGGCCTAACAAAGGTCTAAATCGAATTTTATCGCCACCTATTTAATGGAAAATTCCACATGTCGCCATCCATTTAATGAGAAATTCCACATGTAAGACTTGAAGTAAAAGTTAACACTGTCTGCATGTGAGGGGACGTGTTAGAGTAATTTGATTAAGTATTAAACTACTCTTCTCTTTATTAGATTAAGCTATTAAACGACTCACCTCTCTATCAGTTTAATTTATTAGATGAGGTGGTTATTTAAATATATTATTGTTTTGTTGGGTCACATTTATCAAAATGAAAAAATGCACCCTTGTACTAGGACGGACTAAAATGACAAAATGCACTTCTTTCATAGAGACAGAGGGAGTATTTAATAATATACTCGCTCCGTACCAAGATAAATTTTATTGTAATGTAAAAATGAAGTTAAAAAAAGTTGATCTTAAACTAATTTTATTCACTTATAAAAAAATTATAAAATATATTATGTATATTAGGTGAGGATGGTAATTTTGAAAGGTTATGAGATTGAATTTTTTTCTTTTTGGGTGGTGGGATTTATTGTAATACGAATTAAAATAAAAAGTGTGCAGTTTATTATGGTACAAAATGTATAACTTTCTATGTATTTGTTTTTTCATACTCCCTCCGTCCCACCCAAAGAGTCTCTTTTTTCATTTTAAACGTCCCATTCAAAGAGTTCACTTTTCTTTTTTATACACATGAGACCCACACAAACTCACTAATACAATTAAAATATGGGTCCCACACTCCCACTAATACAACTACCCACTACACATTAAATAATAATAATCTTTAATCTAAGTGCCAAAAAGCAAAACTATCCTTGTCGTGGGACGAAGGGAGTATAGATTATGAAATATAATATTTTAATTTGTATAGTGAATAAAGGAATGTAATATTTTAATATAAAATTTGTAGTTATAATATTATTACGTGTGGCTCCATATAAAAATATTAATTATTTTATTTGGGTGAAACGTACTTACAAATATTGAGAAATGTATATTTTATATTAAGATAAAAAAAACAACAACAAATTGTTTGACTTACTTAGACCATCTTCAGCAAGGCTGCATATGGCCTTGTAACTGAATAATGCAGCCAAGTCATCCCTCCAGCACTGCCGCAAATGTGGCTGAAAAATAGGGAATTCTACTGTAGCATTTGGAACAGTAATTGCTGCAAATATTTTTTTTCTTTTTTTCACATTTTAATTATTAATTTAAAAACATAGAACATTAATTTAATTGGTTAATTTAACTTCTTTTTTTAATTTTTTTTACTTATTTATAATAATTAATTTAAATAAGTAAAAAAATATTATGATTGTTAGTGTTAATGGTAAATTAATATATATTGTATATGTGAAAAAAAGTTCTACATTCTTAAAGCTGTAGCTGACTATGATTTATGGATATGGTATGCATATTTTGGGATGTCGGGTTCCAACAATGATATTAATGTGTTAGAGACCTCTCCTCTTTTTTCTAACCTTACTAGAGGCATTGCTCCTCCGACATATTATATCATTCAAGGAAAAGAATTTAATAGGGGCATTATTTGGCCGATGGGATATACCCCAAATGGGCAACAATTGTTCAAACTATCCATGAGCCCGTTGGGCCAAAAAAAATATTTTGCAACAAAACAAGAAGCTTGTAGAAAAAGACTTTGAACGTGCATTTGGAGTTCTACAAAGTCGATTTGCAATTGTTGCAAACCCAGCACGTTTTTAGAATAAAGATTATTTGAAAATGATTATGCATGCGTGCATAATAATGCATAATATGATAATTGAAGATGAACGAGATCTTAATGCTCCAATTGAGGAAGTAAGAGAAGTGTCACTTCCGGATGTTGAATTTGCGGATAGTGATCCTGCTCGATTCCAAAACTTCCTTACTCGATATGTACAAATTAGAGATACAGATGCCCATTTCAACCTTGAAATGCTTTAATTGATCATTTATGGATGGAGAACTCCAACTCGGAGGAGTAGAAATAATCATTCTTAATTTTAAGTATTTTAGTTTTAATTATTGTGTTGTAATTTTAATTTGATGTTTATGTATTTTTATGTAATTTTAATTTTAATTGTTGTCTTAATTTCATGTTTAAATAAATTATAACGTAATTTTAATGATTACATTATTTTAATTTTAGACATATTAATATTTTTATTATATTATTTTTTGTATTAAAAAATAAATATAATAATAAAAAATAAATTAAATGTAAAAAATTAATAAAAATAGTATTAATAAAATGGATGTAACCAAACCAAACCATTCGTGAACTATTTGAGTCTCGGTTTGATTAAATGTTCGTTCGAACTCGTTCGTTAACCTTAACGAGTCAAACCAAACTTGAATTTTGGATTCGTATAGTTTATCAAACCTTCGACTCGAAAGCTCGCGAACATATTCGTTTATAGGCTCGCTAATGGCTCGCAAACGCGTTCGTAAATTTTATAGTTATTCTTTAGAATTATATATTATTATTTATTTATTAATATTCAATAATTAAATATTTTATGTTAAACCACACAAATATGATAATAACTTAAGTGATTATTTAAATATTTAAATATTTTTTACCGTTTATTATTATATTTTGTTAGTTTGTTTATTTAATATTATGAATAACATTAAATGTTTATAAACGAAACATTCTTTTAATATCCAGACACAAAATTATTTAAATGTTCATGAAAATATATTCATAAACAAGTTACCTTATGTGTTCGTGAACATGTTCGCGAGTCTTAACAAATAGTTTGAATTCGAGCTCGAGTTCGATATTTTTTTCTTGACGAGTTCGAGCTCGGGCTCGAGTTCGATAATTTCTTAACAAACGATACTCAAACCTAGTAGTGTTCGACTCGACTCGATTACATCCCTAACTACAAAATGGAGTTAACTGTTGGAGATGATTTACTGAGTTGTCTGCATTTTTGGGATAAATGTGCTGCAAAATGGGATTAACTGCTGGAGATGGCCTTAGACGAGGGAGTATTATTTTATTTTAAAAGAGATGCTATGAAAGCTGATAGGCTTTTTCTATGCACTATAATTTAATCCTCAAGTATAAGGATGTCAATTGTAGCAACAAGTTCCCAAGTTAAATTATCGATCCCACTGAGACAGCTAATTATTTATTTTACTATGAATTACTAATTAATCAGAATTATGTAACCAAATTTCCAAGGTTTTGAAGTGAAATAATTAACTAAAATACGCAAATAATAAATTGCTGAATTATTAAAAGCAATAAAAATAAAAGCAAGTTTCTAATCAAGAGATGACGAACAGTTCTAAGGTATCAGGTAGAGACCAATTAATTTGGGTTATTAAACTTACGATTGTTCATTCATGCAGTTTCACTGAAAATACACCACATATCCCTGTTATCCCACCGAATATAATTCGATTCTAAGCTAACAGTATAATCTGGTTTAAATCTTAAGGTGCGCAAATATTACCAAGCCTTATTCCTAGATACTAATCAAAGCAAGCAACAATACCTCCGGTTGGTAAGCCTGACTAACAAGATATTTTCTGGAATTACTACAAGGTTCTATTCACTTCCTACTTGATTGTCTAATTGCATTGTTCCACTAAACAAATCAAGTATTTGATTAACCAGTTCATGAAATTAAAGTGCTTATAGCGGAGCTACTCTAATCCCTAACAGATAGACAATACCAATCATGAACGCACACAAGCTAACACAATAATCCAAGCATTATAGCGGATGTCATGAATATATTATGAAGACGTTACGAAGCAGAAAAGCATGTCTTAATAAAATAAGTAAAATCAAAAGATCAACTGCATAAAATCCCAATCTTTGGTCTAAATCCCCAAATCAATTAAATCAATCCATCAAACCCTAGAACTGTATAGGAAATTAGCCCATGAGATTACAAGCAATCCTCATGGCTAAGCAATTCATAACAATAATCAAAGTAATAGAAAGGAATAGATAAGAATTGTGAAACCCTAGTGTAGGAGCAATCTCACGTTCCTTCTCCGTCTCTTCAATTGCTTGATTCTCCCTCGATTAGCACTTGGAACCCTTGAGGAATTGGATGGATGGCGAAATCAGGTTGTAATCTGATATGGGTATGAAAGGAGTGTGGATTGATGATGGTTTATGGCTGGGCTCTCTCCGATTGACGTCTCGATCTCCCTAATTGTTTCTAAGATGGATGCAGGGCTGTTTTCGCGACGAATCTCCATCAGAATCGCGTCTGGAAGGTATTTATACAGTGTTGAATCGAACAGGCCCCGTCTGGGCTCTGAACTGGGCCGCTCGGCACCCAGCTCGGCTCGAGCGGGGTCTGGACCCAGCCGAGCGGCCTGCCACGTACTGGCCACGTCACTGGGGTCCAAGTGGGACCCCACTCGGCACTGTTTACCGCCGCTCGGCACCCAGCTCGGCTCGAGCGGCTCGCCGAGCTGCTCCCGAGCTGGGCCGTTCCGGGTCTGTTTTGCTCCTCTTCCGATCCTGCCCTGTTTTACCCTGTTTTCTGCCTTCGAAACTCACAAAAACACCTTAATAGCCTTAAAATCGTGTAAATACTTAAACATACACAATTCCATGCAAAAACGATCAATTTCCTAAGCAAAATGGTGTAATGTGCACACATAAAATGCGTGAAATTCCACTCTCAACAAACCCCCAAACTTACCTGTTGCTCGTCCCGAGGCAACAACATCAAAAACCAATAGATTAACTGAGAGGAAATTTCACAGCAGAAAAACATTCAAGACAATATAGCAATTTAAATATCATACTTTGGATACAAGATAACCATCCATTTAAAAACATACAATTCAAATCAACTAATTCACCTTTTCGGAATGCTCATCCACCCATTCTCACGGGTAGTATTTACGCTCAACACTCAAGTGTGAGATATACACTTTAGGGTATGGTGTTTACACTCATAATCAATTCAAACACACGCGTAACCATAAGCTTGACAATCATCTCAACTCTCGACTAAAGGGATAATTTCAACAATAGGATCACAAAGGTCTTGCATTAGGTTGTAATGTTGGCTCTTTGGTAAAGGTAGGGAGTATATGGATAAGGTGACTCAATCACTATTAGAGAATCAAAGAAGACTTACAGTTTTTCAACAAACAGCTTTACTTTCTTCTTTCTTCTTCAATGCTCTTCAATGCTTCTTGAAATTTGATTCCTCCTTCACTTTTGAACACCACATCCTTACTTGAAAATTTCTATTCTTCTTCCCTCTTTTCTCTTTTTTTTTTTCAAATAAGGGTACCAGTTTCAGGCACTACCCTTTTCATGGGGTACCAGTTTCGGGCACTACCCCTTTATGCAACAATTTAACCACTCTCTTCAACAAATTTTATCACTTCCAACTTATTCTCCTTTTATGTTTCTTCACAAGACACCAAATTGACTCCTTCAACTCTCTACTAGGTAGGAAATTTTTAAAGGCTAGCAAAAGGGATCAATTGGCTAATCACGTAGGCTTCCAACAAATAAGACTTTTAGGCTCAAAAGGGTTAACTACGGATAATTTCAATAGGTAGGATAATAATTTGGCTAGTGACTAATAAATAACAAAGATGGCCTAAGATCATTTCCTATTGTCTAATCGAATAGGTAGCTTCAAGCAAGATATAAAGCCAAGTTCTAGAATACGTGTGTATGAACGACACTCACAAGAATAAACTAAATCATGCAACTAGTCATGATTTCAAAAGGCTCAAAATCTCACATGGCTATAGGAATGAACGAGCAATCCTAATAAAGTTACATAGCTAATCTTTCATGCACATAAATAAATTTCAAGTATCTCAATATCCAAGCACAATCTCACACTGCTTCTCAAACACAATCACACATATAATCAAGTGCCATAAAAAAATCAGAAATCATCCTAGAGAACCATAAATCGACTACACCGACACTAGGATTAACACAAAACAAACAATAAACACCACAAAATACGAAACCTGAAAAATCGCAAAAAATCGAACCCTCAATATTCTCAAATAAATCAAAAACATTAAGAATCCGCAAAAAATCGACTCTCCAAGCAACAACACAATGTAAAAATTCTATTTCGACACTGCAAGACAAGGTATGTACGTTACCCCCCCCAAACTTAGATTAAACGAAGTGAGAAACTAAGTTTGCAAAGAAGTATATACCGTAGTCAAGCAACACCTAATAAAACTCCTACACCAATACAGACATATAAAAGCAATAAAACGGAAGGGACAGCCCCCAACAAGCGCTCATGTTTAACGTCGGAGAGTCACGACGGGATACCTTAAGCTCATCGGAATGGCCATGGATATCTTTCATTCTTCCCATCGTATTCTAATCGTTGTGCTTCTTCATCAATCCAATACTTATGGCAAGGGATGGCCTCGTTGGCATTCTTAAAATTTATCTTGACCTTGCCAACCATGTTAAGATCAAATTTCATCAACCTCTTCATTCTACTCCACCACTTATTCCTTCTTCCGATGAAAATTCCCAACTTCTCTT
Organism: Pogostemon cablin; assembly: GCA_023678885.1. NCBI lineage: Eukaryota > Viridiplantae > Streptophyta > Magnoliopsida > Lamiales > Lamiaceae > Pogostemon > Pogostemon cablin. The sequence goes on along the minus strand of CM043009.1, from coordinate 23,761,962 downwards.
CTAGTTCCTTTCTATCCCTAAGAATATGAGAGGAATCATAAGGTGAAACAAAGTCAACAGAAACAATATCATTAAATTCAATGCAACTTAAAGAGTTTAAAGGTTTAGAAATGCTCATTTCATTCTTCAAGTCCTCTTCGATTGCTTCATGACTTTGCTCTTCTTCTTTCTTTTCTTCCTCAACAATTGACTCCAGTTGATAGCTCAATTCAAGTGGAACCACTTGACTTAATCGAGTGGACTCCTCTTCGAGTTCTACTTCCTCAAACGACAGCATAGGACCTTCAAATTGCATTCCAGGGCACAATGGAACAACAATATCTTCCTCAAACTCCTCTTCATCCATTCTTTCCTCTTGTTGACCTTGAGAATTTAAACTTGAAGTGATGTTCGCAAGAAGATTGTTTATGTCTCTCGTTCTTTGATCAAACTCCTGCGATGCAACTTCCCTCTCCTGCGATTGAACTTTCATCTTTCTTTCTAGAGCTTCCAATATTCCCATGTTTTCTTCATGCTTCTTGATGGAAGTATCAAACGCGTCTTGTAATTCTTGGGAAACTCCGATCGATCCAGAATAAGTGTTATCTTGATAAGGTTGATATAAATTTTCATTGTAAGCACAAGACCATTCATCTTCATATCTGACTTGATTGTAGTACTGAGAATGACTTTGATTCACTAAAGAATCATAACCATAATTCCTCTCATCCATGTAATATGGAGAAGAAACCATAGCATTATGATTTTCATAGCGTTTCAATATTTTGTCTATGCATGAAGAAGGATCCATAACATTCTGATTTCCATATCTTTTCAATATTTCGTCCATCTCAGTACCTCAAAGATAATTTATAGTCAGAATATATCCAAATAAGAAAAATAAAAAAAAGCAATAAAAAGTCCTAATTAAACTAGCAATAAAAGAAAAATAAATAATTAAAACTGTCCCCGGCAACGGCGCCAAAAACTTGATAGGCTTTTTCTATGCACTATAATTTAATCCTCAAGTATAAGGATGTCAATTGTAGCAACAAGTTCCCAAGTTAAATTATCGATCCCACTGAGACAGCTAATTATTTATTTTACTATGAATTACTAATTAATCAGAATTATGTAACCAAATTTCCAAGGTTTTGAAGTGAAATAATTAACTAAAATACGCAAATAATAAATTGCTGAATTATTAAAAGCAATAAAAATAAAAGCAAGTTTCTAATCAAGAGATGACGAACAGTTCTAAGGTATCAGGTAGAGACCAATTAATTTGGGTTATTAAACTTACGATTGTTCATTCATGCAGTTTCACTGAAAATACACCACATATCCCTGTTATCCCACCGAATATAATTCGATTCTAAGCTAACAGTATAATCTGGTTTAAATCTTAAGGTGCGCAAATATTACCAAGCCTTATTCCTAGATACTAATCAAAGCAAGCAACAATACCTCCGGTTGGTAAGCCTGACTAACAAGATATTTTCTGGAATTACTACAAGGTTCTATTCACTTCCTACTTGATTGTCTAATTGCATTGTTCCACTAAACAAATCAAGTATTTGATTAACCAGTTCATGAAATTAAAGTGCTTATAGCGGAGCTACTCTAATCCCTAACAGATAGACAATACCAATCATGAACGCACACAAGCTAACACAATAATCCAAGCATTATAGCGGATGTCATGAATATATTATGAAGACGTTACGAAGCAGAAAAGCATGTCTTAATAAAATAAGTAAAATCAAAAGATCAACTGCATAAAATCCCAATCTTTGGTCTAAATCCCCAAATCAATTAAATCAATCCATCAAACCCTAGAACTGTATAGGAAATTAGCCCATGAGATTACAAGCAATCCTCATGGCTAAGCAATTCATAACAATAATCAAAGTAATAGAAAGGAATAGATAAGAATTGTGAAACCCTAGTGTAGGAGCAATCTCACGTTCCTTCTCCGTCTCTTCAATTGCTTGATTCTCCCTCGATTAGCACTTGGAACCCTTGAGGAATTGGATGGATGGCGAAATCAGGTTGTAATCTGATATGGGTATGAAAGGAGTGTGGATTGATGATGGTTTATGGCTGGGCTCTCTCCGATTGACGTCTCGATCTCCCTAATTGTTTCTAAGATGGATGCAGGGCTGTTTTCGCGACGAATCTCCATCAGAATCGCGTCTGGAAGGTATTTATACAGTGTTGAATCGAACAGGCCCCGTCTGGGCTCTGAACTGGGCCGCTCGGCACCCAGCTCGGCTCGAGCGGGGTCTGGACCCAGCCGAGCGGCCTGCCACGTACTGGCCACGTCACTGGGGTCCAAGTGGGACCCCACTCGGCACTGTTTACCGCCGCTCGGCACCCAGCTCGGCTCGAGCGGCTCGCCGAGCTGCTCCCGAGCTGGGCCGTTCCGGGTCTGTTTTGCTCCTCTTCCGATCCTGCCCTGTTTTACCCTGTTTTCTGCCTTCGAAACTCACAAAAACACCTTAATAGCCTTAAAATCGTGTAAATACTTAAACATACACAATTCCATGCAAAAACGATCAATTTCCTAAGCAAAATGGTGTAATGTGCACACATAAAATGCGTGAAATTCCACTCTCAACAAAAGCATTAAAATTAAAGTTACTAGCTTTCTTACATGTTCTTAGGCTTTTGGGCATGTTAACGCAAAAATTCGAATTGATTGCTCAAATCAACTACTTTTTAATAAAAGAGATAATTTTTATCTAAAAAAAATAGTACTATAAATTAATAAAATATTATAATAAAGAGTTGATATTGTTTGCACTCTAGTGCACGTGTGTATCCATATTTGTATTAATTTTTACTCAATGATATGTACTATGTGTTTCTTAAAAATTATAGTGTAACTTTTTCATATTTAATTTTTCATTAAAAAAATTAATAGAAAATATTTTATTTATTAATATATAAGTTTCTAATTGTGGGGTACATGATCCATGAATGTAACCAATAATTTGCCAAAAATAATGAGATTGAGAGATCATGGTAGATACCACCAAATAAGAGACAACGGCCGGACTTTAATTAATTAAGAGATATTTATAGAATCATGATTTCATATAAACTTTTTCTAAAATAAAAATTGTAAGCAACTATACTCTTTAAAATAAGAAAAAAGTATTACTCAACTTCTAAATTAATAATTTGAAAGGAATTATATTATACTCTTTAAAATAAAAATAAATATGACTCAACTTCACATAATTATAAATCCCTTTTACACAAAAATTCCTTAATAAAAAAAAACTTATTTTGTGGTAAGATAGAATTGATTAGTTTAGAAAGAGATCGATTTTAAAATACTATTCCATAAATATCAAACTCTATAGTAGTGTCACAAGAAAATTTTCATGGCAAATTCAATTTAACGGGAACAAAAAGTAATGTATTATTTTTTTTTCAAATTCGAATTAAAATATATACTAATGTTTGGTGTGGAAAATTTTATCACCTTTTATTTTCCAACAAAAGATTTTCATATCTTCTGATTAGCATCTTACCAGTATATAGTTGGGTAAAATGCACTTTTGGTCCCATACAAGAAGTGTGATTTCACTTTTGGTCCCGAACCTTTTTTTTGGTCCCAAAAGTTACAAATTTGGTCCCATCCGTTAAGTTCCTAACAGAAAACGTTAGCATGAAAAAGGAGGGAAAAGGTAAGAAATTTTGGAGGGAAAGTACAGGCCCCCTCCTTATAAGCTGACCCTTAACCTAAAACCTGTACAACACATTATAAAACAACAAAAATCACAAAGAAACCCCACATAGCAAGAGTAAATGACTTCATCATCTTCCTCCACAACTTTACAATCCAACATTAACTGTTGGTGTAAAAAACCTGCAAATCAACGAACTTCATGGTCCGATGCTAATCCCGGAAGAAGATTTCTGAACTGTGACAATTCCTTGAAAGGTAATAATTGTAAGTTTTTTCAATGGGTAGATCCACCCATGTGTGAAAGATCTAAGGTGATAATACCAGGTTTACTACACAAAATGAGTGCAAAAAATGATGAGTTGATGAATGTTGAGATGAAGGTGAAGAAGCTAGAAGATGAAATAAAAAAGATGCAGCAAAGTGAGGTCAATATGAAGGAGACAGCTAAAGAAAATGCAAGGCTCAAAATGTGGAATAATTTGTATCTTATGTTGCTAATTGTAACTTGGTTCTCATTCCTAATTTCAATGCTATTTTAAGTACTATAATAGTGCAGGTAATATTGTAATAGTACCAAGTATGTAATCTAATGTTGTTGAAAATAATGGCTGCCCTAAATTTCCTAATTTCCACAAAACCATGTTTGCAAGAAAAATGTTTTTACTACCATATGAAACTAGTAATAAACCAGAATAATATTCAAACATGAAAGCAACTAAAATGATATGTAACCATAAAAGCAATCCATGTTAATAATCAGATTCTAATAAGGGGCTAATATCTTACAATATAAACTAAGTTTGGAATACACATTTTCCATATGCTCAAAAAACCCATACAAAACATAATGATGGGTACAACCCTAGAATCTGTCCATATTAAAATATAACTAAATAAGTGCACAGATACAAAAAACTTAAGTGCACCTATAGATGGTAACTGCACTATATGCACATTTTGTTCTAAAACCAATATATCCCACAAAAACAAACTGCACACCCAAAATGAAACTATTTGTGCATCAAAAACCAAGTGTTTTTCACAAAATAACTGTGCATCAAAACTATCTGTGCATCCAAAAAGCTAATGACTATCACCACTTACAAACACTGCAACCCCTCACTTTTTGTCACCTTTTTTCTTGTTGGATGTTTGACCCATAGCAGCTTGTAAGTTGGACATCGTAACATACTTCCTCCCTCCGCTAGTGATTATTGGAACACCACCTGCTTGTCGCGATCTTGCCCTGATTGTTTCAATAAACTCATTAGGTTGCAATACCATGGGAGGAGGAATTCTGATATGCACTCTTTGCTGGGATATGTGTAGAGGTTCAGGTGGAACGTCAAATGGTGATGCTGTATTACTCGTAAGAAATGTGGAAACAGGCTTGCTGAGCTGATTATCCTGCCATTAAAACACATTAATTGCCAACAATGTAGATTGAAGGGTTAGAAATGGACAATTAGTATATACTTACTCCATCTAATTTCTCTTGCAGTTCAGCCGTTGTATCAACATCACAATGATTGGTAGTTGTAGTCATGTTCTCCTGATAATCCTCAACATTCAAAATCAAAATTCTTATATAAATATATACCGATAAATAGGTATGAATGAGAATAAAAGTGTCATTCTTACATTGAAGAATGAGTAAGGTACGATTGGAAGTTCATTCCACAGATCATGTTCGTGTGTACCATCCTACAAAATGAAAAATAATTAAAAACAAATTAAGCAATCTATGAAATCATATGAAAAAAAGAGTAAAAAAGAGTTAATAAAACTTACAGTCCTTACCTTGGTATTATCAGGCTGTGAGTCTTGTGTGAATGGTGGAACATCATTAGCTTGTGTCATTTCCTCTGGTTGTTGTGCCATTTCTGCTGGTTGAGTTGCAGGTTCATTTTGACCGAATTCCACATCAGCTGGGAATTCTTCGGCGAACTTTTTCCATTGACAAGCCTTCTCAATATGACCCAATTCATTACACCATTTGCACATCATTTTCCATGATTGTTTAGGCATTCTCTTAATATTAGGTTGCTTCTTCCTACCTCGCCCGCTTGGCTCTTCATCTAGCCCTCTTCTTCTCGCTTTTGATGGTCTCCCTCTCTTCTTTCCAAAGCCTGGTGGAAGTGGTGGTATGTAGCCAGTTTTCTCCCACATATCAGGACCATCCATTGGGACCAATGCACACTCATACACTTTGTTGTATGCATCCACTGTATAGCATGGATGTACAAAGTCATCTACATTTAGCTTTTGGGCTCCAATTGCACTGATTGCATGCATACAGGGGACACCACTCAAGTCCCACACCCTACATGAACATTCTCTTGCACTCAAGTCCACTGAAAATCTCTTTCCATCAAAGCTTTCAACCTCCCAAAGCGAAGCACTTGACTTTATAGGAATACAATTGCATGCCTTATCTCTTCTCCTCTGCAATTTTTTCTTAATTTTGGGGCAAATAACTAATCCTCCCCACAATCGCTCTACCCTATCTCTATTTTGCTGCAACCTTTTCATCAAACTCAACCTAATCCACTCCAACATGGTGATGATAGGTTTCTGTCTAGCTTCTACAAGAGCACTATTCCAAGATTCACAAATATTATTCACAACCAAATCACACTTGGAAAATGTAGAGAAGTGGGACCTAGACCACTGCGATGCAGGTATTCCTTTCAACCACTCTAAAGCCTTCACTTTAATCGAACCTAATAGCTTCATTGCTTTATCAAAATCAGATATGGTTTCAGCTTTAGCAGCCTTCCACAAGGCATTTTTAATTGATGTATCCCTATGATCTGCACGCTTCATGTTAGAATGAAGATGTTTCACACAAAATCTATTCTCAGCTGCTGGAAATACTTTTTCAAAGGCTGCCAGCAATCCTTTCTGCCTATCAGACATGAAAGTGTACAATTCATCCCTATCAATACCGAGATCTTCTTTTAACAGCCCTAAAAACCATGTCCATGTTTCCGTGTTTTCAGTTCTGACGACTGCATATGCAATGGGGAAAATCTGAGTATTTGGATCAACACCTACGGCTGTGAGCAAAACACCAGCTTGTGAACTCTTTAAGAAGGTCCCATCAACACCTATGAAAGGCCTACACCCAGATAGAAAGCCAGTCTTCAAAGCATGGAAACACACATACAATTTACTGAATTTTTTTCTTCCATTAGGTTCATTATCAACTGCCAACTTGACTGTAGAGCCTGGATTCTTTCTCCTTAAAGCATGTGCATAATCCCACAATAAATCATATTGTGCTTGATCGGACCCTTCAATCATTTTTCTAGCTTTTACCTTTGCTCTATAAGCTTGTGATGGTGAAACATGCACTTTCTTTTCTCTCACCACAAAATTTCTAAATCCCTTAGCTGTTTTCTTTGGCTCTGCTCTAAAGTCTTCAATAAATCTCTTAGAAAGCCAAGTGGACGACATTCCACTAACATGATAGTCAGGCTCGCATGTATGAACTAGATCGAGGCTTCTAATCTGGAATGTCTCTTCATTTGTGACCTTTAGAGCATTAATAAACCATCTACAATCTTTACATCTTGCATAAACTCTTCTATTGTCATTCTTTTTTATCCAAACATTTCTCTTCTCCATTATGCCTAAAGATTGGACAGCATCCTTGAACAAAGTTTTACTGGTGAATTTTTGGCGTACTTCAAAATGGGGATTAAACACATTAGAGCTTCTAAATACATCAGCATTCTCATCACCCGAGCCCGATAAACTATCAAAATCCTCCTCATTACTGACTTCTATAGATGAATCAGAAGTCTCATCAGATTCTTCACTTTTTTTCTCTATCTGAAACCCACCCCACTCACAATCCTTGTCTATAGTTTTCTCAAACAACATTTCATCAAACTCAATGTCTTCACTGTCATCCATGGAATAATCAATATCAGAATTATCACTGTCATCAGGATCTAAGTAATTATCAATCATGTCAAAAATCTCAACAGTATTTTCACTTTCGTCACCACTAAGAACCTTCTCCTTTCCCTTTCCTTCATTTTTAGATTGCTGCAAACTTCTCTTTCTTTTCCCTTTTTCAGCAGTCTTTCCCTTTGTCTTTTCACTAGCAGCAATTCCCTTCTCCTTTTCAACGGACTTTTTCTTTCCCATTTCATTCCCCTTCTTCTTTTCCTTATCTCCCACAACATGTCTTACATTATCTTCAGCTTCTATATAACAATGGACCTCCCTCTTGTGAATATCAAGGCTTAAGTAAAGATCTACTCCGTGTTTTATTTCTATTAGTTTACCCCGTGCATCTACTCTGTAGTATTTTTTCGCTCCCACATATCCTAACTGCTCAGCTAAGCCATCAAGCAAATCCCAAGTCTCATGTGACAATCCCCGAACATTAACATAGTCAAAAATACTTGTTATACCCCCTTCATAACTGATTTGTCTCCCTACATGACTAAAAGTACCCTGATGATGTACATAAAACGTATGCCAAAGCTGAATTTCATTTCCATCTGCAAAATAAATAAAAAAATAGAACTATTAAAAATACTGAAAAATTAAGAAAAAAAAGGAAAATGTTACAGAGAATTCATAAAAGAAAAAACAAAAAAAGTATAACTCTACAATTTGGTATAATCCACACATCATCTAAACCAAGACTAATATTATTTCGATGCATTATCAATTTCTTAGATTCTGGTCAAACAATCAATCAAATATTCCACTATGTAGAAATTTGCAAGTACTGACTGCAAAAAAAAAATTGAATACCACATTTTTTCCTAATATTTTCCCTACATGTACAAAAAAAAAAGGAAAACCAAACACGTTCTTGCAAAAATTTGGGGAAAATCCTAAACCAAACAACTTCTTGCAAGTACAGACCATAATTTTTTAAAATCTAAACCCTAGAAAGATTTGGGGAAAATCCTAAACCCTAGAACAATTTCGTAATGAATCAAACAAGTTCTTGCAAAAATTAGTGGAAGAAATATAGACATCTAAAATTTCTTAATAATGGTTGAAAACATACCGTCGGGTGGAGCCTTGCCTTTATCACCTATGCGAAGCATCTTCTTCAATCAATCGATTTAGTTTCAGAAATTCGATTGTATTCTTCAATCTATCGCTCGATTCATTTGGGGGTAGAGTGTGATTTTCGAAAGAGGAATTGGTGGGTTAAATATTTTTTAGGGTTTCTGGAAAAAGGAAAGGGTGAAGGAATGTGAATTTGTTTGACTGAATCCTCAAACCCGTTCAACCCCTCACTTGAACTAACGGGCATGTGAGAGACACGTGATTATTCCGTTTGAGTATTTGACGGAAATTCAAAAAATAAGCAATGGGACCAAAAGTGTAGTGAAAAGGACCAAAAGTGAAATCACACTTCTTGTATGGGACCAAAAGTGCATTTTTCCCGTATATAGTTTCATCCTATATTTTAATTACCAGAACTTTCATCACTATTTATTTACTATTATATAGTACCAATTTATCCTAAAATTTTTGTCCCGTTAGTATAGATATTAGAATTTATAAAAAATACTAACTTAATTGATTTTTTTAGGACCATAGTCTTATAATGTAAAGTATGACGGTGATCTAGCTAGAAGAATGTTTTAGGTAGGAATGTAATTTTGAAGTTATTCAATTGAGGTAATATTTCTTTTTTTAATTGTGTAAGCCATTATCAAATGAATAAAAATATAATACTATGTGAGGATAATTACGAGAAAAATTATAATACTCTCCGTATCAACTTTATATTTTTTATTTTGATTCGTCTCAATGTCAAATTTTATATTTTTTTTAAAAAGAAAAAAACATTTAACTAGTATTACTTTAAAATATTTTAATTTCAAAATTATAATACTAATTTTATTATTTATTTATTATAAAAAAAATACTAAATAATCTTCAATAACAAATGTAAAATTGAAAGTGGGGACAGAATAAGAATTACATCTCACAATGGTTGACCTAAAGAAAAGGTAGAGCAAAGACTAACATTGAAGTAGGTAGGTTCACAATTTAGAGTAGTGTGAAATTGGCACCTGCAAAAGAGATGGAGCTAATTGTAGAGTGTTAGCTAGTGAGCTCCCTACAATACAATACAATACACCTTTTATTTACTATTAATTAATCATAAAGATACAAATTGGGGTATCCTTTAATGTTGTATCTTCCTTTTCAGACATTAGATTTGTACAGTAAAAACCTAGTCTTAATCCCATCAACTCATCACATACAACTGGCAATGCCCAAACATACATACATACATACATGCTAGCTTTTAATTATATATAATTATGATTGTGTGTGTAATGGTGTGTGTGTTTATGGTAGACAAGAACACAGAACAAACCCTAAAAGCAGAGGGCGCATGTGGTCCTTTGTGATGATAATAAGAGAGAGGTGACAGAAGAGGCTGTGTATGAGGTTTCTAGGGTGGTCCTCTCACTCTCACAATAAACCACCATTCATTTCTTTTCTTTTCTCTTTTATTAACTAATAATTAAAACTTATTTATTTATCACCATTTATTTATAGATATAATTATAACAAAGTGTGACAGAATATTAAGGCATGGAGTCATTAATTCCAATGGAAGATGTGCAGCTACAGCAAACCTATATATATAAGTGCAGCTTTTTTTTTTTAATTTTTTTTTTCCTATCATCATGTGTCATGTGTGATCAGTTTCACATACAGCCAAATTAAAATACTAAAAAAACAAAAATTACTCTTGAAAGTACTATTTTTTTAGCAAATGAATTGAAGGGCAAAAAAGGGTTAAGCTTGTATATGTAACAATTTTTAAAAATGTCTCCGAGTGATAAATGTTAAAATGTTCAAAATAACAAAAATATTTTTAATTTGTTTTGTTACTCATTTAAAAAGTTTTAATCTAGTCATAAATATATATAATTAAATTATTAAAATATATAGAATTGAGTAATAAATATATACAATTAAATAAAAAATATATACAATCAAGTTTTTATTTCAATCAAGAGAACAATCCAATCGTGGTTATTTTTGTAAATTTGATATTTAAACAAGAGTTATATTAGGTGCATCCGGGTGCAAGGGTGTACCATATGTGTATAACTTTTTATTTTATTTTGTATACATGTTATTCTATTTTGTGTACGTGTTTCTTAATAATTGTGTAATTTTTCACACTAAGTTTCTTATTAAAAAAAACTAGCATCCATATGTGTATAACTTTTTATTCAATAGGGTATACATATTTTTTAATAATTGTATATTTTTTTACACTCAATTTTTCATTAAAAAAACTAATAATTAAATTATATACATTTTTGTTCATAATTATATATGTTTTTATTTATTTTTGTATACGTTTTTTAAAGTGTGTGCACCCTATCTTATGGTGCACCTGAGTACACAGTATAATTAGCCTTTAAACAAATACCCTTAATTAAAACTATTGTTAAAAATATTTTTCTAATAAATAATGGGGCATTGTTGCCCATTACTTTCAAAATATAGTTATATGAAGAATTTTTTTTAAAAAAGGAAATATAATTTATTTGGGCATGAGATTTACCAAAAATTTACAAAACAAATCCAACAGATCATAGAGTGACCCAAAACTAACAAAAACATATTATAAGTACTAACAATCTATATGAATTTAGATCCACAGTTATATGAAGAATTAAAATTATGTTCATTTGAGATTTTTAATAATCCACTCATCTAATTACGTGCGCATAGATCACTTTGTTTAATCAATAACATTTCCTTCCTCTCTTATATTAACAATTACAACTACCCACTCTCATACACGTTTAATCTAAAAAGGAATTTTTTAAATGCAAGACCGAAAGATAGGTAAACTATTAATTAGGGACCCAGAATTTTTTCTATTAATTCAGGACCCGAAAGATATGAAACTATCAATACTAGATCTAAAACCATGGAATTTTAATGTAGTTTTTATTATTTTATTTTTATTAATTTCATGATTTTAGGTCATGTATTGATAGTTTCATATATTTCGGGTCCTGAATTGATAGAAAAATCTTTTGAGTCTCTGATTGATAATTTACCTATCTTTCAAGTTCTATATTGAAAAAACTCCGGGAAAATTTATACTATACTCCATATTCCAAACAAATCTTTACATTAAATTACACCTTTCAATTTCAGCTTACATTAACTGCAATATTTTTCCACACTCAAACCCCCACCCCTCCCACAAAAAAAAAAAAAAATTTACTAAAGAAAATAAAATTGAAAATTTTTTATTTCATAAAAATCATACTCCCTCCGTCCCATTGAAACGTGGGCGTTTGCTTTTTGCACGTTGATTAAAGAGTATGATATTTTAATGTGTAGTGATTTGAGAGAAATAATATATTAATGTAAAGTTGGTTGGTGTATTAGTATGAGATTTGGGCCAATAAAGAGAGAAATAATTAATATGTGTGGGTCCTCTTTACCAAAAAGGGAAATACACACTTTGTATTGAGGCAGACCAAAATGAAAAAATGTATACGTTTCAATGGGACGGAGGAAGTACCTTTAGAAAATTTAATTTCGAAAAAGAAGCAGATTAGTGTAATTAAGGCAAAAGCTTCCGTGCCCCATGGGAACACAAGAATAAATTATCCCCTCTCTTTCCATATTCTATTTAACCCAATGCATTGCTAGAGGTTTGAATTGTAAAAGGGCATGGAAATTACAAAGGGCACGATGTCCCCGAAGCACAAGAGCCACGCTCTTTTCTTAAATTGACATTATGTTTTTGTTAATTTTGGAGCTGAAAAAAGTAATTATCCACACTCATATCTACAGTCCACCCATTATTTCTAGTGATTAGAAGATTTATTATAATAGGGGTTGGTGGATAATTTAATTGGAGTGAGGCTATTGTGCCTCTGCAATACCGTGCCCTTTTGTAATTTCAGTGTTCCTTTGCAATTTAAACTCCCTATCAATACATAGGGTTAAATAGAATATGGAGGGGGAGAAGACATTTTTTTCTTGTGTTTCACTACACCAAAAACGCTGATAGACATCGGTTAAAAATCGATGTCTATTTCACCAAGCAGCCGATGTTGAAGCCCCCGATGTTGAATGTGGGCGCTGATAGACATTGATTTTTAGCTGATGTATTTTTCCTTGTATAGACATCGGTTACACTCTTTGACATCGGTTATCCACCGATGTCTTTCAACAGAAAGACATCATTTGACACATATAGACATCGTTTATTCACCGATGTCTTTCCTGCTCCAACCAAAAGATATCATTTATTAACCGATGTCTTTCTATGAAAAGACATCGCTTTCAACAAAAAAGGCATCGTTTATAAACCGATGTCTTTCTGAGAAAAGACACCAGTTGCTAATAAAATATACTCCCTCCGTCCCAACTTCAACTTCACACTTTCCGTTTTGGTCCGTCCCAAATTCAACTTCATACTTCCATAAAAGGAAAAAGCAACAAACTAATATCCCTCTAACATACTTTAATTTCAAATTTGCCATCACCTTTTTAACACACATAACATACTTTATCATTTATTTATTACCCAAAAATACCATATTACCCTCAAAAGTAAGTCAAAAAGTGACTTTTCTTAAACTCCGTATCTACAGTAAACGTGAACTTGAATTTGGGACGGAGGGAGTATCATTTATAAACAGATGTCTCTGGAAGAATAGACATCGATTGAGACCAAAAGATACCGTTTTTCTACCGATGTCTTTACAAGTATAAACATCAGTTTCACACCAATAAACATCAATTCTCACATGCCATCTTTCATATATATATTTTTTACACATAAATTATATTATAATTAAAATAACATTAAATGCAATTATACAATGTAACTCAAAACTTACTAATTATTTATAAAATTTTCAAATATCTACAAACAAAATCATCCTATAAATCTAAAAGTACAAGGTTATCCTATCTAATTAAATCTAAAGTTTAATTTTACATAAATAAAACTTAAATTTATAGGCTAAATCCTCGCTGAGGAACATAATATTATTTGGAGCATTTTCTTGCCTTATACAATTACTTTATCTTCTTGCCTTGTATTATATAGTATATTTATCTTCTTCTCGTCTCATTGCAATTACCTGAAATAGAATAAAAATTTAGCACTTAATGATATGACTAAATTATTACAAAAATTTTCTGAAAAGAAATTCAATCAAGTTAGCTATTTAAGGACAAAAATACAACTTTAAAGCAGTATAAACTGACAACAAAGTAAGTTTTAGCTTCTGTGATAAAAATTTAAGTCCTTATTGTATGAAACAAAACATCAGCAACTCATAACCAATATTATTATATGAAATTACCATATTCAAGTCTAAAATATAAACTATCACAAAGTAAAGAACCAGCAACTTCTAAATTAGTTGAGAAGTATCAATCTAAATCCCAGCATTAAGGTGCTAAGATTAAGTTTTCCGTAATTCTAGTATGTACTAGATCTATCTAAATGGTTCTAAATCAACTCAAATGACTGGTTACAATCATCAACTAATTTTGGTCTCTAATTTTCCAAAATGTTCTCATTATAATTCCACAGTAATTATAATCCACATAATCTCATACTGATATGGTACCATCACATAAAACTAATTAAACAAAGTATTATATGAATAGAAAACTTAATATCATAAAAATTTCTGAAACTCTGCCCCCAGTTTTATAACAAGATGAGAGATACTGATAAAATTCCTTCAATTAATCTATAAAAGAAATAGAAAAAGTAATTAATTAGCTTACTTGAGGACAAGGAAGCCTGAAAGATAATGTACTTGCTGTCATTTTTCACTAATAAATGAAACACCAAGGGAGGAAAGTTAATCAAGCAACACATACTTGGATTTTTTTTTCAAGAGTGCAAGAGACAAAAGGATTCAGAAAAATTGCTTTGAAAAATTGAACACATAGTAGACACTAAACACTTAAATTTTAAACTCCAGAAAAATTAATCAAAGTATCATTCTAAACAAAAATGGGAATTGTACCTGCTTAGCGAGAAGTTCTCTTTCGAAAGCCAATGGCCTCTTATTGAATGTATCAACAAATGCCTTACCATTGCCTTTAACACATCCCTTCATATTTATCACCACCGAATCTCCATTCATTGGAGAATATCCACCCCCAATTTTCACCTCATAATACCTATAGCTATAAATGTCGGTGCAACTTTCCAGCATCAAACAAACTGCGAAGATAAATAAATATTTCCTTAATCACTGCAAAATATTCTGAAAAAACAAAGTTCATTTCAAAAGAAAGTAAAAAACTTAATTTTGAAATTAGGCTCCTACAACCATGAGCTGCAAAAGAAGAATGATACTTAATAACATACAAAGAGCTCCATTCCAATAGAAATGGGATATAAATCACGCATATTAGAAGCCTAATTTCTAACAATAAGGGTAAACCAACATCGCAATCAAAGCATCATACTCTCAATCTTAAGCACAATAAGAGGGGAAAAAAATAAAGTTTACCCCTGACACGTCGTAATTTGATACTCCAAAAATCTTCAAATTCTTGAAATTCAAGAGGTGGGATTGATGCTCCTTAACAACTGCTGGTATAACTGAAATTTGTACCAAAATTCAAAATAAATATAAATCATCACTAAAACCAGCCTTAAAGATTAAAAGGCATGAGACTAAATAGTTAAAAACTCCCAAGAAGTCCGGTCCATATAAAAGCTAGACATAATAATATTATTGGAGTCTCCATCTAGATTAAAATTTTGAACATACGTGCATTCAACTCAAAGCTCCTCGTCCCATGAATTGCAAACAAATTTGTTAATGACCTAATCTTGCTCATATACTCTATTTCTTGCAAACTGAACAAAACCAGTTATTATCTTCCAATTATTGACTCAAGTTCATCAGCTTACAGAATGCAAGATCAACATGAAAAAACATAAGGCAACAAATTCTCACTTATTGGAAACTGCTCATAAGAATTAGAACTTGACATGTAAGGAAAAGAGTAATGTCTCATAACACATATGGACATATTTAAAGAGTTTTTACCTTGCAATATCTGGCAGACATATTAAGCATTCTAATTTCTATAAATAAATTTATAGATATGTCTAGGCTTGATATCAACTCTGTAAAATCCAGGCTTGACGAATATTGTAAAATAAACAAATGACAATTTCTATAAATAAATTTACAGATAAGTCTAGGCTTGATATTAACTTTGCAAAATCCAGGCTTGACGAATATTGTAAAATAAGCAAATGACAGATAGTTAAAAAAGAGAGTAAATACAGGGATAACCTTCCAGGAGGAATGAATAGCCTGAGAAGTTCCAAACTTCCATAATGCCAACAACAACTATCTTTAACAACTTCGGAGTTTGGGTTTTCTTATTTATTACATTGGGAGTAGTGGAGCAACAACGAAAGCCAACAACTCTCTGAAGCAAACCATATAAAAAGAATATCAAATAAGTCAACTCGCACAGTTGTACTAAGGCTTTTCGGTTCCAAAGGAAGATATCTTTCAACAGTAGAGCGTTGATATTAAAAGAAATTTACTTTGTATTACAAATGACAGTAAATATAACATCTGTGCAGGAGCCCCAAATGAAACAGATGTTTGTAATGAAATAAGAATGGTTAAGGTACCTCTAAAAGAGAATCAATACAAACACAAGACCAAAACATATCTAAACTTGAAAAGTGCCGTCTTGATCGCCTGTATGATATGCATAAAGGGCTCTTGCTAAACTAGATCAACCAAGTACGAAAAAAAGCCCAATATCTTTGAAACCTAAACATCTTTGAAACCAAATCCATAGGGAACTAAAGCCCTATTCACTAAACTGCCATATGGCCATACCAGACACAATAGGAACAGGGCAATAGAAAAATCAGAAGGAGCCCAAAAATTTCCAGATGAAATCAGCAGTAACCAAATCTACATAGCAGATAATAGCCCCGTGAAATCCTGCTTAACAATCATCAAACCATAGGAGCCTTTAACAAAAAAACAGATGAGCAGCAAGCAACATCAAACCATAAGATGCATCAAGAGATAATAAACTTCCAATTCACAATCAAAAGCATCATCAACCAAAGATGAGCAAAAAATGCCCAATAATCTGTAAAAAAGCTTTGCCTTCGGCAGAACAGAGAAGCCACTTCCAGAGGACAGCCGGTCACGATGGTCGGGGAAGGGTGGTGATGGTTGCACTCCAGTGATGAATTGAGCGGAAGAACCGCTATTGTAATAAAGAAAGGGAGCAGCAGGTAGGAAACTACCATGGGCATCGGGATCCCAAAGCAGGGAGGATGATGGCTGAAGCACGTTAGAGCAGCCAAGAGCGGCTGGAAATGGATAGTCGGCATGACCAACAATAGGGTGGGCAGATTGGGAAAGGGGTCGACGTGGCCAATATCAATATCCTCCATCGCAAACAGCTTTTGTGGAGGATTGAAAACACAGGGTCTTCGACAGATAAGCATGAAGGGCAAGAGAATTGAAAACATCTGCATGATCAATCTGAAATTAAGGAATATATCTTGATTAATTTATTCTAAATTGTGAATTAAAACCCAATTGAGATATAGTAGAAATGAAAGTATTACATTTACCTGGGGGTGGTACCACATATTATGAGGAAGTTTTAAGTTAGATATTTCAAGATTTGGGGATCTTGATGAAAGATGAACTTGTTTGGCTACAGCCGATATTTCTAATGCAATATCCCTACCACTTGCTCCATCTACAATCACCACCACTATCTACATTTTCACTATTTTAATACTTCAAATCATCTCAATTATATAGTCAATGGCAAGACAAAAAAAATTACTTACCTGATCCTTAAATATGTTGGGTACTCTGTAATTGTGACTGTGGACCTATTTTCCAGGCCATTTTTCTCTGCCTTAAACACACAAAGTGGAATATTATTTTGATCATATATTTTATAATTATACACTGTAGAGTTGTTTCTATAATTTACAATATCATAAAATGTATATGCACCTGGAAATCTGGGGAGTCTAGGTTGTGTAAAGTGGCCATTACAAACAACTACTGCATCAAACGTCTCCTTGAATCTTGACTCGCTATTTCTAGACTCAACAACCCATTGGTCATGCCTCAGGTCAGCCCTCTCCACTCGGACAACTTCCGTGTTGAACCGCATGAACTCAGTGAGCTCGAAGTGCGCAGCAAACTCGTTCAAGAACTCCAGAACGCCGTCACCACAGAGGATTCACAAAGCCCTAGGCAGCGCTGATGCAATTACAGCGGAAAAGGCAGTGGAATTCAGGGCTATTTGCGTAAAGGGAACAGATTGTGCCAAAGGATGTGAGAATCGACCGGCGGTATGTCAGCGCTGACAAGGAAGAAACCTCAGTGAAAAGGCGAACTAGGGCACCCTGTTTGAGTAACGGCGCTGAACGAGTGGAGAAGAAGCCCCCAACGAGCAGTATCTGTGACAAAAACTCCAGTGAGAAATGGAGTAATATTTTGTATAATCACTAATGATTTTATTTTGTTTAAAAGATAAATGATTTAATTATAATTTTAATTTTTTAATAATCGGATGTAACTAATGCTTTTTTTTGAAATTATTCTAAATATTAGTCATACAAAAAAAATATTTAATTAAAGAAAGGCAAAGAAAAAAAAATATAAGTTTTTAATTAAAGAAAAGGTATTAATTTCATCAAAAAAATTTAATTATATTAATTTATTAATATTAATAATGGTTATAATAATATTCAATTTTTATAAAAATAATGAAATTAAATTAATTAAATTAAAAAACTATATGTGAAATAGAAAATAGAAAAAATCAAAGTAAAAAAAATAGACATCACATTAAAGACATCGGTTATAAAACCGATGTCTATCAGTTCATTGACATCATATAAAAGACATCGGTACTCATAACCGATGTCTAACCAAGTATTGACATCAGATAAAAAGACATTGGTTCTTCAAACCAATGTCTATCAGCGTACTTTTTAAGAATTAAGAATTAACATCGCTAAAAAGACATCGGTTATGAAAAACCGATGTCTATCAGTGCATTTTCAATGAAAACCGATGTCTATCAGCGTATTTTTATGCTAATAGACATCGATTTTAGAAAAGACATTGGTTTTTTTTTACCAAAAAACATCACATTTAATAAAGAACCGATGTTTATTCGGCGATGTTGATCAGCTTTTTTGGTGTAGTGTTTCCATGGGAGCACATGAGCTTTTGCCATTTAATTGATGCTACAATTAAATTAATAGCGTTATATATAGTAGCTCCATCATATTTAAATTTCTCTTCATTTTTTTATTTTATTTTCTTGGGCATGAAATTAGGTATAATTACGAGACAAATAACATTAATAGACATTGATTCTAGAGCAGTGAAATTAAAGCACGTGATATGTTCCCTCTTGTTTGTCAGAATATGACAATGTGTGATATGCACTACTAACATTATTTGCACGCTTACGAAAAAACTAGTTTAAGTTTTTAAAATAAACGATCAAATATAGGATTAATTGGCATTTTAAGAACAAAAAGTGTAGAGATAGACCTTCTGATTTGATTCAACAATAAGAGCTTGAGAAAAAGACTTACCGCACTAGCAATTCAATGTGCTAATAATTGATACTTCGTAGAATAAGATTTATCGAAAAAACAAAAAAAGAAAGGAAAAAATTCATCTTAATTGTACCACAAATATTAAAAAATAATCATTTTAACTAATTTTAATTACTTTTAGGGGGATAATGTGGTATTTTTAAGTAATAAGGAGTAAATTATAAGGTCGATATGTGTGAAAAGAAGGGATTACGATTTTGAAATTAATGTGTCTTTTAAGATGTTAAATTAAAATGATATTTTATTTTTTGGGTGAACAATTGCGTAGAACGAATTGATAAGAAAATAAAGAACAATAGTATTTAGGAATGAAGAGAATAAATTGTGATTTTGAAAATTAAGGTGCATGTAAATCGAGGTAAGAATCACTTCACGAAAACAAAACTACGTACTGCTCCCTCCATTCGGTAGGAAGATTTACTTTTGCTTTTTACATGAGAATTAATGAATATAGTATTTCAATGTGTATTGAGGTGAGAGAAATAATATTTTAATGTATAGTGGATAGTTGTATTATTGTAGTTGTTGTGGGCCATATAGAGATATTTAAGTATTTTGTGTGAGTCCCATTTACTATAAAAGAAAATGTAAATCTTTCTACGATGCCTAAAACGGAAATGCGTAAACGTTTCAATGGGAGGGAGTACATAGTATCCATTTTTTGAAGAGACCATGGTGACCTAGTATAATATACTCCGTACTATTAATTATATGGGCCGAGTTCTCTGATAAATGGGCTTGACCCATATTAAGTGGACTCTTCTGCAAATGAGATTGTCGGATAAGTCCAATTTGAGTTAGGTTTGACAAACATCATATCAACTATCAAGTATACTTGTAACTTGTGTTTATAAATTCTTCAGGATTTTACTCTCTTTTAAAAAACAAATTAATTATTGAGGAGTGTAATTCAGTACATTTAGTTTGGAATATTTATTACTACATCCTAATTAATCTAAAATAATAGCCAAATTACAATATTGATATGGACTTTATAACTATGAGCCTCCATGTATATATAAATATCAGGATATTTTTTAGAAAAAATAAATTGAAGACTAAGGACTATTAATGAGTTAAAAATAAAATAAAATAATCTTTTTTTTTAATTTAAAATTTATCGAAATGTCATCCTAAAATTCTCAGTATAAAATATAAATTAGATCAGTGAATTGTTTTATTTAATTAAAAAATCATAGAAGAAAATGAATTTGTATGGAATATGGATTTTGGATGCGAATTAGAAAACGGTCCCAGCATTATTCGTATGGCAGCTGAGCGTAACCCAAACCAAAACTAAACCAAAATTAAGAATGCCGTTGGTTCCGCCATATATAAATCTCCAATCAGAGAATTTGAAAAACAGACTCACGTTTATTTTACCGCGATTCTATTCCTTGCGAAAAAATCTCTCAAAAAATCCCCACTCGAACAAAAATGCTTTCGTTCAAGTATGATGCATGTCAATATTGGTTTGAAAGTTTGATTATCGTCATTCGGATCTCATTCGTGTGAATGTTAATTTTGTTTTGCTTTTTTCTGGTTTGATTTTAAGCAACAGAGCTGAAGAGCAGAGCCAGCTACAGCTCGTGGAAAGGGAAGAAATCGAAGATGAAGAGGACTTGTTTGAAGCAATTGATAAATGTAAGAGACTTTCCTTTCATATTTCGCGCGTTTAAATTCATAAACATTATATTACGGCTCTGTTTTTTCACAATTCAGTTGATCACAGATTCATGTTACGCATCGATCTAGTTATTTTTCCTTATTTGCATTTGTATTCTGCTTGCACAAATTCTGTATTCTGGTTGCTTAAAATGATTATTTCAGCCTGCTTTGCCATATTTTGATTGGTACTCGGATGAATTTTTTCATTAGTTTTAGAATCTTCTTACTCGTATTTACCGTTCAAGTGAATTACTTTCTAAGATGAATCCGATTTAGCTAATTAATCTAAGTTTCTTCGGTTATCCTTTTATTGATATTTGATAATTTTTCACTATCATGTTGGATCGGAGTGTGGTACTGTTGATTTGTATATCTTTTTCATTTCGGTTACTCTTCCGAATAAACTTGTGAGCATTTCTGATTTTCATCACAGCATATTTGCTGATGGTGAATCAGAACCTAAAAACGTTGGTATTGTATTTCTAGAGCAAATAAGTTTTGCGAATCTGTTTCTCTATAACCCCAATGAAATGAAGTTGATTCAACATTCTATGGACTTTGGATGTTTGTCTATCCGGATACATGCAGAACTCTCTTTGAAACGAAATCATATGCTGATAAATCTAGCTCTCAATATGATTACTTGATTTTGCCATGAATTCTTATTTTGTTACCATTTCTGGTATCTTAAGAATATGTTTTAATGTTCACCTGGAACTAGAACTTGTACATAAATTTATCATGTGGTAGGATTGTATCCTGATATTTTTCATGAGAGCTATTCCTTTTCTTTCTGCAGTGACAGCTCATGGAATCAACGCTGGAGATGTCAAGAAGCTGCAGGATGCTGGGATCTATACATGTAATGGATTAATGATGCACACTAAGAAGGTGAATCTTTAAGTCAATATTACCCTTAATCTTACCATCATAATTTGAAACTCATCTGAATGGTAATTTCTTTAAACTACCAGACTTTGACTGGAATCAAAGGACTGTCTGAGGCTAAAGTTGATAAGATTTGTGAAGCCGTGGAGAAGATAGTGGTTAGTGATTTCATTTGATTATGCTTACTAAAAGTTAATAATAAGCTATTCTATTTCTCTGTACTGAATCTACTGATGCCACCTGTTTTTCCTGATTTACAGAACTTTGGTTATATCACTGGAAGTGATGTATTGCTTAAGGTGAGATTCCTTTGTGCTACTTAGTGGATTAAGTTTTTCTTACTGTGTACATCTCATCATCTCTCAGAAGCTGATATTAAATTTTGTTCTGTACAGAGAAAATCAGTGGTTCGTATCACTACTGGAAGCACAGCTCTAGATGAACTTCTGGGAGGTAATTATAAATTCTCCTATGTGCTGTTCATTCCAAAATATACCTTTAGTGTGCTAAAATCTAAATGTAGCTTGTGCCTGTCTGTGCTGAAGGTGGGATAGAAACACTGTCAATCACAGAAGCTTTTGGGGAATTCAGGTTATGACTACATTATATTCTACTGGCAAAAGAATATCTGAAAATTTCAATCATGCTATTTATTAGTTTCTTGATGCTGATGAACTTGTACTCACTTCTATATAAACATTTGACTCAGATCTGGGAAGACACAACTGGCACATACTCTCTGTGTGTCCACACAGGTAATAAACTGAGCAAGATTTATGTGAAATTTGGTATTCAACTATCACATCTAATTGTCTCCAATCAAAATAATAAACTAAAACTTCTGAAATTTCATTTTATGTTTTCAGCTTCCTATCAATATGAGAGGAGGCAATGGAAAGGTTGCTTACATTGACACTGAGGGGACCTTGTATCCTTCGCTGATTGTTTAACCCAATACCTTGCACAACTCATTGCATCAAATAGAATAAATCTGTTAGTTGCTTTATGCAAGTTCTTCTGTTTTCCTTGAATCAATGAATTTACATCCGACCAGATCGTATAATACCAATTGCTGAAAGATTTGGAATGGATCCAGGAGCTGTACTAGACAATGTAAATCTGGTTTATTTGATTCACTGAAGCATTAACAACCATTTTCTTTCTTGAATCTCACTGTACATTTTTATATGTTTGATAGATCATCTATGCTCGCGCTTACACGTATGAGCATCAGTACAACCTGCTTCTTGGTTTAGCAGCAAAAATGGCTGAAGAGCCTTTCAGACTTTTGGTAAGCTGTATTTAGATCGATCATACTTATGACAAAAGAGCTAATACGACAGGGAACTGATGCGCTGGTACTGTGGTTCAGATTGTTGATTCTGTCATAGCTCTATTTCGAGTGGACTTTACTGGAAGAGGAGAACTTGCCGACCGTCAGGTAAATAAGTAAAACTAAAAGATCAATACTAATGATTTTGAAGCTCTCATCCTTCTCTAAATGTGACTTCCTGTCATTATTTCCAGCAAAAATTGGCTCAGATGCTCTCAAGATTGATTAAGATTGCTGAGGAATTCAATGTGGCTGTTTACATGACCAACCAGGGTAAGCTAATCTGATCATTGAAATAGAGCAACTATATATATCTACATAGTTTCACTGTGTTTGCCAATTAAATGTGTTCGATTTATGATACAGTTATTGCTGATCCTGGAGGCGGCGTCTTCATATCAGACCCAAAAAAGCCAGCAGGAGGACATGTCCTGGCTCATGCAGCCACCATTCGACTAATGTTCAGGAAAGGCAAAGGCGAACAACGCGTCTGCAAGGTGTTTGATGCCCCGAATCTGCCAGAGTCCGAAGCAATATCCTTTCATCGTTTCGTGTTTAATTTCCATATTTCCACACATTCTTTCATCAGGAAAGGCAAAATTTGATAAAAATCTACCACACCACATAGCATTTTCTTAACAAAAGCAAGTCTTCCAGATTACTCCAGGTGGGATTGCAGATGCTAAGGATTGAATCAACTACAACGTGAATTATCAGATTGAATATACCATGGTAAAGCCTTGTGTTTATGGTGTTAGAGATTGAAGAGAGAATTTCATATTAACTGTGAACCATTATTTCATTGCTTGAAATATTATTGATAGTCTAAGCCATTGTAATGGCATTATATAGCATTATCCGAAACAGAACACATGGAAACATTCCTCTAATATAATCACAACAGTTTCTCGATCTGTTAAGCTCAGCACTCATAAACGATAGCAAGAATAAACCCAAGATCAGCCAACAATATAAGCCTTCGCCATAAAATATCTTTCGAAATTTATTCAGTAGTGTTGCGACCAGTTTGCATCACTTCCAATTCTAGGCATGTTGGTTTTTCCTTTCCGAGAATCTTCGTCTACCTTAAAGGTCAGACCACACACCTCCCCTGAGCTGTCCACTCTTGGTACAGCCTTCAACTCGTTTATTGGATGCGTATAACTCCGTAGACCCCCAGAGGATGTGTAAAAGCAACCTGAATGAATGAAAGAAAATTTTACCTTAGACTTTACTAGTTGAAATCAAATGAAGATAGGCGTCGGTTTTTTGGTTGATCATATAAGAGAAATAGGAATAACACATACTCTTTATACTATGCATTTTAAATGAATGCAATTATCCCAGTGAAATTCCTAAAGAAAACAAAGAGCACTAGATTGATTTAGACATAACAGGTAACACAGATCTGAAACAATATACCTTTTGGAAATGGAGCAAAAGACTTGCCACAACACTGCTTCACGACTTCGCTACCCGTAGAAACAACGAGGTGACCCTCAGCATTAGTTCCCCAGAAGAAGGGTACACTCCCATCAGCATCCTGTACCAGTAGTACAACATAATTAATAAGAGTCTAAGACATCCATAACAAAATACGAGTAATTTAATGTGCTAAACAGAAAAAATAAAAATTATAGTTAAAACAAAAAATCTCAGAATCAACTAGTTTAAAGAATGACTTACTGAAGCAACAAATGTAGATTGTGATGATGCGTCAAATAGAACGAATGCAAACTTCCCTTGGATGTCCCTCACTACTTGTTCAGCAGGATAAGGACCCCTATCTCTCAGAGTCCGGTAAGCCTCGATAACAATGATCCCTTCGTTCGCTGTCTTGTTTAAACCATATTGCTGCTTAAGAAGTGCCACATTCTCGATGTGGCCTTCAAACAAGCAGAATATATCATCCACAACAGCAAAAAGTCTGAAAGAAGGTATATGGCATAATTGATTAGAGAGAATTCTACGTCTCGTGAATAAGATATCGACAAAGAAACTTATGGTTCAACGAATCAACATGCATATGGACAAGGACCTAACAAAGGAAACCAAAAAATAAAAATAAAAAATAAAAAAACCTCCATAACTTGTGATTTGCAAAAAGAAAAATAGACACCCACCGTGAATGGAATGGTATAATTCTATACATCCAAATGCAGTATCAAATATCAATAACATAATTTTGAAAAAGAATTCTTTAAGTGCATATTGAAAATCTTTTAATGATATCTTCTACAATCATTCTGCAAACTACTTAGGTGATGTTTAAATTGGATTTCTACAAACTGAATTAGGGATTTGAAAATCCAAAGACCACATTGTGCATTGGGATTTCGATATCCAATTTTCAAGTACTCGCCTACTAGTATTTATATCTAATCATTAAAATCACACCCTACAACAATGTTATTATCTTTTAAAAGTTAATTTAATTTCACACGTTATTTGAACACATGAAGATTACAAAATCCCCAAGATTTTGAAAACCAGATTAAAAACTCGTCTTGAAACAATAGGATAAAGTCAAATTTCTAGATTGAAAATTTATTGCAAATAATGAGTCAATATCATTTTATCTAAGATAGCCCATAATAAAATAATCAATACATCGAAATTAGAATGGATCAAGAAAATTATGAGCCCAAAAAACTTAGCCATTATTAGGCATGAATCGAACATAATTGTTCTTCACAAGAATCAGCAAGAATTTACATACCACAATCAAGATTCAAGAAACAATCAATTGGGTTAAAAAAGAAGGCGATCATGGAGATACACATATTACTACAATATATGAATCAAGAGGATTCTAGATGAAAAGCAACAAAAATGCAACAAAGAGCGAGTTGCAGAATCAAGATCATAAAAAAGATCAAACCCCACAAATCCATACCATAAATCCATAATAGATAGATACAAGAAAGAAGAAATTAGATGCAAGTAGAAACCTTGGAAGAAGAGGGTTTTGTGAATCAGAAGAATAAGCAATGAAACCAGAGGAAGCGAGGTTGACGATGACTGATGACGGGTGTACGGAAGAGAACTGGTTCACCAAGGATCCATCTTTCAAAACGGATACGGGTGCGGGTTCAGTCTGCAGCAACGCCTTTGGGAGGCTATTAGCAACGGATTTGTTGAAAACTGCCAACATTTTTGTAGAGAGAGGATTTGGATTTGAGAGATGATGTTATGAATTAATGAAGATGATAAATGTTGACTCACTATATACCAAGAATCTAGATTCTCATTTGTTTGAGTAGAGAGGTGTTATGATGGATTTAGTCGTGGAGCCAGGGGCAATATTGGAATTTCGGAACTCTTATCCAGTATTCTGTGCTTACGTGGCAATCAAAAGTCAGCATGTCGTGATTAAGGAATGAATAAAATATTAAAAGGCATAAATTTCTTGATTGGTACACCTCTATCTGACGTGGCTATGACATGATGTATACTAATTTAAAAAGTCATCCGAATTTCATATTTTAAAATGGTACTCCCTCCGTCCCAAGAATACATTCGCGTATTCTTGGGCACGGAGTTTAAGAAAAGTAACTTTTTGGTGGTGTGATGTAAGAAAGAGAAGGGGTATTTTGGGTAATTGAGTAGAATAAAGTGTATGATATAGTTGACTTTGACTAAATTGTGTGTAAAAAGAAGGTGGCATTTTTGTAATATTGTAGTATTGTAAGGTTATTGATATTGTGTATTATTTCCATTTTTAGGGGGCGAATGTATTTTTGGGACGGACCAAAATGGAAAGGGCGAATGTATTCTTGGGACGGAGGGAGTATTGCATTTAGTATTCTATAATTACTTTTCTATTAAAATATTTATATTCATTCTATGACAATCGAATTCTTGAATATGAGGAGATAATTATATAAAATAAATGAGATAAGTGATTCATTTTTTAAAAAAGTACTCACTCCTCCACTTATAATTTCTATATTTTTTCACCTCATAATGAATTCTTACAAAAGTAAAATATTACTACTCCTAGTATTGTTTTTGAGTAAAAATAGGATTAATTGCTAAAAGATATGGAAGTGGACATGCGAATTAAGACGTCTCAAATTAATTACTCCTTAAGAACTCTCTTTAGGAGTTAAAAAAATGTTGTTTTTTAGTAATTTTATTAGTTTTTGAGGATAAAGTTGTAATTTTAGGTAAAAAATAACAATAAAATAAATTGTATATTATGTGAAAGTGTCACTCTTTAAAATATTACTCCCTCCGTCCCAAAATCGATGTCTTAGTTACTATAAACACGGAGTTTAAAAAAATTGCTAACTTTATTAACTTTTAAGGGGGTATTGTGGTATTTTTTTTGATGGGGTATTGTAATATTTTTAGGTAATAAATAAATTATAAGGTATGTTATGTGTGTTAGGTGAGAATGATATTTTTGAAATTAAAATAAACTTTTGAGGTTATTGGTTGACGTGAAGTTTCATTTTTTGAAATAATAAGACAATTAGTTTGGGATGGATAAAAACGAAAAGTAAAACAACGAATTTGGGACGGAGAGTATATGTATTGAGAAATTATTTATTTTGAAACTCCAACTAGAGGAAGTAGAGAAACAGTGAAAAACTTATTGCAATGGAAGGACTACTAATTTTTATAGAGACATCAATTTTATAGAGAAAGTGAGAAACAATAGTTCAAAATGAATTGACTAGATTTGTCACTGGCAAAAATCCAATAATCTCTCAACACTAATTCAAATAAATTACATTAATCAAGATATTCTAGCTAAATCCACGTATAATCAAGCATAATGCAAAAGTGATTCTAATCAACAATGTAAATTTTTTTAAATTAAAACCAAATTTTGTTACACAAACCATGCATCTTCTCCCCTTTCATTGAAGCATGACGCATCTGTGGAGAGAATAAAAAGCTTCTACCGGTTCACTGGGTTCGATCAGACTCGATTGTACGCCACGGATTTGCTAAACAAGCGACGTATGTAGGCAACTTGAAGCCCGCTTACAAGTGCAAGCAAACAGTATTCACCAACGGTGTAGAATATGACACGTCTTCTGGTGCTCTCATTTGCTGCAGCACAATAGAACGGCAAAAGAAAAACGCTTATGTTATATAGACGAGGGAAAATATACAGCTAAGAGGGAAACATCAAGAAATGCATCATACACAAGTTGCTTGGTACTTGCCCCCTTCATTATTTCTATGTACACAAATACTATGTCCGCCAAGGGAAAATACCATAGGCGAAGGATATTATGAGCTATCTTCTTGACATTTCATTGTGGAATGGACCACAATATATTATTATACTGTCTACACAATGCATGCTTATCAGGGGAGAATGAATCTGATATGTGCAAAAGAGTGTCTCATTTTCAGTAACATGTAGTGAAGACAATTACTACCATTCAAGAGATTTATGGATGCCAAAAGCAACAAGAAAAAGGCCAGATCATACTAACATACCTACTCACTACTACCACGTGGGCTAGGAAATAGGCCCCACAGCTCAAAGTGATGTAAAACAAAAACCACTTGTGGGGGTATTCACAGATATCACTGTGGTGATCAAACTACAATATGATGATTTTCATTCATCAATGATAACCTGCTTAACGGCACTTTGGATGTAAAAATCGAATAACACTTTTAACATAATGGATTCTACATATTAAAATAAATCAAGTGTGTGATTCTATTTGCTACATATTCCAATGCACAAAATCTTTTCTAAAGAAGTTCCCAAAAGTGCAGTAAGTCATATAAAGATTAGTTAAAAATCAAAGACAAGGGTAGTAAATAAGAAAGGAAAAGGAAGAAGGGTCATACTTAGGCGATGGCGAGTATCACGTGCCCTCAAATACCTTTGCTCTGCGGTGACAGACTCCAATGCCTCCCTCAGTTCAGCAATTTTGACATTAATGGGGTCCAAATGTTCTGTAAAGGCAGAAGGGTATTAAAAAGAAAGAACGAATAAAATTAAATTAACAGTAATTAAGAAAACCTTTCAACATGCTATAAACATAATATCGAACGAACCATCCTTGGCGAGGTCATGTTCAGTGGGAATATGACCGACATGAATGTAGAAAGAGACAGTCTCTGGTGTGGAATAAGGATTATGGAAACAAAATTTGTACATTCCACTTCTAGGGGCCTTAAACTCAAATTTGTCCCCAGATGTTCCTTTCATGGCGTGTACAGAAGTACCAGTAGGAGATGTTACCTGCATCAAAAGAGAAATGACAAATTAATAATCATCATTGACTAAGTTGAGCAATGGATCTGAAATAAAGAATTGAAGCAATACATTAACTTTCACATGGATGGAATTTGCCACAACATGAAGCAAAACAAAAAATTGTCTGGGTGAAAAGACACTGATTCTCTACAACCATGGACCACAAACTTAAAGAAATTTGAACAAAAGAATCAAATTATGGCTTTTAACTCTCTTCTTCTATTCTCATAAGATCATCACATTCTCTCAATTTTTTCTTCATAATATTTTTCCCAGATGAACATCCATGATCCATCATGAAGGTTCTAATTCATGTTTAAAATTAATGGCATCCAGAAAACAACACGCAAATATAATGCTCCCTTTTATCTCTAGTGAAATATCAGATATCCAAAACACAGTGAGGGATTTAAGCACATGAAGAAACCAGCACATAAAACACAGAATAGACTACCATTCAATAGATGCTACAAGCTAACAATTCTGACAGTACATTCATAAATTAAAATGCATCTAAAGTGTGTGGTTTTACCAATTGTTAAAAAAAGCCAGAAAATACAGCGAAAGAAATACATAATTCATCAGTCATCCGGGAAATACAGCAAATGATTGTAAAATCAGTATTAAGTTCACAGGTGACCAAGTAACTACGTTTGATGGGCTCACATTATAGCTGTTATAGGCAAGAGGCATACAGAAGCAGAATGGTGCCTGAAGCACACCTCTAGAGCATAAGGCACAATTACACACACACACACACACACACACACACACACACACACACACACACACACACACACACACACCCATATATATATATATATAAATAAAGACTAAAATTCTTTATCAGAATATTAGCAAGCTTATTATCTCGAATGAGCAACTATACACCCCACACAAATTCATTACACTTTCTCAGAAAATCTCAACTTCTACTCACTTTAGATAGAAAGAGAAAAGGCGTTTCATTTGATGATGGTGAAACTACTACACTAATTCGAATACAATAAGCTCAAACACATTACATATTTGTTACATTCACTGCATTGCTTGTTATATTTGGAAGACAAGCAAGATAAGGCAATTCTGTACTCTCCTTACTCTCTACTAGACATCAATACCCACATAAATATATAAATCCATATTCTACATAGAAAGAGAGAGGAGGGCTATTTGAGAAATTGGGCTAATTGAATTGACAAAAAAAAAAATGCTAACAAATAACGAAACCATAAACAAAAGCTCTTGTTGCAGTCAATTAGCCAGAATGATCAAACAGATAAAAATCAAAGGAAATGTAACAAGTTCATTGCTTTTCCTTAAATAAAAAAATAAAAAAATTAAATTCTTCAGAAACCTAGATCACACCACTCACGAATCGGAATCTAAGTCAATTCACAGATCACGACAATTCACACAGAGAAAAAGAAAGGAAAGGAAAGAAGAATACAGTGAAATCGATGCCGGGATGATCGGAGCTCCAGAATATATCATGATCGACGACGACGAAATTCCCCGAAACGGTGTCGCCTTCGTACAAAACGTACTCGTATATGCACTCGACGTCGTTCACCGTCACCGACAGCGGCGAAACACGGCTCACTACGCTCAGAAGAAGGAGGCTCAAAAGGGCGTACGCCACCGCGCCGCACCGGATAATTCTTCCCCTCGTCTCCATTGAAATTTGATTCAAGCAATAGATTTCCGGCTGAGTTTCTCAGGTTTATAAATTAGAGTTGTTAACTCGGTCGGAAATTATATGGTATCCTTCTTAATACGGTGCCGTTTGACTTTGGTTGTCTTGTGGGGCTCCGACTTGGCAGAATATTATTGGATGCTACAACGTAGCATGTTCAATCAATTTCTTACTTATTGTTGACAGTTTTAAAAGGTTATACAAAAACAGAGTGAGCCCATGAATAACGGTACGAAAGTTGGGCCTTAATTTATGAAAAATATGAAAGAAGAAAAACCTAGCCCAATTTCAAGTGTTGGGCCTTTACCAAAGTAAATTGAATTTTGTTATTATTTTAGTTAATTTTTGGTGGAATGGAGAATGTTAAACATAGGGTAATAATAATTAATTTAAAATATTTTATATTAATATGACTTAAATACCCTAATAAGAAATATATTACTCCACAAACTCCAAAATCACTAAATATACCCCAATATTACAATCTTTAAATTTAATGTTAATTAAGAGGATCTTTCATAAACCCTAATTAGCTTGCCTTGTCTACCATGTATTAATTCCATCAATAGTTTCTATGAAATACAACACCAGAAAGCTCTCCTCTCCAAAACGTGGCTTTGGATTAATATTTGAATGAATTGGTATGCCTCAATTCATTACTAACAAGTCGAATCTAGACAATATGGACCCCATATCTCTTTTCATCATCCATTTTGAACTATTCTTATCTGGTAAGTAATTATTGATTGTTTGCTAAAACACAGAGCCAAGAAACACTTTTTGCAACCTATTAATATTTTCTCCATTCAAGAATTAATTTTTTTCCAATTTTACAATTTTCAATTATTACAATTTATGGGACAAGAACTCTACACCAGTTTGTTGTAAATATCTTACAAAATTAGTTATAGTTTAAAGCATGAACGTTAAAGAAATTCCCAGTATATTATTTGCGGCTTTTGAATGCAGAAGAAGAAACAAAAATGAGGGGAAATAGTATTAGAAGCCGTTCCAATCTAAGATGGCCTTCTGCAAAACATCATCTTCTTTGGAGCATCTTCTCTTTCACAGATTTATTTGGGATGCCGATAGCTCCAAATTAAGCCATTATTTTTATATTTAGTAAATATATTTTTATAAGGACATTTTAGTCATATTAATTCAGTACTATTTTAATTTAATTATTATCGGGGTGCGTTTAGCATTTTCGGGTGCAAATTGTTGCTCCATATTTGTAATTAAATATACCTAACCCACTTATTTATTCTTCAGAAATTTTGTATGATGGTACAAAGTTCATGTTTCATATTTTGAAGGACAAAAATTGTTTGAATAAATGTAATTATTAAAATTTTTAAAAAGTTTTAAAAGAATCAATAGAGTATATATGTTACTCAGATCATATGCCTTTTTTTTTTTTTTTTGCTATATGCAAATTTGTCATTTTAAATACTTTATTTGGAAATTTCAATTAGCTATAACTTTTTTGAGAAAGTATTTGTGATGTAAACCTTATTTTAATCTTGGTTTAGCATTAATTATGGATAGCTCAGTGTTTTAACATGATTGTGAATGTGTTGCATGAGTAAATGGGTGCAACATGGTGTATACAATCAGTTATAAAAAGATCATCATAAAGTCATTCCAGCGGGAAGAAAGTTGAAATAGGATAGTAACAACGGTTGCAATGGAGTCAATTGAATAAAGATGCAGCAACTTATTAGTCCTATAACTTTCGGTTGTTATTTTGTTAGTGTAAATAAATTGTTTTTATGGCTATTATCAACCCATACTCTCATAATCAATAATAAGAATCTCTCCATAACCACTCTAAAAAATCTAAAAAAAAAAAAAAGGCAAAAGCTCCTGCGCCCCCATAGGCACGGTCTGTGTCCCCATGCGAAAATAATCATTCTCCTCCATATTCTATTTAAACTTATGTATTGCTAGGGAGTTTAAATTATAAAGGGACACGAGTTTAAATTCTAAAGGGACACGGAAATTGCAAAGAAGCACGGATTTAAATTCGTGTGCCTGGGCACACAAGAGAGTCACTCCTAAAAAAACCCGTTCATTCTCCTTTTCTTCTTCATTCATAGAGTAACTAGCCGTAACTTTTATTTTTCAAGTTTTGTTGTTTTTAACTTAGTTCTTGATTCAATCCGTGCATTCTCCTTTCATCTTCATTCTAGAGCCAATGTCGTAACTTTTGTTTATTAAGTTTTTTTTTATTTTTTTTCTTCAATTCCTTGATTCTATCTGACATCGAAGATTAATCAATAAAAGTATAATTTTTTAAAAAAATTTTAGACATCATTAAACCATGTATGCAACCCTTCATTGTGTCACTGTATACTACTTCATGCACAATTTTTCACACTACATGTGATTATACACCGAATTTGTTAACTATGTAATTACATATTTAAAAATGGAGGAAAAAAAAAATCAAAAGACAATATTTTTCCAAAAAAAAAAAAAAATTATGTTGAATGATACTATTATCAAAATCAATTTTGTCATTTTTCACAAATTTTTTCTTACTTGCAATTTACAATGCCTTACGGTCTCTTAAATTAGAGGGTAGAATTTTATAAAACAAACAAGTTTATATATGCACACATTAAGATAATTAACTCTAATTTAATTGGTCGGAACATGAAGTTTCCCACACGGTAGCAGTAAATCCACGATCATCACTTGTATGTTCGAGAATCTTCCACCACTCTCTCTCTCTCTCCCTCTCTCACATAAACGTGTACTATGTGTACATACAATTTTAACGGGGCAGACCCGCCCTACGTGGCCACCAAAATATCCACCACTTTGTTCTCACCTACACTCCATGCACTTTACAGGGGCCCACTTAGGTTTCATGCAATAAGTAGCCATCTTCTGTACCAATTAAGCTTCATAGGTTGAAAATTGAAACCAACTCATTCATTTAGAAAGAGAGAGAAAAAGAGGGGGAAGAGAGAGAATGGCTGCATATTGCTATGGAATGGCTGCAGTTTGTGGGAGCCCTGTAACAACAAGGGGTGGTTTGAACCAGTGTGTGCTACCTCTGAAGAGAGATGTGAAGTTTAGAGTGAGAAGTATGAGTGAGGTAGCAGTTTGTTTCATTCTCACAGATCCATGAAATCTTCTTTTTTTTTTTTTCTTTTTTCTTTTTTTTGTGTGTATTTTTTAAATAGTGGATTTTGTTTAATTTCTTGATTTAACAGAAAAATGAGGAAATCAATGAACAGTCACCAGCTGATCCTCCCAAGCCAACTCCACCTCCAAAGCTTAAGGTACAATTAATTAAAGCTCCTTTTGTTTTCTTTTCCAAAATCTAAGGTTGATATTATAATGAAAAAGTGCATATCAATTTTTTCAATTTTAATTCACTTGGCTATGTCTAAATTTCAATTAAAACTAATTTTATATCAATTTCAGTATTTTGTTGAAAGTTGATTAAATTGGATTCCAAATAGTCTCAGCACTTGAATTCAAAAGAAAAATGAAATTGTGATTTTCTTTTTATGACGAAATGTATCGTAATTAACATTGAGATTTTGAGAGGATTTAAAAAATAAATTAAAAATTGATGAAAAGTATGGTAATTCATCTCTTAAATTTGTACCTGGCAATGGATCAGGTGAGTACGAGTTTGGGCGACGTGTTGGCTTTCAGCGGGCCGGGCCCGGAGAGGATCAACGGTCGATTGGCGATGATCGGATTCGTGACGGCGATGGGAATAGAGTTGGCGAGGGGGCAAGATATATTCTCGCAGGTTGAAAACGGAGGGGCAATTTGGTTCCTCGGAACATCGTTGCTGATATCGGCGGCGTCGCTGATTCCGATGCTGAGAGGCGTGACGGCGGAGTCGAAATCCGGCGGTGTGATGACGTCGGAGGCGGAGCTGTGGAACGGGAGGTTTGCGATGCTGGGGTTGGTTGCGTTGGCGTTCACGGAGTTTGTTAAGGGTGGTGCCCTAGTGTGACTCATGTATTCTGTTGGGGGTATTTTAGTCAAATTGTATTATGGTTGTGGAAAATGTGATTATGTATTTCAACACTTTCTGTTGAATCGAATACTAGTAAGCATAGTATATATGCAGTTATTTATTCCCTTTTCTAATTCTTAAACTAAAATTTCAGGTAAAACTTTCGTGTCATTATGCCAATACTAATTACAACTTCTATATGTGACACAATAATTACGATTAAGTAAAATTCTTATATAAATTAACAATTATTTTTAGTGTCGATTATTGTTAAAATGTCTTATATGACAATAATTCTCCTAACTCGATATTTGATCTAATTAAAAATTTTTAGTTGAGTCATAAATATATAATTGAATCATCAAAATATTTTCAATCTAAGTCATAATTGTTTACAACCAAGTTATAAATATAATTTAATTATTTATTATAATTTAGACAAATTTTGAGACCTTATATATCCTAGAAGATTCGTAAGACGTGATAAAGTATATAAAGTTTATCTATTATATATATAAAGTATACTTAAAGATTGTTAAAATATATTTTTTAAATTATGATAAATGATAAAATAAAGTATAATTTTAAGGTGTTATAATATGATTCATAATTAACATACTTTAACTATAAATAAACATACTTTATCTATATAATAAGCATATTTTACTAATTGGTTGACCCGTATTAAAACTCTCACAAAACAAGAGAGTTTTTATAATTTAATTGAGTCAACAATTGAATCAAAGTTATTTTTATAAAATCGGGTAATTTAAAACATCACTTTTAAGTAGAGCAAAAAATAATTTTCTAAAAGAAAAGAGTTCTGCTACCCATTTCTCTAACTCTAAATACTGATAAATAAAAAAATTATGATAAGTAAATTTTACAAATATATGTATATATAAATCTTACGTGCAGTATGTTCTCTCAGTTATATGTTCGCCATATTTTAGTTTGTTAAATACACTTTCATCCAACTTCTAATAGGTAGATTTATGGACTCAGGAAAATATTCGAAAATACAAATGAAAAAGTTTGTATATAATGCGTTCAAGGGTATATGGAAAAATGTTGAGCAAATATGAGCAATCACTTACTCATTACATTGAGATATCTGATACAAAAGAAATCATCCATATACATTTTATATATGAACAGAAATGAATATAGAATTCCTACTACTTTAATATGTGTGTATTTACAATAGAATACTTCATCCATGAGTTACCTCTCTTATACAGGTGGCTCTACTTGGACTCCAAATTCTTTCACCTCACTATTTTGGAACTTCTCCAACTCCTCCCCATATATATCCTGAATTTCATTTACAACAAACCATCATTTATCAAATCTTTCGTTACATCGGAGATTTTCGATGAATAAATTAAGAACTTGTAACTTACTTCTACCGGCACTGGAAATAAATTTATGCTTCTGGGATTGAATGTGAAGCCACTGCATGTCATTTAGAGAAGTGATATAGCTTTGAGATATGAACAGAATTTATTTGTGAGGATCAGGAAGAATACCTGTGAGATAGAACCGACTGCCATACATATGGGATAAAAAATTCCTCGGGATGACTCTCTTGTTCGTAGGTGAAACGTAATTGCATAAATATCTTTCAAAACGAAAGGTTGGGTAAGATAACATTGCATTACAAAAGCAGCAAACTCTGGAGTTGACTCGTTACCGTAGAGTGTTTCATACCTTCATGCCCTCGCCTCTCCAGGAACGAGAGCAGTCAATTATGAGTTGAAGCACCTTCTCCACTGACCACTCTCCATCCAATTTCTGTGCATCAATACGGCTATTATAGAAATCCAAAACCTGGAATATAAGACGGATCAATTGTCCGCTTGTTACACCATATCGATTCCAAACCAATAGGGGTTAAATGTAATTTTGAAACTGATACATACAGTATATATGTTTTCCAACAGCTCATTAAAACGTGGATGATTTTTGAATGGTAAAAAAACTTCCTGCCTGTGCATAATTGCATATACAACCTGAAATTAACAGCCAGAAAAAGAAAAGATATATGATAATCCGATGTAAAAATAAATATGCATATCAACCTGAGTAATATTTGCTTCAGCAATCAATCACAATTCACAGCAACTTCAATACCTCAGGATTCCGTGGCAATGCATAAGTCAGAATTGCATTTATTATCTCCAGCACGAGTCTAAGGAAGTCGGTGTATATATGCAGTTCAGCAGACTGCAACAAATGGACTGCAATTATATAAAAGGGCATAGATTTCAATAGTAAATATAAAAGGAAAAACCTTTCTTACAGGATCATCTGGAAGGCTGTCGCCTCTTAGATCTCCATTTGCTGAATTCATCTTGTCATTTTTAAGCTCTGCTAATTTATTGTACCTGAAGGTTGAGGAATTAGTCCTCAACATATATGTATTAACTGTGTATATATATAATAAAGCAGTGCCATGAGACTTACTTGCGTGCAAGCATGTCAAAAAGGCTAACGAACCGCTGTGATGCGTACGCGCTCAGTCTATGAACATGCGGTGCCATATTTGCTAAAATAGCAAGACAGTTTGTATGGAGATAGATATCCTGTTTCCGCAAAAATGTCAAAACAGACAAGTCTGTCATATTAAATTATTCATCATAGATAGTCGTTCTTGCATATATAATTTTATCAGAGCATAAAATGAAGAAAACATTATAGAAACAATAAAATATGAGCTTGAGCATACTGACCCAAGAAAATAAGATACCAAAGTAGGAATAACAAGATCATGCAACGCTTAAAGTGCTGAACCGACAAAGACAAAATTTGGACTTGTAATCTGACTTACTTTTTAGTACAGTTAGCTTTTTCCTTTCTTATTGCCAAATTATTTTTAAAATGGCAGAAGTTCACAGAAGGCAAGATTTTGGGATAACATTGTATGCCTATCAGATATATAGACAAGGTGACCCACTGAATTATTAGTGAGCCATGGTGTTCAAATTCTCTCCTAGTTTCGTTTGCTCTCCATTTTCACTGCCTACTTGATGAATACTTTAAGCTCAAAGAAATACTGGAAGCTTGATTATAACATTACTAATCAAAACCATTAATACATATTTCAATTGTTAAAGTATATCAGATTACTATGAATGAAACAGCTCCCAAAGGCGTATCTAATGAACCCAAGAATATGATAAAACATTCAGAGGTAAGAGCGATATAATTATTTTAAGGAACTGACAAAAGGAGCAAATAGTGGAAAAACATTGAACCAGATAATGCATCAAATCTTATGACTCTTACCCGCAGCTTAGAAAGATTGTATTTCACAGTCCTTATTAAAATTATCACCATGAGGGAACCTAGAGAAGTTTGATTCAGGAGGCGCTCTTTATACCATGGAATGCTAGGAAGGATCTGCAAGATTAAATTAGTTCAATTCGCATTTAAACAAATAACTAGTATGAGCAAATCAAGCATATCTTTACCAGTTTATGAAGGCTGGCATTGAAAGTGGAATCTTGACTTAGTATGAGAAAGATCACAAGAACCATATAAATATGATTAGCTGTCCTGTTCGGAGCATTATACAAAGTTTCCAACAAGGGAATCAACTGCCAATCACAAAAGGCCAATAATCAATACCACATATGTAAATAGAACTGATGCAAAAAAAAAATACATATAAAAAAATTACTATCCTTATTAGTTTTTTTAATATCTAATAACAAAACATCAATGATGACATAAACATTCATGAACTCCACTAAAATATATGAACTAACTGCAGAAATAATTTGGACCTCTGTGATGGCATAAAAAAATTCTCATTCATAAATCTGATCCACATTCGGCAGGGGAAATTCAATCTAGTAGTAGTTCTGAGCACAGTTTTCACAAATGACAAATTGTTGAACACAGCCAGCAAAAGTGGACATTTGAACATTCTATGAATACATATAACATCCAAGACAGTTCTTACCAGTGTATCAATATCTGTTCGCACCAAAACATACTCCAAAAAATCTGAATTTCCATGCACCAGAGAATAAAGCAAGAGGACAGAAGTTTCATTAGCCAAACACCTGTGCAAAAGAAAACCATTATACTTGTGCAAACAAATATTATTCAGATTTTCAAGGTCTTTAGGCAAAAAGATCATTTGATGTCAAAAGAACCAGGGGGGGAGGAGGGGGGAAGATTTGTGGTATGGCCAGTACTATTCCACATTCTATGCATGTCTACCTTTACCAAAAATAGATATACTAATTCATAACAGAAAATTGAATCAGATAAGTGCAACAAAACCCATGCATACAGTTTCATTACTTAAGTCACAAACTGTTCTGGCCACTAGCAATAGCAAACATTAGTTGACAATAACAAACTTCAGGTCAATTGGATCAATATTATTATAATGTATTACCCTAGTTTAAGTCACAAACTGTTTTGACCAGTAGCAATAGCAAACAAAAGTTGGAACTTGACAGAACAAAGTTCTGCTTAGTTGGTCACAATTATTCACCCAGTCAAATACTTACACTCTTCACATAAACTTTGTTAGAAAAGTTAAAATTTCATTAGAAGATCCAAGAAAAAATGTTTTTCCAACTTATAACAAAGAAACCAAGAACACTTACATGCCAAGAGTATCAAATAGAGAAGCAAAAGGTAGTCTCAAAAGGGGACCAGCATGTGCATTCCCCTCAACATCAAGGCGATCAACTGCAGGCACACCATTAAAATAATTACTGTTAAAAATTAAAGGATCTTCAATCAAACAAAAAATAGATCTGGAAAACAAATGATCATACATTCAATATCCTGGGCATATTCTAGAGCTTTGTAGAAAGCATTCTCAGCAAAATATGTTTCCTCTTTTGGAAGAGTCTCGGAACTACTGTTATTACTTTTATCCTTCACATAGTCCACCAAAACACATTTACGGTAATAACTGAGAATGAGTAAAACATGAAGACTGCCTTCTGCTAATGGACTTCTTGAAGCTGCACCAGTTGAGCTGACTAAGTAACTGAACGGAAATAGCATCAAGTTTGCTGCATGATTAGATTTCAGTCAGAAAGACCACAAATAAAATGCAAAAAAACATTAACAAAAATGAACAGAAAAAGGTGATAATGTGCATTTTAGACATTGATAACCATAGTTGATTACTTTTTTGATGAGCCTGTATCCAATGGAAAGGCATAAAAGTTACTATAAATGAAAACAAGATAAACTGAGTACTAAAATATTGGAATATTTCATGGGAAAAAATGTTATATCCAAAAATGCTCCTCAAAGGAAATCAAGATTCAAGACTCATCTACACAAGACATATATATGTCACACAACTTAGAAATACGTGGAATGCTTGAAACAATAAGATACCAGCTGCTGAGCCAACTCTCCTTAGAACACCAGGCTGATTTCCTTCAGAAAATATAAGAGAAGTTGAACCGTTAACAGGAAACTGAGGGCGTCTAATGTAATTTAGCATTAACTTCCGCACAACCAAATTAACCGAAGTGCTTTCCTGCCAAAAAATAGCCAACTAATAAGAAAGAGTCAAGCGACTAGGTTGATGCTTATGAAGTTACATGGATTCACCTGTGCCATCGCTGCATCAATGAAAGGGTGAGTATCGTTTGGTCCAGGTGTTGGCCCAGAAAGAAGTTGAGTCGACATGGCAATCACCATGAAGTTAATCAGCTCTTGATGTAGAAGATATGTTCCAGGACTAAAAGTAAATGGTAGCTATCAAGGATATGCATCTTTAACGCAGAATAGAAAATTCATAACTCACTACTCACAAGTCACCCAATACCTGACATCAACTTTAATAATAAAGTTGAGAGCACTGGACATGATAAAGTTTTCAACATGTTGACCTGCTTTGAAAATCAAAGAAACAGGGAACCAAGTCAAATAAATGAATTACTTCATAAAGGGGTTGTGATCATGGAAAAAAAAACAATGAATCATGTGAAGGTCTTATTCTTGGCGAGACAATGGGGGAGAAGATGCAGTTTTGACTTTCCTTTCTTTCCTTACTATTTTATGAGAAAACAAGACTATCCCCTTTTTTATTGATAATATACCTCAAATACATATTGCATATGAAAAAAAAAAGAAAAAAAAAGAAGATATAAAGTTCACCAACATGGTCCTGAGTGTTAAAGATAAACGAGGAGCAACAAAAAACTAAAGCTTACCAAGTATTAGAGAACAACAATTTTGATTAATACCCATAAAGAGAAAGAAATAAAAAGTATAAAGGAACAATAACAGCAACTTTCAAGATTGAAAAGAACAGGTATAGAGAAGATATAAAGCGTAACCTTCAGAGAATTCATTAGGCACGGCATCACTTTCATCCAAGGAAAGGTAAAGTTCTTCAAAATTGTCACTCCTAGTATTTTCAATAAGATAATTCAGAAAAACAGAAGATACAAACAACGCATTAAGAGCCCTTGCGAAAGCAGGGGATGCCACATCCGAAGCTGAAACACACTCTTGCAAGCACCATGCTAGGTGAATCAAAATCTTTGCTAGATGCCTCGTTTTACAATTATTCATGGCTGCACACAAAGAATACAAACAGAGAATAAGCCACTAAAAGATTGAATCTAGATGGATATTCACTGTCCACACAAACAATAATAACCCATATGTGAATTGATTTTATGATAGCATCATTGAGGGATATTGCTGCTGATATCCCCTGAATATAAGCATACAATATGAAAATAACATATCTTTGAAGCTTCT
Organism: Pogostemon cablin; assembly: GCA_023678885.1. Taxonomy (NCBI): domain Eukaryota; kingdom Viridiplantae; phylum Streptophyta; class Magnoliopsida; order Lamiales; family Lamiaceae; genus Pogostemon; species Pogostemon cablin. Next base: position 23,720,049 of record CM043009.1, on the reverse strand, counting down.
ATGAAGTACAAAGTATCAAATGTGTTCTGGCATCAGAAACCTTAAGAAACAACTAAACAATCTATAAACAATACCGAGAAACATAATGAAAGCTAAAATTCTTCAAGCTAGCCCTAGCATAATTTTTATATCATACTATATTTTTTTGAAAATAGATTTTTTTTTTTTCACCAGGAAATCTATCAAAGCGATAGAAAGGTACTTTAGACACTCTGCACAAAGGGAAATTCATATTTCCAGAAGATGTGATTCAAAAGGATGGAATACCAATTTATTGCTGCAGTAAGAAATATTTTGTACTCAAACTTTCAAATGAATAAAATCAGCCTCAACATCAGAAATTTGAGATATGAGATAATAGAAGGATGAGTGTTGGAAAATTATTCAGCGTGTAAATTTAACTATGAATGATCTCAAGTAAATTTAATTATGGCACACTGGGATAGTTCAGCGTGTGACCTAAAATATTCCCTGAACCTCAAGTAAAAGCAAGAAGTAGAAACAAAAGGATGTCTAGGGAACTGATACTGATAGCATGAACCAGGTGGTCTGTGGTACAGGTCCCAGTGGCTCTATGCACTAACTTCAGTTCATCATGTTCATGACTATCCAAAAGACACATATGAGGCTGGAGAAATAAATCATATACCCATTAAGGATCATATGCCCATGCAGGCACGGAAGACACTTTGACTTAGTCATTGACACGCATCATTTCTTGCTGTAATATCTTTTTCTCAATTTTGACTTCATTATTAAAGAGCTATGTCTTTCCTATTGCCAGAAGAATGTCAGGATTCTGAACACCAATGCTAAACACGACAAGCCTCTGGCAAAAGTTCTCCTGGACTTTTCATAATCCATAAAAATTTCACTGCAACTGCATACCTTTTATCTAATCTAATGGCAAAAGCTCAATATCTGTTATTCTTATTCACTGTAAGGTCACTCTTAGGGGCTTGCATCACATAGGAAATATCTAGTCGGTAAATCACGAGACTTGCACACTATAGAGAGTGAAAAAAAACTATCTAAAGTGAAGAAAGAAAAAGCCTAAATACCTGCACTTTACATTGTGCAAGCACAAGACTGGCACACAATAGAAAGTGAAGAAAACTGCATAAAGTGAAAACTCATAAAGGCTAAATGCCTGTGATTCCGTTATGCAATAACATAATTGAAATGAAACACATATTACAGAACGAGTTTGAGACCTGACTACTTGTCTCCAAGTACAAAATCAAAAACTAATAATTGCATTAAAAAATAACAGAAGAACATAAACGCCACAATCATCACCATTTCCGAAACTGCAGATATCTCAGAAGATACAAGGCTACCAGTAAAACACATCTACAGAAAAAGCTCCCTCCTCATGACATAAGGATTTAGTAATGCCGAAATGTATCTTAATCCTAGCTCAACATTAGACGTACTCCTGCTACGTTTAAAAACATAGAACCAAAAAACATAATAAGCTATAAGGCAATTTGAATTTTGAACTTAAAATTCCATTTCTGGAGCTGGAAACAGTTTACAGTCCACACAATTTTCTCATACCTATTCACAATACAACAAATAAAAAAGCAAATAGAGGAATGAACCACAATATTTCAAGTGTAAGAAACATAAAACTATTTAATAAAATAAAAAAATAAAAGTAGCGAGAATGCACTGACCAAAGAGTTGGCAAGCTCGTCGAACGCGATTAGACTGCCATCGGAGATCGAGAGGAAGCTCGAGAAGCTTCTGCCAGTAATCGGACGCAAGAGGAAATGATTTCTCGCTGACGAATTCCCCAATTAAGTACTCCGCCGTGTCCTGCGGCCGCGTTCCCCCGCTTCGCGGCGTCGATGGCACTCCGCCCATTCTATGGCCTTCTACCACTCCCTAAAAACACAAATTCTCACACTAAGTAATGAGGAGCGCATTAACAATGTAGTCAGATCTGAAAGAGAGTAGTGCTTGTAGACGAAGTTTTCTACAGGAGACTTAGAGAGTGCAATTTGTATTAACTTTTCTTTCCGGTGGGGTGGGTTGGGGGTGGGGGATGCGATTTGATCTGTGAAGAGACGAAGACTGGATAGATGTGGCAAAATGGTAAAACATGAAACATGGAGACGCTAAAGTCATCAAATTGACGATATTGCCCTTCTCCACTTTCATTTGTCGCGAAATGGAAATAGTGTTGTTAACAAGTTGCACAATACTTGCTCTAATTTGTCAAAAGATTTGTTTAGATTTTAATTGTAGACGTTAAAATTGTATCATAATCATAATAATAATAATAATAATAATAATAATAATAATAATAATAATAAATAGTCCCTTCATACCACGAAAAAGTTTACGGTTTATACGAAAATTAAAAAATTGAGTGAGGTTTGCGTGCGTTCGGCCGCACACTGTGCGCCTTTAAAATTTAGTAGATAATGGTACATTATTTTGTTATAAAGGTATATACTTTAATTAATAAGGGTACATCATTTTGTTTTAAAAGAGTATATACACTTTTTATTAATATTTTTTTATTTTTCTTCAGAATATAAAGTGTACACATCTTTAAACTAAAAAGTATATTCTCTTCATCCCATCTAAAGAGTTCTCTTTTATCATTTTAGTCGTCTTACCCAAAGGGTCTCCTTTCCTTTTTTACGCACATAGGACCCACACACCCCCTCTAATATAATTAAAATATGGAGCCCACACTCCCACTAATACAACTACTAACTACACATTAAATAATAATACTCCTTAATCCACGTGTCAAAAAGCAAAACTAACCCTTTAGGCGGGACAGAGGAAGTATAATTTAACATAAAAATCTAAAGGCTTCCGTGCGCCCGGGCACATAAGTTTTTGTCTTGTAAAATAAAGTGTACACATCTTTATACTAAAAGGTATACAATTTAACACAAAATTTTAAAGGCACATGGCCGTATGTCCGGACGTATATAATGTATAATGAATTGGTAAGGGTATGATATTTTAATGTGTTATTAGTAGTTGTATTGTATTGTTCTGTAAATAAAAAAATTAAAAAAAAAAGAAATGCAATAATGATGGTGATATGTTCTAATGAGCAAATCTTTTATATACTAAACAAGAGTTCCATCTAGCTAATGTGCCATCTTGAGAGGCTTTCCAGACTGATGTGTCATATTGGGAGGCTTTACAGGCTGATGTCTCAATTCTAGATTATTTACAGTTTCTTTTCTTCAAGATTTGTGGCAAATTCTCATACATTTGCGTCTTTTGAGGTGGCAGATTTTCATGTATTTGCGTCTAACGTGTCATGCCCTCCATTTTCACAATTTTTTTTACTTATCAGCATACTCACTTCAATACAATTAAATGTTCTCCTTCCATTATACGTTGGGAAATTTTAGTATCTCATTATCAGAATCCGTTTCAAGTCGCTCCATTGGCGTCGACGTCGCATAGGATTAAGGTGAGATTTTCCTTCAATTTTAGGTATGAGTTTATAATGCTTTGGGCGTGAAATTGTCGATCTACTCTTGACGGGTTTTTGATAATTGTTGCTGCTACTCATTCCTGCGATGTTTTTCTCCCTCACACCTATGATGTGTTCAAGGTCTGACAATAATTTGTAACTTCCTCCTTTTTCGTTCGACGATAAATTTATTATGGATTGATTCAATTTTAGTATGTTATAATGCTAGAATTTTGTGGTTGATAATTCTTCAATTCTGCGTTGTAATAACTTCATTATTCATTATCATCAACAAGTCATTTCTAATTTTTGGAATTCAGGATTAATCGTGATTTGTTGTTTTACACTGCCATAATATTGAACTTGCGGGTGACTCTGAGGCATTCGGATGACTTCTATCTCATGGTGAAACTGAAGCTGGCGGTCGTAACAGCCGATGATCAGATCTCAATGATGCCGTGCATCTTGCTACCAATTAATTTCTGAGGGTTATCATATCGATGATCGCTCTTTATCTACCCGATGGGTGAGAATCTCCGTTTACTTTAACTATTGGATTTCTCTCTTTAATATATGTCTTTTAAAATTTAAGCATGGGTGACAATGTCCATACTCTGAAAAAATTTCCTTAAAAGTAAGTTAAAAATAATTTTTCTTAATATCCATGAAAAGAGTGAACTACAGTTATAGATGGGGGGATATTTTTTTATTGAGCATTTGAGGGGAGTTTTTTAATTTAGAAGAGTAATCCTAATTTACTCCCTAAAGATTAATAATTAAGACGACTTTTGAGATCATTGATTGATGTGATGTTTCATCGATGAAGATAAATACTCCATTTGTCCTGTTTCAATATCTACCTTTGGTTTTTGCACAGGGTTAAGATATGATATTTTAATTTGGGGAAGTGTTGTGTGAGAAATATGGTATTTTAATGTTGAGGAAGTCTTGTGTGAGGACGTCTCACGGTGAAACCATTTTATACTTTCGTAATTAATTATCACTTTTCATATATATTATAAATTATTCACGAAATAAATTACTACACAATTATTACTTTTTCTTAATTAATTATCACTTTTCCAGTTAAATGTTATTATTATTTATCCATCTCACGAAAGCCATTATGTGAGACGGTCTCTCACAAATCTTTGTCTTTAATGTGTAGTGGATGAAAAGATACTACATCCATCCACTATTAATGTATCAATTTACTTTTTGCACTTTGATTAAGGAGTATTATTATTTTATGTGTAATAGATAGTTATATTAGTGATGTATGTGAGTCCACGCTAAATTTAGTTAATAAAAATCCATCTCACAAAATGAGATCCATGAGTCAGTCTTTTATTTGTAAAGTACTGCCAAAACAAAAATTGAGATCCGTGAGACAAATCTTGTAAAGTGTTTGCCCAAACAAAAATTATGAAAGATAGGTGTGCCACGAAGATTATATCTCTATTAATTTGGATGAATTTAATCCGAAAGATTGATCTTTGTAAGTTAGTATTTATGTATTTGGTTATCGAATCTTAGTTGTGAGAAAGGATCAAATATAGTACTACTTCTTTGAGAAAAAAATATTATTTGAACGAATCAAAATATAAAGCGGCAAGTATATTGAGATGGAGAGAGTATATAATATTTTTTCGTGCCATATTTTCACGCGCGTCAAGTGTATTACTAATTTTGGTTTCTCTTTTGCTGGCGCTAAAAAAAAATTAACACCATAAAAAACTTATCTTTTTTAATTTAATATATATATATATATATATATATATATATATATATATATATATATATTTACAGACTTGTTCAATTCAAAAATTATATCTTACGAACAAATATTAAAAAAATTTCAAAGAAAAATTTATACTATTAAATATTGAATCTTTATAAGGTTATATCACACAATATTTTGTCTATTATAAACTATATTTTTTCTTGTTCAGTCTTCCATTTTAATTAGTTTATATATATAAACAACACTCGTTTCACACAATACTTTGCCTACTATAATCTGTTTTTCTTGTTCAATCTTCCATTTTAATCACTTTTGAGTAATTGATTTTCCGTCAATCTTCAATTCTAATCTTTTTAAAGGCATAAATAATTATAAGATGCATAATTATTATAAACTAATACTCATAACTACACAATTATAATTGTAATACCATGAATATTTCTATATATTTGCATAATTTGTTTGCACATATTTATTTTGCACAATTTTGCTTTGCACAAATTTTTTTGCACATTTTAAGTTCCGACGGGAGGTCTGGCAGCCGGCCGGAGGCCCGGCGGAGGTCCGGTGACTGGTCGGCGATAGTCCGGCATGGGGTGGGTGGGTGAAGGATAAGATTTGTGGTTTAAAAGTGTATGAGATTATAAGGTTATTTAACTTTAATATTTTGTATGTAAGAGTAATTATTTGAATTCATTGTACTTTATAGTAATTTAAGGTAAAAGTATGTACATATTAATGATTTTCTAATATTTAAACTAAAGAGTTGATATTTGGTGCACCCATATTTATATAATTTTTTAATCTATAATATATATATATATATTATAATAATTGTATATTTTTTTCACATTCAGTTTTTCATTTAAAAAACTAGTATCCATATGTGTATAATTTTTTATTTAATAATATATACATTTTTTTTAATAATTTTATACTTCTTACGCTTGTTTGAAATATATTTTTATTCATAATTGTATGGAAAATATTTTCCAATTAACCGATTCACTATAGGAAGAGTGCTGCTATTGCCCTAGCTCTATAGTAGATATTTGGAGAGGCTAAGAATTCAACTAATGCCTTCACGAAGGGGTGTTTCCGGTTTTCATGCAAAATGTCACTATTCAGTTCAAAAGGTCGGATTCAACCACTTCTTTGTTGGTATTCTTAATTGTATAAATTTTGAAAGTGAGTACAATGTATCTTGGGCGCATTCGAGTGCAAAGTAGTATTGACTAAATTAAAAATATAAATTAGAGTCGGCTATTTGCACACCGAAAATGATAAATATACCCCATTTCACAACATGATCATCAACAACATCAACATCAATCACAACATGATCATCAACGACATCAACATCAACAATGTTGTCATTTCTCTTCCTTCCTCGGACCATGTCCGGAGTACCATCATTGATCCACTTCATTCTCTTCCTCTCGAATTCTTTCTCGATCTCCTTCATCTTGCCTTTCTGGTTCGCCATTTACTTCAAGAACGTTGGGTTCTTAATCGCCCTCGCTAAGAAACTCATCGTTTGCTTTTGTTTAACTTCATTCCCTTTGATCCTTTGCTCCATTTCTTTGAGGTTAGAGTTTGTTTGCTGCTGTTGTTCTCTGAGTTTCACCAACTCCGCCATTAAAACCTGCTTATCGCGCTTCAAACGATCGATCTCTCCATCCAATCCGAACCTTCCCACCACCACACAAGAATCCAAATTACTACCACCTTGATTAGTGGGAGATTGGAAAGTGGTGGACATTGTTGCAATATTTTTTCTTCTCTTAATGTTTTTCAAGAGATGCTTTTGTCTCCTCAAGAACCCTTCTGTGATATAAATCATATGTGAACGTGTGCATGGTTGAGTGACACGTGTGTATGTTGTACTTGGGTGGAACGGGTATAAGTATGAGCTAAGATAGCTCATAGGATGCACAACTCCATGAAACTGGTGCATGGTGGCAGGGGGTGTTTAGTGAGATCTTTGAGGAGTTAAAAGAATCAGATTGGGGTAGTTATTCAGATGGTTGCATAGCTTGATACACCAGCTGTGATATGGAGTTAGTTATAACAAACTAACTGGCTGCATCAATCTGATTGGACGCCACAAAAATCAACCAGACTGATTGGTCCCGTAAGTTTCCATGTGTATGATTACATGTATATAAGCTTGTTTATCTTGCTTATTGTGATGTAGTTTTCTCTTAGATTGAAAATGATCAATAAAGAAGCTCTATACTCTGCAGTGGACGTAGGTCATTCGACCGAACCACTTAAATCTGTGTTTATTCTATTGTTCAAGAACACACACACACATCTTCTCCATAGTTAGTTTTCTTCATTCAAAGCTTCTTAGTTCAAAACGTTTTCTGTGAGATTTCTTCTCAAATACTTAGAGTGCAAAGAGAGTTATTCTTGTCAACTGGCGCCGTCTGTGGGAAGGCAGACCAGATCAGAAAAGCAGAAGAAGGAGATTGAAGAAAGGAAGACAGCATGGTGACTACAAAGTTTGACATCAAGCAGTTTACCGAAAAATCCGATTTCGGATTGTGAAAGATCAAGATGAAGGCCATCCTTGTTCAGCAAGGATTGGTGAAAGCGATTCAAGAAGCACCTGTAAACGAAGCTGCTGCAGTGGATGCTCAAGCATTGTTAGCAGAGAACGAGCTGCAAGAAAAGGCATTGAGTGCCATAATCTTGTGCCTAGGTGATAAGGCATTAAGGGAGGTTCAGAGAGAAACAACCGCCAGAGGATTATGGAAGAAACTTGATGATCTGTACACGGTAAGATCTCTTGCTAACCGTTTATATCTGAAGCAAAAGCTATATTCGTTTAAAATGGTAGAGGATAGGCCTATCTTGACTCAGCTTGATAAGTTTTCTAAGGTTCTAGATGATTTAGAAAATGTTGATGTCAAATTAAGTGATGAAGATAAGGCTGTGATCTTGTTATCTGCACTTCCAAAGTCTTTTGAAAATCTTAAAGACACTCTGTCATTTGGAAGTAGAGAAACAATAAGTTCAGAAGAAGTTGTAATGACTCTGAAGACAAAAGAACTTCAGAAGGTTTCAGAGGGGAGCAATGGATCAGGTGAGGGATTAATGGTCAAAAGAAATGATCATGGTAAGAAGAATAATAAGAAAGGAAGATCTGACAGGAAGCAAGATAAGAAGAATGATCAATATGGTGACAAAGAAGGTAGGAAGTGTTTCCATTGTCATGAACCAGGTCACTACAAGAAGAATTGTTACAAGTTAAAGGCATTGAAAGCCAAGAAAGGTGAAGCTGATAGGCAAGGACAGAAAAACCAGGCAAATCAAGTTGCTGGTGTACAAGATCAGAATGATCAAAATTACATTGAAGTTCTGTCCATTAGTTCAATAAAAATGGCAGATGGATGGGTACTTGATTCAGGATGTTCCTTCCACATGTCCCCAATAAAACAGTGGTTCAATGATTTGAAGATCTGCAATGCTGGATCAGTTCTTCTTGGTGATGATCATACATGTCAGATTAAAGGAATTGGTTCCATCAAGTTAAAGATGCATGATGGAAGAATCTGTATGCTCTCAGAGGTAAGATATGTTCCTGCCTTGAAAAGGAATTTGATCTCATTGGGAGTACTAGATGGCATGGGATATGTCTGTGAATTAAAGAAAGGGATTCTCACAGTGATGAAGGGAGAATCAGAAGTGATGAGAGGCATCAGACACAGAGATCTATACTTGCTTGATGGCTGGACACTTGTTGGTCAAAACAATGCAACATCAGTAAGTGATGAAATGTATCTGTGGCATGGAAGATTAGCACATATCATTGAGAAGGGGTTACAAGAATTAGCTAGACAAAAGGCTATCACTACTAGTTCATCAGATAAGCTTGATCAGTGTGAGCACTGCATAATTGGTAAAGCCAAGAGGCTTAAATTTGGAGCAGGAGTTCATAATACCAAGAGTAGGCTTGAATACATACATTCAGACCTATGGGGGCCTTCAAGAACACCAACCAGAGGTGGAGGCAGGTACTATATGTCATTTATAGATGATTACAGTAGGAAAGTTTGGGTATACATCTTGAAAACAAAAGATGAAGCATTTCAAACTTTCAAGAATTGGCTTGTTGAAGCAGAGAATAGCTGTGATGCCAAGGTAAAGACATTCAGGACTGATAATGGGCTTGAATACTGCTCTGAGGAGTTTAACAACTTCTGCAAGCAAAAGGGAATTGTGAGACATAAGACAGTTCCTGGTACACCTCAACAAAATGGTGTAGCTGAGAGGTTGAATCAGACACTGCTGGAAATGGTAAGATGCATACTTAGTAGTTCTAGTCTTGCCAAGAGTTTTTGGGGAGAAATTGCTACTTCTGTTGCTTTCCTTGTCAATAGAAGTCCTTCAGCTGCACTGAATTTTAAAACACCACAGGAGGTATGGTCTGGAAAGAAAGCAGACTACAACAGGCTCAAGGTATTAGGTTGCTTAGCTTATGCACACATAAAACAAGATAAGCTAGCACCTAGGGCTGTTAAATGTGTGATGATATGATATCCAAAGGGTGTCAAAGCATACAAATTGTGGTGCATTGAGAGTAACAAGTTTATGGTGAGTAGAGATGTTACTTTCAATGAAAGTGTAATGCCCTTAGTGAAACAAGTTCAGGGAAATGATGAAGCTGAGCTTGAGGTGGAGTCTTCCAAAGCTGATCAGAGAAAACAACAGCAAGCTAGTGTTGAATCTGATCAAGAGATAAGGAAAGAACCTGAAACAGGTAATGATGATGTTTCAAAGACTGATGAGATATTGAATAGCTATCAGTTGACTAGAGACAGAGGGAGAAGGACCATTAAACCTCCAGCTAGATTTTCTGAGGCTGATATGGTGTCCTTTGCTTTGTACACTGCAATTGATGTAGATGCTTATGAGCCTAGGAACTACAAGGAAGCTGTAACTTGCAAAGAAAGTGATAGGTGAAATGTTGCTGTGCAAGAAGAGCTCTTGTCTCTGGAGAAAAATTAGACATGGAAAGTTGTTAAAAGGCCAAAAGATCAGAAACTAGTCAGTTGTAAGTGGATATTCAAGAAGAAAGTGGCACCTAAGGATTCAGGTGGAGTTATATTCAAAGCAAGGCTAGTGGCAAGAGGTTTTTCACAAAGAGAGGGAATAGATTATACTGAGATTTTTTCTCCAGTTATTAAACATTGTTCCATCAGGATCTTGCTAGCTTTGGTAGCTCAATATGGCTTGGAATTACATCAGATGGATGTTACTACAGCATTCTTACATGGTAAGCTTGAGGAGAAAATTTACATGGAGGTTCCAGAGGGAGTTTCTGTACAAGAACCAGAAACTAAAGCATGTTTACTTCTTAGATCACTGTATGGATTGAAGCAAAGTCCAAGGAGGTGGTATCTAAGATTTGATGAATACATAATCAGCTGTGGATTCAAGAGGTCTTGTTATGACAGCTGTGTATATTTCAAGCATGACAGTGAGTATCATATATTCTTACTGTTGTATGTTGATGATATTCTCATTGCTTGTAAGTCCATGGAGGGTATTTTAGCAGTTAAGAAGGTGCTTAAAGCTGAATTTGACATGAAAGATTTAGGGGAAGCAAAGGTAGTCTTGGGAATGCAGATTGATATAGACAAATATGATGGATCAGTAAGGCTTTATCAAAGTATGTATTTGGAGAAGGTGCTCAAGAGGTATAACATGGACTTGAGCAGATCAGTCACAACACCAGTAAAGCAGGGTATCAGTTTGTCTACTATGCAATCAGCTAAAACCAGAAATGAGATAATGGAGATGGAGAAAGTTCCTTATGCAAATGCTGTTGGAAGTTTAATGTATTACATGGTATGCTGCAGGCCGGATCTTGCATATGCAATGAGCCTAGTAAGTAGATTCATAAGCAATCCTGGTAGGGAGCATTGGGAAGCAGTTAAATGAATACAAAAGTACATCAAAGGAACACTTATATCAGGTCTGAAGTTCAAAAAATTCACTTCAAATAATGAGTTTCTTGAAGGTTATGTTGATGCAGATTATGCAGTTAATTTAGATACTAGGAAGTCTTTGTCAGGTTATGTGAATTGCCTATTTGGGACAACTATTAGTTGGAAGGCAACACATCAACCAGTTGTGGCTCTGTCTACAACAGAAGCTGAGTATATTGCACTAACAGAGGCAGTAAAAGAAGGTATCTGGCTGATTGGAATCTTAAGTGAATTTGGGATTGAACATACGTCAGTTGTCATTAGCTGTGATAATCAGAGTGCTATACACTTGTCCAGGCATTAGGGATTTCATGAGAGAACTAAGCATATTGATGTAAGATTGTATTTTCTAAGAGACTTGATAGAAGAAGGAAAGGTGATAGTCTGCAAAGTTGATACTTCAAAGAATCCTGAAGATTTTCTAACTAAGGCTCTTGCAACCTCAAAATTTGAGTTATGCAAGAGTCTGATCAGTGTTGTCTAAAAGAAACATGGTGGAGTTTTGCTGTACTCATTAAAGAACAGTGAATTGAGGAAGCTGCACTCATTAAAGGCAGTGGAGTGGAGGAAGAGGTTTGATAGTTTCATACGATTTAAGGTGGAGATTTGTGATATAAATTATATGTGAACGTGTGCATGATTGAGTGACACGTGTGTATGTTGTACTTGGGTGGAACAGGTATAAGTATGAGCTAAGATAGCTCATAGGATGCACAACTCCATGAAACTGGTGCATGGTGGCAGGGGTGTTTAGTGAGATCTTTGAGGAGTTAAAAGAATCAGATTGGGGTAGTTATTCAGATGGTTGCATAGCTTGATACACCAGCTGTGATATGGAGTTAGTTATAACAAACTAACTGGCTGCATCAATCTGATTGGACGCCACAAAGATCAGCCAGACTGATTGGTCCCGTAAGTTTCCATGTGTATGATTACATGTATATAAGCTTGTTTATCTTGCTTATTGTGATGTACTTTTCTCTTAGATTGAAACTGATCAATAAAGAAGCTCTATACTCTGCAGTGGACGTAGGTCATTCGACCGAACCACTTAAATCTGTGTTTATTCTATTGTTCAAGAACACACACACACATCTTCTCCATAGTTAGTTTTCTTCATTCAAAGCTTCTTAGTTCAAAACGTTTTCTGTGAGATTTCTTCTCAAATACTTAAAGTGCAAAGAGAGTTATTCTTGTCACCTTCATTAGCAAACTCCCATTTATCAGGATCCACTTTCTTAAATCCCTGTAAGATTAATTGACCACTCCTTCAAATTATCATAAAATTAATAAAGGCTCCAAAGATTTTGAAAAAGTATTAATGTATATATTGAAATCAAAGGTATGATTAAAATAGCTAGAAAACTTTAGACAAAGGTGTTTGTAATAAGAACACTGCAGAAAGTAGATAAAAATTGTCTAGATATTTGCAACATCTCATCCAATCCAACAAACAAAGCCCATAAATCCCTAATAAACTATGTGCAACTTGACGACCTAAATAAACCCAAAAAAAATAATAATAATAAAATAAAAAAACCAATGCACCCCCTCCCCCCACTCCCCCACAAAAAAAAAAAAAAAAGGAAAAAAAAAGACTTTTCTAGTGGAAACAAGCACATGATTCTAGCTCCTTTAATTCAAGAACTCATGTATATACACATACACACCTAAATGTATGTATATATATATCACAACAATTGAAGACATAAAAGAATGAGCTAGGAAAACAAGAATTGAAAACCGACAAGAAGAAGACAAAAAATTACTCCATATATAACTCACATAGGTGTTGAGCTGCCTCACAAAGTTTGAGAAATTATTGTGTTTGAAGTATTTGGGAAGAAGATTGATGGCAAAGTTGTGAGGATCCCACACAATGAAACTGTTATTACCTCCACTCCACGAAACCACATCATCCGTTTCTGGAACCTCCACAAAGTCGTACGTCTTGCTCAAGAATGGAGGGGGGGGGGGGGGGGGGGGCACGTGTAGCCCCTCCATTGGCTGAGGAAGAACGCTGGGATCCATCAATGGAGACTCATCAGACTGCAAGAAACCCCCCTTTCTCTCTCCTCTAGGGTTCATGCTTCACCACTTCAATTTCTTGGCTTACTTTTGCAATACACTTTGATTTTTCTTTATTAATTAGGGGTTTCTTCGAGTATTGCTACTTGTGCTGCTCTCTCTCTTGGAATGAAAATGGAGTTGATTAAATTTTCTTGAGAGAGAGAGAGATGAGGAAATATGTGTGAGGAAATTAATGATGTGTGTTCATGGAAGAACTGAGGTTGTTTGTCTAACGGGCTGGACCTGAATTTACAGGGTCAGACCTATAGGGTTACGGACTAAACGGGTCATGGGTTAAGCGGTCCATGTTAAACGGGCCGTCATTTATGCGAACCTAACTCTAACCCTAGCGGGCCTCGGGCTAAACGGGCTATTAAAAGGTCGGTGAATAAAAAAAATAAAAAAATATTAATTAAATTTGAAACATAATTAAACATTAAAAATACATCAAATGTTGTTCTAACATTAATAATAAACTATAAATTTATACGTAAAAAATAAAAAAGAATTTTGGGATTCCAAATAAGTTAATATTATTTGTGAATTAACATAGTTTATTTTCAATATTACTTTTTAAAATGTCTCACATACTTTATTCTTAAATTATTTTATTTTAAAATGACAAACCAACAAAAATATAGTAAGTTAGAGGGTATTTATGTCAACGATGATGTCTTTTTCTTGAGTAGTTCTTGAGAAAATGTATTGCTTTTTTAAATTAAAAAATATAAAATATTTTAATTATATATATATATATATATATATATATATATATATATATATACTGTTGGAATTTAGACAGGTGTAAAATTGATGATGCAAGTAGGGGTGATCACGGTGCGGTTTGGCGATTTTTTCGACTAAATTTAAATTGTCTTGCTAAGTGCAGTGCGGTTATTTGTGTAATTTTAAACTACGATTTTTTCATTAAAAATCATAATGTTGTTTCAACGGTTTTGCGGTCAGTTTTAGTGGTTTTGCGGTTCCACTAAAAAAAGATACAATATTTATATATAAACTACATTACTTGTTACTAAAATCTTTAATAGTAAAGTTTAAGAGTAATATTTAAAAACATTGACATTACTAAAATATTTTACTTGTTATTACTTTGATGCTATGAATAAAAATGAGGGAAATTATAAATATTTGATGAAGAAGGTGAAGTGTGAACATGTGCGCACTTGGATTCTAGGGTCTTAATTAGAATTTTTTCAGTTTATATTATTTGATTTTAATCCATATTTTATAAAACTAATAAATTAATATTATATATATAGTATATGCGGTGGAATTGTGAATGCATTTGATGTTTAAGTGTAACAATATGTTTTCTACTTTAATTAGTTTTACAACATAATATATAGTATACTTTTAAAAATATCAATATTATTTAAATATTTATATATGGCGGTCGGTGCAGTGCGATTTTACTAGGAAAAATAAAATTGCATTGTCTATGCGGTGCGATTTTATAAAAAATAATTAACCGCAATTTATGTACAAAAAATGATAATTGCGATGCAATGCGGTGCGGTGCAATACGGGCGGTTTAGGCGGTTATAAACAAATTATGCTCACCCTAGATGCAAGGCAAGCCATTGTGGCTTTCAGTTACTTTTGAGACCCCATCAGTTTCTTTTGAAAAAATTCAAGTTGGACTCTGTTAAGTTCAAGTTTATAGTATAAGTATTAAGTTTGATTAGATTTTATTGAAAATTGATAATCTATAGATGTGATTTAGCTTTCGTATTATATATGTTTAGGATAAAATTTATAGGCTTGTAGCGAGTATTATTGCATGACAATTAATCATTTTTCATTATGAGCTAGTTATAAAGCTGGAGAATTAATATTAAATAACTAATATTAAAATAATATTATTTTTAGCTACTAGACTACTAGTAATGAAGTGTGTAGAGAATGCTTCGCTTGCTTTGTAATGGAGATCGAAAAGGGATCTAAAAAGAAAACCTTGTGGTCATCTAAAATATGAGAAATTAAATGGAGTATTATTTAACTTCATATACTCCTATATTAAAAGAAAATGAATTTAGTATTCACAAACACTTATGTAAATCGGGTTTACGGTGTAAACTTGTGATCCCCTTTCAATTCTATACACTCTATGTATTGCTAGGATGTTTAATTAAGAGAGACCACAGGGTTTACAATGATTTATGACGTAAATTCAATTTAGAAGAGATAATTCTTTAATATTAGTTTAATACTCCCTCCGTCCCGTTTCAATGTTTACGTTTGTTTTTTGCACGTTGATTAAGGAGTATATTATTTTAATAGATAGTGGGTGAAAAATATAATATTTAATGCAAAATGAGTAGGTGTATTAGTGTTGGATGATATATTAATTGTTTTAGGTGGGTCCCATATTCCAAAAAGGAAAACGTAAACATTGAAATGAGACGCGCAAAATAGAAACGTAAACATTGAAACGGGACGGAGGGAGTATGTTATATTAATGTTCAATTATATATATTTAAAAAAAATAGTTACTCGGACTGATTTAAATGATCCATATATAAATATACATGTATTTGTACTAACATTGTATTCAAGATGTTCAATTTTATAATTTGTGGGTTAGGATAAACTTAATCGGGAAAGAAAGTAATCATGTAATCAATATTATTCAAGGACCTTTAATTGTGGCCTAATAAACCAAAATGTATTTTAACTCGATCAAATTCTTATATAGGATCTTTAATTAGTTCAACTAATTCATTTAAAAAGATTAATTTGAATCTAGATCAAATAGTGAATTCTTATAAACCACATTTGTACACATATTTGATATGTACGTATGAAATTAATCTCTTAAAAAAAATATATATCCTAACCACTTATTCCCCTATTTGCCTGGACAAATCAATTGATTATAGAGATGACAATTTACAAAAATGATCATAAAGCTAATCTCACTATCACAGTGTGAGAATAATATTTCAAAATGAGAGAATTTTTTATATACAACAATGGATAGTGATGTAACTTCTATGGATAAGTTGAGTTATTATAATTAATTTTTCCATATCAAGTTGGGTATAGGAATTCGTTGGGATCCACGATTCCACATTTTATACAAATGTTTTGTGTAATATTAAAATACTAATCAAACCAATGAAAGACAATAATCCACCTCTAGAGATCAATGTCCAAGAATTTTTTATTAAACGGCCCGAAATTGTGATTAAAAAAGTATTATGGTGTGCCCTAGCAATTATGTATTTTTGTAGCCAACTACTTAATCGTGCAAATTATAATATATTTAAGGGTAGGTCTTGTGTGAGACCGTCTCACATAAACCTTACGTAAGAGGGATAAAAAATAATAAAATTATTATTACTTTCGCTATAAAGTATTACCACTTTCGCTATTAAATATATCATTTTTATTTATACTATAAATTACTCATAAAATAGTTTATTGTACTATTATCATTTTTCATTGATTGAGTATCACTTTTTGTTAATATTATCACTTTCTATACGTCTCACGTAAGGGCTTATGTAAGACGGTCTCACACAAGTCTTAGCCTTATATCATTGAATATCACATTTTGTAAATTTACAATAATTAATTTTAAATTTTAAATAATAAAAAAAAGGAAAAAACGTGAAAATAAAAAAATTGAATAAATATAGTTAATGGTTTGAATTCTATTTAGAAACTTATCCACCAAGCACCGTATCTACGCAGTTTTGGCGCTGGAAACTCGCGTCAGTTATATTGCATGCTTAATTTTTAAATTTTTTAATTTAACAATAACCAAATATGACCCTTATAAATATACTTAATGGATTAATGTGTGATCCGTCTCACATAAGGAGATCCATGAGAGAAAGCAATAAAGATACTATGAATTACTCAATTTTATAAACAATTTAAAGTATAAATAAAAAGTTATTCCACCTTAAACAAAAGTGATAACATCTCTAATAAAAAGTGATAACTAATTAAAAAATGTATTTTATGTATAATTTATTGGAATAATAAAAAGTGATAGTATCTCTAATAAAAAGTGATAACTAATTTAGAAAGTATATTTCATAAACAATTTACTGGAATAATAAAAAGTGATAACATTTTTAATAAAAAGTGATTCATAATAAAGGAAAATTGTTATCCGTTTAATTGAATTATTTCACAAACAATTCACTAAAATAATAAAAAGTGATAATATTATTAATATAAAGTGATACCCGATTAAGATAAAGTGATAACATAAAAATTGAACTATTTAATTAATAATTAATACTAATAGTTATTATAATAATTGATAATATATATTTATTAAAATGATTACCTGATCTTAAAAAAAAAAGTAATTTCAGCGACACAGCGACATTGTAGCCGCAAATTTGATTTAATGGTTAGGGCATGCCAATTAATCCCAATCCAAACAGGGCTTTTTTTTCTTATTAATTAATTTTAGTTTAATTTAAAATATATTTGATTGACTCAGTAGATTACCCGTCTCACGAAATAGGATCCGTGAAACGGTCTCACCCAAGACTTACACAATTATCAATTCGTGGAGTATTTATTCAATTCATTAATGATGTATATTAATAATATAATTTTATAGTTCAGCACATTGTAGAATTCATATCAACTTAATTCCTCATAATCTCAGCATAAATGATGAGTTTTAATAATTAATTAGGGTTGATTATCATTTTAAATTGGAAAGAAACTCTTTCCACCGAGTTCCTTTTGCAATAAAATTAATTAAATATTGTAACTTTTGAAAATTATATTCATATAAACAAATTTAAAAAAGGAGCTTTCCATCATTCAACGGAAAAGTGCATTATATAGGATTACGAATGAATTCAAAAGAAAACAAATCACTTAATTAAAAATTAAAAGAATTAAGTTTAATAAATTAATGGAGGTTTCCAGATTGGTGTAGAAACAGAGATTTCAGACAAATATTTTTATTTTTTTAAAATGTCAAGTTTGATTATGTCTCCTGCTCCCCTCCAACCCCACCAACCACCCCTGAATCAGTTATTGATAATTTTAATTAGTGTAAATACCTCTAAATAATATGGAAATTTATTTATAATGCAAAGCTACAAGATTCTGTGAAATACAAATATAAAAAATAATAACCTTTATGTTCGATATTAATTACTACTAATATTTATTGCATTTGATTAGATTCGATGTAAACGAAATACTTAGAATTTAAAATGCCTTGAAAAGAGGCTATGAACTACTTCCTCCGTTTTCTTCATCCCGCAAAATATTTCACACTTTAGTTTTACAAAATATAATAAAAAAATACATGAAATAATATCTACTTTTCATACATAAAAGCTTATTGATTTTATTGAATGGAACTTCAACTATTAACTTAGCTAGTGTTCCGAGAGAATCTAGTCATTTAGTCAATTCATAACAATTTCTGTAAAATGAAATAAAACAGAATCTTTCTCTATTTTACTTAATTCTACTAGAACTTACGGAGCCTACTCTCTTGCTGGAAGTAACCCTGATCCCATTGATAACGAGTGGGCCCAAATAATTCGATGGGGTAGTTGCTGAACCATACCACATAGTTCCAGCAACTACAAAAGCTGCAATGGAGAGATCAATTTGAAATGAAAGTCTTTCTATTCTATTTTTTAGACAGGAATTCGAATTAACGAACTATAACATTCTTTTTGCATTGATTCTATTTGAATTTCTCGTTTTAAAGATTTCTTATTGACGAGCTATAGCAATAGCACCTATTAAAGCAACTAACATACACGTCTTGCTTTTACTGCTATATCGGGGCTTGACGTAAAACAGATGGTGGATTTGTTTCTGTCTTTTGTTGAATTTTTTCATGGTTCGTAGACAAGTGCTCTAATCCTCTGAGCTACAGGCCCCACCCCGTCTCCGAAATAGTTGAAGAAACAACAAGATCTTTCTTTTGTCCCTCCCAGACGATTGAAAAATAAAGAACTGGTTAATATATTCAAGATAATTACGTATTTACAAAATACTGTCTTAATTCATCATATTTCATCATATCCAGGGTGTGATAGGATTGCCAAAAGTAAAAGATTTCTTCGTCTTTGATAGTTATTTACTTAATTGGTGGATAGGAACATACTCTGGATGAAATCGCAGGGAGTACTTCTTAATCATTTCTACTAACTTCAAGCCCCAATTCGAGCAATATTGACTTTACACACCTTTTTTATTTAATTACCTAAAATAATTCTTCTCTTTCTCATTTTATACTTTAAAAAAAAATTTCTTAAACACCGCTCACAAGAATACATGCAATACTTAAGGACATAGGGAGTATGAAGTATGAATTCTTAAGAAAATTGCTTAGTAGATTCTGAACTAATGATATTTGGGCTTTTTTGCCCTCCATAATCTAATGCAAATCAATTGTTCAACAAAATTGGACATGTTCCATACTCTAATAGTGATTTTAAAATTTTACTTTTCTAGCTACATGTTTTATGGGCTAGGAAAAATTAATTGTCCAAAATATTATACATTGATAAAATTGAACTTGTTTTTTGGGTTTTATAAAAATACTTCCCACCAACAATAAAGCTCGTGTAATACTAATTACATAACTAGTTGTATGAGAAAATTAAGAAAAATACGAAAATGTAACCTAGCAGTCAAGGTTTGTGTGGTTTCATTTTAGAGTTCAATATCTTCTTTCTACGCTCGTCCAACAAGAAATTAATATACCAAATAACATAGAAAATTCGAAGCGAAAAGAAAAGTACTATATCTACTAGGTAACAAATCATACATCCAACAATCAACCGGCGACCATTCATACAAGCATTTCATGCATTAAAACTTATAATGATTGTCAAGATTCGACAAAGATTTTGAAAACCAAATCCCTATACATCAGGTCCATTATTTCAAAAACTCATTATATTACACAAAATCCATCTCAATGTGCTCATGCAAAACCAACCTGATATTCAAGTAACGAGATGGTTCGATTGCTGAAGTTGTTTTAAGCTGCAGCAGCATCAACTGCTTTACCATCACCAGTTTTCTGGAGAAAATTCTCAATATACTGTTTCCTGCAGGTGAAAACCATCCATCGTTAGTGCTGTTACGTTTTGGTTTCGATTTGGTCGTTGAACCAGTGTGCTTACGCACAAAACTCTCAACACGGTAGGAACCTGGGGACTTTGAGGTAATACTGGTAATATGAGATAAAGAAGGTACCTTGCAGGAAGATGATCATGAGGCCGATTATATGGGGTCCATACAGGCTCACCTACAAATAGACGCATTGCCTGTGTACAAATTTTGTGATCAATGAACACAAGAGGGGGAGGGGGTTATGTCTTCAGTTACTGATGCTTATTTTCTTTCGTATAAAGACACATTCATGTTCTTCTGAAAATTACCTTGATGTAACCATCCGAATCAGTGGTAAAACGGTGATAGATTCCAGCTGGCAGAACAATCAGTGCCCCTTTCTTCACCCATACACGGATCCAAGATTCGTCATGATCACGCATGTCAAAGTAACCTTCATCCAAAGAAGCTTCTCTTAGATTTAACATCATCAATAATCATGGAAGTATCACAAATTCAATCAATCATCATGAACCTACCACTTCCGGCAACACAGTAACGGATCTCCTCATCTGTGTGAAGATGTTCTTCATAGAAGTTCTTGATTTTTTCTTCATAATTTGGCAGTTTTTCAGGGCAAACTTCACAAAAATCCTGAAGAATATGTAAGGTTGCATTATGCTAATATCACATTGGAAAGCAAATACATTATTTCTGGGATGGAACTAAAGATATAACTTCAATCTACTCACAATTTATGAAATAGCACATACCGTGTAAGTATATCCACGTTCTTCACGAATTTTCTTCAACTCTGGATCAGTTTCATAGTTGTCAGCATCCAGCTTCCAGCTAAGTACCCCAAGCTCTACAAAAGATTACAAAGCAACTCAGTAGAAAAGCTTTTAAAATTAGTAGCCGTTAAACTTAGCATGCACACATAGTTGGTCCATCGACTGGGTCAAATTAACAAAATTCTTGACAAGAGAAATTGAATACAAAAATGTAAGACAGGTAATATGACAGAATAATGATTATAGATACATGATAACTGCTCAAAGAAATTATACCATCAAGTTTTTCAAAGGACACATATTCTTTTGGGTTCCGATGATGAGGAAGTCGCTGATCTTCATTGCTGTCATCCATGTACCATGCCTGAATAACCTCCTCCCTGGGATCCTGTATGATACATGTTTTTGAGGGACAATCCCATGGTTGATGTTTCTTAGTGTTTATGTTGGGCATATTATCAACATATGCAAAGGGAAAATAAAAACAGGGGGAAAAAAACCAAAGAACCAATTTTATTGCTTTTGTACCAAAAAACCAAATATTCACATTTCACATGAATAGGATCACTCCAAACAATATATACCAAAATTTTAATATACCAAATTGTAACCCTATGAAAGGGAATGCAGATGTCACCATGCTTGACCGTGCAAAGATTAGGTTAATGATGCAGAAACTGAAAGCAATATTGACACAGAATAAAAGAAATTTTAGAAAAAAATTCACGACCTGAGGTTCTATGTACATCTATCCTTAGGACATCACTTTACAACATATATTATCAGGTGATTCTTATATATATAGACATTCCAATAATCCTAACAATAAAACCTCGTTGAACCATTAAATTTAAACGTAGTGATATGCTTTTATGCATTGACTTCTCAACATCAATCTTCCTCTTGAAAGAACCAAGAAAGGCTCATCAAAAGCAACTGAAAGCAGGAATTCAAATGTCGTTCTTCAAGCACATGTAAAAGACACAACTGACAAAATATTCACAGAAACCTCAATCCATCATCAGAAAGCAACAAATGAGTAAAACAAAGAGAAAAATCCGAGTTTTTAATCAGAATTTAGCTTCAATAAAGCCCGACAGAACATGTGCACATCTATAAACTCGATAGATTAAAATGTTATCTTACTACACGAAATAAATCAACAAAATCAGATCTTTGAAAATAAATAGAACAAGAGAAAAGGAAAATTCACAAAAAACCCTAGCAAACATATCTCCATAAATTTTATGCAATTACAATTTCCTATCATCGCAGAACATACATAGTACCACCTCTGAAGTAATTGCAGTAGCCAAAAGAGGATCGCGAAGAGGAAAATCAAAATTAAATTACAATTCGATATAATCAAACATCCAATACAAAACACAACCGCAAAAAATAATTGATACAGCATTTGAAACATCAAAACCTAAAATTGATCGAAGAAAATTCGTACCTTGCTAAGAGAACCCATTGTCTTCCCTCTATCAGAAACCTTTCAGCTGAAGAAGATTCGCTTTGAATTAACGCCTAAATTGAAGCGTAAGATATTTTTACAATCAAAAACATTGTGCGCCATCATATAGTTTGACAGCTTTTATCCTAAATGACTAATCCACCCTTCGAATCAGTACACTATGTCTAGGTTAATTGAATGAAGGGTAGTCAATTGTAGCACATTGGTCTTTTTATACAAGAAGAAAAAATTTACACGATTTTAGAAATTGGTGGATGACATAAATTTTTTTCTTTATATTGGAAATTGCTTAATTTAAGGCCATGCCGTATTGATGTTTATTATTTGTTGTAGGTCACATTTTAGGTCACGATTTATAGCAGAATAAAAAAATAAAAAAATATATGTTATTTTATTTAATAATGGATATTAAATTAAAATTTAACCAATAGTATAGACTACAGATATAATTGGCCTCAGTAATTTTAACGACTTTGAAATAGAATTCTACTTGACTAAAGAGTTTCGTTACGAGTTCAATAAAGTTCAAACTCATCCCCTTAGAATTTTTTTGGACCCAATCTCACACGGGATTGAATTCCTGTAAGTTCACAATTATGATATGGAGTATCAATCATTTAAACGTAAAATATAAGATGAAACATCATGTTAGAATATGATATTCCGTGTCATCCAATACTTGTACGGGTAAATAACCATAACAGTACTCATACTTAATAATATAGTAAAGTATAAATGTGTAACAATAACACATTGATAGAGATTGTGTAATAGTTACACAGGTTACAGGTACGAGGTAGAAACAAGCACATATTAGTGAAGGTCCTCAGTGAGCTTTCACTGCCAAACCAACCTTCTGAGTGTAATCCTTCCTTGCAGGATGATCCTCCTGCGGCCGATTGAACGGCGTCCACACCGGCTCTCCCACGAACAACCTCATCAACTGCAACCAATACAGAATACAGTGTCACTCAAAATGAAATGTGCGTGCATGTATGATCAAGTGATGACGAAATTGTTAAGTACACGAGAAAGAACTCCCGTTCCTTAGCTAGATTGATAGAAGAGGGACGAACGGGCTATTAGCTAAAGCAGTTGGTCGTAGTGAATCGATTACAATCAATACAACATCCGAGCTACCAGTACTTATCAACTAGATCTCTTACTAATGGAACATTGTTATGAAGAGATGGCTTAACATCATGTGATGAACTGAAAACTGGATTCATATAACGAACGAAACATGACTGGTCATTACGTCGATCAGAGCATTCGTTTACACGGTCTCAGCTGAATCAGATACCACTCTCATTTCAGTTGATCATTGCAGAGAAAGATATTGAACACACTTAGCAATTCAGTTTTCATCTGAGGTAAGTACACAGTGTGAAAAGATTGACAATCATATTTTCATACCTTGATATAGTTATCAGTATCGAGGGTGAAGCGGTGGTAGATCCCGGCTGGCAATACGATAAGATCGCCGGCCTTGATCAGGATACGAATCCATCGATCATCCTTGTCGCGGACATCAAAGTAGCCACTCCCTTCCAAACAATAACGAATCTCCTCATCGGCATGAATGTGCTCTGTGTAGAAGTTCTTGAGCTTCTGCTCATAGTTTTCCACTTTCTCAGGGCACAAATCAAGCATATCCTACAACAAGAACAAATTGTATCCCACAATTTTCAAAGAGAAAGCAATAAATACAAAGTAAAGTCCAACACAGATTAAACCAATCCATAAGCTTCTTTAATCTTTCTGATGTACACACAAGATTGGAAAACTAGGGAGATACAATAAGCCTTATTCTTTCAAGTTAATTAAAACAGAATAATTTCTCTTATTTCATAATTAATGTCTTAAATATTATAAAAGAGCAACACTAGAGAAGTAGGAAATCATTATGGAATCATCACATGCCAAAAATCCCTCACACAATGTCAATAAAGCAAAAGTTTGTAACAGGACTTTCGTCGAACACCTAACGAGCAAGTACAGCAGACTGCTTCATTTACTCAATACAGAACAAGAAACAAACATCTGCACACGTTACCATGTAACTGTACCCTCTGTCCTGTCTAATCCGGTTCAATTCCGGGTCATTCTCATACTTTTCCGGATCCAAATGCCAGTAGAGAACTCCAAGATCCGCCAGATGATCCAACGAAACATATTCGGGCGGGTTCTTGTGATGTGGGAGTCTTTGATCATCATCATTTTCTTGCATGAACCATGCCTGAATATTACCTCACATTCCAAAAATTTTAATGAATAAAAATTAAATAAAATAATGAGTTGTTTGAGAAAATTCATGAAGTATGTTTACCTCAAGCGCCATGAAAGTCGAAGATTTGAAGATTCTCTTGCCAACTGAGTTGGTAGTCAATGGTTGGAAGGAAATTAAATTAATTCAGAATTCTTGAATTTTTTTTCGTACGTGGCTATGAGATTTTGCCACGTGGAGGTTCAATGTCCTTTTGATTTTAGTGGTATTTAATTATTTAACCTTTTCTGCACAGATTGATTATGTATTCGAATACTCCACATGAAATTTCAATAAATAAAAAATAAATATTTAATAATTTATGAAATATGTAATGGGTCACAGTGTAAATTAGAGGCCCACATCTTGGCCCAATCACAGAGTGGCAGAGGAAAATTTTGAAATTTAAAATCTCCATAACTTTTTTAATTTAATTTTGTTTTGATTTTCTTTTTTTAATTATAGAGAAACGTTTTGATAATTTTGAGAATTTCCGTCGAAGTAAAAGAATTTTAGACTTAAATATCGAATTAAATAACTTTTAGTTAACTGTGCCCCCCTCAAATGTCCCAACATTTTTTTACACTAAGTGGAGTAATTAACACAGAGAGAGATTTAAAATAGTACTCAATCAAAGAGATTTCATGATTAAATCACGATATAAATTAGTTTATTTTTATAATCTAATTATATCTTTTTAAAATGTGTTGTTAATAGTTATTATATTAGTAAGTGGATGGTCCCATATTTAATATATTAGTGGGTATACATAGGTATATGGGTGTAAAATGGTACTCCCTCCGTCCCCCAAAATATTTCACACTTTCCTTTTTCATCCGTCCCTCAAAGTATTTCACACTTTACTTTTACTAAATTTGGTAAAAAATACATTATACTAATACTCACTTTTTACACATATCCCAATATAATACTTACTTTTTCACATCTCCCAAAAACTTTACACACTTTTTCCACATCTCTCAATAACTTTACACACCTTTTTCATTAAATCAACTAAAATATATATTCTCTTTCTTACTTTATACATAAAAATACAAATTTTTCTTAAACTCCGCGCACACCAATACGCGAAATACTTCCCGGGACGGAGGGAGTAGAATGGAAGGATTAAAATGAAAAAAAAAAAATAAACTTTTTAAAATGGACAGATATAGTATTTTTTTATTTAAAAAAAAAATATTTACTCCCTCCGTCCCATTTTAAATGGCATACTTTTCATTTTGGGTTGTCCCACAAAAATTTACATTTTCTTAAGAAAGCAAGTAGTCAAACACAATCATTCATCCTCATACACTTTATTTAATAAAAAAATCATTTCTACCTAACACACCTAACCTACTTTATCTTTTATTTATTATTAAAAAATATCATAATACTTCTAAAAATTATTACTCTCTTAATTTCCGTACCGAGAAGGGAGTGTAAACTTTTATGGTGGGGGGGAGTACTTATTATTTTTTTTGACTTGAAAAAAGTTGGGGGGGGGGTGAAAATGAAGACAAATTTTACTGAAATTAAGTGGGAAGCGAGGCTAGAAAAGTATAGGCTATAGGTCTGTTGTCAAGTCAGCATTGAACAAAGAAGTTACTACCTATCACCCAGAGAGAGAAGAGAGACAGAGAAAAGAGGAGGAGAGAGAGAAACTGAAAAATGGCAGGTGCAGAGAGAGATGAAGACACACACGAGGAGAGCTCTGTACATTACATACCATTATTGCAGATTTTTATACATAATCTGAAACCCAGATATTAACTGTCCATTTTCTTACTAATTTTAGGGAAATTTTCATTATACACATTTAGAGTTAGGAATTTTTTATTTTTTTTTCTCTTAATAGAGTGATAAATGTTTAAATGTTACTAATAATAAAAATATTTTTGACTCTATTGTGGTTCGTTTAAAAGTGTTAATCGAGTTATAATATACGAAATCGAATCATAAATATGGAGTATATAATGGGGTTATATAAATATGTACTATCGAGACATAAATATATACTATTTATTTTAATAGAATTAAGGTTATTTTTTCAGATTGAAAATTTTAAAACATATCATTAAAAATAGAATTAAAAAAATCATAACACTATCAAGATTTACTTACTATTTTTTATCATCATTAAACTCTGCAATTTCCAAATAAAATTACAATAATTTATGTGGTTCCAATATTAATGGAAGTACAACTTAGAGTTATCCGGGTTGGTTGGTCCGAAAAGTCATGGGAGAGGAGTTTGTTAAATAAATATTTGATTAAAATGAATAATACTAATATTCAATTATTTGTTCAAAATAAGGAAATGTATTCATTGCATATTTTATTTGTGGTATTATTTCCTTCTTATAATCTATAAGTCACTGTTATGTGAATTAAAAATTATTATTATTTTATACGTAATAAATAATTTTTTTAGTGATGAATGATGAATTATATATAGGACCTATTACTAAAAACACCCAATATAATAATAAAATGGGACTTTTGAAAGGGCAGGGGAAGTATATCATTTGGCGTTTCAAATTTTAATATAAATTTATATCTCTTATCTCATGTACCTTATTTAATCAATCACAACACAAGTTTTACATACTGATTATAAAATTAATTAATAAAACTCATCATTTATATATTGATTTGATACAAAGTTAAAATTCACATTTTACACATTTAATATAAAATAAAAATTCACCCTATCTAAATCCAAAATAAATGAAATTTTATCAATTCAATTCAATGAAAAATTGGTAAACTATTAATTTGGGATCTAATATTTTTTCTATCGATTAGGGTCTGGATTATATAAAAATAATAATTCAGACCCTTAAACTATCACATATTATCTCATATTTTATAAATTCAAACTCTAAATTGATAATTTTATATAATTCATGCATCTAATAGATAGAAAAATAATTTAGACTCCAAATTAATAATTTACTCATTTTTCAAGCCTTGAATTAAGAATACTTTTAAAAGAAGAGTGAGGCTCTTGTTCCGATGTGCCCCTTTAGAAATTAGTATTATGGGTAAGGGTAGTATTGTTTTGTTCTAAAGGGTATACTTTTTAATTAATAGGGATGTAAACGGGTAGGGTAGGGTACGGGTTGAGCAAATCCACATACTACCCGCTACCCAATTACCCTATCCATACCCTACCCTATTACCCTCAATTGTAGCATCGGGTAGGATGCGCGTTTATCCATCAGGTAAATGGGTAACCCGCGGATATACGGATACCCGCAAAAAATGATGGACGAATATTTTAAACGCGTATAATACGGATACCCGCAATAACTTGAACTTAACCAACCCTACCCGCATCGACCCACACCTTCCCATATTAATTTTTTTCCATCAAAATCGACCCAAAAACATCAAAATAAAACATAAAGTATAAAAATAAAGTTTATAATAGAGAATAATATTTAATCCAAGTGCAACAATAAGAAATCAACATAGTTATTACAATAACATGAGAAGAAATATCGTAATCCAATACTTGAAAGTATATCGAAAACTAAGATCTCCTTAGTAATATATAATATAATATAATATAATATAATATAATATAATATAATATAATATAATATAATATAATATAATATAATATAATATAATATAATATAATATAATATAATATAATATAATATAATATAATATAATATAATATAGTATATATAATATTATATATTATATAACGGGTAATCGGGTCGGGTGCGCGGGTATAAAAGGAAAACCCGTACTTTCTGATTTTTTTCGGGTACGGGTATTACCCGATCCTCTACCCGATTTTGCCTACCCTATCCTTACCCAATCACCCGGGTACCCGCGGGTAACCCGACCCGGTGGGTAAAATTGACAACCCTATTAATTAATAAGGGTACACCATTTTGTTGTAAAGAGTATACACAGTTCATACCCTTTGGTCTAAAAGGTAATCCATTGTGAAAAAAAAATGGTTTTGTACAATCCAAGCAGCCCTGTACTTCGTCCCGACAGCTTGTGAGGGAGATAAATTATGGTAACTTAATTGATCAATAAGGATTAAACTTTTTAACCCACCATACATGGTAACTTAATTGATCAATAAGAATTAAACTTTTTAACCCACCACACAAGAAGCCTCTTAATTAAAAGGTTGCTCTCATGCTCGGGTGGAATTCGATCCTTAGTCATTAAGCAAGTTATCCTCCTACTTTACCAATTGACCTGCCATACACACTATAAAATTAAAGTAATCCAGTTACATGAGTATAAATTTTACTCCATATAAATCCTTTGACTAATGAGTAGTAAGGGCTCGCATGGGCGTAGCTCAGCTGGTCAATAAGGGGACATCTTGAATCAATGACCAAGGATCAATTCCCACCTGCAGTGTGGGAGCAAAACCTCAAATAAAGGGGGCTCCTTATGTGGTGGGTTATGGTCTAACCCTTGTTGGTTGGTTGAGTCACCATGATTAACCTCCTTTACATGCTGTCGGGCCAGCCGTCAGGCCAGCGTGCAGGGACGGCTGGGGTGGCCGAATCCACCTTTGAATCAGTTAGTAAGCAAATAAATGAAGTGGAAGTGGCATGGAAGACCACTCCTCCCATACAAAGTATTTATACACTCCATCAATCAGATAAATATGAGAATTTTTTTTTTATTAAATTGTTCAAATTTTAAAATTAAGGTGTAAACCGTGTCGTTAGAATATGTAGTGTATATCTTTTTGTGATAGTATAAAAATAATTTTAAAACAAACAGAAAAGTATCATGTGAAATTGATGGAATGGATTAACTCGATCGGCATCCGTAATAAAAAATTCACAGAGACAGTTTAAATTTAGGTTCATTATGCAGTACACGGTGCACTTCAGTTAATGGGTAAAAATTAAGGGAGTGAGTAGTTTTTTTTTTAAATAAAATTAATTATTTTATTTTATTTGGTGGTAGTGATTAAATTAAAATATAATATAACGGTTAAGATCGTTTAGGTGTACTGGTACACCAAATGCACAGCCGTCGCTCTTAAATTTAATGTATATATATGCGTTGTATGGAGTGAATAATAATAAAGAAAAAATTTCGTAATAAGAAGGAAAAAAATGATGAAAATCACAAAATTTAATATGAAATTGATTTAATAGGATGCTCCATTGCTCCCTCTAATAATAGTAACTTTTTAATTAGGAGTATCTATAAATATACCCCTTTATCCCATAAAAAGATTGCACACTTTCTTCGATCTCACAGTAACTTTCATCCCAAAAGAGGAAATTAAACTTTATTAAATAATCTCAAAAGTTTATTTAATTTTAAATTTATTACTCTTTTTCACACACATAAGATAATAACTTTACATTTTATTTATTATTTAGAGTACTAAAATACCCAAATAAAAAATAATAATAATGATAAAAAAATGATTTTTTTAAAAACAATGTTGGACATTAGAAGATGAACGTGAATCTTACTCCCTTCGTCCCACTCAAAATGTTCCTTTTTATCATTTTAGATATCTCATCCAAAGAGTTCTCTTTCTTATTTTAAATGAAACCACACATATCTACTAATACAATTAATGTACTGAGGGAGTATTAGGGACTGAGGAAGTACATGTATAATTTAGAAACATAATGGTTTAAAAATAGTAGTAGTAATTAATAATGGATGTAGTAGCTAGGTAGACCCAATATTGTCTGAAACTTTATCTCAACCAAAATGAATGACACATTCTTGGCCTGCCCAAATTTAACCTAAACTTCCAAACATTTTTCTTCACGTGACCTCCATTCCATTCCAATCTATATCTATCTACCTATTTTTCTACTTTTTATTTTATTTTTTTCATTTATTTTATGTGCATGTGTTAAATTGCCCATAAATAAATTTATATAGTTATTGCAGTTAATGTATTTCACACATTAAATGCAGTAATCATGCTTAAAATAACGATAGCTGATGCAGTTCAGGTGATGTGTGACTTGTGCCACATTTTTAAATTTAATTAATTAATACTTATATTGTGTTTAATGACTAGAAAAATGTTTCAATGGAATTACTCCATCAATACATTTAATTCATACTAATTTTGTCTCACATTGTTTTGTTTTGTGTTGATTTTGTATTCATGTATAATTTTTAAATCCAAATTCAATTTAATTATGTTTTCCGATATTATTATTCAAATGCATGCACAACATCTTAGACGGTAATAAATCTAAATTTAAAAAGTAATGAAAAATTGGAGGATTATAAATAGAATCCACAAAATAAAAATTGATCATTGAAATGAATAATGAACTTAAACTAGTACTTATATAACAAGTGTTCAAATATAAGTTGTGATCTCTCCATCTCGGAGAATTCGTTTTCAATCTGGAAATTAAAGAGTATTATAATTTAATCTATAAAAAATTAAAAATATAATATAATATTTTAATGTATATTGAGTAATTATGTTATTATTATTTTGTCTGATCCCATATACTCCCTCCGTCCGGTTCTAAGGTGTCCGTTTACTTTTTGCACGTAGATTAAAGAGTATTATTATTATATGTAAAGTGGATAGTTGTATTAGAGGAAAATTGTATGCCATATTTTGTATTTTTTATTAAATAGAGAAAATGGATACATTTGAATCGGACACAAAAAATAGTAAAATAAATACACTAGCGGTATATATTTATTATTTCATGTAATTAAGTATCACGTACTTAAAAATGAAATAAGTCCACTTTATAAAAGAAATGGGGTTTTTCGTGGGATACGAGTAATTCATAACCAACACATAACAAACACCTGACCTTTTTTTATTATTACATAAAATATTAAATTAATTTAATAAAATTAATTAAAAACTCTGTTTTATTGCGATAGTAACATGAATTGAATTGTTAAAATAAATAGATTGGGTCTTACATTATAAAAATAAATAAATAAATAAATAAAAACTTCATAATATTGGTAAAACTTTTAATAAAATTTACCATTTCAAATAAATAGTAGTACTAATATTAATTAATTCCATATAATGTAAGAAATGAAACAGTACTCCGTTGAAAGTCTTGACCCCCACACGGCTGCTGCCACTGCCACCGCCTCTGGCCCGCCGCTGCCCACGGCAGTCCCCCACCCCACCACCACCCACCCACCCCCAAAAGATATTTTAAGTCGATATTTATTTCACCATATTCAATCATTTCCTCGTATACAATTCTGATTCAAGATGTTAAATTTTTTCCTTAAAAAAAGTAACCCTTGGTAAAAACGTGTCTCTATTTGTACATTCATTCACCACTGTCCTATTCTTGGGGGCCCTGATTTTTTTTATTATCCAATAAAATAAAAATAAAAATAAAAATAAATAAAAACAAAAGAAATCTATGGAAAATCTGCTTTATTTAGGGCAGCCCAAAGTGCAATCCCTTTCTTATGATCTGTGGGCATTATAAGTTGGGAAGACCAAAGAATATTTCCATTATTTGTTTGGTCAATTAATCTTTCAGTACATTTTGAATGCAAGTAATGTAACATATTCAACATATATAGCAAGTATATATACCTTCATTTATTTTTTCATTTTGTAAAATATATGACAGATCTAAAGTCAGAGACACTGTATATGGTGAAATTATTTATTTATTTATTTATTACTTATTTTTCTTTTAAATCGGTCAAAATTCATTGATTGGTTGAGAGGAAAATTCGAATTTGATTTGGGAAATAAGTGTGTGTTAAAACTTAATAAAATCAATTCGTTAATTATTCATCTCATGCAAATTAATTGAGATAGATGTTTTATACTCCCTCCGCCTCATCCTAATGTTACATATTTTCATTTTGGGCGTCCTATCATAATGGTTACATTTCCCTTTTTAGCATATGGGATCCACATAAATTAATTACTTCTCTCTCTATTGACCCACACATCCCACTAATACACCTACCCACACTACATTAAATTATTATTTCTCTCACCTCAATACACATTAAAATACTATATTCATTAATCCCGTGTAAAAGCAAACGTAACCATAAGGACGAGACGGAGGGAGTATATCTTTTTGAAAAGGAAATATGTATTTTTTAGCAGTCTAGCTCATATAAATAAAAGGACGTATATCCTCTTATTAATTAGAATTATTATTTTAATAAAAAATAAGTTATGAAACACGAAATATGATTTAATCTTATAAATAAAATCAAATTTGCTACTAGTATTATTTTTGTTTTTCCCCTAACTAAATTCATAACCTCTTTATTATACTTCAATCTCTTTATTATACTTCCTCCTAGGGATGGAAATGAGACGGATATTTTCGGGTACCCGATCTACCCGAACCCTAATGGATAGGATAGGGGTAGTTGTAAACAGGTTTGGGACGGGTACGGGTAGTTGTGAAAAATACTATTAGAGTTTGGGACGGGTACGTGTAATGTCTCAAATACCCGCGGGTAACCCGATTATATATATATATTTTTTATGAAATTTAATATATATTATATAATTTATATATGATAAGATATTTTATATATTTAATTAATAGTTATAAGTTTTATTTAATCATATTTATTAAATATTTATTTAAAATAATACAATTTATATTATGTTTATTTTATAATTAATTAATAATAATGTAATTTTATTATTATGCTTATTTAGATAATAAAAAAATAAATATATATAAAATAAATGAATATTAAACGGGTATGGGTACCCGCGGGTATTGATAAACGGTAATGGGATGGGTACGGATATCATAATAAATTTTTTAAACGGGACGGATACGGATACGGGTAGTTATTTTTTAATCGGATACGGATACGGGTACCCCAAAATAAGCGGGTACCCTACCCGTTGCCATCCTTATTTCCTCCATCCTTTTTAAAGAGTTTTTTTTTTTTCATTTTCATTTTGGGCGTCCCACCTAAAGAGTTCCCTTTTTTTAACACACATGTGACTCACACACACCCACTAATATAATTAAAATATGGGGCCCACCACTCTCACTAATACAACTACCCACCACACATTAAATAATAGTAATACTCCTTAATTTACGTACAAAAAACAAAAGTCCCTCTTGCTACGGGATGGAGGGAGTATATGTAAGTAACAACTAAAATAACATAGTACTCTCTCCGTCTCATTTCAATGTTTATGGAGTATTCTTAATTTGAACGTCCCACTTCAATATTACATTTATACAAAATAATTAAATATATGGAGCTACGGGATGGAGGGAGTATATATGTACTTCCTCCGTCCCAACAAGTATTTCACGTATTGGTGTGCGCGGAGTTTAAGAAAATTTTGTATTTTATGTATAAAGTAAGAAAGAGAAAATATATTTTAGTTGATTTAATGAAAAAGGTGTGTAAAGTTATTGGAAGGTGTGTAAAGTTGTTGGGAGATGTGAAAAAGTAAGTATTATATTAGGATGTGTGTAAAAAGTGAGTATTGTTATAATGTACTCCCTCCGAAGTTATCCGAGCGCGTGTGTACTTCTCCATCTGTAAGACACATAAGCTTGGGCCGGGGACTTGGAGTCAAATAATGGTGTACACTTAGGTGTAAATAATAAATATCCTCCCCATCGGAGTCACTGCTTTTATTTGCATGGCTAAAGAGGAACCGACTATTAATTATTTTATCATAAAGTTAGGTTGACAAATGAAATTAATGGGTAAAACCTTCTCTTGTAAATGTTCGGGTTTGTAAACGTCCACACTATCGTGGCTTGCAGACTCACGGTGCTTGAGATGTCGGTGAATTTTATTTTTATATTGTTTTGAGGGAATCAATATAAAAGGATAAAATTCGAAGTTTTGATCGGTATATTTATTTGTGATTCTCTGATTTTCAAATGATTTTATCTCACTTATTATTAACTAAAAGAAATTATATTTACTTGTCCAAATTAGATGATTATAAAAGATTCTTGGTTTTGAATTTTACTGCTTAAGAAAATACATGTGTGTTCTCACAAAGGACATCTCATGATGCCTATTAAAGTCTCTAGTGAAGAGATGAGAGCTTCATAGAAATATGATGGTCTCATGTAACTCTTCGGATACTTGAGTAATTTAAAAGGCGGTAGGTCATGATTGAATTTGATGAATGAATTGGAAATACATGGAATAGAAGTTGAAGGTCATGATTGCCTAGATGTTTTGAGTATGTTTCTCATGAATTACAAGAGGTTGTATATGGTGGGAAACTTCTGACAAAACATGTGGTAAAGGAAATCCAATTTCATAAAAGGAGTGAACAAGGATAGAATCTTACTTACTAGTTGTTTAAACATGATTAGTGATGACATCTACTAACACGAAGTGTGTAGATACTGGAATCACTGAATGTTCATTACTAAGTGAGGATAAGATTGTTATGACATGGGTAAAACTACAAGACTAGTGGCTATTGCAGTGGGAGTTGTTTATTTATCTTACGATATGAATAAACGTTTGATTTTGTAAAATTGTCTTTACTTACGTTTTCATAGAAAGAATTTGATTTCGGTTTCTATGCATTAATAGATGGATACTCCATTTCATTTAAATGACATGGTCATTATAATGAAGGATAGAGTTGTAATCTGTTATGGTACGTTGATGGACAATTTGTATACTCTTAAATCATGTATATTCCACAGATGCAACAAATAGTAATTAATAATGCATCTTCTGATCTTAGTAAGAGAAAGTAACCTTCGGAGATGAACTAAACATGCATTTGGCGTCTAAGACTAGATCATTTTACTTGAGTAAGACTCAAAAGTTGATAGCAGATGGACCGTAAGGTTTATCTGAAGTTGAAACTATCGGACTTGCGAGTCTTACTTGGAAGTAAAAATGATTAATTACCTTTTCAAGGTAAAGGGGTGTAGAGTCAAAGATATATATGTTGGAATTGGTTCATTCTGATTCAAGCGGGCCTAATATTATCTAGGCGAGAGGTGGTTATGAATAATCGAAGATTATTCTAGATACCGATATATTTATTTGATGGACTGCATGTCTAAATTCTTTGATTTATTCAAGAATTACAAGGTTGGTGTTGAGAGTGAAATTTCACGTGATTTAGGTCTCACATTACACCATTTTTTATGGAATGTGGCCATAATTTTGGGTAGAATTGAGTGATTTTCATATCTTGCATAATTAAGATGCTACTAAGGTGTTTTGTTGAGTTTTGAAGGGTAAAACAGGATCAAAAGTTAAAAGTTGGAATGAAGAGTGAAAGTGTGAAGGAATGGTGAAAAACACACGTCCACTTGAATAATTTTTCTGTATTCGTGTAGAAGTCCAAATTGATCATATGTTATATGGTTGGAAAGCCACGGAAGAGATGATCGTTTTGGCATAAAAATCACTCAAATTGGAGTCCGTATGAAGAAGTTATGCTCGAAACGGTGAGACTGCGCAGCTGCCAACGGGAATTTCCGAAAATTTTCGAAAATTAGCCAATTTTAGCTATTTCTTGAAGCACAATTCTTTCCTTATCTCATTCCCTTTCTTGGAGCACAATTCTTTCCTTATCTCATTCCCTTCTCACACCTATATATATCTCACATCATTATTCATAAGAGACACCACCCTCCACAAGGGGATTACCCCCTACCATCCATCATCTACCATCATCCATATCCATCCCATCATCCATCCACATCAAAGGGGGATTCAAGGGCTATTCAAGAGGAAGATCAGTCAATCGGAGAGACGGAGAAGGAATCTGAGACAACTCCAACACTAGGGTTTTTCTATTCCTTTCTTTAATTTTCTTTTGTCTTGATTTGTGGTATAAATTGCATAGCCATGAGTGTTGCTTGTAACCTCATAGGCTAATTTCTTATACAGTTTTAAGGCTTGATGGATTGATTTGATTGATTTGGGGATTTAGACCAAATATTGGGATTTTATGCAGTTGAGCTTTTGATTTTACTTATTTTATTAAGACATGCTTTTCTGCTTCGTAACGTCTTCATAATATATTCATGACATCCGCTATAATGCTTGGATTATTGTGTTAGCTTGTGTGCGTTCATGATTGGTATTGTCTATCTGTTAGAGATTAGAGTAGCTCCGCTATAAGCACTTTAATTTCATGAACTGGTTAATCAAATACTTGATTAGTTTAGTGGAACAATGCAATTAGACAATCAAGTAGGAAGTGAATAGAACCTTGTAGTAATTCCAGAAAATATCTTGTTAGTCGAACTTACCATCCGGAGGTATTGTTGTTCGCTGGATTAGTATCTAGGAATAAGGCTTGGTAATATTTACGCACCTTAGGATTTAAACCAGATTAGACTGTTAGCTGTGAATCGAATCATATTCAGTGGGATAACAGGGATATGTGGTGTATTTTCAGTGAAACTGCATGAATGAACAATCGTAAGTTTAATAACCCAAATTAATTGGTCAATACCTGATACCTTAGAACTGTTTGTTATATCTTGATTTAGACACTTGCTTTTATTTTTCCTTGCTTTTAATTAATTCAGTTATTTAATATTTCGTAATTTAGATTAATTCAAAACAAAACATTGGAAATTGGTTACTCAATTCTGATTAATTAGTAATTTATAGAATAAATAAATAATTAGCTGTCTTAGCGGGATCGATAATTTAACTTGGGTACTTGTTGCTACAATTGACATCCTTATACTTGAGGATTAAATTATAGTGCATAGAAAAAGCCTATCAAGTTTTTGGCGCCGTTGTGCCGGGGACAGTTTAATTGTTTATTTTTCTTTTATTGCTAATTTAATTAGGATATATATATTTAATTTTTTAGATTTATTTAAACACGTTTTTTTTTCTCTTTGAATAAAGAGATGCAGTGGCCTACAGATAAGCAGCAATGCAAGTCTGTGGAAGTAGTAGAGGACTTCGCCTTGTCTGATGCAGAGTTTGAGGGGTTATCTAATGATGCATGTATAGATTATCTTGAGAACTTGCTTGCTTTGAGTGATGCTAGAGATGAACAGAGAAGGAAGACCACTTCTGAAATGGTGAATCAGAATAAGAAGTCCACTATTGAAGAGGAGACTGTTGAAGAGGAGACGAAGCATGTTGCTAAGGAAGAGAAACATGACAGCAAAGGAATTGAAGTGGTAGAGGAGATCGCAGGAACAAGCGTATCTCTTACTTTTTCTACTACTAACTCTAATGTGTTGTTTAATTATCTCTTGGTTGCAGGAAAAATTGATGATCCATATCTGAAGCCTTCAAACTTACCTCCAGATTTTTCTTCTTATATTGGTGTTGTAAATTCTAACTTGTTTGATCCTTGTTTTGCTAAACAGGGTGAGCCTACAATAGAATGGAAGATTGACAAGAAGGAATCAAGCCAGTCATGGGAGGAAAAGTATTTAAAGAGTCATATTTCAGTGACAAAGAAGGGTGAGATGGTTGGCGCTGCGAATAAGAGAGGATGGAAATACTTAAAAGTAAGAATGCGAGAAGACTATCCTCCGATCCAGTAGTTGAAAAGAGGTATCCCGTCGTGACTCTCCGACGTTAAACATGAGCGCTTGTTGGGGGCTGTCCCTTCCGTTTTATTGCTTTTATATGTCTGTGTTGGTGTAGGAGTTTTATTAGGTGTTGCTTGACTGCGGTATATACTTCTTTGCAAACTTAGTTTCTCACTTCGTTTAATCTAAGTTTGGGGGGGTAACGTACATACCTTGTCTTATAGTACCGAAGTAAAATTTTTGCATTGTGTTGTTGCTTGGAGGGTCGATTTTTTGCGGATTTTTAATATTTTCAATTTATTTGATGATGTTGAGGGTTCGATTTTTTGCGATTTTCCAGGTTTCGTGTTGTTTTTATTTGTGTTTGTTTGTTTTGTGTTAATCCTAGTGTTGGTATAGTTGATTTTTGGTTCTCTACGATGATTTTCTGATTTTTCTTGGCACTTGATGGTATTTTTGTGTGATTGTGTTTGAGATGCAGTTTGAGATTGTGCTTGGATATTGAGATACTTGAAATTTATTTATGTGCATGAAAGATTAGCTATGTAACTTTATTAGGATTGCTCGTTCATTCCTATAGCCATGTGAGATTTTGAGCCTTTTGAAATCATGACTAATTGCATGATTCAGTTTATTCTTGTGAGTATCGTTCATGCACACGTATTCTAGAACTTGGCTTTATATCTTGCTTGAAGCTACGTGCTTAATTAAATGATAGGAAATGATCTTAGGCCATCTTTGTTATTTATTAGTCACTAGCCAAATTATTATCCTACCTATTGAAATTATCCGTAGTTAACCCTTTTGACCCTGAAAAGTCATATTTGTTGGAAGCCTACGTGATAAGCCAATTGATCCCTTGTTAGCTTTAAAAAAAAAACCTACCTAGTAGAGAGTTGAAGGAGTCAATTTGGTGTCTTGTGAAGAAACATAAAAGGAGAATAAGTTGGAAGTGATGAAAATTGTTGAAAAGAGTGGTTAAATTGTTGCATAAAGGGGTAGTGCCCGAAACTGGTACCCCATGAAAAGGGTAATGCCTGAAACTGGTACCCTTATTTGAAAAAGAAAAAAAAAGAAAAGAAAAGAGGGAAGAAGAAAAAAAAAATTCAAGTAAGGATGTGGTGTTCAAAAGTGAAGGAGGAATCAAATTGCAAGAAGCATTGAAGAGCGTTGAAGAAGAAAGAAGAAAGTAAAGCTGTTTGTTGAAAAGCTGTAAGTCTTCTTTGATTCTCTACTAGTGATTGAGTCACGATATCCATATATTTCCTACCTTTACCAAAGAGCCAACATTACAACCTAATGCAAGACCTTTTTGATCCTATTGTTGAAATTATTCATTTAGTCGAGAGTTGAGATGATTGACAAGCTTATGGTTACGCATGTGTTTGAATTGACTTTGAGTGTAAACACCTTACCCTGAAGTGTATATCTCACACTTGAGCGATGAGCGTAAATACTACCGTTGAGAATGGGTGGATGAGCATTCCGAAAAAGTGAAGTAGTTGATTTGAATTGTATGTTTTTAGATGGATGGTTATCTTAGTATTTGAAGTATGATTTTTGAATTGTTAAATTTTCTTGGATGTGAAGCCGTGAAATTTCCTCTCAATTACGCTATTGGTTTTCTATGATGTTGCCTCGGGACGAGCAACAGATAAGTTTGGGGGTTTGTTGAGAGTGAAATTTCACGTGATTTAGGTCTCACATTACACCATTTTTGATGGAATGTGGCCATAATTTTGGGTAGAATTGAGTGATTTTCATATCTTGCATAATTAAGATGCTACTAAGGTGTTTTGTTGAGTTTTGAAGGGTAAAACAGGATCAAAAGTTAAAAGTTGGAATGAAGAGTGAAAGTGTGAAGGAATGGTGAAAAACACACGTCCACTTGAATAATTTTTCTGTATTCGTGTAGAAGTCCAAATTGATCATATGTTATATGGTTGGAAAGCCACGGAAGAGATGATCGTTTTGGCATAAAAATCACTCAAATTGGAGTCCGTATGAAGAAGTTATGCTCGAAACGGTGAGACTGCGCAGCTGCCAACGGGAATTTCCGAAAATTTCCGAAAATTAGCCAATTTTAGCTATTTCTTGAAGCACAATTCTTTCCTTATCTCATTCCCTTTCTTGGAGCACAATTCTTTCCTTATCTCATTCCCTTCTCACACCTATATATATTCACATCATTATTCATAAGAGACACCACCCTCCACAAGGGGATTACCCCCTACCATCCATCATCTACCATCATCCATATCCATCCCATCATCCATCCACATCAAAGGGGGATTCAAGGGCTATTCAAGAGGAAGATCAGTCAATCGGAGAGACGGAGAAGGAATCTGAGACAACTCCAACACTAGGGTTTTTCTATTCCTTTCTTTAATTTTCTTTTGTCTTGATTTGTGGTATAAATTGCATAGCCATGAGTGTTGCTTGTAACCTCATAGGCTAATTTCTTATACAGTTTTAAGGCTTGATGGATTGATTTGATTGATTTGGGGATTTAGACCAAATATTGGGATTTTATGCAGTTGAGCTTTTGATTTTACTTATTTTATTAAGACATGCTTTTCTGCTTCGTAACGTCTTCATAATATATTCATGACATCCGCTATAATGCTTGGATTATTGTGTTAGCTTGTGTGCGTTCATGATTGGTATTGTCTATCTGTTAGAGATTAGAGTAGCTCCGCTATAAGCACTTTAATTTCATGAACTGGTTAATCAAATACTTGATTAGTTTAGTGGAACAATGCAATTAGACAATCAAGTAGGAAGTGAATAGAACCTTGTAGTAATTCCAGAAAATATCTTGTTAGTCGAACTTACCATCCGGAGGTATTGTTGTTCGCTGGATTAGTATCTAGGAATAAGGCTTGGTAATATTTACGCACCTTAGGATTTAAACCAGATTAGACTGTTAGCTGTGAATCGAATCATATTCGGTGGGATAACAGGGATATGTGGTGTATTTTCAGTGAAACTGCATGAATGAACAATCGTAAGTTTAATAACCCAAATTAATTGGTCAATACCTGATACCTTAGAACTGTTTGTTATATCTTGATTTAGACACTTGCTTTTATTTTTCCTTGCTTTTAATTAATTCAGTTATTTAATATTTCGTAATTTAGATTAATTCAAAACAAAACATTGGAAATTGGTTACTCAATTCTGATTAATTAGTAATTTATAGAATAAATAAATAATTAGCTGTCTTAGCGGGATCGATAATTTAACTTGGGTACTTGTTGCTACAATTGACATCCTTATACTTGAGGATTAGATTATAGTGCATAGAAAAAGCCTATCAGTTGGTACAGTAAAGCATCATGGAAAATATATCAAGTAATGACGATTTAATCGTCATTACGAGTACCTCTTAGGATAATTAGGAACTATTAATCAGAGGTTGAGATTAAATCTCAAGTGGTCTACACCGGGCATGCCCCAGCTGAATGGTGTGGTGGATAGAAGGAATAAGACTCTTATGGTAATGATTAGATAGATGATGAATTATTTGGAATTACTTAATTCATTTTATGGATAAGCCCTAGAAACAGTAATTCATTTGAATGTTTGTCTGTTTGTGGGATATGCTATAAAAATGAAGGTGATTTATTTAGTCTAAAAGATCGAAGGGTGATTGTTAACACAAACACTAGATTTTTGGAAAGGGACTATGTAATAAATCACAAACCCATGTATGAGTTGTTCTAAAGGTAGTGAGAAGAAAACACAAAGTATAAGTACCAAGTGTACAAGAGGATATACCACAAGGTAAACTGCAATGCGTGTCACGTCTGATACACAATTACATGTAGTGCCTTGTCGCAGTGGGAGGATTATTCGACAACCCGTGAGATACATGTTTTGGGAAAGTCGTAAGACTTGATCCTTAGTAAACATGGTATTATCCCAGGGATACGACGTTGCACTACAAAATTAAAATGCGGAATCTTAGTAAGTGCAATGAATATTAAAATAGAATCGATGGATTTTAAATTAGGTCTGGATGCTTGTTGAACCGCTAAATGGCGTAAAAGCCATTGGAAGCGGGCATGCAAGAATAAAAGAGGATCATAGAATAAGGTGAAAACCTTGGAAGCAAGCTTGTTGCGAAAAGGTATACTCAGAAAGAAAGGGTTCGATTATGAGAAAACCTGTTCGCCGGTAGCTATGCCTAAGTTGATCCGAACTCTTTTATTTGTTGCTACTCATATGAAATATGAGGGATAGCAAATAGATGTCGAGACAACTTTCCTGATTGGAAGTCTTAAGGGAAACATCTATGTGAAGCAACCAGAGTGATTCATTGCAAAGAGCTAAGAGCATTGTGATAGTGAGCTTAAAAGTGTCCATTAATGGACTAAAACAAGCCGAAAGGTCCACATTTTGCCATTTTGGGCGTCCGCACCAAAGGTCCACATTTTCCTTTT
The DNA here is from genome assembly GCA_023678885.1 of Pogostemon cablin. Lineage (NCBI taxonomy): Eukaryota > Viridiplantae > Streptophyta > Magnoliopsida > Lamiales > Lamiaceae > Pogostemon > Pogostemon cablin. The sequence continues at coordinate 23,677,230 of CM043009.1, read as the reverse complement.
TAAACACATGGGACCTACACACATCACTAATACAATAAATTTATGAGACTCATACACCCCACTAATGCAACTACCAACTAGACCTTAAATAATAATACTTCTTAATCCACGTGCAAAATGCAAATGTCCATCTTTGTGGCGGACGGATGGAGTATTTTTTACCAAATTTAGTAAAAGTAAAGTGTGAAATACTTTGAGGGACGTATGAAAAAAGAAAGTATAAAATACTTTGGGGGACGGAGGGAGTAAGTAACAACTAAAATAACATAGTACTCTCTCTGTCTCATTTCAATATTTATATATTTTTAATTTGAATGTCCCACTTCAATATTACATTTTTTGTAGATGAGACCTATACAAAATAATTAAATATATGGAGTATATGTTAATTACTACTTCTTACTCTCTCCATCCCATTCAAAGAGGGTATTTTTTTTCATCGTCCCAACCTATACACCCACTCTAATACAACTACCAATTACACATATAATACTCAGCCTCCTTATAATTCCTCCCTATTTGTTCTTAAAAAGAATCGAACCTGGATCTCTCACTAAAGTGAGGACCATTGAGAAGGATTTAATTTATATATTAATGTTCTTAAATTATATTACATATTACTATAGTGTAATTACTTTTTCAATATAATAGTTATTTTGTAGTGGACATGATATTTTTAATATGTAGAAATTACAATATCCTAGTTATAAAGAAGAAGTCAATTAAATTAATGAATCATGTAAAATGGTCCCCTTTCTCAGATCGTTGTAATAAATTGTTGAAGGAAAACAAAAACAAAACACCAACCCCATAAATCTTGACCAAATCTATGTTGCGAAACCCCCATTTAAACACCTTTCACATTTTAAAACAATATTCCTCTATTGTAATAACTTCAACTTCTTCAAGATAACGTAATCACATTAAATTAACATTTTTATAATGCACTTTTATATCAAAATTGCAAATATTCATTGTGAACTTGAAATTTTTTGTATTCACATGCACCTTTCCTTTTCGCAAGTACTACTTGAAATTTAGAAATATCACCCAATTGTATAATTTCAAATTTACATTGTGACATAACATACATACTTAACATATTATATACTTATACTGTTGCGTGATTAAGTTCATCTGTATTGTTTTAATTGTTTAAGAAAAAGATTACTTTGATAATCTTTGATAACTAGCTTTCGTTTTTTTTAAATAAATAGGATATGAGAGAAAGTGAAATACTCCCTCTAATCCAATGTTTGTTTGCAGCAATACTATACATAAGAAATTTAAGAAAAAATGTTTATTTTTTTTAACGTTAATATATGTAGATTTTTTACATAAGAAATTTAAGAAAAAATGTTTATTTTTTTAACGTTAATATATGTAGATTTTTTAGATAATAAATAAATTAGTATAAAGTATACTTCGTCTCATTCAAAGAGTCAATTTTTTTATTTTTAGCGTCCCACCTAGAAGTCTCATTTCATTTTTTGCACACATGGACCACACACACCAACTAATGCAATTAAAATATGGGATTCATACTCCCACTAACACAATACCTACTACACATTAAATAATAGTACTCCTTAATTAATCCACGTGAAAAAATAAAAAAATTATCATTTGAATGGGATGAAAGGAGTATTATACTACTCCCTCTGTCCCGACGTAAGAGGGTCATTTGTTTTTTTGCACGTAGATTAAGAAGTATTATTATTTAATGTGTAGTAGATAGTTGTATTAGTGGAAGTGTGAGTCCTATATTTTAATTTTATTAGAGGGAGTGTGTGTGTTCCATATGTATAAAAAAGGAGAAGTGACTCTTTGGATGAGATGATCGGTCCTCTCACCCTGCGATGGAGGGAGTATATGTTAGGTAAGTAGTAGGAGTGGTAAATTTATAATAAGATATTACTCCTAATTAAGTGAAGTATTATCTTAAGGATGAGATGTAAAGCGAAGTGACCAAAAAAAAATGTGAAATTTAAAACAAATAATGAGAGAGATAAAATATGAAGAGAGGTGGTTATGTAATAAAAAAGTCACTATCTGAAAACCTATTGAGAAACAGTCATTTTAATTAAATGTAAAAACATTGTCTCTTTGACTTGGACTCACCCACACGCTTGCACGCAACCTCTTTCACCAATAATACACCCACCCCCCTACCCCCACCCCACCCCCAATTGTTTTTCACTCTATTATTATTCAGTATTCACTCTCACTCTCACTCTCACAGTATCACTCTCACTCTTCATTCTCACTCTTCATTCTCACTCCCCCCAATAATTCTTCCCTCTCCAAACTCCATCAGTTCTTTCTACAACACTCTCTCACACATACACACACATTCAGACATACACTGTGTGTACGTATTCATTTCATACTACAAAGAGCCGTACAACCACCGGTGATGGGGGTGTACCGGTACAACCATCGCCGCCGCCGGCGCCACCTGACGCTGTCATTCGCCACCGTCACGTTTCTTCTACTCTCCTCCGTGTCAGCCCTTGGGCTCAGCCCGGCCCGCCGATTCAGTAAGTATATCACAAACTTTTTTACCCTACTTAATTTGATAAGAGTATAAGGCAAGGCGGTAACTTTTGGCGGTAAAAAAAACGTACGTAGTAATGTTTGTTTTTGTGTGTAATTAAGTAGGCGTGGGAGTGAGGAGGATCAGGGAGGAGGAGGTGGCGGAGACACGGCGGCGATTGGGTGGGCCGGGGTCATCGCCGCCGTCGTGTAGATCCAAATGCGGGCCGTGCGGGCCGTGTAGACCGGTGCACGTGCCGATTCAGCCCGGGATGAGTGTGCCATTAGAGTATTATCCAGAGGCGTGGAGATGCAAGTGTGGAAATAAGCTCTTCATGCCTTAAAAAAATAATTAAAAAAAAATGAGTAATTCAATGAGAATTTGTGTATTTTGTAGTATAGAATTTTTTTAAAAAAAATATTATTGGAAAAGTGTTGAATGGCTGATTAATTAATTAATTGATTAATATGGGTTGGAATTTGTTGTGTCTCATATGAATCTGCATAGATTTTTGTTCACCTTGAATTTTTTAATCTTTTTACTGCAGAATGGTGTTGCTTTTTCACCTTTTCAATGTAAAGAGTTGGTAGACAGAGAAGAGCCTTGGGAATGTATTTTCATGGTTAACAGTTAACACTGTAAAAAAGGCTTACTATATGTTTTGTTTTTTTGTTTTGAAGTGCGTCACATTGTTTTTATTTTAATATATATAATTATACACTAAAATAATTAATTACATATATGTAATCAGTAATATGATGATTCTTAAGGTTCGGTTTACATGTGTAATGCACTACTCCCTCGTTGGCTTATTCACAGTTTTTACTGTTACCATAGATACTAATACTAAATTGTAGGAATACTGTCAATTATATTGATTTTGTGAGAAAAAGGAAATGAAGACCTTTGCACGGACAGAGTGAATAGTATTTTAAATGTGAAAACATTTTTAAGAAGTAATAAGTACTCCCAGTCTAATAATGAAATTAAGGATAGTAACAACTTTTAAGGAGTAGAAACAAATGATAAAGATGTTAATTTTGTTAGGTAAGTGTGTGTGTTTTATTTTTTTAAATGTATGAAAGAGGGGGAGAGTAATTATTTTGTTTTTTTTTTCTTTTTAAATGTAAATTTTTTTGTAGTATGATCCAAAATAGAAAGAGTTGCAGACTATTAAGAGCCGAATGGAGTAAATAATAAGAGTAAAATAAATCATGTGTTAGTTCGGTGTGATATTTAAGAAAAAATATAACACTCCATATAATATAGTGTTTTTAAAAAAATGTGTTTTAATTTTTTTTTTGGTGCAAGTGCAATAAGACAAATGAACGAGGAAAATACAAGAGTGTAAATTGTAATGGGAATATATATATATATATATATATATATATATATATATATATATATATGATTCAATTCCATGTGATTCAAAACAATTAGATAATTGAAAATATTACTAACAACATAATTTATCCAAGTAATTAAGAAAGAGATAATAGCACGGTTAAATGGGCTGTAATGTACTCCCGTACCACCCAAAAATCTCTTTTTTTTTTTTTTCATTTTGAATGTTCCACCCAAAGTCCATTTTCTTTTTTTACACACATGAAATTCACACACACATACTAATATAATTAAAATATGGGATCCACATCCCCACTAATACAACTACCTATTACATATATTAAATAATAATACTCCTTAATCCACGTATAAAATATCCTTAATATGAGACGGAGGGAGTATATTTTTCTCTATTAAAAAAGTTATTTATAAACTAAAAAAAAAGTTAAATAAATAATTAATTAATTATTGGGGTGGTGGGGATTGATTTGGGAATTATGAGTTGCATTAATGGAGGGGGATGATGTGTTAAGATGACGTACAGAATGAAAGTAATAGATCTAATTAAGATGAGATCGAATCGATTCCCTATATATGTGATGTTACGCATCACTATTTATTATGCTCTCTAACAATTACTCACTTTGTCCAGAGTTGTTTCCGTTTTTATTTGTCGACATTAAATTTCATCACATAAAAACATCACTTCAATTATCACTGCAATCTTATTTTACACAACACTCCTGTAATAACGTCTCAGGAAGAAATAATCTTTCAATAAAAAGTAATAATACTATTTAAAATAACGTGAAAAAGATAAAATGAGCACCAATCCAGCATTAAACCCTACCCCCAATTTCATTCTTTTGATTTACCAAGCTGCATATTCAGGCTTAAAAAAAACCCTAATTCCATTCTTTTATAATTTCTCAATTTGAATTGTGTCGCCAAAAATATATGGTAGGTACTATATATTTTTTCTAGATTTACTTGAGGCAAACAGATATCTAAGTTTACTGCAATGATTAGAATTTGCTCAGTCCTCCGCCCACCCACCACCCCACCCCACCCCACACCACCTTAAAACATACTTCTGCTTCATGGCTTTCCATACATTTCATGCAATTTTCCACCTTCACTGTGAGAACGCAAAAGAACATCCTCTGCTGAAAGAATATTGTAAGAACTTTGAAAGTTGTAAAATCTGGTAACCACGACTTTTCTCACATCACCTATTCTCATTTGTTTTTACCAACTTTACCCTTCAAAAATGGTCTTTATACGTACAAATTCCTGAAATAACATATGAAGAAAAAAAAAAGAGGTGAGGAAAGAGGTTGGTGATTAATATTAATATTAGGGGATATATTAAAAAATGTGGGATGAAATGATTTCCTGGATTTGGTTAGACAAGTTGAGGAAGCACACATGATAGCCACCCCATATTTGAACAAAACCCAAATGTCTAGTCAGTTTGCCCATTCCCTCACCACACACACTACATCCCCTTGTGTTTATTTCAACAGAGGGGGGGAGTGGGGGGGGGGGGTGTGGCTTTAAAGAAAGCAATAGAGAAAAGCATAAAGAGGTTATTCTGAGGTGATATTTGATATGACAGTGCTATTTGCCTAATTGAATTGGTGGTGAGTTCATTTCTCACTCTAAATACAGTGATTATGTGTGAATGAAGAGTATAGTTAGTATATTTTTTACCCTCATCAATCTTGAGATGATGAACACACAAATGCAGAGCCAGAGAGGAGTACATAAAATGGACATACGAGGCGGTTTGATAAACTACGACATTTCATCGCCTCCCTCATCTCTTTCCTCCGCTTCCGACATTTCATCGTTTCCCTCAGCTGTTTCCTCCGCTTCCGACATTTCATTGTTTCCCTCATCTGTTTCCTCCGCTTCTGACATTTCATTGTTTCCCTCAGCTGTTTCCTCCGCTTGTGGAGGCGGCAAGATCTGGGTGATCATGTCCACGAGCTCATCAATCGTATCTTCCTCCATACGCGAATCGCATTCCTCTATGATCTTTAGGGAAAAATGTGAAAGACTTAAAACTTAGTAACAAAGAATCGATGATAATACATAATTGTTAAAGAACTCAAGATAACTCCCGCGGTAGCATGCTACCGGGTTGTATTTCATTCCAACAGAAAATAAGATTGTATTTGGATTGAAGGAGTTGAAATTTCAAAAATAAAAAAAATTATCAATCTAACAAAATTAATAGGTCTCACATCAAATCTATAAAGAACCAAACTAAACTTATCTAGATACAAACACAACCCTAGCATTTCTGCAGGGCACATTCCTCATATATGTCAGCTATATTATTCTTGTAGTATTTCCAAGTTTTCTAGTGTCTTCACTCTTCAGTGCTAAATAAATTTCCTAGAATGCCGAAAGCTGCCTAGCAGCAATTGAACAAAACATGCACATATATATATTGACTGTTTTTGTATCAACATTAAGAAAGTTAATTTGCCAAATATATAAGATTACTTTGAATGGTTTTAACGAATTCCAACATGTTAGAGCCCCTCACATGCATTTCTGCCCTTTCTACAGAGAATCCAAAGGGAAAATGGAGATGCACTGTCACCAAACAGATAAAACCATACATACTTGATTAGTTACAATGGTGCCAAGACATATCTAATTTTCCAAAAGATACCCATTGTAAAGCAGGACAATCACTTTGTTTCTATAGATTTTTTAAAATTTTGGGTTGAGAAAATTTAGCATTCAAACAACTTGGATCAACATTTTTCTCATATGCTGCAAATGGATTTGGCTACACAGAATAGAAATAAGAATTAGATGCGGAGTTTTGTTTATGAGTTGACGTTTTCAAGATCTTTAGGTATTTATCTGTGATGTAACGTTTATAAAAAAAGGGAACTCCCCAAATAAGAAATTATAATAAAACTTAACAAACCAAAAAACCAATTCAAGTCTAAGCAACAACAATAATTCTGATGCTGTGCCTTTACTACTCGAATAAGCTGTATTGCAGGGAATTAAACAATGGCAAGGTGGTAACTGTGGGAACATTAACTAAAGGAAAATTGAGAACATGTTTATCATTAATTAATGGGATAATAATAATTATTATTATTCTTGAGGTATGAAAAAAACCATTAAAAACTGTAAGGTAAAAACATCTCTTCTTTTGACATTTACTTCATTTTTATATTTGCATCAGTAGGTGATTGTAAGGAACATTCAGATATCTCTGTATTTCTTCTTCAAGAATGTATTTTTTAATTTCAAAGAAGAAAACTCTCCTTTCTTATTTTCTTTGTTTTCCAGATTAATGATCAAGCATGAGAGATTCTTTTATTTACCTTTTACTATATTGTCACCATGGATTTCTGTAGGCATAAGGCCTTGCTTCAGAAATTGATTCATCTGTTACACGAACTAGGTCCTATTACTCTACAAATTTTTCAGTGTATTTTATTTTTATGTGCAGTTAATAGGGACACATAAAACTCATCACTGTTAAGTATGGATTGTATGTAAAAAGTGAAAACAATTTTAACCAATACGTCTTTCAACAAAATATAACACCAGTAGAGGAAATTGATGACACAGCATGATAGAAGCTACCTGGTAAACCTCAACCGTCGATGATGGTCTCATGTTGACAATATTAAGAATCTCAGCCTTAGTGAGGTCAAACTTTTTGCATTCTTCAGCAAACTTTTGAATAATCTCCTTTGTTTGGTTACAAGCAGCAGTTTTCACCAAATAATCAAAAACCTTTGCAGAAATTCAATAGTATTAAAGAAATAATCATTCTTAACTTGGTGATAATCACAATGGAATTACAAACATAAACCTCCAACCTTGTACTCAGATGGTGCCACGGATGCAATTACACGAGTAGGATCTTTGCCTGCCCCTCTTGATCTCAAAAGCTCAAGCACTTCAAAGTTAGTAAGAGCACCAGCTTTAGCATCAAGTCTGCAATTAAACAGTCAGAAAAGACAACTACATGGTTAGGCTCAACTTAAGGGAATAAACCAAATTACGAGAGTATGGAGGAAGACATCTGCAACATGAGAATTCAAGAAAAACGACGAGTCAACATACATCTTCATTTGCTGAAGGCTTTAAAATATAAGATGAAACTGTGTAATTTGAATTCCCACAAGTAATGGATCTCTAAAGCAAATGAACCTGCAAAAAGAGCAATAATTAACCAGACAAACCATAAACACCATGCCATTCTGATAAATAAGCCCTCAGAGATAATTCGTAAAAAGGTGCCCAAAAATACCTACCCAAATGAAATGCAATTTGCCAATTTCTAAAGCTTGATCCAAGGGTTGTCAAATCTTTACAAGTTCAAAATATTAAAGTTTCCAGAGTTTCAAGAAAAGTGATTAATTAGTGTGTGATAAGATTCATTGGAGAACTATTTCCCCAAATTCTTCTAGGAAAATGCCATACTCGCTTTATTCCTTGACGAAAAACTTCTCCACATATAGAAAACAAAGGATCAGGAGAAATGGCTAAATAATCATCAATAAGCATCACAGTAATGTGTAAACACAGAAAACGCATATATTTATACAAATCGATTGAGGCATTACATCGAATACTTAGCGAAAACACACGCAGTCTAACACGCACACGTAAACTAGTCTACTAGCTCTCCAGAACAGGCGTAGTGGCTACACAAACTCCATACAGGTACCAAGATTATAGCATAATGAAAATTGAGTCAATAATGATACAATCAACAATTAACATTCGCTGAAATATATGCAGTTTCTAATGCACACGAAATTATTATTTAGAAATTATAAGGGATGAATGACGAGAGAAACCTTACTGTCGAGTAGCGCCTACGGGCTGGCCGTTGCCGGTGGTTTAGGAGCTGACGACGGCGGCTGCGGGTGGGAATCGGAAGATGAGAAAAAATTACTAATATTTCGAAATAATATCAAATGAAAAAATGTATTTATGGTTTATTTTAGAGACTGTATTTATATTTTGTTTTCCTTATCGGGCCGTGTCCCAGACAAGACGGCCCAAGTGAAAAGTTATAGCCCGGCCCGTGGTCGACATATGTACTTGTTAGTAATACACTTAGACAATAAGTCTGCTATATAAAAAACTTTCTAACTAAGCTAAAAACGGCAATAGAAATATTACGTACAAATAGATTTAAATATTAATCTTTAATTTGAGATGAGAAGATCATATTTCATCAATTAAAAAAAATAAAAAAAAGAATAGTACTTTTTCTTACTTTCAACAATTTAGTTATATATATATATATATAAAACAACAATTAACTTTGTGTAAATTTAATTTCAAATTCAACTACTCAATTGAAAACCCAAAATTCATATATCCTTTAAAATGACAAACATAAATAAGATAATGGAACTTGTGAAATCCCATACTCTAATGAATTTCACATTGGCATCTACAAGAATTTAATCATCCCTTGATAATTTGAAGTTGAGATGGATCTTGCCTATATTACGGATTACAAATCAAGAACATAGAAAATATATGTGAAACTAACACAACATTTTGTTGCCATATGAACCCACTCTACACTTGAAACTCAACTCTTTGAAGTTCAATAGGAACCATTTCATGCCTTTGATCTCTTATAGCAACAAGATCACTTGAATCACCTCCCAAATAAGCTTTCAAGAAAGCCACCAAAACCCCTCCAACAAATCTCCTCATTGGCTCTCTACACTTGCCATTCTTGCACAAACAATACGTCGCCTTACCACGTACCCCTCGAGTATCATCGTCCAACATGTCAAGATGCCCGTAATCCTTGGCCACAAAGTAGTGTGTTGGTTTGCAACACTCGTTGTAAAAGTCCTCGTGATTCACTCCTTTTGGAGCACAAGCAGGGAACAATGGATTCTTCCTCACCTCTCCCAATCCCGTCCCAATTATTAGAACCGGCATTCCTTCTAGATTGAAGGAATGTGGGGCATAAGTGAGAACCGGAGGAGGAGTTTGCTTTCCTTTATCCATTCCATCAACGGGGTCGATGCCTATAAGGGCCGAGAACTTGAGGGTAGTCGTGGATTGCTTAGCTAGAGCTAAAGCAAACGCGACTTTCCCTCCCCGGCTATGGCCTGCTAGTGCTAATTCGGTCAAGTTCGGCTCGACTTGAGGTGGGAGAAAATGCCCCAATCCTTGGACTAACCAATTGGTTATTTCACTTGTTATCTTTATTTCTTCATTTGAATCTGCTCCTGCTATGCTATATAACTGTGGTGGAATCAAACAAGAGACAATATGTTATAGCTGTGGATCTTCTTACAATCTAAACTATGGTGATAAATGTAGTGGTAGAACAACTCAAGATTATGCAAATTGGATTCTTCACACACATTCATTATTCTAAACATTACATAGAAGTTAATCATAATAAATTACTAATGTTTGTTCAAACTATAATAGGCAATCAAAACACAAAACAAAACATCATTTCAACCATACTAAAATATCATTAAATTTGAACTATCCACTGTGTAATAATATCTTATCTCCTGCTTCATTTTACTACCACACCAATAAAACATATTATCTGAAAGCCCATCTTCAAGATTACACTCCATGAAACACCATTTTCAGAATCAAAACACCAAATAAATCAAGAACCAGAGATCATACATATAATTACACCAAAACATGCACCAAAGATCTTATCACAAACTAACAAAATTACCTGTGGAACAACAACTATGAAACCATGAGATGCTATGTGTTGGAGAAGTTGAGAGTAGAAAGAGTTGTAGAGAAGAAAGCCATGAAGAAACACCAACACTGGGAAAACACCTTTTTCTGAAGGGGTGCAAATCAAGAGTGGCCTTGGAGGATCACATCCATTAATGTGTCTATTACATGCTTTTAGTTCCACTTTTATTAATTCAGTGATGTAATATCCAATCTGAAAAACATTACGAGTGGTTGAAGAGTTCATGACTATGGAAACTCTGCAATTTTTTTTGGGGGAATTATTTATTTATTTATTTTTCTCTCTGTAAAGGGATAACATAAAGTTCAACTTCTGTGGCCCTTAGAATCCCACAAGGTTAGTGTAGATATTTTTTGAGTTTGATGCTGCCATTCTTGGAATTATTTGTAATGCTTGAACCTTCACTTTAATTTAAATCTTTAATTTTCTTTTAATCTAACACAAAACAAAGTAATATTTTAGTTTGTTCTAAATTACTTTGTGTTGTAAGAATTTCAGGGTGAAAAAAGTGCTCAAAATTTCAGTACTATAATCAGTTAATGTAATGAAATTAATCATTTATAATACTTATAATTATAGTTGAGGAATTTTTATTTAGTTAAATTTAAGAATAATTTTATTGAAATTTTAAAATGAATATTAATTAAATTAAATAATAAAAACCTCCATGCCCCTTAAGTATTTTTATGTGATCAATCAAGTATAAAAAAATATTGATGGCATTATTAACGATTAATCAAAAGATTGATACATCATATAATTCACAAGTATTCATAACGTTGATAATTATATTAAGAAAAAAAAAATTGACTAGACGGCCCAATAAAGGCCACAGGCCCAATAATTAAAACAGGCTCCGCCCGATAGTTCAAAAAGGTTCATGGGCTCGTTATTCTTGAGAATTTTTTACTTATTGAGAAAATCATTTTACATTTCCTACTCTTTTCGCTTTCTTTATGTTTTAAGAAAATAAAACAATTAAAAAAAAAAAACTACCCCAAACAACTACGTTGTGTCCTAAAATATAAATAAAATTAGTGTTTTAAAGTATTCGCCCTTTTTTTTATTTTAGATTGTCCTATAAAAATAAAAATATTAACTTTTAACATTGTAATTCATCTAAATATATTTTCTTTCAAAGATAAATTCATTCGATTCAAATTTAATGTATGATACAAAGTTAATGCTATGCTAAATCCAGTTTAGATAATAATACAAAAAAGTTAACTACAAATCATATTTCCACTAAATTTATAAATATATTATATAATAAATAAATGAACTATAGGCCTCAATTGGCCAATCATCACTAAGAATGAAGATCACTTCTTTGTTTCTTTCTCAAAATTGGATTCTCCCCAACCTTTTTGACCAATCCAGTCCAATATTTTCCTTTTCTTTCCCACACAATAATAATATAAAATAAAATTATAATAATTTAAAATATAAAAGAAAGTGAAAAAGATAATTACAAAGAGGAATAGATCACATGGATTTCTAACTTTCATTCACTTTATACCCATTTAACATTACAAAATAAACACACAATCCCAAAACTACATTCTCCAAGTAATAAAGGGAGATCCCATTTGGATAACTTCACACTTTAGTACACCCTTTTTCTTTTTTTTCAACCAAATTCACCCCAAATTCAAAAGAAATTGTTAGTCCATAGACATATTCTCCTATACTACAATATATCATCATACTACATGGGATTATATCAATCAAATCCTATGTTTGTTGTTCCTTTCTGCAGCAATTGTGAGTAATCTTGACACTCCTTGAGTCCATATGTCATACTCCCTCTGGTTCCTGCACTCAAATTCGACGACCCCACGTCCCACCGTCTTCAACGCGAAGTATCTCCGGTCCTCACCGCCTTCGAGAAGGTGACGGCCCGGCCATGCTGGAACATCCTTCATCACCTCTAGGACAACATCTGAGAATTCAAAAGAGTGAAAAAGATGCGTTCTTTGATTTTAGCTGTCTTTTTCCATTTGCTTTCTCGAATCCCTAAGGAAAGTGTAGACTACATCACCAACCCCACCCCCACCCACCCCACAAATCCAATTCTGATCTCATCATTAGACAAAAAATAAAAGCAAAAGATGGAACTTACTCTTTTTCTTTTTTGTTACTGTTCCAGCTACATGTCTGCTCTTCATTTTCAGCTGTACCTGCCAATTGAAAAGAGCATGGAACACGACGTGTAAAGCGAAAGAAACGAGTCGATTTTTCGTGTTCTTGATCTTTCGAGAAGTAGTTTTATAAACTTAAAACGACGTTGGATGATCAACTCAAACTTGAATCGAACGATCAAAGGTTTCACCTACCTGGCCGGTTTTGTTGAAATAAACAGACACAATTTTCCAGTGAAGATCACCTGCATATTATTAAACAAGATACATATATGATCATCAAACTTTGTAATAAGGCATTTGCTGTAACAAGAATTTGACCCTTAAAAGAGATTTTCCATACCCTTTCTAGTTCTTTTTAGGAGTTCACATCCTCTAGCAAGGAGTTCTCTGCTGCAAATTCCGAGGAAGTTCTCCTCCGGTATAAATTCGCCACTGAAGCTTCCGTTTGAACTCCCATTGCTTCCACCATGGCCACCACTAGTTACTCCCATCCCTTTCTCCACCGGAATCACAGCTGCAATGTTCCAAACGTCCTTCAAAGTCCTCGCCTTTAACGTAGCAGCTCCTCTTAAGGCTAAAAAAACAGAATCACAATAAGTCATCCATCAAATGCTGTCGTTTATAAGTAACTACAGAGCGTCGTGCACACCGGTTGCAGCTGCAGCAGTGAGGGTCATGATGTCACCGGCTGACCGGACATTGACAGCAGAACTCACTACAGAGGCGAGGTGATCACGCTCGGCCCCCATCACCTCAGCCGCCTCAACACATTGTGCAGCCACCAATGTAGCTGCAGAGGCCACTGCCATATCCGTTTTAGCCATGTTTTCGTCTTTTCTAGCCCCAGACGACACTGCCGTTGCAGCAGCAATTGCAGCAATAGCTGATGCAACCCCTGCAACCGAAATAGCTGCATGAAGCTGGGCATTATGAGCCCTTGCCTCCTCTTTCTTCTTCTCTCTCCGATCCTTTAACCACCTTCCCACTGTCTTACCTCCACCATTCACAGTGGTGCCACTGGCGGCACAGCCCTTGTACTGGTGGCTGACCACGTTGTTAATCCGAGTGTACTGCACAACGGGAAGCGCATTAACAATCCACAACTAAAGTTCTACCACATCAAGAATAATCACAATAAAACCGAATTTTCTTCTGTCCCACAATAAAGTCAAAAAGAAACGTGATAACAAGTCTATATTTCATCTTAAGACCACTCACTGTATACACTATAAATGAGACCATTAAAGCATACCCTACCACAAACTGGACCAGTTATCATGTCCTAGAATTTGGTCCAGTGCTAAAGTTAGCAACCCTTCATAAAAAATTTACCATGGATCCCACATTTGCAAGTAAAATTAACAATATTTATGTGATTTTAAGACAATCAAATGAAAGGGTATAGATGAGGTCATAATGGCAAGTTGCACATCCTATCATTCCTATTCAGAGGACCAACTGCATAAATAGGAATCATGACAAAAATTGCAGTGCAACCGACATTATGCCCACAAGATAGCAGAATAACGCATATATAAATAAATACTTATATATATAGAAATATATATTTATATGTGAAGAGTGCAAATAATTTAAGCTATTCCTGTCCTTTTCTTAATCCTGAAAACCAAATGTTGAAAAAAGAAAGAAAAAATAAATGCTAAATCTTGGTGTATATGAGAAGGAAAGTATCAAAGTGGGTACTAACACACCCAGAGCATGCTTTCGGTTAAAGAGAAAGCTGATCCATCCCTCTCTCTCATCTCTCTCTCTCTCTCTCTTCAGAATTCGTGCTTCGTGTCAAAAGGATTACTTAACCACAAGACAAACGAAAAAGATACCATTTTTTTAACAAGGCAAGCTTGATATGAATCAAGAAAGATGTATAAACGCATAGAAAGATTTGCTTCACATAAATAAATTAACTGACAAACAAACAAAAAAGAAATCAAAAGAAGCTGAAAGAGAACCTTGAAATCATCCATTTCAGATGGAGAAACCGGTGGGCTGTCTGTGAGAGAACCACCATTAAGTGGTCCACTGCTGTGAGATAGCCTTCCAGAAGTGCGAGGTGATACTTCCTGCTGCATATGTGGTACACACATGGAGTTACATCAAGCAGATTCCCAAAGAGAAATTTAAGTACTTTGAGTAAATGGGATTAATGGTGGGGAGAAGGAACAGCAGGAATATGAGTAATTGTATGCCTTGAAACACTCAACAGAAGAAAGAACCAGAGTAAAAGGTGTACTGAGTTATGCATTAAATAATTGTTAATAATGTTTTCTCCAAGAAACCATAATGCTATTATACCTACTCAGTAAATGCCTCCTTCTTAGCTTAAAGTTCCAAGAAACTATATCACTATGGTTTTCCCACAAATCACCTCACTTAATCACTTTATTAATCTAATAAAGGCAAATCCCTGATTAAGAAAACAGGATTCAAGAATCCAAAGTGCATTAAAAATTACTATTCATGAGGGAATTTCCATATCCATCACTGAAAGACAAAAGGTAGTGGCAAACAAAACCAGATAGAATATCAAATATGGACAAAATGAAGTCAAATTGTAATCAACGTCAAGTTTACCCAAAACAATTAAATAAACAATCTCCATATAAAAACAAGAATTTCTGGCAACACAAACCATCAAATACTAGAATTCGACTTACAGATTGAGACATAATGCGTTCCATGACGAGCTGAGAAGTTTCAGAAGAAGCGAAGGAGAAGGGGTTTCCAGAAACAGCAGGTGGTTCTTCATACTCAGCTGAAACATCCTCGTGTATGGCTTCCCGAACGGCGCCGTTTCGATCGGGATCGTTCCTGATGAGGAGCTGCGGCTGGTGTGGGGAAATAGCTTTAGAGATTTCGAAAGCGGAAACACTCCAAGAACGGGATAGAAACTCCATGGGCTCTAATGGAGTTTCAGGGGGCCTGTAAATGGGGTGCAGTTTAGGCCTCTCCATGATTGTGGAGGTGGTTAGTGGGGAAAATGGGAGGGCGAATGAGGTGGGCGATGGTTCTTTAATAGAATGTGTAGACGTAGAGAGAAAGGAGAGAGAGAAAGAATGGAGGAAGAGAAAGAGGGGGTGGTGGGTGGGGGTGGGGGTGGGGGGGGGCGGGGGAGAGAGTGTCAGTATAGTGTACACCAAAAGGCTTTCATGTTGGCAGAGAAGGGAAATATATTTGCAGAAACGATTTTAACTTTGTCCCATTTATTTGTGTGTTTAATGACAGTCTTACCCTCCCTCTTTTTTCGATTTTTCGTTTATTTGGAAAAAAATCATCAATCTAATTTTACACTTACTTCATTCTATTTAAATTTGCATTTTTTTTTTCAAGTAATTTGGGTGGTGGAAAAAATAGGGTAATATTTTTTTTTAGAGTGATAATGTTAAAAAAAAAAACATTTTGCGTAATTTAATCAGAAAAAAATATATTTCCATTTCAAAAGTACATGAATTGTTTTAGGAGGAGGAAAAAAAGTGCACTAATATAAAAAGGATAGGACTAGTATGTAACACTCCACTAAGTATGATTAATTAATGTCTCTAAAAAAAACAAGTTTGATTGCTTGGAGTAAATCTAGCTAATAATCTTAGAACTTAGAAGTGACTTAGTTTTTACAATAATAACGATTTTTTTTTTAGAGAGAGAGAGAGGGCAAAATGACTAGTTCCAATCCAACCCATGTTGTTCTATATTGATTGGGACAAATTCAACCCCCAAAAATGGGGCAGGTCCGAATATCAATCACACTTATACATTACTATAGCTTGCCCAATTTATTACATTGTTTATGTGTTAATGGAGTATATATATATATATATATATATATATATATATATATATATATATATATATATTATAAAAAATCTAGTTTTGATAAAATATTTTTTATGTTCGAATTGATGAAAATACTCAATAATCGAATACATTCGAGTAATGTATGAATAAAGTGATGATAAAATATAAAAAAAATGAGTAAACAAAAATTTCAAATTAAAGTAAGTGAGTAATATAATTTCAAATAGTGTAAATAAATTATGCAAGTATTGTAAGTGAAAGAGTGATGTGAGTAGTGTGAGTAATGTGTTAATAATGCGATTAAATATTGTGAGTGAGTGAATGATGTGAGTAATGCATTCAAATTGAATAATGTCTTTTAATAATATATTCTAATAATATTTATGAGTGTATATTAGGTGTACTCGGGTGCACCATTGCACCCATATTTGTATAACTTTTTATTCTATTTTGTATACTCATGTTATTCTCTTTTGTATACGTGTTTTGTAATAATTGTATACTTTTTTCACACTAAATATAATTAGGATCACAATTAATGGAATAATAGTTAATTTAATTTTCAAGTTCAAAATTACTCCCTCCATCTCCTTTCAAGGTAATCATTTACTTTTTTTACGTAAATTAAAGAGTATAATAATTTAATGTGTAGTGGATTGAGGAATATAATATTTAATATGTCGTGAGTAGTTGTATTAGTATTGAGTGTGACTCCATGTATAATGGGTTGACTGCTGAATAATTTTTTTTTGTTTGTTACATCAATAAAAAAAAGAAGGATAATTTGTATTGAGATGAATTAAAATCTATGGGGAGGAGGGAGTATAAATATATCTATTTTTCTGTTTTTTTATTAGTTATTATTTTTATGTATAACTTTAAAATGGGTTGCTTTCTTTTTTAGGTAAAAAATTATAGTAAATCAAACAATTCTGATTTAGGGGTTTTTTTTTCTTTCTTTTTTAGGAGATATTCGAATTTCATTGAGGTCCTTCAAGTTTGCGTATTTCCACTCACACCCTACTAAATTCATTATGGGACTTGCATTAACCTCTTACAAGGTTAATAATCAATTATTAATATAATTAAATGTACTTGAGAATTGAGATGATTCCAATGAACAATAATAAATACATTTATTTATTATTAATGTTATTAAAGCATCCTATATTGATTTGAATTTTACTCATTAAACAAGTGTTTAAAGTTTATGAGTTCCCATCGTATATTTTTAAATTAATAATTGTTTGATTTACTTTAACTAATAAAATACTAGTATAAGTTATTATAATACAATCATATTAATTTTTTCCTAGATAATGTATTTCTTTTATTATATATTATTATAATCATTTAATGAACCTCTCCACATCCTTGCTCCATGTTGGGAAAGCTCTATTTTCTTTTGATTATAAAATAATGTACTTGAAAATTATTTGTCTTGGACCATCATAATTATTCCGTTAGTTTTATATAAGTAGATGTGAATATTAAATAAGATATCCACTTTTGGTCATGCGTTAAAAATAAAACATTATTTTTATTAGACAAGCATATAAAAATAAAACATTATTAGGAAAAATAAAATTATAACTTGGTTTGAATATATGAAGTTATTATTATATAATACACCCTAATTTATCGAAAATATTTGTTAGTATATAAAAAATATAATTTTAAAATATTAAATTATTATTTTTAAATAAAAAATATTATTCATCACAATATAAATAAAAAAATCAAATATATATATCAAAATTTGATTAGGAATAACAATTTTCATGCATAAAAATAATAATTCATATATTTAATAATAATAAAAGATATCATAGCACATAGTGAATACGGGTAAAAACAATAAATTGGCATCCAATCATTGGGATTATGATTTTTTTTTTGTTATATATCTCAATTTTTATTTCATTTACCAACAAAAAATTTCTAATGGGCACGATTGTAAATATAATAGTAAAAAAAAAGTTATTAATCTTTTTCTTTATTGTGCACTTTTAAAATTTTATCTCAAAAATCAAAATACTAAATCCGTTGCTGTATTTTGTTTACTAATTTAATTTAAATTCCATTGCATAAGTCACGTAATCTCAAAATAATAAATAATTAATACAATAAGTGCTCACCAAATGGGTCCTGGCAAGTAATGATTGCAAATGTTAAAAAATATGGAAGCATACTATGAGAGTTTAAACCAATGTTTCACTTTTAATATGAAAATCCATAAATAAATATTTTTTTAATCTTGGTGGAAGATTAAAATTAAACAAAACAAATGGAGTAAATAAATAAATAATGATGAGCTTATCGGAATAAATATTAATTGAAGGGGGGCCATATTTTTCAAATGACGTATAGCTATTTTAATATTAGAAGAGAAATGAGTGGTGGTGATCAATGATTGGGAGTTATAACCTCTGTATTGTTTTTCTTTATTCGTGTGGCTCTCAAAAATAATTTGTTATTACTTTTATTATTATTATTTTTAGATAATAGTAGTATTCTAATTTTATAGTATTTTTTTATTTTTTAAATTAATTATCGCTTTCGTTATAAAATATTATCACTTTTAATTTATACTATAAATTATCATTAACATAAATAATAATATTAGTTTTTATTAATTAAGTATCATTTTTAATTATATAAATTATTATATTTTATCCATGTCACGTAAATATTTATGTGAGACGGTGATTTTTTTCTAAATAGTAATTATGTAAAATTTTAAATTCATATATATATATATATATATAATTATATTTTTTATATTTCTACACAATGATACATTACTTCATTTGTAAAGGTACATCTTAAAGTATCAATCAACAAAAAAATAATATCATTCCATACAATATTTATTAATTATATATTTGTTAATACTCTATAAATGGTATAATTTATGTTTTATTTCGAATTCGACTCAAATTAATATAAAATCAATTTCGATCACATAAATATTTTTCGACTAACATTTTGTGAATAAAAGAGCATTACATAAAATGAGTAATTTGAATGGGTGAGTATGATTAAAGAAAGATGAAAGTTATCTTTTACAGAAACACGTGTGGCAAGTGGCAAATGATCATGATTAGCAGTTTTGCAACATTAAATTCCTAAAATTATTTTTACAAAAATACATTATTTAAGTTAATTTCGAAATTATGTTTAGTTTTAAATATCAAATTATCAACTATTTGACGTTAATAATTATCAGCCGCCGGCTTTAAAATTTCTATAGACTAATAAAAAACCCTTGAATTAAATTTTAAGTCATTATTTTACCAAACATGCAAATTGTGATTTATTTTACTTCATAAGGCCTTACACCCATTTTAAAAAAATATAATAATAAGTATAAAATTTTTATAATAATCTTACTCTCTCCGTCCCACCCAAATAGCAACATTTTACTATATTGGGTGTCCCATTCAAATTGCAATATTTTCTCATTTTAGTAAAAAAAGTACACAAATGGCCCACCACTACCCATCACATCTCTCTAATACACCTACCCACTTTACATAAAATAATAATACTCCTTAATCTACGCGCAAAAAGCAAATGTAACTCTTTGCCCGGGACGGAGGGAGTATAAACTAGTATATATTTTTTAAATTAGAAGGTAAATATAATTATACTAATATTTAAGAAATGGCGAAATAAAGGATAATATTGTTAGTGGGCCTGGCTCGTTAATAAGTGGGCCCATTCGTACAATGAAGAGCTGTCAATGTTTGTGTAGGCCCACTTAGCTCCGTAGAAGACAACGTGTAAAGAATTACCCCACATTTTTTTAACAGTGCCACTGTAATTTCTTTTTGTTATTTAACCAAACATCACAGACCCTGTCCATTTCTTAACCCGACAAATATACACATATTCCTGACAAAATATAGCTCACTCTCTCTCCTTTCAATATACTATGAGATTATTTTATAAAACGCTTGTCATATGATTGAGTAAAAATATTTTAATTTTAAGTTAAATACTAATACTTGAGATAAAAGTAGTACTCCATTTGTTTAAAAAGTATAGAACAATGGTCTTAGATGATTTTTTTTAATTATGAAATTAAAATATTATTGTTCAGAAAATGAATTCATTCTGTCTATTGATAAGTTATTTATTTATTTTATATTTTTATGTAAATTAATGAGTAATATTATTTTATATAAAGAGTGTAATTGTATTAATGATGAGTGGTGATCATGTATTGGGACAATTTTTTTAACAAAAGAAAATTTTACATTTTTAAAAGTGGATGATAAAAAAATGTAAAATTAATACCTTAATAGTAATTTTTTTTTTATCTTTCTACATCCTTTCACATTTCCTCTCATGTTAATTAGAATTTGTTTGTTTGAGATTTATATTGAAAATTTGAAATGAAGGGAAAAGTCACTTTAAATAGCTTTTTATTAAATTAAGATGTGTCTAAAATTATAATAATTATATGAAGATGTATAGCCAAATGAGTTGATTACTAAATAAATCATGAAGGACGTGAGAATATAAATTTTAAGATAGTTGCATCAATTCATTGGAGATATATATTATTAATATATAAATAGATAGATATCTCTTTTCCATAATTAACCACTCAAATGCACTCGAAACACTCAAAAACACTTAGAGTAAACACTTGATCATAAACACAAACGTTTTGGATGCTAATAAACTCATGTGAAATCAAATTGTCTTAATGATTTTGATGTATTTCTTAGTGGTGCAACTTCTAACGCAATTAAGGCTGACATTTTTCTTTTTTTTGGCACTTAACTCATATTTCATCTATTCCGCGTTAAAATACTATATTTTTCATTTTAATTTGTCGATCAATTAAATTTTATATTTTATATTTTGATTTGTCTCAAGTTAAAGTTTATATTTTTTTTATTCAAGTTGGACCCCGCAAAACAATTTATTATCCTAAAGGGACCACACACAAGTATATACTCCTCATACATTATTTTTCAACTCACAATTCATTAAAATATTACAGTATATTTTTTTTATATGCATACAAAAAGCAAATTTAAATGTTAATACTAGAGGAAGGAAGTAAATGAAAAAGTGCACTAATCAATATGGAAGGGTAAATGAGAAAAGAAAAACGTATTAAATGAGGTGAAAAAATAGTATTAAAAATAATGCATCAAAAAATAATGTGATTTTTAAGTGTATACCACTACAAAAAAAATATTTTTTAGCAATCGAATTTACCAATGGAATTCAATCCGTTGGTAATTATCAATGGATTAGCAACAAAAATGACATTTTTGTTTTAGCAACGAAATGCCAACGGATTTATTCTCTATTTTAGCAACGGAATACAATCCGTTAGTAATTACCAACGGATTACCAAGGGAATCATTATATAATTACCAATGGACTATCAACAAAATTATTTACCAACGGAATTGATTTTTCGTTGCTAAAAATTTACCAACCACCATTTTACCAACGGATTCCGTTGCTAATCCATTGGTAAGCCAATTTAACAATGTAATTAAGGATTTTACCAACAGAATATTCTGTGGTAAAAATCAATTTTTTTTGTAGTGTACAAGAATGATTTAATTAAATAAAAAAAATTGACTAAAAACAGTTTTTTTTGTAATGTACAAGAATGATTTAATTAAAAAAAAAAAATTCCGACTTTCAAACCTAAAAATTTATCTACGTGTCATTTATACCATCCCAGCCCCCAGGGGACGATGTAAATTCACAAGGAATATTCAGGCTTCAGCAGAGTGGGGTGGGTGAAAAAAAAAACATTATTACGAATAGGTAATTAAGAGGGAAATCCATTTGGCATGCATCATTAATTTAAGACACCACTTTAAGCCACCCTACTGTTCCTAAAAAAATACTAATCAAATCAATCTTTAATCTCTGAATGCAATGGAAAATGTGAAAAACAATAAAACAAATCTTAATTCATTGATGCTATGGAAAAAATATATCAAATAACGAGATAAATGAGTAATTAAACGTATAAAAATTTAAGAGTCAACACACCATTTCACCAAACTTTTTCGATGAAATTGGAGTGATAACCTCTTAATAAAAGGAAATATTTCATGAATAATCGAGTGATAAAAAGCTCATAAAGTAAATACAAATCAATTCCCTAACTACTAATATTTTTAATAAAATATGATTATAAATTTAATAAGAAGTGTATATATATATATATATATATATATATATATATATATAAACCACCTCTCAACGATTTCACAAAGTTATTGCTCAAATTTAGGAGGATCTTGTCTTGTCCGTCAAAAAATTGATTTTACATATCCACATGTTATTATTTTCACTTCATAAAAGATTAGACTTTAATCTCACGTCATAAATATATACTATAGTGGAAGGGTCAAATTTTATAAGATATTTATATGTAAGACGAACTAATTTATTATTAAAATATATTTATATGTAAAATATGTTTATCGATAATTAAAGTGTGTTAATAATAAATTATTTTATAATATGATATTGTTTATTATACTTATAAAAAATATGTTTTAATTATTAATAAGTACTCTCTCCATCCCATAAAACGCTTAACATTTACTGTTCCACATTATTTAAGAAAAGTTGCACTTTTTGACCACTTTTGTTGGCATTAGAGAAAAGTTGCACTTTTTTTACCACTTTTTTTTTTAAGTTTTTTACCACTTTTGTTGACTTTAGAGGGTACTGTAGTTTATTAGGTAATAAAAAAATAAAGTAATGATATGTGTGTGAAAAAATAGTGACAAATTTGAAATTAAAGTAATGTTTAAGGTTGTTGGATAAAGTGATTTTTCCTTTTGTAGGGGTGTGAAGGATATTGTGGGACAACCAAATGAGAAAAATGTGAAAGAATTTTTTGAGACGGAGAAAGTATATTTTATTAATATAATAAATATTTTTTAACAGTCTCACATAAACACGCGTTTCACAAAAACTCTGCAATGGTAGAGGGTTGCTTACTATAATAGATTAGAAATGAAATAATAAGTGTGATTAGACAATTTGCATTAATTTTCTTGAGGAAAGGGGCCAATAGGTTTGATGGGAAAAAGAGATAAGGACACAATTCTAAATGCAATTAATCTCAAAGAATTAATTGATGTGATATTAAATCTATCACCAACCTCCAATGTGTTGGTAGCCCTCGTATGCACATAGACATGCACCCCGGTTCGGAACCGCCGGTTTCGGTTCCGAATCGGCGGTTCCGGTTCCAACGGAGGAGGAACTGGAACCGAACCGGGGTATAGGGTGTTCGGTTCGGAACCGCCGGTTTTTCGGTTTTTTTTTTTTTTTTTCATTTTTTTGTTTCTTTATGTTATATTTTTTTCGGTTTTTTTTTTTTTGCATTTATCAGTTATTATGTGTAATTTATTTATTAAATAAATGAAACATGTGTAATTGAAAATGAAAATATTGAATTTGAATTAATGTAATAATAATATCATTAAAATTGAAAACATGATGTATCATGTATGCACTATGCAATATTTCAAAGTTGATATTAAATTCATAATAATCAAACAATATTAATTAATGTGATCACATAAAAAAATTAATTATTAAAGTCTAAACCATTACAATTTACAAATGTAGAAATGTAGAGAACACTACAAGTTTACTTCCATGTCAACTACTCTATTGTTACACTTCAAAAATTTTAAAAATACAAACTTTATAAGATAAAATACAACAACATAATAGAGGGAAAAAAAAAGTAAAAAAAAAGGACTTGAGCTTAAATTTAGGGTTAAACTTGAAAATTCAAGTTCAACTTAAATTTAAGTTGCCTACGTATCCTCGAAAGGAATCAAAGCCCACGTAGTTCTCTTAACTTACCTCAACTTACCTCTTTGGCTCTGTGGAGGTGAATGGTGATGGCTTTTTTTGTTTAATCTACCAATCTAACTCGCTTTCATATTCCGTAATTTCATCATCCGATCGGTCTTCTTCAATTTGATTTTGAATCCGTCTTTCCGCCTTTGACCAATCATCAAGCAAACACAAATTTTCTAAATTTGTCACACTTAAATTGGATCGTGTCGGATCCAAAGTGAGATTACCAAGACTAAATGCTTGTTCGACGGCAACCGTAGAGGCGGGAGATGCAAAAACCTCTTTTACAATCAATGATAAAATAGGGAATGACTTTGTTCTCCTTGACCACCACTTCAAAATATCAAAACTAGTTCCGCTTGTTTCAAACTCAAAAGTGTTAGTAAAATATGAATCAAGTTCTTGAAAAGGATTAGATATCACCCGTGCACGTTTTTGAGATCTAGCATCATAAAAACTATAAAATTTTTGAAGAGCATCATATTTCCTAGAATTATCAACACTATCACTACTATCATCACCACTAGATTGATCATCATTTGTATCATTTTGTTCTTTATACTCCTTAAAATGTTCCTTTAGTAGATTATAAGTACTTGCAACTATGTCTTTAGGATTAGGAGCTTGTTGTCTAGTAGGAGAATCACAATTAGCATACAATGAATCATAGTAAAGCGTTAACAATTCTTCTAAACCATCTGTTCTAATACGTGGGTCCAACAATTTAGCAACTAAACACAAGTCCGGTATTTGAAAAAAATATTTTAACCACTTAGATTTCATGGAAAGAATAGCATTTGACAACAACGGGTGTGCTTCATTAGCACTAAAAACCATAGCAATTTTAACACAATTATCAACAACTAAATTTGAAGTAGGATAATAAACACCGGATAGTTCTTCCGTAGCATCATTAAAAATTTGCAAAATATCACATAGAGTATAACATGTGTCCCATTGATTAGCAAACAAGATTTGACCACCCGCATCTTGTGAGTAAAAAGCACAAATATGATCTTTATAATCAAAAGAGTCATGCAACATTTTATACGTTGAATTCCAACGAGTTGAAACATCTAAAGGAAATTTTTTTGGGCGAATGTTCACAGAAT
This sequence comes from Pogostemon cablin, assembly GCA_023678885.1. Taxonomy (NCBI): domain Eukaryota; kingdom Viridiplantae; phylum Streptophyta; class Magnoliopsida; order Lamiales; family Lamiaceae; genus Pogostemon; species Pogostemon cablin. The sequence goes on along the minus strand of CM043009.1, from coordinate 23,651,646 downwards.
GACAATATCTTTTCCACCTTTTAGTAACGGAAGGGTTTCTCATTATATACCATATAGCACTTTTAATAGGTTGAATGTGTGTTTTCAAAGCATTTATACCATCTTGAACACATAAATTCAATATATGACAAATACATCTAACATGAAAAAATCTACCACCAATTGAGGGTTTGCAAATATCAATAAGACTTTCTAAACTAGCCGTATTAGCACTAGCATTATCAAATGAGATTGTAAAAATCTTTGTAACTAAACCATATTCTTGCAAAATAGTACTAATTTTGTGAGCAATATTAACGGCGGTATGAGGAACATCAAATGATCTATAAGCAATTAATCTTTTTTGCAAATTCCATGAACTATCAATCCAATGACAAGTAATACCCATATAATCCGCTTTTTGCCAAAAATTGCTCCAAATATCCGAACATATAGACACTTTATGAGGTAATTGTTGCAAAATTTGTTTTAAAATCAAACCATACTCTTTAACAACTTTAGCAACACCAAGTTTACATTTATTACGATGCAAATGTGGGGCTTGAGGATTTAAAGTGAGATTTACCCAATCTTGAAAAAAAGCATTTTCGGCAAAGTTAAATGGCAAATGTTTGGTGCACATAAGTTTAAGGTATAATCTCAAATAATTAGGTTCATCAAATTTAAAAAGAGTGTTACCCGACGCCGATGAACCTTCTCCTCCGGAAGAGGCCGTGAACCCTCGTCCTATTTGTGTTTGACCGGTTGAGATGCCAATCTTGTCCGGATGCTTCGAGTTGATGTGCTTGATGAACGTTCCATATCCTCCGCCATGCTTGAATTTATACTTAGTGCCACAATAGTTGCAAATAACTTTGAATTCATTCGAATTCTCAATCGCCTCCTTCTTGAAATGAATGGAAAATATATCGGAACGTAACACTTGTTGGGAACTTCGAGTCGATCCTCCGCCTCCGCTAGAGCCTCCGGCTCCGTCTCCGGTACCCGTACCCGTACCACCCGAGGTTGGTTGACTTCCACTCGCCCTTTGTTGTGATTGACCTTGAGTATTATCGTTGTCATCGTCGGAGGGGAAATCATCTCCAAGTATCTCCCTAACATTCAAGTTGAACAAATGAGGGGAGATTTCTTCATCCGAAGGAATATTTTCAAGTTCAATATCTTCTAGAGTTGGTGGAAGTTGGCGTGGTTCACGTGGAGGTGGTGGAGGACAATTTAAGGTGTTGGGTATGGATTTTCCTCTAGATGAAGAAGGTGAGGCACCGGATGAAGAAGAACCTGTTTTAGACATTTTTTTTAAATTGAAAATAAGATGAATATATAAGATTTATGAACTAAAACTAAGAGACTAGAAGTAGAACTATAGAAGTATACTAATTAGTAGTATATGTATGGGAAAGAATAGAAAATTATAATGAGAGAATTGAAATGAAAGTGATAATAAGATAATTGAAATAAAATACTACAATTTGAGATGAGATGAGATGAGATTGAGAACTTGAGTAGTTGAGTAGAAATGTAGAATCAATCAAGAATGTGGAATAGATTCAAATTGAGTATAGAAGAATAAGTAGTGTAGAGAATAGAGTGTAGTAGTAGTAGAAGAAGTAGTAGTAGATTGAATGTGAATGTTGTGTGCAAAAATTGATCACACTTGGAGGGTATTTATAGAGGATTGGAAGTGATCTCATCCATCCATTTCAAATTTTAAACACAAAAAAATCTCAACCCTTGAATTTAAAAAAAAAAAATAATCGGCCGGAATCGCCGGTTCACCGGAACCGCCGGTTTGAACCGGAACCGCCGGTTCCGCCTTCCATCTCCGCCGTTGATCTTCAACGGTCACACGATCTCGGCCGCACGTTTGAATTTTCAAAATTAAAAAAAGCCCGCTCTCCCGCCCAAACCGCCGGTTCGAACCGGAACCGCCGGTTCGAACCGGAATCGCCGGTTCACCGTCGGTTCACCTCCCCAACGGTCACTTTTTTGGGCCGTCGGATCTCCAACGGACAGTCGATCTTGGCCGTTCAAAAAAAATAAAAAAAAATAAAAAAAAAAGAGGAACCGCCGGTTTTAACCGTGAACCGGCGAACCGCCGGTTCGAACCGGCGGTTCCGGTTTGTGCTAGGCTGGAACCGAAACCGAACCGTGTTCTACCGGTTTCGGTTTCTTTTTTTACGGTTCCGGAACCGGCGGTTTCGGTTCCGGTTAAAACCGGCGGTTCCCCGGTTCGAACCGCCGGTTCCGGTCTTTTTGTACATGTTTATATGCACCATTCAATTTGCTTATTGTAAAAATATAGGATTAGTTTTTATTTTTTAAGGAAAAAGAAACTAGTTGGGTGGAAGACAGAACAGCTGCATGAACTTGCTTAATATATATTTATTTGTTTATTAATATATTTTCTTCATAAGATAATGATACTAGGATTCTAAACTCAATCAATTATACTACTACTACTTATTGGAATCTTTGATTAAACCCACCTCCTCTTGTTTTCATTCAATTTAATTTTTGTTCTATCTTTGGCCCCCATATTAAATGTAATGTAATTTTGGGAATCGATAAAGCCCATGACATGATCTTTTGATCAATTTTATACTCCATCCGTCCATCCGAAAAAGGGTCTTTTACTTTTGTTCACATTGATTAATAAGTATTACTCTTTCTGTCCCAACACAGTTTTCACACCTCCTTTGTAATTTACAAAGGAGGTGTGAAAGTTCTGCTGGGACAGAGAGAGTATTATTTAATGTATAATTGGTATTTGTATTAGTGGGAGTGTGAATCTCATATTTTAGTTGTATTAGTGTGTGTAGGTCACATGTGTGTAAAAAATAAAATTACCCTCTTTGGAGCGAACGACTAAAATGAAAAAAAGACTCTCTTTTAAGCGGACGGAGGGAGTATTATATCAGGTGTAAAGGTTTATATAAGGTAATAGTAAGAAGACAAAGTCTCTTGTGGGATGGGTTATTTGTGAAACGGGTCGTTCCATCACTAAAGTATGATTATTGTATAGATAAAGTATGTTTAATGATTGTTAAAGTATGTTTTCTAAAGTATGTTGAATTATGCATTAAAGTATGATTTTAACGTGTTATAATATGATTTACTACTAACATACTTTAACTACAAATAATCATATTTTATCTATACAATAAGCATATTGTAGTGATGGGCCGACCCGTCTCACAAATAACACATCTCACAAGAGACTCTCAAGTAAGAATAATTATTAAATTTATTTTTAATTATATTATTTTATTTAATCTTTAAAATTTAATTTAATAAGAATAAATGGAGTACTAATGTTTTAATAAAAAATACTCATTTTGTTTCATAAACAAATTCACACTTAATATTTTTATTTGTCTTATGAATAAGTTCACATTCCCCAAAATAAGGAAATACTACCTCCGTTCCATAATACTTTTCACGTTTACTGTTTCACGTAATTTAAAAAAAGTTGTACTTTTTTATCAACTTTGGAGGGTATTGTAGTATTTTTAGGTAATAAAAAGTACTCCCTCCGTCCGTTTCTAAAGTGTCAATTTTACTATTTTTGGCGCTCGGTTCAAAGGTTTTCATTTCTCCTATTTAGTAAAAAAGTACACAATATGGCCAACCACTTCTCTCTAATACAACTACTCACTTTACATATAATAATATTCCTTAATCCACGTGCAAAAAGCAAACGGATACCTTAGAACCGGACGAATGGAGTATAAAATAATGATATACAAATTTGAAATTAAAGTAACTGTTGAGGTTGTTGGATAAAGTGGTGCTCCCTTTTTTGGGGTGTGAAAGGTTTTATGGAATAAACAAATGAAGAAAATGTAAAAAGTATTATGGGACGGAGGGAGTAATATACTTACAATTCAATAATTTCACAACATACTTTAATTTTAAAATTATCAATCTTTACAATTCACATAATTTATTTTATAATAATTATTATATTCACATGTGATCCACGCAAAATACTAATACAACTATCCACAATAAATTAAAACGTTATATATTTTAATCCACTACACATTAAAATACTATTTTTTTAAATATATGTGCAAGAAGTTAACATAATTATTACACCCTCAGTCCCACAAAACCCTTTATACTTTCCTCATTTGTTTGTACCACAATACCCTTAACTCCCAAAAAAGGAAAAATTAATTTATCTAACAACCTCAAAAGTTACTTTAATTTCAAATTTGTCACTTCTTTTTCACACACATACCATTACTTTATACTTTTTATTACCTAAAAATACTACTCCCTCCGTCCAGTTCTAAGGTATCCGTTTGTTTTTTGCACGTAGATTAAGGAGTATTATTATTATATGTAAAGTGGGTAGTTGTATTAGAGGGAAGCGGTGGGCCGTATTGTGTACTTTTTTATTAAATGGGGAAAATGGATACCTTTGAATCGGACGCCAAAAATAGTAAAATGGACACATTAGAAGTGGACGGAGGGAGTATAATACTATTCAAAGTCAATAAAGTTTATCAAAAAGTACAACTTTTCTTAAATAACGTGAAACAGTAAACGTGAAACGTATTGTGAGACGGAGGGAGTACTTTGGAACGGAGGGAGTACATGAAAATACCAAACTATCTCTAAAAGTAAGTAAAAAAAGTAGAAGGAAGTAATGAGGGACAATGCCGTGCAGCCTTTAAAAGATTTCTTTATTGCCAACTTTTTAACAACATTTTTTAAAATAAAATAAAAAACAAAAAAGACCTTGACTCGATACTGACACGATTGTAATTTTTGTTAAAAAAGTCATTATCGAGTCAACTTTTTTTCTATAATGTCTTTTTAAAAAAATTACAATCGTGTCAATATCGAGTCAAAGTCTTTTTTTTTTAATCTTTTTGGACATTTTTAAAAATATTAAATACTGTATTATAAAGTGGGCAAAAATAATTTTTTTAAAAATATTTGCCCATTGTATGAGTCACCCAAAAAAAAATTCAACATTTTCTAGAACTATGTAAATCCAGTAATTTTGAATTCAATAATCAGACGAAGGAAGTATATATCGATGAAATTGTTAACCATAAATCTCTTTTGAATATTCTTTAATTTTTAAATTCCAAGTAATTTGGGTCATCCTTATTTAATCATATACAAATACAAGCTCACGCGCATGCTCGTGTTCTTCCGTACCATTTGTCCCCCTTTCTATACGGTATTAAAGTGTGTGTATATATTTGTAATTTGAAATAAAAGTATGTGTAATTTGTAAGTGTGTGTATATATATAGTAGTATAATACTGTATTAACTTATTATTTTATTTTTACTAACAAAAAATAATATTCACCGAGTGGAAAAAAAGTTTATGCTTTACTCAAATACATAAGTTTACATAAATTAAAAAAAAAAAATTCTACCATGATAACTTAAAACAGACTTAATTTTGTAATTAGATATCGATTTGAATCAATGAAATAAAATTCGACTCAATTGCTTAAAAGAGAAAAATAATTACTCATTCTATTCCATAATAACTTTCACACCCTCCTCATTTATTTGTCCCACAATAAATTTCACACCCTCAAAAAAGGAAAGTCAACTTTATTCAACAACTTCAAAAGTTACTTTAATTTTAAAATTTTCACTTATTTTTCACACTCATAACATAACTTTATACTTTATTTATTACCTTAAAAAAATACTAAAATACCCTTTGTTGAGACGTAGACGCTTGCACACGTATAAGTTTTGATGTAAGAATGGAATGGGCCGTTATTATGGAAATAGGTCTGATTTGTGATCAGATTTCTTTGCAAGCAAGATTATGATCAAATATATGATATGCATGATTCTCAAATCATATATATTGTCCATATATATCATGTATTTAAGTATATATGTAAGTTAAGTTCATTCTTCATCGTTGTAACCCCAAATCAATAAGATCTCTTATCCCTTAGGGTTGGACGTAGGCAATTTGCCGAGCCACTATAATCATTTGATGTATTTTATTTTATTTTCTTCTTTCTTTGATCGATTCACAACAATTGGCGTCGTCTGTGGGAAAAGGGACGATCAAAGGAAGAAGAAACGGGAAGATCAAAATGAGTTCGACAAGGTTCGATTTGGAGAAGTTCATGGAGAAATCAAATTTCGGGTTATAGAGGATGAAGATGGAGGCAATCCTTATTCAACAATGGTTGTCTGATACCTTGAAGTCATAGCCAGCAAACTAGGCTGTTGAGATTGACGGGGTTGCAAAGGCAGTAGATCAAGAATCACAATCAAAAGCTCGTAGTGCGATTATTCTATGTCTTGGAGAAAAAGCTCTAAGAGAAGTTTCAAAATAAGTCACTGCAAGAGAGGTTTGGAAGAAACTTGAGGATCTATACATGGTGAAATCTTTAGCTAATCATTAGTTAGTTCTTGAAGCAGAAATTGTACTCGTTCAAGATGGTTGAAGATAAGCCGATTCTTGGACAGCTAGATGAATTCAACAAAATACTTGATGATCTGGAGAACGTGGATATGAAGTTAGAGGAGGAAGACAAGGCATTCATTCTCTTATCAGCATTGCCGAAATTGTTTGAGAATTTTAGAGATACTTTATTCTTTGGAGGCCAAGATTCAATCGGATTGGATCATGTTTTATTGGCTCTCAAAACCAAGGAGCTTCAGAAGGTTTTAGAGACTCAAGCAACGTTTGGAGAAGGTCTAAACATCCAAAAGCAACATCAAGGGAGATGGAACAACTAAAAGGGAGTTCAAGTTCAAAGAGGCAAGATGAAATTGATAATGATTCTCAGGATGATTCAGAGGTTAGAAAATATTTCTACTGTCATGATCCAGGTCATTTTATTAGAAACTGTCCGAAATTGGCATCTAAGGCTAGGAAGGCAATTAGTTTCAAGAATGATCATGAGAACCAGATTAATCAGGTTGCTGAGCTTTCTGATGCATCTAGGTATGTCTACACTGAGGCTTTGTCTGTTACAACATCTATGAACTCAAGTGAATGGGTTTTAGATTCTGGGTGTACTTATCATATGACATCAAGAAAGGATTGATTTTATGAGTTCAAGAATCAGAATGAAGGCTCGGTTTATCTTGGGAACGATCAGACTTGCAAGATAAGAGGAGTGGGATCAATCATGGTCAAAGTGTCTAATGGTGCTGTCAAGTTATCAAATGTAAGGTACGTGCCTGAGCTTATGAGAAATTTAATTTCTCTTGGAATGATTGAGTCCTTCGGTTACGATTTTAAGTCTCGAGGTGGAGTTCTCACTGTTTTTAAGAGTGGGAGAATAGCCCTGCAAGGTATAAAAAGGGATGACTTATATTTTCTGAATGGTAAGACAATAATTTCAGAAAATATTGGTGGAGTTTCAAGTATCAGTGCAAAAGGACAACAAGATCGAGTGAAGCAAAGATCAATCGACTGTGGTAACATCTTGAAGCCGGATGTGTGTGATGGTTCTACAAGAAAGGAACTAGTTGATCAGGTTCAAGGTGGAGTTCTGGGGTTAGAACAAGATGCCTACTGTACTTGAGGTGGAGGCTCATCATGCTAAGAGTTCTGGAAAATACATCAGATTCAAGTGTAGGAGAATGTATGCTGCTGTCAAAGCATATGCAATTAAGTTCAGAAATAAGACTTGTAACAATAGGAAGGAAAATAGCTTTACCAGAGTTAAGTCTGCTACTAAGTCTAAGCCATGCTTGGACTTATAGTGAGTATTTGTTAGTTTTCATAATATGTTGGAAGGATTGCTGTTCCCTTAAAACAGTGGGTAAGGATGGCTGCACCTTAAAGCAGCAGGTGGGAGAAGTAAGAGAATTGGTTTAGTGATGCAGGGTCTAAGGTGGAGTATTGTTGAGAGGTAGACGTTTGCACACGTATAAGTTTTGATGTAAGAATGGAATGGGCTATTAGAATTGGTTTAGTGATGCAATGTCTAATGTGGAGTATTATTGAGAGGTAGATGCTTGCAAACATATAAGTTTTGTTTTGATGTAAGAATGGAATGGGCTGTTATTATGGAAGCAGGTTTGATTTGTGATCAGATTCTTTGCAGGCAAGATTATGATCAAAGATATGATATGCATGATTCTGCAAATCATATATTATCCACATATAAAAATATCATGTATTGAGTATATATGTAAGTTAAGTTCATTTTTCATCGTTGTAACCCCAAATCAATAAGATCTCTTCTCAGTTAAGAGTGGACGTAGGCAATTTGTCGAACCACTATAATCGTTTAGTGTGTTTTGTTTTATTTTCTTCTTTCTTTGATCGATTCACAACACTCTTAAAAGTCAATAAAATTAATCAAAAAAGTAACTTTTATTAAATAACGTGGAACAGTAAACATGAAAGCTGAAACGAGATGGAGGGAGTACTATTTTATTAAATACATGATATCTATATATATATAATAACACAATAGGGTTATAAATGAAAAAGTCCTGCCAAATTAAACCTTCTATAAATAGTAATGTGAATTAAAATTAACAAAAAAACACATGTCAGGTTATCAATGGAGGTGTGTAATACACTCACCAAAAGAGGGAGTAAACAATATTAACCACCCCTCAATAACCAATCAAAATATTTTGTTTTTCTTTTATTATTTAGAATTTTATCCAAAATTTTAAATGGATATAACTTTTTTATTTTAAATTTATTTTATATGAAAATTATATCAAATAAATTGTCTTTTCTAAATCTTTAATTTGACATCCATATTACTAATTTAATAAATAATTATTATGATTTTATATATTTTATATCATTTTAATCAAATTTATATATTAAATAAATATATATAAAAGAATAAATATATTATTCAAGTTAAAATTATATATTTAATAGTATTAAATAATTAAAGGTTCTTTCTACTTAAATATTTATAAAATAATTAGTTTGTTGTATTTAATATAAATTAGTTAGTACTATTTTAAATTACTAAAATCATCTTTACATCAATAGAATAATTGATCATACAATTTTTCATCACAAAATAATATATAAAGTTATGTATTAAATAAGGTTTTTAGAATATTTATATTTTTGAAAATAATTAATTTTTCCGTTTATTAACTTAAGAAAAATTGAGACCTTTCGACGGAATGGAGGGAGTATTTTTTAAAATCGTTAATTAAATTTCATGTCGTATTATTAATGTGATTGTCTCCCAATGCATATAGTATTATGGTTTTAAAATTTATTTTATTATTATAATAATTTCTACTTATTATTATAAAATTGAATGATAATATACAATATATTATTTTTAATATTCTTATTTTCATCTTATATGTATCAATGTCAATGTTTTAATTTATTTTGGTATGATTAAATAATTTTTTTTTTTACATGTAAACATGTATAAATTAATAAAATTAATAAAATTTGAAATGATTCTCATTAAAGTATAATGTCAAACATTTAATAAACTACTTAGGATAATAAGATTTATATACTTATATATATATATGTATAATATTATTAATATATTTTATTATACATTAGAATACAAGGCCAAGAAACTATTTAGTAAACCACCAAAATAATTTAATTTTTTTATTGTGAATTTTAATTTATTAATATAAGTGCAAGACTTCCAAAAGAAGACATTTGCAAAACTTCTACAAGAAGACTGATATTTGACTAATGTGCAAGACTTCCACAAGAAAACATGTGCAAGACTTCTACAAGAAGATTGATACTTGACTATATATAAGTGGTCATGGGCAAATTATTATTGAGTCTCAAAGTATATTTGTGAATATGGTGGCCCACGTCGATTGCGGACTAAATATGGGGGCCGGCGTCAATATGGAGGAGCCGACAATACTTAATGATCTCTCGAAGTCGTCGATTTATAAGGGAGTCGGCGGCAATGGTGGAGGAGCCGACACTACTTAATGATATTTCGAAATCGTCGATTTATTTCGTAGATTTGGTCGCTTTGTTAATTGATCATTGGGAGATCTCTTATTGTAAGACTAGGAGTTTCTTCATCATCAACCTCTCTTCATCAATTTATAATTATTTGAAATTCTCATATAGCATTAGAAAAGCTAACAAATCTCTTCATCAATTTATATTTATTTGAAATTCTCATATAGAATTTGAAAAAATAGTTATTTGAAATACTCGAATAGAATTAGAAAAGGAAAAGGAGGAAGAAGAAGATGATTGGTGTAACCAAGAGGTATATAAAAATGGTGTACCCCACCATTAGGGGCCCCACCGCCCCTGCCCTGGGGATTGGTGGAAGAGGTAAATCGGTGGAAGAGGTAAATCGCAGGATGTGCCTCAAGTGGCTTATAGGGAAACCAAGAGGTATATAATTTAATTGATAAGTAGGGTTTCACTAAATCTTAAAAAGAGAATGTGTTGAAATATATTTATTGCTGAGAAATCATGAACTCAAAAATAATGAAATGAATAAATTAAAAATTACAATAATCATTTGTTAATGATAAATAGTAAATGCATAAGTTTTAAAATTATTGTAAGGTTTATAATTCATTAACGAAAAAAATTGTAAAAAATTATTGTACTATTTCACAAATACACCATTCAATTAATGTAATATATTTAGAAGTAAATTTTATTTTTTTCTTATGAATATTTTATATTAATATGAATATTATTAAAATTTCATTAGAAATATATATATATTTTAGTATATATGGAAATCTTAAATAAAAATATTATTGAAATATATAGAAAAAAATTTATATAATATAGAGAGTATATATCACTAATTTAATGAAGGTGAAAATATGTTTGAAAATAATTCAAAATTTGTGTAATATTCATTGAAGAAGAAAAAATTGAAATCTATCATTTTTGTATAAATAAATAAAATTACGTATCATTAAATTTATATTTATTTATAAAATGGGAGAGACATGAGTTGGAGAAGAAAAGAGTGATTAATTAATAGTTTTGGTCGGGGACACATCAAATGTTTTGATAATATATTTAAATTGGTATAAATATTGAGAGCTTAATTTGTTTACAATTAAATAATATTTGATAATATATTGTTAAAATAGTTCTTCGAAATTAAAAGAAAAAAATATTACACAATTTTTTATCAATAAAAAACTAAAATAGTTCTAAAAATGTTACATACATATTTAAAAAAAATCAAAATAAAAAAATATCTTTATAATATGAATATTCACTCCATATAAAACATATTGATATTTTAAATTTGTTATATTATTAAATTTTGATAGATATTTTTATATAAAATAGAGGAAACTATTTTTAAATAAATTAATAAAAAATCATTATTATAAATAATTAAACAAAAGGAAATAAATTTTAATTTTTTTAAATTATAAATTAATAACTCTTTCAAAAAATGTAATATTCAAGCAACTCAATGTTTAAAAGAGTAATACATTTCAAAACGAAGTACAACCCTTATTTACATGAAAGTATATCTCATTTTTATATTAATTTTTGCAAAAATATAATTAATTAAAATTGCTCCATTCATCTCATAAATGAATTCAAATTTTTATTATTTGTTTGTCTTATTATTGTATTCACATTTAAAAAAAAATCACTTTAAATTTAAAATTATAACTACTTTCTAAATCACAACTTTATAATTTACTTATTAAAAAAAATCAATTTACCTTAAAAGTAGGGAGAGTCTCTAGGAATAATTTCTTATGTAAATCTTATTATTTAAAAATTGTGATTGTTTTCTGATTTAGTTAGAATAATAAAATTGAGTTTAAAAATGATAAGATTTATATATTTTATAACTAAAATTATTTTAAAATTTATGTAGGGTGCTAAAAAAACAAATAGAATAATTAAGATGATTAATGATAGAATAATTAAGATGATTAATGGAGTATATTTTAATAAATTGGATAAATGTTCACTAAATTATAAACATATAAGATGGTATTATTCATGCAAATGTTACTTTTATAAAAAACTATGAATGAATATATTTAATTGGGGTTGCAATAAGGACTAAATTTGATTTGTAAAGTTTTTAAATTTATAAATGTGAAACTTAAAATGTTTAAATTTTATAATATAAATTCAAAAATAAATTTTATTAACAATAGATTTAAATTCACCCTAATTTAAACATAATAATAATATTTTCCAATTTAATTTCTAATAAGTTTAGAATTATTTTAGAAATTTTACGTGACTAATTATAATTGGTAGTTCTATTTGTTAGATGTATATTTTGATATTTTAAACAGTTAGCTTCGATCAAATATAAAAACTTAAAATTTATAAATTAAGAACCAACTATTTTTATTTATTGCAAATTGTATTTATGCTATTGCATCATCAAATATTTTAACAAATTTATCTTTAATCAAATGTATATTTTTCGTAATTATTAATTCTAAAAACATTTCACCAGCTCTTTTTTTTATCCCTAAATTATTTTAAGACCTAAGAATATCACGTATACTACACTAAATATATTTTACTATAAAATAAATATAAGTTCTTAATATATATCACTCAAAAATATAATTTTTTTATTTTGAAAGATTTATTTATTATCTTATTTAATTGAGTATAAAATAATTTTTTAATAATATTTATTTATATAATAATATACCCGTGCAACGCACGGGTGTTATACTAGTACACGAAATGATAAAATACTCGAAAATTAACAAGATTCGAGAGCTTATTAGCATTATACGAAGTAATTCAAAACGAGTCCAATTTTCTAATAACTTAATAATCATTAAAAAAATTAATAAAATGACCGAGTTAAATAATGATTGAATTATAGGAGTAGTAATTAGTACTCCGTATATTAGGATTTAGATAATTTTAACTCATAAATTGACAATATACCTAATTTAAACTGGTTGCAATCGAGGGCCATCGCCATTAATTAATGATGATCAATCAATTTGGAACAAAACATGTGTGGCAATTGGCAATGTCATAATATTAATTATAGTTTGTACTAATTATTTAATTAGTTATTCGGTGTAACATCTTTCGCGTTCAATATTAAATGTGGGTTGTCTACGTATGATACATATATACAAGGTTCAATTTCAAAATTTATTGTATGTAGATTAGTTTAAAAAAAAATTAGAAGATATCTTATAGACGATATTTATGTGAAACATGTTAAAATATGATAGGCATATAAATACTCCCTGCGTCCCTCCTTAAGAGGGTCATTTGCTTTTTGACACATAGATTAAGGAGTATTATTGTTTAATGTGTAGTGGATGGTTGTATTAGTGGGAGTGTGGGTTTATATTTTAATTGTATTAGAAGGGGTGTGTGAGTTCCATGTGTGTAAAAAAGGAAATGAGATTTTTTGGGTGGGACGACAAAAATGAAAAAATGTCCCTCTTAGCCTGAGACGAAGGAAGTAATTTTTTTTTTTCATTGGAAATACTTTCTATCTCATTTTCATATTTTCAAAGCGTTTCTAATGACTTCTTTAAATACTCCATCCTTCACCTAATTTACTTTAAGTATTTTGTTTAAGAGTTTAAGAAAAAATTATTCTTTACCTATAACGTAAGATTTTTTTTAATTAATTTAATGAAAATATGTAAAGTTGTTGGAATATACCGCATAAAAAATGAATATTATATTTAGATGTGTGTAAAAAAAATATTATTACAATGTATTTTTTACCATTTTAAATCAAAATAAAGTGTAAAATACTTTTAAAAAAACATTTAGAAAAAAAAAACTATGAAATAATTTGAAGGAGGATGGAGTACATAATAAAGGTAATGAAAAATAGAGTAAAAAAAAATCAGCAAACACTTTATTATACTTCCTCCATCCCATGACAACTTTCACTTTATTTATTTATCTCACAATAACTTTTACATCTAAAAAAAAGGAAATTCAACTTTATTCAACAATTTCAAAAGTTATTTTAATTTCAAATTTGACACTCATTTTTCACTCATAACATTATTCACTCCGTCCGCCTTTAAGGCTATCATTTGCTTTTTGTACGTGGATTAAGGAGTATTATTATTATTTAATGTGTAGTGAGTAGTTGTATTAGTGGAGGTGTGGGTCCATTTATTAGTTGTATTAGTGGGTGTGTGTGGGTCACATATGTATAAAAAAGAAAATGAGACCCTTGGGGGCGGACGACCAAAATGGAAAAATGATACCCTTGAAAGTGGACGGAGGGAGTACTTTATACTTCAATACCTTTAAAAGTCAATAAAATTTGTCAAAAAAATAATTTTTCTTAAACAACGTGGAACAGTAAACGTGAAAATTGAAACAGGACGGAGCGAGCAACTTTTAAATTTAATTTTTATATATACTTCACCCTCAAAATAATGAGATTGGAATTGAATTTTATTTATTTATATTAAAAGACCAAGTACTTAGAAAGAGAGAAAAAAAATTAAAGAAAAATAAAATTTGTAATAAAGCTGGATTTTACGTGCAAGGAGAAACCGATGGATCAAAGAAGGACAGAGAAATGCGAGTGAGTAGGAATATTGAAGAAGAAAGAGTGTAAACTAAACAAAAAGCCATTTAAGCAGGCAAGGAAAGGTTGCAATAATTTAGACACGAATTTCGAGGGAAACATATAATGAATGCACTTTCTAATCAAATAATTCCAGAGTCAGGAGATGCATGTATACATCTGCAACCCTACGCTGTCACATGTCATTTGACCAGTGGCGCCGCCGTCCGCCGCAGCCGCAGCCGGCCGCACGGCTGTCTTGTCTTAGCCATGCATTCGGGGACTAATTCTGAAATTTAGGGTTTCTAATTTATGGCTGAGTTTAATTTACTTACTCCTATTTTGTTGCCCACATTCATACCACTCAATTTCAAATGAAGTCACTGAGGAAGAAACATGTACAAGTCTAACATTTGGGAATTTTATTTGTAATGTTTCTAATATTTGAAATTATATCAAGTAATACTCCATCTCTTCATGTACTTAAAATTTCTTTGTTTGATTGCCTCATTAAATTTATCACACATATAATGATAAAATTTTCAAATATATAATTTCATCTCAATACGTTTAGAGATATGACCATCACCTAACACGTATTTCCTCCCCCAAAAATATCTTTTCTTGCACGTAAGTATTTTAATTTATTTTTAATAAATAAAGAGCCAATTGAGAATTATACCTGGCAAAATGAAAAAAATCATATTCCCTCTCTTTCTGAACAATGTTCACCTTTACTATATTACAAATATTTAAAAAAAAAAGTTATTTTTGACTAATTAACTTATAATTTAAAGGGTAATTTAATATTTTTATGTATTAAATAAAGTATGTAATATGTGGAAAGATGGTGATATCTTTTAAATTAATGTACTCTCTCCGTTCAACATTAATGTATCCATTTGCTTTTTGCACGTGGATAAATGAATATTATTATTTTATGTGTAGTAGGTAGTAGTTGTATTAGTGGGGGAGTGGATCTCATATTTTATTTGTATTAGTGGAACGTGTGTGTCTCATATGTTTAAAAAGGGAAATGGATAGATTAAGGATAGACTAGCCAAAATAGTAAAATTGATAGATTAAGGATTGACGTAGTAGTACTTTAGAAGCTTTAAATTAAAATGATAGTACTTTTTTTTTTCGTGAACAATGATTTGGGATGAATTGATGAAAAAAAGAGTGAACCGGAGTAAAACTTTAATTTGAAAGAGTCAATAACAAAGTTGTACCGAGTTATGCAGCTTATATTTTGGGCTCTGTGTAAATTATGTTCAAAATCATTGGCCTTTTTTCACAAAATTTGATAAATAGGAGTATTTAATTACTCTTCAAACGATAATATATCCATTTGAATCCATATGATTTGGGCTTTTCCTTGAGGTCGATTGTGCACTACTCAATGGGCCAACCCAATTGAATATGTGGGTGGATGAGAACTGGCCCGTAGTACGATCTCAGTTTAACGGGTCGGATCTTAGATCCATATTAAACAGGGCGGCATTTACATTCCTTTCTTCTCCATCGTTTCCTAAAACACAGTTACTTCGAATATTGAAATCCCCAAATCGAAAACCTTAATCCACTCAGAGCTCCAAAACCCTTCAAAAATGAACTCTACTTTCTCAACCAACCCGTCAATTTCCAGTCCTCTCACTCCGCCGCCGCTTCTCCTCCGGAGCTCCTCCTTTGCCACCGTACTCCGCTCTACCCACATTCTTTTTACTGAAAGAAGCGTCAAAAGAAACTTCGCCATTAAAGCTTCCAGTTCAAGAAATTCTAACCCACCAAATCCCTTATTTTTCCCTCTGAAAGCCTCCGCTTGTGCCGTCATTGTCGCCGCAGCCACATTCGGGAAGTTCCCCCACCCCCCTGCGTGGGCGAAGCTCTCGACGCCGTCAGAAACCCTAACGGAAGATTTGATCAGCGAAGATACGCTAAAAGAAGAAGCCCCCGCTCAAACCTCACCTCTTACCCAGTTGTTGGAATCCAATTCTGAGGCAATTGACGCCTTGAAGAATCTCCTCCAGGAAAAACTCGAAGCTGGTGAAGACGAAGAAAGCTTATCCATTCTGAAAAGCTTATCCGCCGCCCAACCGGATAACCTCGAATGGAAGTTCTTAACGGCGAGGCTTCTGAATGAACTGGGGAAAATTGAAGAGGCAAGAGATGCATTCGAAGAAATTTTATCCAAAAATCCCTTATCCTTCGAAGCGTTGTTCGAAAACGCGTTGTTAATGGATCGATCGGGAGATAGGGCGGCGGTGATTGGGCGGTTACAGGAGGCGTTGAAAGTTGCTGAAAATGAATCGAAGCTGAAAGAGGCGAGAGATGTGAAGTTGATAATGGCGCAAATGCAGTTCCTCCAGAAGAACGTCGATGAAGCATTGAAGAGTTACGAGGAGCTAGAGAAAGAGGATCCATCGGATTTCCGACCATATTTCTGTAAAGGAATGATTTACAGTTTGATGGATAAAAACGTGGAGGCGAGGCAGCAATTCGCGAAATACCGCGAGCTATCGCCAAAGAAGTTTGAAGTTGAAGGATATCTGAGGACGCCATTGTCAAAAATGAAGCTTTTTGGAACAGATGAAGATAACTAAAATATTTTTCTGGTTCTCACAGAGAATTCATAAATGGCGGCATCAGTTCTTCGTTTCATTAATAACGGGTAAAGATCTTCTTCTTGATCTTATTCGAAAAGAGTTGAGTTTTTGCTTAATTTCATATATGATTTCTGATGTTTCTAACAGAAACGTGTGATTAATAAAGATTTCATATATGATTTCTGATGTTTCTAACAGAAACGTGTGATTAATAAAGAATATGAGTTGAGATTCAGTTTAACTTGCATTGATCATTAGAGCCAACTGAATTAGTTATCTTTAATCCTTAGAATTATTATGCTATCAGCTGTTGAATGATCAAAGTATTCAATTGCCATTAAAGCTGCTGCTTGTTTTCAATTTTGAAATAGTATATTGAGATTGTACCATTGTTGATTCAAATTAATGAACTTGAGTAGCTGTTATTTAAAACAGGGGATAGAGGCTGCGCTGCCACCCTACAACTAGAAAATAAAGCTAATACAACTATTTGGTGAAGTCAATTGGTAGTTTTGTTTTGGGGTTTGTTGAGCCAGCTACGATCCTATGATCGAGGCTGAAACCCGAAAAAAAAAAAAAAGAAATGAGTCTCGTTGAGATGAAAAGAATTTGTGAGGCGGGATATTGATGGATCAAGATTGTTTCATCAGAGAGTTTGTTGATCTAGAGCTTCAGATGGATAATTCGTGTAAAATATGAATCCACTTGAGGTTTTTGTAAATTCTCCGGAAAGAATATGGGATAAAGACATTATCACATAAAACTGCATATTCATACAAAAAAAAATCTTTTGAAGTGGGATGTTGATGGATTGGGATAAAGACATTAAGTATCACATAAAACTGCATATTCATACAAAAAAAAAATCTTTTGAAGTGGGATGTTGATGGATGAAGATTGTCTTTGTCTCAGAATCTATTTATTCAGAGCTTCAGATTGATAATTTGTGTAAAATATGAATCTGCTTTGAGGTTTTTGTAATTTCTCTGGAAAGAATAAGGAATAAAGACATAACAAAGCATTTAGTATTTACATTAAACTGCATAATCATACATAACCATACCCTGACAATGCTACATGTCTAATTTATTCATCATGTAATCATACAATACTAGAAAAGGAAAGTATGTATTATAATTCTCATTAAAATAGACTGTGATAATGGATCCTGAAGAATTCTGCTAAATGCAAACAAAATTGAAGGCTTCGAACTTCTTTCAGCTATACACTGAAACAGCCAGTTCCAAAGTCGCAGCAATGGTGACCAACCATCCAAATTCAACTCTTGGGAACAAGCTTGATACTGGAACCAACAAGATCATGCAGGTGAATGCACATTAAGGAAGCATAAAAGGTAATACTAAGTTAGACAGACAAATCATAATCTATAATTTGTTAACATTGGTGTAAATGCGTTCAGCTAACAGAAAATTTGAAGGATGGATGTACTCTTACCGTCACTACTGTCGTTAACCACGGTGGAACTGGAGTGAGGGCTCGGAGATGATGAGTTGAACATGCTCGTTCCAATGCTTGCGCAGTCTGCTCCAACATGACCTAAAAACCATGGTATCATATGTCAAAGAGTGAACTTAAAATGAACATTCTAGCCACGTTAGGGGCCTTCTAAGGTCAGTACAGACATCCTAAATTCATCTACTATATGTCATTAGCAATGCAGTAAGAAGCAGATTCTTTTTGGCTAAATCCTTAACAGTCTTTGTAGCATGGGAAAGCAGTGGAATTGAATAAGTTGTAGTAGCCCTCGTCGCATGAACAGGTGTGTGTGACTGGAGAGGTCTGGTTGCACGATCCGCCACCACAGTCGGCCCAATAACAAGCTGGAAACACAACACCAGATAAAAGTTCAACGACAGGACAAACGATGATAATCATGAACAAGTTTGAAGTTAAAACAGCTTTTACGGTCAAAAAACGAAACGTTGTGTTCCTTGTGTGCTGCAGGAGGAGGAGCTTGTTCACAGTTATAGTTTATTGAACCTGAAGAACAAAAAAAATTTCATCACTTCACCTGTGAAGTCACACTCTGAAATAAACCTCGACCCGTCTCATATATACACGGGTCAAATTATGGTTCAAACACGCCTTGATGAGGACTTACTTGAAAGTATCATCAAATCTATAATCAAACATTATCCGACCATGGTAATGTCAACAAGTTTGCTTTGTACCAATGAAAGAGTTTGTTCACAATGACTAAAATACTTATGCTGTCCCATTATAACAGAACTTGTGGGGTTTCTATTTAAGACATTTTCCACATACCTATCTGAACAATTAACCGAATACCTAACTTACTAGTACTGATTAGATTATAAAAGATAATTCAAACAGAATTCTATTCTACCATACGGAGTTATCAATGTACACGTAACTAATAAAACTCTAATCGAAACATAGAATCAATAAAGCACGATTTCATTAATAAAGAACATCCAAAGAAGATCGAAGAACTCACAATTGGGAATCACACAAGGTAAGAATTTGAAATATTGATCATCATCAGCACGAGTTTGTCTCCAGCCGTTATCACATAGGCACTCGTAACCAGGTGTGCTATGGTTTGAAGCTACACATTTTCCCCTTCCACAAATATCCCCTTGGCATGGATCACCACCTGTCCAAAACAGACCAAAAAAAAAAACTCCCTAAAATCATCAAAAGAACCCAAAGTTCATCACAAAATGGTCACTGAACATCCACCCACCCCCCAACACATATACCCGCAGTTAAATTTCAAGAATCACAAAAGCATGGAAAAATAAGACACCCCATGTAAGAAAAACTCGTCAAAATCCAAATTTCATTACGGCATACCCATAATCCAGAAAGAAAAACAGAGCATATCATCAACTGCAAGAAAAATTGAGGGACGAACCAAAGATGGGGGTGAGAAATGGGATGCCAAAGTTTGCAGTGGTGGAGTAAGATTGGAGGAGGAGTATAATCGCAAGAAAAGCAGGGTAGTGAGCTGTAGCCATGTTCAAGAATTCGAGAATAAAACAAAAGGAAATATGAACACTGAGAAGAGTACAAGAGGAAAAAAAATAGGTATCATTTAATTAAAAGTGGGGGAGTTATATATATACACGATTGATACACGAGAAAAAATGATTTCCAATGGAGAAATTGTCAAAGTGAAATTAAGTCAAATGGGGTTTAATGATAGCCGTTGGCAGTTAAGGTATGATACTCCTTTATGATCTGAAATAAATTTACACAGTCTAAGATCAAGATCTATGTATTTTTTTTGTCAAAACTTGGGGATAATAATAATAATAATAATAATAATAATAATAATAATAATAATAATAATAATAATAATAATAATAAAAGTTTTATATGATAGATGATTCGTGCATAATAAAAAACAATTTCAAAGTAATATGGAACAAAATGAGTAATTAAAGTATCAAAGTCATGTGTATAACATCATCATGCTCTTAAGTAGTATTCAATAGTAGTAAACAAGAGTGTAATGTATATTTGATATATTTTCATAGATCTATACTAATTTATAAAAATTATATATTCACAAGAAGTCGATTTATATTTTATAAAATTATTTAGAAAATATAAAATTTCCAAAAAAAAAAAAAAACATATTGGATTCATGTCCCAGTGGCCATCTCTACATGTCACATTGACGGACACACTAAATACATTTTGGCCCATCTAATTTTCGACTTCATGGGCCGACTCATTAGCCCAATATATTTTGGATCATTTCATGAATTTAATTTTGGCCCATCAAATTTAATGGGCTAACACATATTCTTCATGATCGGTGGCCCATCTTTCAGATTCTCACTTGAAAAATCATTAAATGATAGTCTCTTCACATCCAAAACTACGCCTGAATCTTTATACTATTTGTTAATTTTTAGTTTATACTTAATAATTATTTTAATTAATAAGAAAATTAATTTCTACTATAATATGGATGCCCCAATTTGAAAAACAAACAAACAAGCTGTATATTCATGGGATTGTTAGAATATACATGTTGATGTATCAGCCCATAAGTTGGAATATTTTAAATACTTTTAGCCAAAATGTAGTCAATAATTGAGAGATAATAAAACATTTTATTCAACTTTAATCAAAACATCCGTGTGTCCATCTATCTGAGAGAAAAAACAAAATCACTTTCACAAATTATAAGTAAACATAAAACGTGTACTATTAACATTTGAAAATAATGTCAATCTTAAGCATGAAATTTCAACGTCTAAATCAATTATCTTCTCTTTATTTTTAAAATAAATAAATAAAATAGTCAATGAAACATATTGTCGTGGGAGTTTATTTTGTGTACTAGCAACTGTATACCAACTTAGAATTCCCACTTTAAGTTTTTAATTGATGTTTCACACTGTAAAATAATTATATCCTATAAATGATTTTTAAATCTTTTGGGCATATATTGAATTTTGGGCATTGATTATAACATATGACAAACATTTAATTTATAGAATAGCATATAAAACACCGAATAGGTCCATTTAACTGTATACATAGGTTAAATAGAAAATTATGGTAGTTGAATTTATATATAGAATTCTAAAAGGTAAATATTTCTCCCCTTACTCCCATATTAAATTTCACCACTCAATAAAATCAATCCTCAACCTAAAAATACATTTTAATTACAAATTCAATACTTCCACGTAATACACATAACATACTTTACAATTTATTTATTACTTAAAAATATTACATTACTCTCCAAAAATCAATAAAATTATTTTTTTTAAACTCCGTGATTACAATAACCACGCAGAATAAATTGGGACGGAGGGATGAATTTATTATAAAAAGAATGTATATGCTTTGAGAATCAAAATCAAACTCTAATAACATATTGATTTATAAAGTTAATGTGTCAATAATAAAGTTTTTAAATGTTAAACAAGGTATGAAACATGAGAACTTCCCTAATTTTACATTATATTCACGAGATATTGTAAAAAAAGTTATGGAACATGAGAATTTTCCTAAAATTTCACATTCTATTCACGAGACGTTGTAACTGATTTTCCACATATTAATTCATTAGGCTAGCTCCTTAGGCTTACTAACCTGATCAGGAAAAAAAATTAGAGTAATTAATCTGTAAATTTTATTATTTTTAATATATTTAAAAGATTTTCAAATGTTATAATTAAATATACTAATGAATCAACACATTCTAAAATCTAAAGGTAAAAATTAAACATTAAAGCGAAGAAGATAAATCATAAAGATAATTTTTACACAATCAACTATGATCGAAAATGCAAAAT
Source organism: Pogostemon cablin (assembly GCA_023678885.1). Taxonomy (NCBI): domain Eukaryota; kingdom Viridiplantae; phylum Streptophyta; class Magnoliopsida; order Lamiales; family Lamiaceae; genus Pogostemon; species Pogostemon cablin. Next base: position 23,629,265 of record CM043009.1, on the reverse strand, counting down.
GTTACCTTTTAATTCGTGATATTTATTTAATAATTTATTACTTTTTGTTGCTCAACACTACAAATTAAATTGATAGTGATGTAATTTAATTCTTGAAAATTTTGTCATTTAATAAAGTTGTTTTGTAGTAAAATTGGGCCTATCATATTCTGCAGAAAAAGCCATACACATAACTACACTTAAATAGAGGCCCTCCCTCACAAGGACAGAGAGACAAAATTAAGATTGTAATCAAATGAAACAAACCATGTGCAACCATTTTACTCACAAATTTAATAAATCTTAATTAATAATAAAAAAGATTGAAATAATACACACATATAGTATATATATTCAACCACATAATTATGTATATCCATAATGTCACATGTAAGATTGGTTTCAATGTATCGAGTGGGTAATAGGTCAAGTAGATGATACAATTAATTTAGTATTAATTGTTAATGATTAAATTAAATGATGTAGAGATCACATATATTTGTATAGTTTGTGACATACCAATAAATATGTATTGGCTTATTGGAGAATGTTTTTTTTTTTTTTTTTTTTTTTTTTTTTTTTTTTTTATGATCGAGGTTCCGGGCTTACGCCCGACTAGTCCTCGAGGAAACAATCCCGGTCCCTCAGAACTGCCTCCAGGTAAACCGCGGTAGCCACACAATTCCTCCACCGAGTTTCAGCCTCCCACACTGCCGCTTCTAGCCCTCAATATTAATTGTTCCACCATTGTGCTCCGGGGGACTACCTCAATGTTGACCCAGACAACTAGGTCAACACATCATTGGTGGAAGGCATTGGGGAATAAATTCCCCTTGCCATGTCTCGAACCCAAGACCAAAGTCTTAGGTGGTGGGGGCTCTAACCACTTGAGCTACCCACCTTTGACAGAATGTTTCTTATAATCAAGAATGTTTCTTGATTATATGGACTAGCATGTAGACATTAGCTAGCAACCCACATGGCTATTCAAGAGTAAATGGGAATTACATGAACTTTAAATATATATTGAGATGGATCAAAATTAATCATATTAACTAGGAAGAATATAACCAGGTGACTAGTTCCCTTTCATTAATGTGAATGACTCAGGGATTTTCATTATTCACATGTATACGACCGTCTCAAAAGTTGAGTCATGTATATTATTAATTTATTATTATTATTAATTATTACTACTTACAATTTAAAATTCATGAATCTTTTATATTTTATTTATTATTTTTTCATTTAGTTACTTCTTATAAATATATATATATCATTTTTTGAAAAATTTTGATTAAACAACAACACTTTTATTAAATTCGTTTTGTGAAACGTTATTATACAAGTTTTTATCAATGTAAAAATATTTCATCATCTAAACAATTTATAAACAACAAAGAACGAGATTTTTTTATTTATTTTTTGTTCATAATTAGTTATGTTATTGACTAATAACTATTCTTAATATGCAGAAGAATTAATGCAAACATCAGTAAAATTATTGTGGTTGGTGAAATAACGTTTTAAGTATTATTATTCCAATTGCATAATTGCAACACCTCTTATATATGTTCACATAATAATAATTTAGTATTAAATTTCATACTTTTGTGAGACAGTCAAGTCAAAGGGTAGCATACAAACTATCCATGTGATTACAACCTTTTAATCATTAACCCAAGAGATGTAACAATAATATTTCATTTGTAACTACTCCAACTTTACACTTTTCGATTTCATTTTTCTTAATTTCAATTTCACATTTTTATAAAAAAAGATAATTATTTAATATTTTTCTAATGTACTTTAATTTTAAATTTATTATTACTTTTTAATACACATAACATATTTTATTATTTATTTATTAAAAAAATACCAAATAATTTCCTCAAAAGTAACTAAAAAACAACTTTTATTAAGATTTGTGTAAACAGTAAATGCGAATATGAATTTGAAACGAGAAACTATTAGTTTTTCATTAATCTCCATGCTAACGTAAATGTAACCCTACTAGAGGTCAAATGATGTACATTTAATAAAGAGTTCATATGTAGTTGGATGAATAAAAATGTATGAATATTATTGGTAATATTAACACTTTGGGCAACCCCATCACGTACGTCGATATTAGTAATTAATGTGCCTTAAAAAATAAATGCGTGTACGTGAAAAATGAATGCATGTATCAGTATCAGAGAGCATTTAATTTAATTTAATAAATAAATAAATGGAAATACATGGATAATAATAATAATAAATAAAATGGGATCAAGTACAAGTTGTAGTGGATGAGGGTTAATATAGTAATATTAAACCCCACAGGTTGGCAAGGAAGATGTGAGACTAGGGATGTAACCAAATCAAATCGTTCGCGAACTATTCGAGTCTCGATTTGATTAAATGTTCGTTCGAACTCGTTCGTTAACCTTAACGAGCCAAACCAAACTTGAATTTGGGTTCGAATAGTTTATCAAATCAAACTCAAGCCTTAGGGTGTTCGGCTCGAAAGCTCGTGACATATTCGTTTATAGGCTCGCTAATGGCTCGCAAACGCGTTCGTAAATTTTATAGTTATTCTTTAGAATTATATATTATTATTTATTTATTAATATTCAATAATTAAATATTTTATATTAAACCACACAAATATGATAATAACTTAAGTGATTATTTAAATATTTAAATAGTTTTTACCTTTTATTATTATATTTTGTTAGTTTGTTTATTTAATATTATGAATAACATTAAATGTTTATAAACGAAACATTCTTTTAATATCCAGACACAAAATTATTTAAATGTTCATGAAAATCTATTCATAAACAAGTTACTTTATGTGTTTGTGAATATGTTCGCGAGTCTTAACAAATAGTTTGAGTTTGAGCTCGAATTCGATATTTTTTTTCTTGACGAGTTCGAGCTCGGGCTCGAGTTCGATAATTTCTTAACAAACGATCCTCAAACCTAGTAGTGTTCGACACAACTCGGTTCGATTACATCCCTAGATGTGACCATGTGCTAGATTCCATAAATCCTGCCCTTCCCTATATACCATTCCCAATTTTAATTTTTGTTTTTTTAATGAAAGATAGTGCCCTTCATTTTTTTCTTTGTTACCCAAATTTTAATGATAAATGTGAAAATGCTTAAAATAAATTATCTTAATTCAATATTAACACGATTTTAATTTATTATCGAGTCAAATTTTTTCATCGAGTCAAGATTATTTATGTTATTTTGAGCATTTTTAAACATGCCCTTAAAATGTAGGCACAAAAGAAAAAAAATTAAATTTAAATGGGAACTGCATTTGACCATTTTAATTAGTATAGATTCCGTCCTCTCTAAATTCTAAATGTTCTCATTTTATAATTTTCTATATACTCCAAAAATATTAATTTTCTTTTTTTAGATAAAAGGGTCTCATATATCACTCACTATTCACTACTAATACAACTATTTAATAATACTCTTCAATTCAACTTAAAAAAAAAGAAAGCAAATCACACTATTGAAGGGGACAAAGAGTATATAAGCATATGGGAAAGTACTAGTATTTTTTATTAAGAGGGATGATAATATTTGAGAATTTTTTTTGGTTTATGTCATCAGATGTAAAATTCTATTTATCATAAAAGAGTGTGTTTTGTAATATAAGGGGAGGGAGTAGATAAATTAAGTTAGCACATAAAGGTGAAAATTAAATGTAAAGGGTTGTTTTAGATTCTCTCATAAAGATCGTCTTACGTTTTCCTAATTAATTATTATGTTTTTATTAAATATGTTTTTTTTTTATTTATACTATTATAAATTGTTCATGATGTATTGTTATTACTTTTAATTATAAAAATTATAATTTTTTATTCATCTTACAAAAATCATTTAGTTATGCAATCTCACACAATTTTTTGTTCAATTAAATAAATTTGGCTTAAAAGCTAACAATATTAAAAAGAGTTAGTATAAACAAATTACACTTAATAGAGAAAACGTGATCACACTTATACTATTTTCGTGAATCATCTCATCTATATATGTAATTATATAATGAACACATACAGGTGAAAGAAAATTCAACCATTTCTCTTAAAATTTATAATTTATGTTTAAGATATTGTTTCTTTATCTTAAGAGTCATCCACCAAATTAAGTGATACGTTAAACTAAAATAACACAGAAAATGTAAATTGAAATAAATCTATACGATGAGAAAAATAAAAAAGTAAACCATCCATATCATTTTGTACGAAGAAATAAATATATTATTAATTGCATGTATTGTCGGTTCCTCAACATTAAGGTTCATATTATACGAGTATGAATTCTAGGGAGCAATGCCTCCTCTTTGGAAAACATTACTTTTCTAAAAATATATCGAGTGTTATTTTAATAATACTCCATATAATTCTCGTATAAAAGAATAATGGTATATTATGGAGTATATCTTATCCATCTTATTATAATAGTTACATTTTATTAATTGGAATGTCCTATTAAAAGAGTTATATTTCCCTTTATGATGTATAAGATTCATATAAAAACGATTAATATATTTTTATGAAATCCACATATAACACTAATACACCTAATAACTATTACATTGATATTTATACACAAAAGTAAAAATGAATATGAGTGAACTAAAATAACAAATATTAGATTCCAAGTCTTTCATAAACAATCAATTGTGTAAGTCATACTATGACATGATAGCCCACAGGGCATAGCTCAAGTGGTAGAGAGGAGGGTGGAAAGACCTTCCAGCTGAGCTTGGTTGCTGCAGGGTGGGGGTTCGAATCCTGCCTTTGGCATGGATTTGGCCCCTTGCAAGCACAAGTTTAACAGTGAGTCCTCCCTATAAGCCACTTGAGGCACATCCTGCGATTTACCTCCTCCACCAATCCTCAGGGCAGGGGCCCCATGGTGGGTACACCATTTTTCATACTATGACATGATGTAATAAACAAAATAGTAAAGAAAAACATCAATGGAAGAAAGGAGAAATTAAATAAACATTAAAAGGATATATTATACATATGATAAATAATTGAGACAGACATATAAATTTCTTCTCTAAAATAGGTCCAAAATTTATTGTCAGATTAAATCTGATTCTCTCTCATCCCTACATGAGTATTTTACACTGATCAAGCATGTTCCTCGAACCAATTTCACATGCTTTGTCATCCATCTCCCATTTTATTTATTTTTATTTTTTTATTTTAAATGAAATATAATTAAGTAATCTTAGCTCATTCTACAGGTAAAGAATCAACCCCATCATCTTAAACAGGAGTAGTTATTTTACTTCTTTCAAGAATCTGATCAAGTATATAATATTAAACATAATTAGGCTGTTACTTATCTGTTTATTCTTCCATTAATGGAGTTTCTTGACATTGTTTTTATATTAATACACACTTCATTGACAATGTAGTTGGCTGTATTTCATCTGTACTAAGTACATGTCATAATGGGTTGTAATTACTTCTGAAAGGTATTGATCATATGAGGAGAGATTTAAAACAGAGAGAGAGAGGTTGAAAACTTCTTCAAGAAAATCTTACATTGTTCTTGATTTCTCTTTTGTTTCTTGTGATATTATATGATTTAAGCTGATCAGAGATTCAGACAGTGAAAGGAGATGGGGAAAACTGGCAAGTGGATAAGGAACTTCTTGACTGGGAAGAAAGACAAGGAAAAGGAGAGAGAGAAAGAAAAAGGGAGCAAAAATGAAGTTTTAATTAACAATGTCTACGACCACCACCGTCCAACAACTCCCATTTCAATCCCTCAGCCCACAACGCCGAAGGAGAAGCGGCGGTGGAGCTTCCGCCGCTCCTCCGCCACCGCCCCGGGGAGGCAGGAGTCGGACAATGTTTCCATCACCCCTCCGGCGATGGAGAACGACACTAAAAAACATGCATTGGCCGTGGCCGTAGCCACGGCCGCTGCAGCAGACGCTGCCGTGGCGGCAGCCAAGGCTGCCGCCGCGGTAATTCAGCTGACGGCCGCTGCTTCTAAGGACATCGCGGTCGAGGTCGAAGAAGCGGCTGCCACTAAGATTCAGTCTGTTTTTCGGGCCTATTTGGTATGTTGCAAGAATTGATTAATTAATTTCATCAGATCAAGATTTTTTTAATTTAAAATTTTTTTTATTAGATTTATGTTATATAATTTTTAGGCAAGAAAAGCTCTGAATGCATTGAAAGGATTGGTGAAACTGCAAGCATTGGTAAGAGGACACTTGGTAAGAAAACAAGCAACAGCTACACTGAGATGTATGCAAGCATTGGTAACAGTTCAGGCCCGAGCCCGAGCCCAAAGACTCCGAATGGCAGAGGAAATCAAATTCATCGATCAAAAACACTTCAATCACAGAAAATCCACTCAAGAAAATCGATTCAGGAGCTCCAGTCAAGTAAGTCAAACAAATTATCGATCAAATTTTTGGCGCCCGTTTATCGAATTTGTTGGGTATATTTGGGTTTCGATATAATATGTTGACTAGAAAATTATGACAGAAAAATAATAATGGAATTTGAGTCGAGTCAAGAGTTACACTCTTTCTCCTTAAGACGAAATTGCCCCGCTCAGGTGCTTACGGTTTGATAGCAATCATCTCCAAGATACAACGACTCACATCTTGTGATATTAGTAGCACTACAAATCACAAGATACGGCGAACCAACCGATATTATGAACTCACCTTAGGAGTATGACGACATAAAAAAAATGTTTAGAGGCCAAGACTCTAATTACGAAAATGTGTTCGGAGTGTAGGATCATGGAATGAGAGGGCCTATTTATAGATTTCAAGGCGTCTTTACACGAATTGATGCGACCGTTGGATTTAAATTTGAATTCAAATTCATATGTCTTTTAATGAAAAGACGCAACTTATTCAACAATCACAACCTTTGTTCGCACTTATTCATAGACACACTTAATCTAATAGACACCATTTTTAAGTTTACTTTTCAATTCACCTAAAATTTCCAACAATCCCCACATGAATGGATAAAGTCAACTGAAAAGACTATGACACGGGAGACTGACAATAAAGTGAGTTCAAATGAAAAGATGTTACATCGAAATAGGTAGCTTCCGGCTTTGAACCTTTCCTAGTTGAATACTATCAGACATACTTGCAGTTTAGTGGACGTGATGCCTTGAACTACTCTGCTTTTGTGTATGCCAAGATAACAGTACCAACATAGCACCTCTTCTAATACCTTTGGTTCTCATGGTTGTGTCCTTTTCGGCCATGGACCATATCTTGGATTCATAAGCGCTTCATTGAGGCGGCCAGTCCTCGCACTTACATAGGTGACCTCTTATCAAGTGTATCATGTCATACCCTACTTTTATTAGGTATAAGAGTCATTAAAAGCTTTTATGCTTATCCTTACCACACGTCAACATGTTCATTTGCACTTGATTTGTCTCTAGGAATGAATAATTTATTTATTTCAAGTGCACATCTGAACAAAAATAATTTAGTTGTCTCATTGAACCAAGTTTGTGGGATCTCCACTCATCATGGTTGAGTTACCGCTATAAATGTTCTTTAATGTGTGGCTTTTTATCCCATTCCTCTTAGATATGCAACATATTTTATCTATATTTAAATTTTATTACGGATCCATTTAATTTTCTTGAGATCAGTTGTCTTACACCAACTTAACTTTAGGGGCTAAGCCCTCAACTAATAACCCCACATTTAAATGTCTAGGGGCATTTTTTCCCACATTTGAATGTCCACGGGGACTCTCCCCACATTTAAATGTTTCCGGAGGCTTCCCACATTACAGTTAATTGGCCTTTCTTTTAAAATAATTAATCAATCAATCGATTGAAATAATTGTTTGAATTTGTTCATCACTTTTCAAGTCCAAAACTTTATAATTTAGGTCAACACACCCAAATAAAAATATAGTCTTTAACTATAATTTGCAATTACTCTTGTCAAGGATATAACTTTTCATGAAGAGACATCCCTTCATCAAGGGATACAATTTTTCATAAAGAGATTCATCTCTTCATCAAGGAGACATATCTCTTCACCAAGAGACATACCCTTATATGAAGAGACACAACTCTTCTTCAACAGACATGACTCTTCATAGGAGAAGACACGATCCTCCACAAAGAAACATAAACCCTAACCATATTCAGGATCTCCGAACTCCAACTTGAACAATCTCATAGCAGACAGAGCATACAACCTTTAGTATACAAAAACTGGGAATTCATATAATGTCATTTACCCCAATTTACAATCCATAATCACATATAATAATCACACTAAATGGAAATGGAAATTATGGAGGATGGTAGTGCAATTATCAAAAAGAATGGAACCACTGATTTCATTTTCTCAAACATAGTCCTTGTGTGAGATAGTTGGGCGCCCACATTCCTAAGTTCTTCTGTGATATCTCATTAAACACTTGATAGGCACTATCAATCATACCAGTCTTCGAGTACACAGAGATAAGGCACTCCCAACAAAATCAATTCAACAGATTTTATTTGTTAAATTATTGTCGGCCACCAATATAAGATTTATTCACTCAATCAGAATTAATCAACATATCTATTTGCGAATGAATGCAAATTGAAATTTCACATTATCAACACAAAATATATATATGACGTGGCTCTTCAAAGGAAAGAAAAGGAAACTTTCCATTATGCCACATGCAGTTACTGATAAACTTAATCCAACGTTAATTATCTCATTTTCTTCAATTTTCATAAATAAATTTACTTCGAAAATTATGTGGCCTAGCATTTTGTAATCAACGGTTTAGCAAATTAATTCTAATCAACCGTTGCAATTTTTCGAATGCAGAAACGGTTTAACAAATTAATTTTCTTTATTGTATTAAACCATTTTTTTTTTAAAATAAAGTGACGCATGCATCAACCAAAATAAATAAACTATGCATGCGAACTCAACTGAATCAACACCTCATTTCATAATAACAATTATTCAAACATGAAACAGACGGATGTAAGAAGCGGTGCCTTTTGATCTCTCAAAGGCATTAACTATATATGATCTCTTATCATTAATTGATTTCGAACTCACTTTAGAAAATACTACGACATTGATAATTATTTGAACCATTTGTTCATTTCATTTTCTAACTTCTTCCCAAAGTCATCTCATTTTTTACTTCTCGCGAAAGAGACATAATGACTTGTGAGATTTCAAATTATTCATTGCGACTGTTGGTCAGTTATTCAAATGGCTTATTAAATAAATAAATATGAAGATAAATCACTCTTTACCAAGAGACGCACTCTTCACGAAGAGACGTTACTCTTCTTCAAGGGACACGATTCTTCTCGAAGAGACATAATTCTTCCCAAAGATCACCCTTTCATAAAAAATTTCAATGAACTCCACGAACAAAAGTTTTGTCGGATCTCTAATTCATTATTTTATCCAAATCTGTATGATTTGTACTCCACATATCTCCAACACAAAAGCCGTAAACAAATAGCAATAAGCAAAGAGATGAGTAAGGATTTTATGCAGGGGGAGTTGCCTGATAGCGAATACCATTGACCAAAAATTAACACTCATGTTTACAGATTCCACTAACCCAACGGGAATTGTTCAAGGGAGACAAATTCTCAATCTGTGAATGGGTTCCAATGGCAACTCCTCAATTAAATTAACCCTTTATATATAGAAAGAACTGTTGGTTGGAGCACCAATTGAAAGGTTTCTTCACTCACAATTTGTTAATACTCGAATTGAAGTTAGTTTAATTGTTAGAAAATTGGATCAACATCTCAAATTTCTCAAAACTGCTTTTTCTCTTCTCGAAGAAAGAGAAAAAATAAAATTATTTCCAATATTTATTTCTCCAAAATTAAATAAAAGGTGGTTAAAACACAACTGTTCATATAACCAATCATGCCCAATTCAAAATTGATGTCTGTTCATGACACCAACCATCTGAAATTGCATGCCAAAAATTCAGTCTAATTATTAATTTGATAATATGGTGGTTTCTCATTTCTAGAACCAACATGCATGAAAAAAAACCAAGTTTGCATGCAATCACATTATAGCAAATATAACTGTTTTTCATTTCTATATTATTTGCACATAAATTCAAAATATCTACACAACATGCAGATTTTCACATAATTATGCGTAAATAATAATAAAAGTTTGCGTACCTTTTATTTGTTTTATACATACTCAATCTTCTTTAATATCCTTTTTAGTCAACTATACTTATACCGGAGTCATGAGCAAAATTTTCGTCTTAAGATTGTTGGGTATATTTGGGTTTCGATATAATATGTTGACTAGAAAATTATGACAGAAAAATAATAATGGAATTTGAGTCGAGTCAAGAGTTACACTCTTTCTCCTTAAGACGAAATTGCCCCGCTCAGGTGCTTACGGTTTGATAGCAATCATCTCCAAGATACAACGACTCACATCTTGTGATATTAGTAGCACTACAAATCACAAGATACGACGAACCAATCGATATTATGAACTCACCTTAGGAGTATGACGACATAAAAAAAATGTTTAGAGGGCAAGACTCTAATTACGAAAATGTGTTCGGAGTGTAGGATCATGGAATGAGAGGGCCTATTTATAGATTTCAAGGCGTCTTTACACGAATTGATGTGACCGTTGGATTTAAATTTGAATTCAAATTCATATGTCTTTTAATGAAAAGACGCAACTTATTCAACAATCACAACCTTTGTTCGCACTTATTCATAGACACACTTAATCTAATAGACACCATTTTTAAGTTTACTTTTCAATTCACCTAAAATTTCCAACAGAATTCCCACTAAATCGAAACATTTCAGAGTTTACTTTTCAATTCACCTAAAATTTCCAACAGAATTCCCACTAAATCGAAACATTTCAGGATTTCGGGCCGGAAGAGAACATCAAAATAGTAGAAATGGATCTGGGAGACTACAAGCCCGTTACAAAAGCCAGCAACAGCTACTCCAACCACCACACCCAGCCCGAAAGAACAGAGCACCGCATATCCACCCACCGGAGCTCCACCAAGCAAGACCACCACCACCACCAAATCTCGCCGTCGCCGTCGGCGATCACCGACGTGAGCCCGAGAACATGCAGCAACCATTTCGAGGAGAATTCATTCGGTACGACGCAGAACAGCCCGCAATGCTACTCCGCAATGTCGAAACCCGACCCGGCCCAAATCCCGTTCTCGTACCCGAGATCCGAATACGCGGAATCCCTGTACAGCGAGTACCCGTTCTACCCGAATTACATGGCGAATACGGAGTCGTCGAGGGCAAAAGTTCGTTCCCAAAGTGCCCCTAAGCAGCGGCCCGTGGAGACGTACGAGAGGCAGCCCAGCCGGAGGCGGCCGTCCATAGAAGGGCGGAATGTGCCACGTGCGGTGAGGATGCAGCGATCGTCGTCGCACGTGGGATCAACGGCTCAGAATTATCAATATCCGTGGTCTGTTAGGCTTGATAGATCAGCTGTTTCGCTTAAGGATAGTGAGTGTGGATCAACCAGTACTGTGATGACTAACACCAATTACTGCAGATCACTTGTTGGATTCGACGTAAATACATTTAATTAATATCTTTAATTATGATTTTATTTTAATTATTTATTTAACTAATAAGTACTAATCAATTTCTTTTCTTTTTAATAATTATATTTCAGGTACATGAATCAAGGTACTAATTTCCTGTGATTTAACATGGCAGAATTTGTAAAGTGTGTAATAATTGATTTTATTTTATTTTATTTTTAGTTGATTTAATCTGGTTATTTGGGAGCATGTCTGAAGCTCTTGCTTTGTACCAGTAATTTTTTTTTTCTGGGGCATTTATGTGACTACTGGATTTTGAGTTGTAATCTGAAAGCAAACTCAACTTTATTTAATTGTAAACACTTCACTTAGTTTGTTCATATGGAGTGCTATATGTTAATTGAAAAAATTATTGCACTTCCATAGCATTAGTTTTTTTTTTCTTTTCTTTTCTTTCTTATGTGAACAAGATTATTAATTGATTGATACTATATTTTTTTTTTATGTTCGACATATTTTCATACTTCTTTTTCCGTTATACTCCTTCCGTCCGCTCTAAAAAGTCTCATTTTTTTATGGCAATTTATAGTGTGCATCCGGGTGCACCTAAAGATAAGGTGCACCCACATACAAATATAAATAAAAACATATACAATTAAGAGTAAAAATGTATACAATTTAATTGTTAATTTTTTTAATGAAAAATTGTACTATATAATATTCAATAAAATGTTATACACATATGGATGTTAAATTTTTTAATAAAAAATTAATGTGAAAAAAGTATACAATTATTACAAAACACGTATACAAAATAGAATAATATGTATACAAAATAGAATAAAAAGGTATACACATATGAGTGCATCATTGCACCCGGGTGCACCCAATATACACTCTTTTATTTTGGGCGTCCGCCCCCAAAGGTTTCATTTCCTTTTTTACACATATGGGACTCACACACATCCACTAATAGAACTAAAAAATGAGACTCATACCTCCACTAATACAACTACTCACTACGCATTAAATAATAATACTCCTTAATCCACGTGTCAAAAAGCAAATGACACCAATTGTGGCCGACGGCGAATCACATTCTTATAAGACAGGTTATTAGTTTGGGCCTAGTTAAATTTTGTAGTTAGGCCTAGCCCAACATTAGCTAACATTTATATGCTCTAGGCTTTAGTGGGCCTGGACGGTAGTTCAAGACATGGGCTTCTAAGCTCAGTCATTGGGCTAACTTTATATTTTATTCCAAAAGGGTGATAGTACAGCTACAAGTCTATAATACATTAAGGCTAGTTTGGTAGCCCATAATATGGGGTATTGGTATATATTGTATGAGCTTTTATGGAGTTTGGTAGTTCATAATTATAAATTAATGAGGGGCCCGGTAAATTAGATACGGCCCGTTCTTATTCACTGTTCTGTTCACACAAATAATACGGTTGAAGGCGTGGTACTAATAATACTGATTTGAACAATTAGTTCATAATAAAAGAAGGAAATCCCACATTTACCCCTTCACGTTCCTTTTTCAATTTTTTTTTTTTTTTTTTTTTTTTTCAATCCTTTTTCAATTCTTAATTACTGCATCATGTCTTTGACAGCAAATAAATCCATCCTCAGGGCTTAGGCAGCCTCCACCCATTCGCCGCTCGCCACCTCCAACCACTGGCCCATCGCCGCCCCCACTCATCGCTGCCGTCGTAGGTCCTCATCGACGTTGTCGTACGTCCGCTCGCCGCCACCACGCGTCGCTGCACATCGGAGGTCCTCATTGACGCTGTTTTCCGTCCACTCGCCGCCACCACACGTCGCTGCCCGTTGTAGGTCCTCACCGACATTGTCCTCCGTCATGGATATTGTTCGCCTCCCCTTATTGCTTCCCGTGGTCATGGATTTTTACCTTTGCACTTATGGCTGATGCCCTAATTTTCTTTATTTAGATTTAGATTTTTTATTTAAATCAAGAGTTAAAGAAAATGAATTTGTGATTAGTGTGTGATTTTTACTCAATTTGGATTTTCTGCCCTAATTAACTAATAAGACTTAGTATGATTTAACTAGATTTAATTTAAAATTTCTAAAATTAGGGTTCTTGACTATTCTACAATGTGGTTGTGTTCCTAGTACCTTCAAAAGTGAGATTCATGATTGATTATTTTTTCTAATAATTCATTTTCTCCATTTTTTGCTTCATGTTCATCATATTGAATTCATATGGAATAAAATTATATAATGAATGCACGTACTCTTCTCCACCTTTTCTAATTAAAAAAAATTCTTCGAATCCTTGAAAGTTTTAAAGAAGTAGGTTCCAAAATGGGAGTATGAAATTGTAACTAACAAATTCTTCCAAAACGGGAGTATGAAATTGTGAGCCTGTTTGAAAAATTAATAATAACAACAATATTATTATAATCAATCAATGGTGAAGATATAATTGATAATTAAGAAAAGGTTATAAAGGTAATTTTACTGTTTATCTTAATTCTTTTATATCCTACCAAACAACTCAAAATTTGGTTATATTAATTTTAATACAACTATTTTCATTTTTCATAATACAAATACTTATCTTAATTTAAATCTCATTTCTTATATATACTTCCTTATCTCATCTCACCTATCAAACGAGCCATAACTCTAATTTCATTTTTGTCTTGTAAATGCTCCCCCGTCCGTCGAAAAGGTATATATTTTGTTATTTTGGGCATCCACATCAAAAATATATATTTTTCTTTTTTAACACACAGGCCCCACACAGATCACTACTACATTTAATATATGGGACCCACTCCACTAATACAACTATGTACTACACATTAAATGATAATATTCCTTAATCCAGCAAAAAACAAATGTATACATTTGTGGCGAACGGAAGGAGTACTACTTAGCATCGATTTTTATAAATGAAAACACCTAGGGGATGTTTGGTTAAGGAATGGAATTGAGATTTTTGGGTTTGAAAATCTAATGAATAATGATATATATTTGTTTTGAGTTTTTAATAGGATATATTTTAACTTTATGTTAAATCAATGTGTAAGAAGGTATTAATTTATATTAAAAAAGAGAGGAGAGATAAAGTGAGAATGAATATTAAATGAGGAGGGAGAATATAGGTTGAGGATTATAGGGTTTGTAGGTGTATAAAGAGGTGATTTTATGTGGATTTTGAAGTCCATTCTCGGTTTTAAAAACCGGAAACAAACATCACCCTAATAACTATAAGAGAGTGATTAATCTATTAAAGTCATTAGGTAGGTTAATAAAATATAAAAATGTCATAAATGAGGAATGAGTATGAGAACTGCTTCAATACTTTATTAGTTTCATGAGATATGGTAATTCATCTCCTGTTGTAAAATACGACGGCCTTTAGTTTTAACTAATGGTCTTGGAAGGAAATTAAGCTTGTTTAAATACAATTGGTGTGTAAACATCCTTATTTTTAATAAATTTTTAAGGCTCATAGGTCTCGTTTGGTAGGCCATATTATGGTCTTTTATATGTATTGTACTGCCATTTACAGCGTTTGGTAGGAGATATTTGAAAAGAAAGGGGCCCGTTACTATCGATGAGCCCGTTGCTAAATCATTGTTCGCCTTGCACAGCTTATATGGGCAAATTTGTAGTATTAGGAATATGGGTTTGAACAGTTGTCAATATAATAATTGAAATTAACATTCCTACCCTTGAAAATGTAAGAACATTGAATAAAGGGTTTAAGAGGCAGCCCAAAGTCAACCACCCAAATTTAATGGCAACTTGGAGGCCTTCATTCAGCTATAAGAGAGTGATTAACCTATTAAAGTCATTAAATGGGTTAATAAAACATAAAAATGTCATAAATGAAGAATGAGTATGAGAACTGCTTCAATACTTTATTAATTTCATGAGATATAGTAATTCATCTCCTGTTGTAAAATACGATGCCCTTTAGTTTTAACTAATGGTCTTAGAAGAAAATTAAGCTCGTTTAAATACAATTGGTGTGTAAACATCCTTATTTTTAATAAAATTTTAAGGCTCATAGGACTCGTTTGGTAGGCCATATTATGGAGAGAGTCTGAAGCAGCTTATACTACTAAATTGATTAAAGTCTAGACCTCTATTTTCTTCTGTCATATCAATGATGATGTCTCATGTTTCAGTATGAATATAATAAACATTGTGGTAATGGCAAAAAGTGGCCACTATCCCTTAAGTGTAATTTTTAGTGGCCACATATGTTATACACAATTTTTTCTAGCCACTTTTAAAGAAATGGACCAAAATGCCCTTAAGAGGATCCACTTTTTACATGTCTGAGGTCACTTTTTGACCAAAAAGTACAAAAGTACAATAATTTATTTTACAGTCTATTGAATGCATTAATTTGTTACCTGTATATGCCTCATGAATATATTTTTTATTAAAATAAAAAAAAGATGCATTAATTTTATTCGTATAATTTTTTAAAATTTTTTCAGGAAATATATTTTTTTAAATTTTTTTTTTTTGAAAAAAAAGTGTGGGCCGAATAGAACAAATTGTGTAGGCCGAATAGAACAAATTGTAGGCCGAATAGAAGAAATATTTTTTTAATTTTTTTAATTTTTTTTGAAAAAAAAGTGTGGGCCGAATAGAACAAATTGTGTAGGCCGAATAGAACAAATTGTAGGCCGAATAGAAGAAATATTTTTTTAATTTTTTTTAATTTTTTTTTTGAAAAAAAGTGTGGGCCGAATAGAACAAATTGTGTAGGCCGAATAGAACAAATTGTAGGCCGAATAGAAGAAATATTTTTTTAATTTTTTTTAATTTTTTTTGAAAAAAAGTGTGGGCCGAATGATTAGAGCTATTTTCACCTACATTTTAGTGTCTTTTTATATGTGTTTTCGTATTATTTTATCCGTATTTTATGTGTTATTTGATTGTGTTTTGTGTTTTTATTGAAATGTGTATGAATGAGCTTAAACTTAAGATTTTCACTTTTTATTTGATGCTAAACATGATAAGGAGATAAGGAAGATGTAGGAAAAAGCGGATCTCAATTCGGAGTTGAAACGAGGAAGAACGAGTCGAAATAGTGAAAGAGGAGAAGAAGCTGCACAACACGGCCGGCCGTGTGCAGGAACACGGGTCGTGTCTTGAACACGCCTCGAGTTCCGCACACGGGCCTGTGCATGAGGCCGTGTGATGTCGCCAGAAACACCAACTCTGCCACCCTGTGGCCGAGCGCAGAGCACGGGTCGAGCGCAGAACACGGGCCGTGTACCGCGCACGGCCCTGTCCTAGAAGCCGTGTGCGGACACCAGATTACACAACACGGCCACCCCTGTGGCCGTGTGCAGAGCTCGAGCCGTGTAGGTGTAATTCCTGCTAAAAAATCAGAATCTTCTAGAAGGCCCACATGGGGTATAAATAGACCCCATTTCAACATTTTTCAATCAGATCCGAAATCATATCCTCTACACACACATCACACACCATTTCTTCCATTTTCCACCATCATCTTCATCCACCTTCATACATTTTGATCCATCTTCATCATCTCCATTAATTCTCCATCAAAACTTCATCCCTTCCATTGGGTGTGAGAGATCTCAAGGAATCAAGAAGCTAGAGGTGGAGATCAAGAAGAATAGAAGATTCTCTTCAAGAAATTGATAGGGAAGAATCCATTCATTTTGTATTTCTTTAGATCTAAGACTATGGGTATTTGTAATGAATCATTTATTTATTTTATTACTTTTATCATGTTAGGCTAATCCCTCTAGTGGGATTAGGAATATGAAGAGCATATTAGATTTATATCATCATGTGGATTAAATTGGTTTTTGATTTAATTGATGTTGATTTCTATTCATGGAGTTTAATTGTCTTGATGTTGTGGTGGCATGGTTTGTTATTCATGAATGTTTATTGGTTTAATGGATTGTTGATCAACGGATTATTTGTGGTAATTAAATGCTATCATGATGTTCATGTATGTATTGCTTGGAGTGAGACGGAAACGACCCTCTATAGTATTAGGAAGACATGAATAGACATTGAGTTTGGGTTTGACCGAAAGGATATTTGAATTCAATGAGGGGAACCAATCCATTCGTTGGCCTTAGTACACAAAAAGGGAGAGTTTAATCTAACTAGTACCTAGATGAAAAGGGGTTAATGTTGGGCTTTGATCTTAAGTGCTTTTGGGAGTTTAAAATGGATCAACAACCTTTGTAACCCGAAAGGGAGCTTAGGATACAATCGTGATCACCCTTAGTCTACATCAATTGAGTTGAATTCCTTTTGCATGATAATATGAATCGAGTGTGCTTGGATGTTTCTAATCCCATGTTTTTCCATACTTGAACTTTAGCACCCCTTTTCTTTACTTGTCATTTATCTTATTTACTTATTTCTTGTTTTAGTTGTTAATCAATCTCAAAACCCCCCGTTCATCTTTACAAAAATAACATGAACTTGAACTCACGTAATTTGCTAGTCCGAACATAACTCCTTATTGGATTGATAATTTTTCTTGGGATATACTACTACAACGATCGAGTATTCTTGCTCGTGAGTGCTAAAAATAGGCAAACAAGAAAATGGCGCCGTTGCCAAAGGGGAGTTTGACGGACTAGTGGAGTACTGTGTTATTGTTTTAGTTGTTCTTGATAAGGATACTTTTTATTTTATTTTTACTTTGTTTATTATTGTTGTTTGTGGTCTCACTCTTGGCCTTTTCGTAGGTGTTTTATGATCACAAGATCAAAGGGAAATCAATCGATCATTCCTTTGAATTTGGAGATTGAAAGGACCGCACGACAAAGGAAGTGAGAGAGGCGTAAAGCGAGAAAAAAAATATGGAGAATCAACGGGGAGAGAATGCTAATTTTAACCCACCCCAAGATCCTTTACAAGATCAAGATCAAAGGGGGGTACAAGAAGGAGTGCAAGAGAATCAAGCGGAGATAATGAGGAATGTCTTTGCTCAAAATCAAGAGTATATGCAATTGCTTGCCAATCAAGAAGCTCAAAGGATATTTCAACAACAAGAGTTGCCAAGGCCTAGAGCAATTCGGGATTACTTCCAACCGAGAGTCGTGCACAATATGGTTCCTCCGGTTCAAGCCAATGATTATGAAATCAAGACCGGATTGATCAACATGGTCAAAGCAAATTAGTTTGGGGGAGGTCCTCTTGAAGACCCGAACACTCACCTATCTACTTTCTTGGAGGTTGCAAATACCGTCAAGATGAAGGGAGTGTCGGAGGATGCTATTCGAATGAGGTTGTTCTCTTTTTCTTTAAGAGACAAGGCTAAAGCATGGTACAATACAATTCCTTTGGGAAGTTGTAATACATGGGAAGATCTTGAGCAAAGGTTCCTAAACAAGTACTTTCCTCCTTCAAAGACGCTCCAATTGAAAAGCCTTATCACTCAATTTAGGCAACTCCCGGATGAAAATTTTTATGAAGTATGGGAACGCTACAAAGAGATGCTCCGAAAGTGTCCTCAACATGATTTTCACGAGAATCAACAAGTGGCTTTCTTTTACCAAGGGTTGAATCAACAAAATCGGATGCATGTAGATGCCTCATCCGGAGGGTCTATATTTGGAGTGGATGCTATGAAAGCCATGGATATTTTTGAAGACATTGCGATGAATGCTTATCAATGGCCTTCCGAGCGAGTAATGGGAGGTTATGCCTTTGGAAAAGTAGCTCAAGTGGAGAGTGTGAACAAAGTGAAGAGTGATATGTTCCAAAGTGAGGGAATGAAAGAATTCAATGAGAGCATTCAAGCTTTAACAAAACAATTGAATTTGATCACTCAAGGAGTAACTCAAGGGGGAAGCACAAGTGCTATTGTAAATGATGAGAGCCATGTTATGCAAAGTATAGAGGATGTTGCCTACTTAGATAGGAGAAATTACCAAGGAAATTTTCAACGTCAAGGGAATTTCCAAGGTAATTACCCTTCTAATCAAGGTAATTTTCAAGGAGGATATCAAGGACAAGCTCGGGGAAGCAATTTCAATCAATCAAGTGGAAATTATCAAGCTCCGAGGAAGCATGAAAATCTTTCTTACTCTAATCCTCAAGCCGCCGTATCATATCCTCCGGGATTCGATCCGAGTGCTAAACCACCAAATGGAGAGGGGAAAGCATCGGTGGAAGAGACATTGCTAACATTCATGAAAAAGATGGAGGTTAGAATGGAGGAAAATGAGAAGAAATCCGACAATAGGATGAGAGCTTTTGAGTATCAAATGGGTCAAATTGCTTCTTCCGTGGGATCTCAACACCAACAAGGAAAGTTTCCATCTACCACGGTAACTAATCCTAAAGAAGATTGCAAAGCTATCACTCTTAGAAGTGAAAAAGAGTATGAGGAACCTCCTATGCCTAAAGAAGATAGTATTGTCATTGAAAGGGAAGTGGAAAGCAAGGTGGAAGAAGGGTTGGTGCAAGAAGAAATTGAAATGGAGGAAGTAAGCAAGAAAAAAGAAATTGTTGAGCAAAAGAAAGATGAAGAGAAGATAGAGAGAATTCCAAAGTGGAAAAAGGCAAAGGAGTTAAGGGAAAAGGAAGTTGAAGTTGAAAGAGATAGTTGGGGAATACCCAAGACTCAAGTACCGGTTCCTTTTCCTCAAAGGTTCTTGAAGAAGGGTTTGGATGAGAGGTTCAAAAAGTTTCTTGAAATCTTCAAGAAGATTCAAATCAATATCCCTTTCGCCGATGCTTTGGATCAAATGCCTCATTATGCTCGTTTCTTGAAGGACATCATGGGAAAGAAAAGAAGTCTTGTGGACAATGAAACGGTTAATCTAACCGAAGAGTGTAGTGCCATTCTACAACGGAAACTTCCACAAAAATTGAAGGATCCGGGTAGTTTCATTATACCATGTGAAATTGGAAAGAACAAGAAGAACAAGGCTCTTTGTGACCTCGGTGCAAGCATTAATCTAATGCCTCTCTCCATATTCAAGAAGCTTGGATTAGGTGAAGTAAAATCAACTTCCATCACACATCAATTGGCGGATCGATCTATGACACATCCAAAAGGAGTAGTTGAAGATGTGTTGGTAAAAGTTGATAAGTTTGTCTTTCCGGTGGATTTTGTTGTTCTAGATATGGAGGAGGATGAAAATGTGCCATTGATTTTTGGGAGGCCGTTTCTTGCTACCGGGAGAGCTCTTATTGATGTCTATAAAGGAGAATTGAAATTGAGAGTTAATGATGAGGAAGTGGTATTCTCTCTACACAAGGCCATGCAATATCCAATGAATGATGGAGAATGTAAAAGTGTGGATGTTGTAAAGGGAAGTGTCGAGGAGAGTTGGCCTTCCATTGTAACCAAGGATCCACTTGAACTTTGCTTGAGCAATTCTCTATCTCTTTCTAATATTTCTACTACTTCTCTTGATTTAAATGAGGAATTGATTAATTGTTTGCTTGATCTAGGTGATTGTAGTGAAGCTCAAGAGGTTGCAGCCGCCATCTCAAGAGGAAATGAAAAGTTCTTACCACTTAGAGATCCACTCGAGCAAGAAGAGAAAAAGGAAAAGAAGGTGGAGTTGAAGCCTCTACCCGATCATCTTGCTTATGCCTACCTTGGTGAAAATGAGACATATCCGCGATGTCAAGACACTAATTTAGTGTTGAATTGGGAGAAGTGCCACTTCATGGTAAATGATGGCATTGTACTTGGACATCACATCTCTTCAAAGGGATTGCAAGTTGACTGAGCCAAAGTTGTTGCTATAGAGAAGCTTCCACCGCCAACAAATGAGAAGGGAGTACGATCGTTCCTTGGTCATGCCGGGTTCTATCGTAGATTCATCAAGGATTTTTCTTCATTTTCTAAACCTCTATCTCATCTCCTTGAAAAAGATGTGCCATTTAAGTTTGATGATAATTGTTTAAATACTTTTCAGGTGCTAAAGGAAGCTTTGATTTCATCACCCATCTTGATCACCCCCGATTGGAAGGAGCCATTTATATTGATGTGTGATGCAAGCGACGTAGCTCTTGGAGTGGTTTTGGGGCAACTAAGAGAGAAAAAATTCTGAGCTATTTACTATGCAAGCAAGACATTTGATGCGGCTCAAAGGAACTACACTACTACCGAAAAAGAGTTCTTGGCGGTAGTATACGCATTTGATAAGTTTCGTCCTTATTTGGTAGGAACGAAAACCATTGTATACACCGACCATGCCGCTATCAAGTATCTCATGGCAAAGAAGGATGCAAAGCCAAGGGTGATAAGATGGGTACTACTTCTTCAAGAATTTGATATTGAAGTGAGAGATAAGAAGGGCACGGAGAATGTGATAGCCGACCATCTTTCAAGGTTAGAGTCGAGGGAGCATTGTGAAAGTACTTATGAGTTAATCAAGGAGGTTTTTCCCGATGAAGAAATCTTGGAGTGTGATTGCTATCAAATTGAGGCTTTAGTGGAGGAAGAAGGAAGCCCGTGGTATGCGGACTATGTGAATTACTTGGCTAGTGGAAGGAGGCCTTATGAGCTTAATAAGTATCAATCCAAGAAGTTCTTTCATGATGTTAAAAGTTACTTGTGGGATGATCCATTCTTATACAAGATGTGTAATGATTCTCTTATGCGAAGATGTGTGCCCGAGGAAGAATGGAATAGTGTGTTGGAGTTTTGCCACTCTTCACCTAGTGGAGGCCATTTTGGAGCTCAAAAGACCGCTGCAAAAGTCTTACAATCGGGATTGTATTGGCCATTTTTGTTCAAGAGTTGTAAGAAATTTGTAGAGGGTTGTGATCGGTGTCAAAGGATGGGAGGAATCTCCAAGTGGGATGAGATGCCCCTTAAGAGCTTTCAAGAAGTGGAGATATTTGATGTGTGGGGCATCGATTTCATGGGACCATTTCCTCAATCTAATGGATTCCTATACATCCTATTGGCGGTCGACTATGTCTCGAAATGGGTTGAGGCCATACCTTCAAGAACAAGTGATGCTAGAGTTGTCATGGGGTTTTTAAAGAAGCATATCTTCACAAGATTTGGAGTACCTAGAGTGTTGGTAAGTGATGGGGGTAGTCACTTCATAAATAAGCTAATGGAGAACATTCTCAAGACTTATGGAGTGAAGCATCGAGTGTCTACTCCGTATCACCCTCAAACGAATGGTCAAGCTGAAATTTCTAATCGACAAATCAAACAAGTCTTGGAGAAAACAGTGAGTGTGAGTAGAAAGGATTGGTCTAATAAACTTGATGATGCATTGTGGGCCTTTCGAACCGCATTCAAGACCACTCTTGGTATGTCTCCTTTTCAAATTGTCTATGGCAAGTCTTGCCATCTTCCCGTGGAGTTAGAGCATAAAGCTTATTGGGCCATTAAGAAGTTGAATTTTGACATGAAAGCTTCGAAGAAGGTAAGATTCTTACAATTGAATGAGCTTGAGGAATTTAGAGAAAATGCTTATGAAAACTCAAGGATTTTTAAGGAGAAAACCAAGAGGTGGCATGATGCTCGTTTGAGGAAAAAGAGCTTTGAAAAGGGTGAAAAGGTGTTGATATTCAATTCTCGACTAAGACTTTTCCCGGGCAAGTTGAAGTCCAAATGGAGAGGACCTTATGTGGTAAAGGAAGTACTTGATGGGGGAGCTCTAAAGGTTATAGATGAGAACGGGGGAGAGTTCTTGGTTAATGGTCATCGCGTGAAGCACTATGTGGATCCATCACAAAGGGAGACCCTCTTTGTGGATACTCTATTTGAAAGATGATCTCAAAATTCGTCTAGCTTGAAGACGTTAAACTTAGCGCTCGATGGGAGGCACCCCATCACTATCTTTATTGCTTTGTTTTTGTTGTTTGTTTGTTTTGGCCTTGTAGGTTGATTGTGCTCATGGAGAAAAATGCATATTGAAGAAAAGAGAAATGCTTCATGGATTCAAGTTGACATGTTCCACCATTTGTTGCAAACTTAATTCGTGACTCTTGTCTCGAGTTAAGTTTGGGGGGTGATAGTGCGTGGTGGACATAGCTTGAGTCGTGTGGATGCGGTTACTTCTCAACAAGAAGATCATCAATGGAAACTACAAGGGTAAGTCTCACCACTTTTTGCAAACTTAAGTCTCAACTCTTGTTTCGATTTAAGTTTGGGGGGAGAGTGTGTGGTGTGACTCACCACTTGATTATGATTCTTGTAAAATTGGACAAATTTTAAAATTTTTCTCATGAGTTTGGTTTGATTTTGGCATGATTGGTGGTGTTGAAATGCATGATAGTCCATATTTATAATGAAATTGTTGAAATAATGGTGTTTGTTGAGTATTTGAGCATGAATGAGAGGTATTGGAAGCATGATGGAGCTTGAAGCTAACGCTTTCCTTACCAAATGCCTATTGAGGGAGTACTCTACACCTTATCATTTTACTACTTGAAATGAATTGAGTTTGATTTGGATTGTTGTGACTAGCATGCTACTTCATTTGTTATGTTTATGGGAGGTTTACTTTCGTAAATTAGGATTTCCTTTTCAATAAAGGTTGGGATGAATGTGTGCTTAATTTTCTTATGGATGATGGTATTTTGTGTTTTTGCATGTTTTGTGTTTTTGTTGTGTCTTGTTTGTTGAGTCCTTATTTGTATGTTATGTGATTTTCATTCTTGTCTTGGGATGTTTGTGGTTTGTTTAGGGATGTCGTGAGTCATTTTTGAATGTGAGTGATGATAAGTTGTGGTGATAAGTGATGACAAATTATGATTAAGAATCTCTACACTTTCAAATTGTGACATGTTTTACTTAACTTGTTCAATTTTGAGATGAGTGTGGTGTAATAAGTTCCTTAAGGTCCGAGCACAAGCTTGTGAGCATTTGAGCCTCAACCATGCATACATGGTATTTCTTCATGAGTGGATCGATTGTGTTTGATAAGTTAGAACTTGCTCAAGGACTATAGGAACGAGCCCGATTAGTGGAGATTGGTGAAATGATCTAAGGTCATCCTTGTTATTATAGTCATTGCCATATATGTTCCCTTCCATGAACATCATCCTTAGTTAACCATTTTGAGCCTATAAGCCTATTTCTTGTGAATTTAACACATTACAAGCCTTAATTACCCATTCAAGCTTATATATACCTTTGTGTGGGTGATTGAGGAGATGGTAGCTAGAAAGGATTGATTGATTAGCAAAAGAAGAAAAAGGACATGGTAAAACAAGCAAGAAAAAGGATGAAAAGAGCAAAACAAGAATGCACATGCAACCTCAAAGTAAGAAAGGAGCAAATCAACATCAAAATGCTCAAGTAAACAAAATTCAAAGAAAGGAAGCATGCAATAAAAGAAACTCAATCCTAGGGAAGTTAATGAATAGTGCTTGAGATTTGTAAAGATAAGCAAGGAAGAAAAGAAAGTGTAGAAGTTGAGAAAATTGGCCATCTCTTTGATTACTTACACATGAGTAGTCACTCTTATCCATATACTTCCTACCATACCAAAGAGCCTATCATTATATCCTAATTAAAGACCTTTTTGATCATTGATTGAAACTTTGGTGGTTTGTGAATATAGTCCGCGAGCAAGCTTATAGTGATTCGAGCCAATCGATTAATGAGTGTGATCTACCCTATTTCAAAAGAGTGTTGAGAGACATCAATATCCATTGTGAGGCTTGGACTTAAAAGGGGACTATATTACATTTTATTCTCTTTTGATTGAACTTGTTAATTTCCCATGTCATGATTTTAATGTTTTAGGATGACTTAGCATAGTTTGTAGTTATTATTGCTAACGATGTGTTATTGCTTATGTTCGTTTAGTCTTTTTCTAGGTGAAAATTTCTCCTTTTGGTTTGTCATTTTCGTTGCTCGGGGACGAGCAACACCTTAAGTTTGGGGGGTTGATTAGAGCTATTTTCACCTACATTTTAGTGTCTTTTTATATGTGTTTTCGTATTATTTTATCCGTATTTTATGTGTTATTTGATTGTGTTTTGTGTTTTTATTGAAATGTGTGTGAATGAGCTTAAACTTAAGATTTTCACTTTTTATTTGATGCTAAACATGATAAGGAAGATGTAGGAAAAAGCGGATCTCAATTCGGAGTTGAAACGAGGAAGAACGAGCCGAAATAGTGAAAGAGGAGAAGAAGCTGCACAACACGGCCGGCCGTGTGCAGGAACACGGGTCGTGTCTTGAACACGCCTCGAGTTCCGCACACGGGCCTGTGCATGAGGCCGTGTGATGTCGCCAGAAACACCAACTCGGCCACCCTGTGGCCGAGCGCAGAGCACGGGTCGAGCGCAGAACACGGGCCGTGTACCGCGCACGGCCCTGTCCTAGAAGCCGTGTGCGGACACCAGATTACACAACACGGCCACCCCTGTGGCCGTGTGCAGAGCTCGAGCCGTGTAGGTGTAATTCCTGCTAAAAAATCAGAATCTTCTAGAAGGCCCACATGGGGTATAAATAGACCCCATTTCAACATTTTTCAATCAGATCCGAAATCATATCCTCTACACACACATCACACACCATTTCTTCCATTTTCCACCATCATCTTCATCCACCTTCATCCATTTTGATCCATCTTCATCATCTCCATTAATTCTCCATCAAAACTTCATCCCTTCCATTGGGTGTGAGAGATCTCAAGGAATCAAGAAGCTAGAGGTGGAGATCAAGAAGAATAGAAGATTCTCTTCAAGAAATTGATAGGGAAGAGTCCATTCATTTTGTATTTCTTTAGATCTAAGACTATGGGTATTTGTAATGAATCATTTATTTGTTTTATTACTTTTATCATGTTAGGCTAATCCCTCTAGTGGGATTAGGAATATGAAGAGCATATTAGATTTATATCATCATGTGGATTAAATTGGTTTTTGATTTAATTGATGTTGATTTCTATTCATGGAGTTTAATTGTCTTGATGTTGTGGTGGCATGGTTTGTTATTCATGAATGTTTATTGGTTTAATGGATTGTTGATCAATGGATTATTTGTGGTAATTAAATGCTATCATGATGTTCATGTATGTATTGCTTGGAGTGAGACGGAAACGACCCTCTATAGTATTAGGAAGGCATGAATAGACATTGAGTTTGGGTTTGACCGAAAGGATATTTGAATTCAATGAGGGGAACCAATCCATTCGTTGGCCTTAGTACACAAAAAGGGAGAGTTTAATCTAACTAGTACCTAGATGGAAGGGGTTAATGTTGGGCTTTGATCTTAAGTGCTTTTGGGAGTATAAAATGGATCAACAACCTTTGTAACCCGAAAGGGAGCTTAGGATACAATCGTGATCACCCTTAGTCTACATCAATTGAGTTGAATTCCTTTTGCATGATAATATGAATCGAGTGTGCTTGGATGTTTCTAATCCCATGTTTTTCCATACTTGAACTTTAGCACCCCTTTTCTTTACTTGTCATTTATCTTATTTACTTATTTCTTGTTTTAGTTGTTAATCAATCTCAAAACCCCCCGTTCATCCTTACAAAAATAACATGAACTTGAACTCACGTAATTTGCTAGTCCGAACATAACTCCTTATTGGATTGATAATTTTTCTTGGGATATACTACTACAACGATCGAGTATTCTTGCTCGTTAGTGCTAAAAATAGGCAAACACCGAATAGAACAAATTGTGTAGGCTGAATAGAACAAATTGTAGGCCGAATAGGCCGAATAGAAGAAATATTTTTTAATTTTTTTAATTTTTTTCTTGAAAAAAAAGTGTGGGCCGAATAGAACAAATTGTGTAGGCCGAATAGAACAAATTGTGTAGGCCGAATAGAACAAATTGTAGGCTGAATAGAAGAAATATTTTTTTAATTTTTTTTAATTTTTTTTGAAAAAAAAGTGTGGGCCGAATAGAACAAATTGTGTAGGCCGAATAGAACAAATTGTAGGCCGAATAGAACAAATAATTTTTAATTTTTTTAAATTTTTTCTGGAAAAAAAATATTTACTATAATTTTAAATGTGGTCCCACTCACGCTATTTAATGCAGTCAACACTGACATAATCATGTCCCCATTATTGTCGTCCTTTATCTGACAGTTATGGGGGTAATTTGGGGAGTCCTCTGAATAGTGGCTACTAAAAATTACTTTTAAGAAATGTGGCTATTTAAAATTGTACTTAGTCAACAGTGGCTACTAAAAATTTGGTCCCATAAACATTCAAGTTAAATGAAGAAAATTTATTATGTTCTTCATTCCATACCTAATCAAATAATAAGTTATAACATTCTTTAAATAATCTTTAATTGTGTTCATCTGACTTTTGAAGTCTGTTATTGAATCAATCAATTGGATTAATGACCCAATGTACTAAATTCTTGTCATCTGGGATTGAAAATTGGCTGTATCTCTTGTCTATCAAGGAATTCCTTTCACACCATTTCAAGAGAATTTTCATAATTTTTTTCAAAAATGGATTAGCTTCGATGATGACATTGAACTCCCTTAAACTTTTGATGAGTTTGTATTTTCAATCCTGTTTGAGTGTGATGTTCCCTCTAAAGTTAGAATAGGTATCTTTCCTGCAGTTACACTTTTTGGTGATGTCAAATTGATTTGATGAGCTTTATGAAACTATGGTAAAAAAATCTGAGTTTGATTGATGCGAAATTTGATTTACTTTTGAGATGAAATTGCAATTGATGCAACTTTGAATAGTCCTTGAAGTTCAGAGTACTCTGTAGTATCATTACATGTAAAACATAATGGGCAGTGCAAACAGCCATTTTCTTATCCCAAATTTTAAACATCACATTAGCTTTCACCAAAAAAATAGCGCCCATTAATGAGATTCCACTATTGTGGATTCTTATCCAAGACTTGTATACATAGGATTGGAGTAATGAATGATGCTTAAAAGTTGGGAGAAGATAAAAAGCTACCACAAAAATAGGAAAATCAACTCATCAATATTAGAAATACATATAATGAGTTTAAGGAGTTGGTGGAACAAGAGGTCTTGACAAGCATTTTAATCTTAAACTTGTAACTGATTTTCATTTCTAATGAATAACTATGGGAAATTCGTATGGGTTTGTTTCTTTTCTATTTCGTGTATGCTTGTAACACTTTTTAATATTGAATTTGAAATGAGAGCAAGAATTGTTGAGTCTGAAAATGAATTTGGATCTCAGTATAAACAAATAGATACATTGTCCAAAATTATTAGGATAATTGGGTTTAAGGGTTACTTTTATTGGGCCAAAAAATTTCTGGGCTTTAATACTTTGTAGTAAGGCTAGCAATTTGTACAGCTCATGGCAAGATGAATAAAAGAAATTATTTGCTCGACATAAATTATGTCTCACAATTTGTACTTTCAAAATGTTTATATTGTTTTGATTTTTTAAAAAAATAATAAAAGAATAAACGTGTTCTAAAATAAAAATAAACATAATTAATTTATTACACTTATTCAATAAAATGGATCTTACAAATCAAATAAAAAACTATTAATTTTCAAAACGGTAAGTAATTATTCTTTCGAAGTAGCAACATTGTTTGTTATTAAGAAATGAAATGATTTCTAATCTAATTCTACAATATTCTTACGGGTTAATTGCAAATAAAATGCTCACTGAGTTGCATTTTTGTCCTATCTTTAGAGAATTTGCAAAGAAAAATACAACCTTTAATATTCTTTGCAAATAGAACCCATACCAATTTCTCTTGCCTGAGTGTGCCACGTCACCCTCCATCAAGAAATACATACCGACATACAGTCGGTCCTTTTAGCTGTAAACACATTCTGCTATGGAAACACCATCGACCTCTAATTACCATTTTAATAGATCAAACAACCCAGAATTAAAGACAAGGAGCAACAAAATAGAGCAATCACTGGACACATAATCATCCACCGATTCGAACTAGATTTTTCAATTAAACTAAAGTTAAAATCCACAGATATCCCAACTTGAGAAGCAGATATGCGACGAGAGAAACTCCTGGGAGCGGATAGTCCCATCTCCCTCTTGTGAAATTCCAGCAACCCATTTTCTGAATTCCGATGCAGTCTCTCCGTATAAACTCAATTCAGCTTGAGGAAAACTAAATACAAATCAAATGGGTTCAGCGTGGAGTGAAGACGGTGAATGATGATCAGTGTGGACGTATATAGCACAAGGAGATTTATAAAGCAGAAGAAGGAAGATTTTAATTTCCACCAATTAGAAGCAAAATCCGGTGATAATTTTTAATCCATTAGAATTCGGCGGCGACGCTAGATCCCGTGAGCGGCGACTGGCGGCCGTAGTGTGCTGTGTAGGACAGAGGACTTATGGGGGACGGCGACGACGACTGGCTACAAACTAGGAGTGTAACATCCCAATATTTCATAATCTATATTTTTTTTTGTTAAAATTTTCTTTTAAATAAAATTATATTATATAGTTATATCGAAAAGTATATATATATATATTATAATAATAATAGTGAAAGCTTGGTTTCATAGTGGACTCTCTCTCATGCAACAATAGTGGGGTTCATGGGTGGAGCTGCTACTGTTGTCTGTTTGCAGCAATTGAAGGGCATTCTTGGACTTGTTCACTTCACTCATCAAGCTGATCTTGTTTCTGTTGTCAAATCTGTGTTTGGTCAAGTACATAGGGTGAGTGAGAGAAATCCACCTTTGTTCCATGTTTCATCTCTTATTTCATTACATATGTACTATGTGTGTGTGAATATATATACTTGTGTTGATGTATTGTGTTTTTATGCAGTGGAGATGGGAAAGTGGAGTGTTGGGATGTTGTTTCCTTTTCTTTCTCTTCATCACTAGATACTTTGTAAGTAACGCCTATATGCACTAGTAGTAATCTAGAGATATAGATCATTTGTAGAATGATGATGATATCATTCATATCCTATCTTAAACTGAAATTCATTAATAATAATTATATAAAAAAGAATCTTTTTTTCCATCAAAAGATAACATCTCTATCCCTCTTTCTAGTGTGAAATTATCTGTAGACTAATTTAATATATTACCTTTGAAAGAGAAACAAATAAATTATAATAATAAATTTCTTTGTGATCAAACAGAGCAGGAGAAAACCAGCATTTTTCTGGATAAGTGCTTTGGCACCTCTCACATCTGTTATCCTGGGAAGTCTACTGGTTTATCTCACACATGCAGAGAAACATGGTGTAGAAATTGTAAGTTAAATCCATTAACAGTGAGGGGATGGGGGTGGTGTTCAAAACATAATGCAGAAAACTTAATGGTGGTTTTGATGGTGCAGATTGGTCATTTGAAGAAAGGATTGAACCCACCATCAGTGTCCGAGCTAGAAACGTCGTTTGGGTCAGCGTATCTCCCCACAGCAATCAAGACGGGCATCATCACCGGCATAATTGCACTCGCTGTAAGTAGCAAGACAACTCATACAACATATAACATCATATCAAGTTAATTCATACCACTAGATCATAATGTTGCCAAAAACAAGTAAGAAAAACCTGCATAATTGTCTATTGCTGAATACCATCACCTAGGTCTAGAACCGGATCATCAGAAATCACATTAAACATGACTAGCACAAAGATACTTGTGTTAATAAATGTGGTAATTAACGCGCAGGAAGGAATAGCTGTAGGAAGAAGCTTTGCCACATTCAAAAGCTATCACATAGATGGAAACAAATAGATGATTGCAATAGGGATGATGAACATTGCAGGTTCCTGCACATCTTGTTACTTAACCACAGGTAACTCTTTAATAATCATTCGGTTGTTCCAGATATCTTAAATCTACAAATCTAACTTCTTTCCACACCGTTTCTGCACATCTAGGTCCTTTTTTGGAGAACAGCTGTGAATTTCAATGCAGGATGCAAGACTGCAGTTTCCAACATTGTGATGGCAACTGCAGTGATGATCACCTTACTATTTCTCACACCGTTGTTCCACTACACACCCCTCGTTGTACTGTCAGCCATAATCATGGCTGCTATGATCAGTCTTATAGACTATGGAGCTGCTATACACCTCTGGGCAATCGACAAGTTTGATTTTATCGTATGCATAAGTGCATATGTAGGGGTTGTGTTTGGTAGTGTGGAAACTGGACTAGTGATTGCGGTACATGTTAACAAAAATGGGTTATAGATTCTTGGGTAACTTACATCCTAAGTAAGACATGCTTTGTCGTGTATCTGTACTAGGTCGCAATATCCCTGCTACGGGTACTTCTGTTCATAGCAAGGCCAAGGACTTCAGTCATGGGAAGCATTTCTAATTCTATGACATATAGAAGCATTGAACAATACCCAAAGGCAAGTTCTGTTCCTGGAATTCTCATCCTTAATATCAATGCTCCGATCTACTTCGCCAACGCGAACTACCTAAGAGAAAGGTACATGAAAATATGTAGATTAATAAATATCTTGTGAATATATGCTCTCTTCAAATCCAAAATACTCATTTTAGTTGATAATGATATAGGATCTCAAGATGGATAGATGAAGAGGAGGACAAGCTGAAGTACTCAGAGAAAATTAACCTGCAATTCGTCATATTAGATATGAGTTGTGAGTATTTGACTACTTTAGTATCCTTCATTTAGTTTTCAAAATTCACTCATGAATATGGTCATATAACAGCTGTTGGAAGTATCGATACAAGTGGAATTACCATGCTTGAAGAAGTAAAAAAAAATGCAGATAGAAGATGCATAAAGGTACAAAATGTAAACATAAAGAAGCAGTTAATTATATTTGTGCACTAGGAATACCAGCTAATTGTGCTCGATGTTCAGATTGTATTAGCTAATCCGGGAGGGGAAGTGATGAAGAAGTTAGATAAGTCAAAGATCATAGAGACAATTAGGCATGAATGGATCTACCTAACAGTCGGAGAAGCAGTAAACGAATGCAACTTCATGCTTCAAGCATGCAAGCCAAAAACTAAGACAGACGAAAGTGAGGTAGCAGATGATCAAGTTTGATGCCACAAAACATGGCTTACTACCACAACTGAGGAACAATTCTAGAGATGAAGTTCCATATGTTTTCTGAAATTTGGCAACTTCTGAAGTGAGCTTGTTTTCAATCATTACATCAATCAAAAAGTTAATGATTGAGAAAATAGTGTGAGCAACACATTCCTAAATAGGCATCAAATATGTTTTCATTTTCTCCCTAAAGCACCTCAGGAGGAAAGTTTCTTAATTCCAATTCATTGTTAAATTTACTATTCTGTCATATATTGAATGAAGCACATATCAAGAGTACATGAGTATTCTAAAGTTAAAACATAACAGAGCCTCAACAAAATGATAGCTGTTAATATTACATCGGGAATCAGCATGTCATGATGGATGAACCAGAACAACAAATTTTCAACTAATGTTCTCAAAATTGGCTCAAAAAATAAGAGTTAACTGTTAATAAAGCAGAAATGGAAATCTACAAGACAAACCAAAAATGGCAATCTAGAGTCTACTTCCACGAAAAAACAAATCCCAATCACGCAATCAAAATACCACCATAATGGAACCTGTTTTCTCTACGGCGTAGCGATTCTCAGTGGATCCAGAAATAATAACTAGTCCAAGGTAAAGCACCAGAATTGGAATGCTTCTGCTTACAGCTTTGAAAACCCAAGCTACGTAATAGGTACTGACAACAGGGCACCACCACATCTCAAATGTCTAGTCCACATTCCAACTACAAACTTCAAAAACCAGGCACCTGTTTCTCTGATGAATTTTCGGCCACAATAAATAAAATGGCTCGTGCAAGGACTACAGGACTATTCCTCCTTGAATATGCGGGGGAGAATTTCATGCACGCCAATGTCTAACGCAACTGGATCCCTGGTGAAATAATTCATAAATCAGGAAATAGATCACCAAGAAATAGCTATAGTTTGACAAAGAAGTACACGGATCGACTACCTAATGATACACCAATATAAAGCCAAAATGTTCTTTCATCTCATTCTCAAATATTATAACAAAGGACTGAGTTTTGTCGGTGTGATTCAGTGGCATTGCAGCAAGGTTGTATAGGAGCAACACATGAGCATATTATAGTGTATTATAAATCCACATAATCAGATTAAAAAATGCACTCCTCGATGCTAGAATTCATGTGTTCGTACATATTTGAATGTAAGGGTGCAGGGGCAGTGCAAATATGGTGTACAAGTAGAAAAAGACCTGCACAAGATTTGGCCCTTCTCGCTGGAGCTGGAGATGAACCATATTTTCCGCAGCAAAGGCGATTCAAACTGGAAAAAGAAACCATCATTTTGTCCGTGCTTCCATTTTCTTGATCCTTGGCCCTTCCAAACCTGACATTTTTCAGAAATAAAAATCCTCAAATCATAGATTGCAAAGAAGCAAGTTAAACAGTATATTTATGAAGCTGCCAGTAAAAGGAATTTTTTTTTTCAGCTTTAGAAAAAGAGCCAACTCATCAAGTGCCTAATTAAAATGCTAGTCTAAAGACATCAACAGCTTCTTTTGATCATTCAATTTATTCACTTCTAACCTACATAATGAAAGATAATGAAAAACTAAACAAAGCTTCAAGCAAAGGTGAGTGTGAAGGCTCAGATCCACAATATCACATTCATACATCGATTAGCTAGATATACATTTTTACAACTTTCGATAGCAAGTGACTGAACGAGAGCTTATTTTAAACTACCTAAGTTCAAATCTAGAGATTAAAGGTATCGAGCTAAAACAAAAGTTCTAGTCCTTTAAGGCATTCACAGTACAGATTGATCAACTTATAGCATAAAATGGCCCATGTGATATTGACCAGGGGTTCATATTATGAATTTATGAGCAAATTGCTGAATACATTTATCTTTTTTATAATTATAGGTAGAACCATTACCTGAGGATAGGATATTATACTCTTGGGTACGACTAAACAAGCAGCTCGCGAGAAAGAATCTTCAGCATACTGCCTGAGGAATGAAAAACAGCTGCTGTGCGTGTGTGGTGATTCAAATGCCTGGCATAGAAGGGAAAGTACACTTATTCAATAATATATACTTAATTAATGATGATTTATAATTTAAAACATTATATTAAATCAGATGCTCAAAAAGACTAGAGATATATAGATTTTTTTTCTCAATACATAAATCATAAAACAGATAGCGGATGAATCATGTCAAAAAGACAATGAAACATAAGCAATTTTGACAATGAAACATAAGCATATAGCTGCAACAGTGATATAGTTTAAGGATAAAAACCTTATCAATATTTACAACTGGAGCATATTTTTCGGTGTCTGTTTGATCCTTGTGAAGTAGGAAATAAACTCTTGGATCAACCATCGATGTTTCATGCCATGTTTTTACAGCATTTTCCATTGTTTCAATGAGGAAAGAGAAAAGCTCCTTCCAACAGTCTTCAGCTCCATACTTACCTGACTGCAAAAGGGAATTTCTATATTAGTCAATTTCACAGGAAACTGGCATGACTGCAATCAATTAATCAATAGAGATCCAAGAAAATTTTAAGAAATCAAAGGGACATAAAGGCAGCATATCCAGTTTTTCCTTTCTCCACAAATCATTAAGCAGAGTCTGCCCCTCAACCTAAAGATGAACATGTATACTTCCATTGAGATTGCCACAATTGAAAAAAAGACCATCGCGCACACACATATATTATTAATAAGAATGACATAACTATTCATGATTCATCTAAAATATCAAATGACTGGATATTGTATTGGACTCTGAACTATGAGAAGATTGGAAAGAAAATTTACAGTGATTGCAGAATATGACTTACTAATTCAGTTTTCAGGGAATCCAAATGTTTAGCCATATCAACATTTGATCTCAGAGTTTCTACTTCTTGGGCACGTTTCTTATCTTTAGCCAATTGCGTGAGCCTCTTGATTTTTTTAGACACCTCAGAACTTTGTGGGTTGTACTTTAAGGAAATCTGAAACGCAGCTAAGGCCTGCACAATAAACAAATGAAATTAAATTATATCCTTCCAATTAAGTAAAAAAACCTCTTAAGAAAAGTAATAAACTGCAAACATCATCGTAGCGTTCCATAGCCTCTAAAACACATCCCTTCCTGAAATAACCCTGCAGAAGCAACCAGTTGCCTTTTAATTATAAGTGTCAACGGGGAAAAATATAAAGTTATATATATCTCTAAGAAGTGTACCTTTTCCCAATCTGGTTTCAAACTGATAGTTGTGTCTGCATCAGCTAAAGCTTTGTTAAGTTTCACCAAATTCAGAAATGCGGCAGCACGGTTACTGGTAAATAGCATTTTCGAAGGTGTTATGGAGCAGTTTGAATGTTAATAAATTATGAGACACAGTACCCACTGCAAGGATCAATAAAAGAATGGCAGAAGACCAAAGCTAATAATGAAAACAACAATGTAGGATGGATGAGAAAGAAGGGGGGAATTAGTTAAATTCCATTGTTTTAGTGAAAAGAATAGCAACTCCAAACGCTTGCTCAATCTTCCCAAGTTTCATCTACGTATATTGTTTCAAGAATTGTGGACTGAAACGGGTTTAGTCCTACATTGGAGGGTTCAGTGGTCACATCTAAGATTGGGGAGAAACACTTATCTTAACCATCCAAGAGTAAGAAATCATGCAAAAATTAAGAAGAAATCAATATTCGATATTTTGTTTAAAATACAATCTATTGCTTCTTTTTTTAAGACTGCTACAAATTACAATGCACTTTGATATCTACTTTTCTCCCTAAGCATACATCGACTTGAACAAAAAGGAAAAGAAAGGTTGAACTCCAAATGGACACAGACACCATTTCCTTCCTATGGAATCCAAACTACAATTAATTAGCTGAAGTGAACACATCTTAGCTCATACCCATTCTAACTCTAACGTTCTACTAATATACAGGCTCCAGTAGAATAAACCACTGAGCAGATCAAGAAACAGAGCTAAATATCAAGGTAGGAAGAAAAAAAAAAGTAAATTAAAGAATTAATTTTTTTAAGAAGATAAAATCTTGAAGAGAAATCAGAACAAAATGTCACTTAATCAAAAGATTCTCAGGTATAATATTTTGAAGAAAAACATTTCACAATTGAAGCAGCAACTAAAAGCTACATTAACACAATATGAGGAAAATATCAAACAAAAACTCAAATGTCAAGAACTTAGCACAGTTTAAGACACGTAGTTATAAAGAAAGCATTCAGAAAACAAAAGAACATCATTTAACCAAACATTCAACTTCAAAGTAATAAGAAAACAGCAAACCACCGTGAAAAGACCCCACAAAAAGAAATTGAAAACGATGCTCCAAATGGATACATATACATGTTAGGGTTTGTTCATGTAATACCTGTATAGTGTTGGATTAGAGGGGTCTTTCTTAATAGCTTGAGTATATAAAGCTGCCGCTTTGAGATAATTTCCTGCTTTGAAAAATTCATTACCCTGGTCTTTCAGTGAAATCTCTGCAGATTTTCCCTCCGACTCTCCCATTACGTTGTTTAGATATCAGGATTCAGAATTGGTTAACACTGTATTTTCTCAATTTTGATAATTTGATCTGGGTTTTTATTAGGGTTTCTGAGATTTCTGCATTCTCGAATCTTTTGCTGGGCCACTCCTGCAGTTATAATCTGGCAATGAGAAAACGCTCAACATGATCATAAATCGTGTTTTGGGTTAAAGTGTAAATCGTGTTGAATTATGGTTGACTGATGAGCGCTGATAGAATTGTACACACGGGTAAGTAAAAGTTGATATTTTTATTAAGAATGGAAAAGAAAAATGGTTTATTAATTATAGGTAAGCATATTTATAACCTAATTATTAATAAATACATTAATTCAATATAATTATTGCGGGATACATAACGTTTAATATTCAACGTTTATACAGAATAATAATTTCGTTGAATACTAATGTACACTACATTAAAACTAATATTCAACGTTTAATATTAGTGTACACTAATGTACACTAATATTCAACGTTTATACAAAACTAACTTTTCTTTTATCAATATACATCGATGTACACTATTATTATACTTATCACTCGAGATTTTAGGGGAGGAAATTTAAGAAAAAATCATTTTCCTAATTCTCTCTGCGGTCACTTTCTTTTATTCCTCTCTCTAAATGTATGTTGATGTATAGATTTTGAAAGAAATAATTTAGAAAAAAATCAATTTTCTAATTATCTCTGCGGTCTCTTTCTTTATTCCTCTACATTGATGTACAGATTTTAAAAGAAATAATTTAGGAAAAATCATTTTACTAATTCTCTTTGCGGTCATTTTTTATTATTTATGTCTCTAAATGCACTCTAATGTACTTATTCATCTTCGTTCTTCTAATTGTGGCTCCATTCTTCATTTTGTGACAAGTTTCCGATTAATTAATCAAAATTCAGATTGATTAAGTACATTGTGCACATGTGTGTACAAATTAAAGTTGTATTCAATGACTCTATCTTCGACAATTATTTATCTTACCTAAATATAAACTGATGTATATTCATATAAATAGTTTATTCATTTTTCTCCCCAAAAATTATTTATTTTAAATGTGTGCACAGTGATGTATATATATGTAAATACTTAATCGTGTTTTTTTTAATTTGCTTCACACGTTGCACGCTGATGTTCAGTAAGTATGGGTAATATGGGAAAAACAAAATTAAATTTTGTATCTGTGCGTAATTTTCTATAGCGAATGTATGAATTAATAATATATAAATATGTTTTGTACCTAATATTTATTGATCCAAAATAAAACTATTGTAAAATTGTTGGATTTTTTTTTCCTTCCTTTTTTTATTTATGTATTAATAAGTTCTAAAATATTTCTTTATTGTTTACCTTTTTTTTTTTTAAGTAAAAGATGAATATTATTGAAAAAAGACAACATATACTCCGCAGTCTGCAGCCTTGAAATTTCCTAATTGGTAGGTTAACTCATGATATATACTAATAAACTGAGAAAATATCAATTTGGTTCAGTATATTTTACCAAATTCAATTTTAATCATGTAATTTTTAGTATTTTTAAATTTAGTTATTTTAGTTTTAATTTTAATCCTATAACTTTTAAAATTTTAATTTTAGTCCTATAAATTTTAAATTTAGTCTTATATTTTTTTAATTA
This sequence comes from Pogostemon cablin, assembly GCA_023678885.1. NCBI lineage: Eukaryota > Viridiplantae > Streptophyta > Magnoliopsida > Lamiales > Lamiaceae > Pogostemon > Pogostemon cablin. The sequence continues at coordinate 23,590,588 of CM043009.1, read as the reverse complement.
TCAAAATTAATCCTGTATCTTTTGAAATAGGATATAATTTATAATAGGACTAATTTTGATAATTAAAAAAGATTCAAGATTAATTTTGAAACTATTAGAATTAAAATTGAAAATTTAAAAAATACAGAATTAAAATTGAAATTAAAAAGATTAAAATTGAAATTCTAAAAGTTATAGGACTAAAATTGAATTTGGTAAAAGATAATGAGAATTAAATATGAGTAATGGTATCGTTTTAGTTTATGAATTGTTTATAAATAAATTGACAACCTTTTCTGGGGAATAATTGAGTAATGGTATCGTTTTTATTATTTTTTTTATCTTTTTTTTTATTATTATTTATTAGACTATCACACAAGTTTATAACTATAAATTTATAATTGTTTTTGTTGGATTTTGTCAAGAATAAAATGAGAGATTTTCCTTTGTTTTTTTTATCTCACATCGGAAAGAAAAGCAAATGGGGAGAGTTTTCTTAGGCTATATAAGGAGGCCCTTGGACTCGATATCAAGTGCACCAATCAAGTACACTTTAATCTTTGTGCTTGATTATTCTTAAATTCATTTCTTAGACTCTCGGTTGTGAGAATGGGAGAAAGGTGAGTATTAGTCAAAGATTTGTAAGAGTGTAGGGATTGGGGTCAGGAGAGAGAAATTCTGTGTGATTGTAAAAAATATTTGCATAGTGGTATTTTCTCAGTTTGTGGTTTTTCTCCAATTTTGGAGTTTTCCACGTAAATTCTTGTATTGTGCTGTTTATGCTCTTCTTTATTTGTCTTTTAGGAATGAATTGAGATCTGTCTATCCCAACAAGTGGTATTAAAGCCCTGTTCGGGCACTTATAAAGTTCTTAGTATGCTCTGTGGTTGCAGCACAGTATGACCTTCCACATCAGAAAAGACTTTTATGAGAGGAAGAGAATTATTCATTAGGCTAAGGGTGACATGAAAGAAGTGGGAATAGCTAGTGGCACAAGGGGGTCAGAAGAACAGCCGGATGCGGTGGCATCTCCTTTCTTGCGGTGAAATGCACCAGACTGTGGCGACATTGGCGTGGCAAGGAGTAGGATTTGTAGGATAACAGTTTTTGACGGAGTTCTTGGACCTGCAGCAATGTGAATTGCTGGGACTCCCGGTGGTGGAGTTGGCTTAATAGCGGCATAGGGTCTTCCATGATGTCGGCTCAAGGAGGTTTGAAAGAAATGGATTTTTCGGTAATGGCTGGTGGCATGGGGAAGCTGCGATTCAACGGGGAAGATGGCGATGTAGTGGCTTGGTATCGGGTGGCGCTAAATCGGTAAATAATAGCATGGTTTCAACCAACAAGTGGGAAAAAATATCGTGAATTCCGGAGGATTAGAATCGGCTTCAAGTGATGACACTTTCAATAAAAAAAGGTTCGAACAAACCTGGTGTAGCTTAACAGTAAAAGGCAGCGATGTCATGTCGGTACAGATGGGTTTTGCTCAAGGTGTAGCAATGGTGCGATGGTTGCTCAAGGTGGAGCAATGGCACAATAATTGCTTACGGTGGAGCAATGGTGACGTTGCTGGTCAAGGAGGAGTTGGTGCGGCAACAACTCCGAATGTTGAGTTAATATTATTGGGGATCCTAATGACATGTGCAGTTGTCATGGAAAATGATGTAATAATATTAGCTGGTCCACAAGTTTGCACACGGACATTGACTTGGCAGATGATGTAGGGTGTGTGTGGATGTATATCGATTGCTGATGAACTTCCAGGGGAGCTAAGAGCTGGAAGTAGCACAATAAATATCAGCAGGTGTTTTCGATATGTGCCACAAGAAATTCTTAGAATGGTTGATTCTAAGTGGTCTACTCATATGGTGGAGTAGGATTCTCGGGGTAGAGAATGGATTGTCGGTGAAGATAATATTTCTTCTTTTATTTTGACAAGGTGGAGATTGTTGGATTTTGTCAAGAATAAAAGGAGGGATTTTCCTTTGTTTTTTATCTCACATCGGAAAGAAGAGCAAATGGGGAGAGTTTTCTTAGGCTATATAAGGAGGCCCTTGGACTCGATATCAAGTGCACCAATCAATTCACTTTAATCTTTGTGTTTGAATCTTCTTAAATTTCTTTCTTGGATTCTCTGTTGTGAGAATGGGGAGAAAGGTGAGTGTAACATCAAAATTTGTATTTATTAAAATAATAAACACAAAAGATATTACAATGATAATCCGAGATGGATTAAACTTGAGAATTTAAGTAAACAGTTTCTAGATATCTTCTGATTCCTCTCTTGAGTTGACTTCTTTGACTTTATCAACTTTCTGAGCCGGATCTTCGGATGAAGCTTGTCCGTGCTCGGGGTTGACTTGAAACTTTAAAATATTTATCCGGAGGCGTCGATCCTTTGTTCGGATAAAACGTTGACTTGAAGATTTGTTGTGAAGAATGTTGTTCAATTTGGTAGAACGTTGACTTCACGGAGACTGCTGGATGAATTTGATATGAAGAACGCCGGATCTGAGGGGCTGGACACCTTGGTCTTTGATCGGAGGCGGTTGGATGGAAAAATACCGGATCGGAGGGGCTTAGAACCTTGACTCTGATCGAAGGCGGTTGGATGGAAGAACGCCGGATCGGAGGGGCTTAGAACCTTGATCTCTGATCGGAGGCTGTTGGATGGAAGAACGCCGGATCGGAGGGGCTTAGAATCTTGATCTCTGATCGGAGGCGGTTGGATGGAAGAACGTCGGATCGGAGGGGCTTAGAATCTTGATCTCTGATCGGAGGCGGTTGGATGGAAGAACGCCGGATCGGAGGGGCTTAGAACTTTGATCTCTGATCAGAGGCGGTTGGATGGAAGAACGCCGGATCGGAGGGGCTTAGAACCTTGATCTCTGATCGCAGACCGTTCTTGACTTGAAGATGCTTGAAGATCTTAAGTCTTGACTTGAAGATGCTTTAAAATCTTAAGTCTTGACTTGAAGATGCTTGAAGATCTCAAGGGAGCACTGCTCGTATTCTTGATCTCTTCAGAAGCGCGTCTTCAGATGTTTTTGGTGTGTCTGGAATGAGGACTGAAGACCCTTATTTATATGTAGAGAAAATAACCACTTGAGAGATATTTTCTCCTTTAAAAGATATGTTGGGCTTTTTTCCTTTAGTTAAGCCTGCTGGACTGGATAAGGCTTAATTATCAATTATTTACTCATTTATTTTAGGAATTAATTTATTTAAATTCCTTAATAAATAAATAATTAATTGATAATTATTGCATTAATTTGCCACATATTTTATTTAATAGGCAATAAAATTCAGGTGCCTACAAATGCCCCCTCGCATTTTGTTCACGAACGCCTTTGTGTTGAAGTGAACAAATTGCGACACTCCATTATTGATCAACATGACTGAATTTTATTGCTTGCCTCAGCACCTTGATACGAATAGCCTGAATTATGACTGAACTTAGCAGAGTGCTAAGTTGCCTACGTACCTCTTCATAGAGAATCAAGTCATAACGTAGTTCAAAGGGACATGATTTGGTTTGAATGGGGTACCGTACACAGTTTATACTCATACGGGCCAGGAGTAACATGCAGTTTATGCTCGTGCGTTAAAGAGCTTTGAACTTGAACTTGCTGATAATTTATACTCATGTCAAGGAGTCTTCAATTTGAATTTGTAGACAGTTTATACTCTTCCCGAGGAGTCTTGAGCTTGAATTTTGCTGAAAATTTATACTCATATCAAGGAGTATAGAGAGTTTCGTCTCTTCTCAAGGAGATTTGATTTGAGTTAAACAGTTTATACTCATATCAAAGGAGTGTAAAATATAGAGAGTTTCGTCTCTTCTCAAGGAGATTTGATTTGAGTTAAACAGTTTATACTCATATCAAAGGAGTGTAAAATATAGAGAGTTTCGTCTCTTCTCAAGGAGATTTGATTTGAGTTTGATAGTTTAGGCTCGTATCAAAGGAGCATAACATTCGGAGAGTTTTTAGATAGTTTAAGCTCGTATCAAGGAGCGTAATGCAGACAGTTTTAGCTCGTGTCAAGGAGCATTACTTGAGAAATTTTAGATAGTTTTAACTCGTATCAAGGAGTATAACATGTGGACATTTTATGCTCGTGTCGAGGAGCATTGACTTTGTTAATAGTTCATTGCCCCCAATCATCGGGTGCATTACTTTCTCTTACTTTAACTACATTTCTTTGAATCTTTATTGACACCGGCTTCTTTGAATGTGATTCCTCCTCGAGAGGTCCATCAAGTGAAATGTCTTCAAATTCATAAGAGTTGTTGCTTGGCAATTCGAAATGACTTGATGTCATACTTAACTCCATATCATGAGCTCTTGTAGCTAGTTCTTCAAAAGTCTTTGGTTGAATCCCTTGAAGGATGTATCGCAGACTCCATTGCATTCCTTGAATGCAAATATTGATGGCAGAGACTTCAGACAATTGATCTTTGCAATTCAAGCTTAGATTTCTCCATCGATTAATATAATCGATTACTGGCTCTTCTTTCCACTGGTAAGTGTTAGTCAATTCGATCATACTAACAGTCCTTCGAGTGCTGTAGAAACTATTGAGAAACTCTTTTTCCATTTGCCCCCAACTGTCGATGGAGTTAGCTTCCAATTCGATATACCAATCAAAAGCATTTCCTTTCAGCGAGCGGACAAATTGTTTGAGCATGTGATCATCAAAGGTTCCAGCATCATTGCATGTCTCGACAAAGTGCGTTATGTGTTGTCTTGGGTTGCCTTTACCATCGAATTGTTGAAATTTAGGAGGCTGGTAGTCAACTGGCATCTTCAAGTTGTCAATTCTCTTCGTATATGGCTTATTGTAAGCAACAGAAGATTTGGAGCTCCCTTTAAACTTGTCTTTTATCGTCTCTAGTACGATATTCTTCAGTTGATTCATAGAGAGCATTCCGTCAGCTGAAATTTGTATCACTTCCTTAACTGGATTTATTTCATATGGATGGTGATTCGCGGAGTCCTCCTCCTCGTCTTCATCCTCAACTCGTTTCTCATTTACATGACTTGTCTGTGCTATCTCCATCTTTTTCATCAGTTTGGATATCAACAGACCTTGTTCTTGGCTCTGTTTGGTGAGTGCAGCAACAGATTGAGTCAAGCTTGCCAGTTGTTCTTCGACAGACGAAGCATTTGTTGCCATGGCGCAGGCTATGAATGAGTCATATGCTGAATTTTCTATGGATTGAAGAGTTTGGATGTTAGAGTCACCTTCACCATCTTTGACGTCGTGCATTGGCTTATCGAGAACAGTCCCCACTACGTGGTTTGTCTCTAAGGAGACTTCAGACATACTCCTTATAACTACTTCAACTTGTTTAGTTTGCAACTTTGAAGGTTTTGAGGCAGTAGACCTTCGTATCGCAATCCTGAGTGGAGTTGTTCTTTGAATCTTTTCAGTCTGCAGCTCTGAAGGCTTCAAGGTAGAAGATCTTCTTATGGCAATCCTGAGAGGAGCCATACTTTGTACTTTCAAACTTTCGAAGAGAGGAGATGAGAGGTAGAAACTGTCCCACCGGGCGTGCCAAAATTTGTAACAACAAAATTTGTATTTATTAAAATAATAAACACAAAAGATATTACAATGATAATCCGAGATGGATTAAACTTGAGAATTTAAGTAAACAGTTTCTAGATATCCTCTGATTCCTCTCTTGAGTTGACTTCTTTGACTTTATCAACTTTCTGAGCCGGATCTTCGGATGAAGCTTGTCCAAGCTCGGGGTTGACTTGAAGCTTTAAAATATTTATCCGGAGGCGTCGAGCCTTTGTTCGGATAAAACGTTGACTTGAAGATTTGTTGTGAAGAATGCTGTTCAATTTGGTAGAACGTTGACTTCACGGAGACTGCTGGATGAATTTGATATGAAGAACGCCGGATCTGAGGGGCTGGACACCTTGGTCTTTGATCGGAGGCGGTTGGATGGAAAAATACCGGATCGGAGGGGCTTAGAACCTTGATCTCTGATCGAAGGCGGTTGGATGGAAGAAAGCTGGATCGGAGGGGCTTAGAACCTTGATCTCTGATCGGAGGCTGTTGGATGGAAGAACGCCGGATCGGAGGGGCTTAGAATCTTGATCTCTGATCGGAGGCGGTTGGATGGAAGAGGGCTTAGAATCTTGATCTCTGATCGGAGGCGGTTGGATGGAAGAACGCCGGATCGGAGGGGCTTAGAATCTTGATCTCTGATCGGAGGCGGTTGGATGGAAGAACGCCGGATCGGAGGGGCTTAGAACCTTGATCTCTGATCGGAGGCGGTTGGATGGAAGAACGCCGGATCGGAGGGGCTTAGAACCTTGATCTCTGATCGCAGACCGTTCTTGACTTGAAGATGCTTGAAGATCTTAAGTCTTGACTTGAAGATGCTTGAAGATCTTAAGTCTTGACTTGAAGATGCTTGAAGATCTCAAGGGAGCACTGCTCGTATTCTTGATCTCTTCAGAAGCGCATCTTCAGATGTTTTTGGTGTGTCTGGAATGAGGACTGAAGACCCTTATTTATATGTAGAGAAAATAACCACTTGAGAGATATTTTCTCCTTTAAAAGATATGTTGGGCTTTTTTCCTTTAGTTAAGCCTGCTGGACTGGATAAGGCTTAATTATCAATTATTTACTCATTTATTTTAGGAATTAATTTATTTAAATTCCTTAATAAATAAATAATTAATTGATAATTATTGCATTAATTTGCCACATATTTTATTTAATAGGCAATAAAATTCAGGTGCCTACAATGAGTATTAGTCAAAGATTTGTAAGAGTGTAGGGATTGTGGTCAGGAGAGAGAAATTCTGTGTGATTGTAAAAAAATTTCACATAGTGGTATTTTCTCGGTCCGTGGTTTTTCTCCAATTTTGGAGTTTTACACATAAATTATTGTGTTGTGCTTTTTATGCTCTCCTTGATTTGTCCTTTAGGAATGAATGGGGATTTGCATATCCCAATAGTTTTCTCAGTAATTAAAGTGCTCCCCAAACCAACACTTATTAAAAGTTCATGATCTAATTAGTTTAAGATAAATTAAGATAAAATAATTCATAGAACGTTTTATACAACATTGTTATTAAATTTCGTGGTTTAGGTACTACTTTTACTCTTAAGATTCATCTTTTTATTCTTAGTATTTTTTTTGAATCAGGAAAATAATTTTATTGCTTCAAAGGGCATGAGATTTACCCACGTGCTACAACAGAAATACAACAGATAAAAGAAAAGTCCAACTGAAAAAATATACCAGGCTAACCCCACCATCATCTCCTTTTCTCATATCATCTTCTGCAGTGTGCTCCTAATATCTTCATTCCACCCTTGAATCTCTGCGCCTTTCAACAATTCTTTTTTCTTGAGAGCAAACCATCCCCAAACTTAAGTTCTAATTTCCCCCAATAGAATCTCCGAGTTCCAATAACCCCCTTTAAATACAATGTTATTCCGCATTGTCCAAATAACCCACACCGTATAAATCCAAACACAAGAAGCCAATAAATTACCCATACTCCCTTCTAGAAAATTTCTAAACTCCAAAAAATAATTTTCTATACATCTTTGTCGTGGTCCAACCACTCCCATCCATCTCATCACTATATCCCACAAGTCCACCACTTTTTTACACTCCACAAATAAATGCAAAATAGATTCAGAAAAATTTTGACATACCGGGCATAAAGTATTGACATTGTCAGATAGGCAATTCCTCTTTCTAAGCTCTTCTTTGGTCGGCAGTCGATTTTTTATCACCCTCCACGTTAGAAACTATATTTTTGGTGTAACCACTTTATTCCAAATGTATTTAGTATATTCCTTAACTTGCTGCTCTTCGGCCAACATTCTTTTTTGGAGTATCTCATATGCTTCATTAACAGAATATTCTCCACACTTTCTACTTCCCCATTCCAAATATCCTTTACATCCTTTACGATCTTCTTGTTTTCTACATCCTTTATGAATTCCAAATAGAGGTTTGTTTCCCAATCTCTAAAGGCTCTTCTCCATCGTATATCCCAATTCCATTGATCATAAACCCAAGCTCCCATAACTCCAATATTTTTATCTTTAATTTCACTCAAACTATAGAGTCTTGGGTATTTGTTCCTCAAGTAAGTATCACCCGTCCATACTTCATTCCAAAACAATGTACTTAATCCATCACCCACCTCTCTTCGTAAGGAGTCTTTAAACCAACCTCCCTTATCATCCACATTAGATTTTATTACCTCCTTCCACCACCCTTTGAGACTTTGGCTTTTTAATAATATCTTCTCAAGATTTCCCAACGAAGTATCACTGTCCAACCTTGCCGCCATCACTTCATTCCAAAGCCCTCCTTGCTTATTAATCAGTTTCCAAAGTCACTTACCCATTAATGCCTTGTTATATGACTCAAGATTTTTAACATCCAAGCCTCCATATCTCTTATCTTTGCAAATAGTCGACCAACTAACCCAAGCTATTTTATTACCTTCACCTTTTTCCACTCCATAAAAAGTTTTTTTGTAACCTGATTATCTTCTTCAATACACTAGATGGAGCCCGAAATATCGATAGCACATAGGTGGGTAGTGCATTTAACACTGCATTTATCAACACCAATCTCCCTCCATAGGAAATCTTCAGTTTATTCCATTTTTACAATCTATTTTCAATCTTCGAGATTACATAACCCCAATCACTAGCCTTTTTGTGGTTGCTTCCCACCTTCACTCCAAGGTACTTAAACGGAAATGAACCCACCTTGCATCCCAAAACACTTGCCATGTCTTCTAACACCCCCATATCCTCATTAACTCCATAAACACAACATTTTTCAACATTTATTCCAAGTTCGGTCACAAGCTCAAGTAAAACAAGTAACCTTTTTAGAAAGATGGCATTCTTCAGAGTCACTCTTCCAATAAATATAGTATCATCAATGAATTGCAAGAGCGAGACTTGCTTCGTGTTCCTTCCAATAACTAATGGATCAAAGAGTCCCATGGAAACCGCATTTTTCAAACAAATGCTTATAAATTCTGCAGCTATGATAAACAAGAATGGAGAAAGGGGATCCCCTTTCTAAGCCCCCTCTCTAGTTGAAAGTCTCCAGATGGACTCACGTTCACCAAAACTGATGTGTGCGCAGTCGAGAAGCATCCCTTCATCCAGGCTACCCATTTCGAATCAAAGCCAAAAGCCGTTAGCATTTATTCCATAAAAACCCAATTCACAGAATCATAGGCTTTTGCAAAATCAATTTTGAAGTAAAAACCTCCATCCCTTGTCCCTTTCAATTCCTCAACCGCCATATTAAGAGTTGCTATACTATCTATTATTTGGCGCCCTTTTATAAAAGTTGTCTGACTTTCTGATATTACTGGTTCAAGAACTTCACTAAGCCTCTGTGCCAAAATCTTCGACAGTATCTTATATGGGGCACCAATTAGAGAGATAGGTCGAAATTTCTCTAATTTCGAAGCTCCTTCCACCTTTGGAATGAGAGTTATAAACGAATGGTTCAAACCCTTTGGCATCGTAGCATTCTCATGGAATTGTCTGATAAAAGTCATCACATCTCCTTTAAGAGTCTCCCAGCACACCTTAAAAATTTTTATATTCATCCCATCCGGCCCAGGGCTTTTGGAGCCATCACAACCATTGATCATCTTAACTACTTCTTCCTCAGAAAACTCTTATACCAAAAATTTGTTATGTTCCGCTGATATCCTCATTGTCACAAATCTTGCTCCAATCTTTGGCCTACTATATCTCTGGTTGCTATAATATTTTTTAAATGCTTCAAACACAGCACCTTTTACCAACTGAACATCATGTGACCACACACCGTTTACTACCAACCCAGTGATTTTATTTTTTTTCTCTCCCCTTTATGATTCTGTGAAAATATGTTGAGTTCATATCTCCATCTACAATCCATTTATCTTTTGCCTTCTGCTTAAGGAAGCTCCTTCTATCTTTTACATCACGGATCAATAAAGCCCTAGCTCGATTCCTTTGAATGATTTCTTCTTCTTCCAATCCAAATATCTCATCCATCAAATCTAAACATCGAATCTCCTCTTTTCTATTCTCAATTCTGTTTTCAATATTTCCAAACACTTCCTCTTTCCACACTTTTAAGTCTCCTTTAAGCCTCTTCATTTTTTTCTTTTAGCACATAAGCACCCCAACCAACTACTTCATAATTAGACCACTTCTCTTTTACCAAATTAACAAATCCCGGATGCTTCGTCCATACATTCAAGCTCTTGAATAGTTTAGGCCCCCAATAGACTGATTTTAATTCCAAAATTAAGGGGCAGTGATCTGATAAACTTCTACTCGCTCCATTTAACCACGATCTAGGCCAAGTCTCGAGCCACAACTCGTTAACCAATACACGATCCAATCTGCTTTTGCAAGTACCATCATCTTTGTACCATGTATATGTCGTACCATGTAAAGGCATATCAAAGAGTGTTGAAATTCTAATGAATCTATCAAATTGCCTTATATCTCTTCTACTTGTGACAACACCTCTCTCCCTCATTCCTCATAGAATTGAAGTCCCCCCTATACAAATTAAAGTATCTTGTAATCCTTCTATAGACAACAGAATTCTATCCCACAGAACTTCTTTTTCCTTCCTATCACACGATGCATATATATTTATCAAACAAATATCTTTTGCTACTCAGTGCACACCCCATTCACGATTACTGCACCCTCTATATCCCACCAACTCCTCAACGTAATTGTATCTGTATCCCAGCCTGTTACAATTCCACCTAAACGACCTTTTGAACTTCTATAAACCCATTGGCAATCAAGATTTTCACTCATCTCTCTACAAACTTCTGCATCTACGCTGTCTATCTTAGACTCATGTATAAAACATACCCCAATGCCAGCTCTCCTAATCCACTCCCTAATTTCTTCTCTTTTTGATGAATGCCCCAAGCCCCTCACATTGTACGTAAGTACCTTCATTGATGTGTTGCTTCCTCCCTAGTCGTAAGTATTCTTAGTATTTATTCTTAAGCTTATTATAATTATACTTTCACTCTTTTATGTGATTCATGAAATATTTTAACGGATGCATATGGTTATATATTAGCCTACATTACTTAAAATACTTAGAAATCATAATTAAAAATTGTTGTTAATTTTTAGAGTATCGTTTAATTTATAATTAAAAGGTTACATGTGGAATTTTGTATATATTACTCCGTCCCTTAACGTAGTTAATGTTACATTTCGATTAATTAAGCTATCATATATCTTTTTATTTGATAAGAATTACTATTTGACTCATTTAATTAGTATACTTGTACTTACTGATTAATGAGAATGTCTCAGTTCCTAGCTAAATGTTCAGCAATAGCCAGCCAATATATATATATATATATATATATATATATATATATATATATATATAATGCATATGTTGATGATATCATATATTTGTTTTCAATTAATTAATTGAGTTAGCTTGTCCCCTGAATTTCTTAGTTGACTTTAGTTAATCAACTATGTTCTGTATCTAGAATTATAATATATAGCAAGAAACTTTATAAAATACATTTACAATTACTTGGTACACGACTAATTAATTAATACTCGTTGTTTAAATAAATATTCATCATTTTTTATTTTATATTAATTTAATTTGTTCTACACAAGTACAATGATTCTTATCCATGCATGATTAATTACCAAACAGAATATGTGGAATTACAAATATATTTTTATTAATAAACACCATTACTAAAATTGTAGGCAAAAACTTGTGTACGGCTCAACTCAAAATCGTAAACTAATTAGCAGTTCACTACTACTTTCAAGTTGAAAGTTTTTTTTCCATAACTATTTAAAACTTTAAATTTTGTCCCAAAAAAATATATGTATCGATTTTGTCCCATAACTATGAGTTTTATTTTAATTTTGCCCAATTTTCGCCGGAACCCTAGATTTTCGCCAGAACCCTCAAATTCATCAGTCACGTGCAACGCACGTGACCAAAATTGAAAGAAAATTTATAGTTATGGGACAAAATTGATACAAATATCTTTTTTGGGACAAAATCTAAAGTTTTAATAGTTATGAGACAAAATCTAAAGTTTTAATAGTGTTATTATTATTAATAATAATAATAACAGTTATTTAAAAATTAATTAAAATACACAAGTCGATCATTTATTTCATAAGATTTTTTTTTCTGTTAATATAGTAAATTAACATGTGATTAAAAAATTATCTTAGTTGGTCGACCTTTATGTAAAATTATTTTTAACCATAACGAATAAAATTCTATTATTTTTTTTTTCTGTTCGAACTTATCACTATTACTTCTTATATAGTAAATCCACACTTCTAATAAAAATATAATATAAATAAAATTATTTATTGAAAATAAAAATTTTATAGCAAAGGAAATTAATTATTAACCAATTTAAATTTAAAAATAAAATAAAAAATTTGGATGGAGTATTATTTCCATTAATTAATAACTACATAGTTCTACTTTTATAATAATAATAATAATAATAATAATAATAATAATAATAATAATAATTAATTTAATTGAATTGAAAAAATAAAATAAGTGGTGTATCAAATAGCAAAAAATAAAAGTTGTGATAGAATTAAAAATAATAAATAGATCGCGTATTAAATTGACAAAAATAAAAGTTCGTGAAAGAATTGAAAATATTAAATAAATCGTATATTAAATTGACAAAAATAAAAGGTCGTGATAGATTTGAAAATTCTCAATAAAGTGGTGAATTTTTTAGGAATTAACCCAAAGTTTTTTTGTCCCATAACGTTTTAAACTTTAAATTTTGTCTCAAAAAAGATATTTGTATTGATTTTGTCCCATAACTATGAGTTTTATTTTGATTTTGCCCAAATTTTGTCAGCCCTCAATTTTCGCCGGAATCCCCAAATTCATCCGTCACGTGCAACGCACGTGACCAATTTTCGGAGAAAATTGAGGGTTCTGGCGAAAATTGGGCAAAATTGAAATAAAAACTCATAGTTAAGGGGCAAAATCGATACAAATATATTCTTTGAAATAAAATCTAAAATTTTAAATAGTTATGGGACAGAAAAAACTCTTAACTCACTTTAATTCCTTTTAATGTAAATTATGTGCACAAACCCTACATTTGTACATTCAATTCAAGAATAAAATTTTTGTACATTCAATTCAAGAATAAACTTTAGCATTCAAGGTATTATATTTTAAACCATTATTCTTTGTAATAAAAAATATTTTTTTTATCTTAACAAGAATAAAAAAATTATATTATAATAAAATTTGACTAAAAATAATATTTTTTACTAAAATAATAATATAATTAATTAATTTGAAGAATAATTTTTCATGGAATATACTAAAGAATAAAATTGAGTATACGTGGATGTAAAGAATAATATAAAAAAATAAAATTGTGCTTTTATTTTGGGCAAAGAGTTGTATTAGACCGTCTAACGTAAGCCCTTACGTGAGACAGATAAAAAGTTCATGAATATGTTATTACTATCGTTATAAAATATTATCACTTTCGCTATAAAATGTTATCACTTTTTATTTAAACTATAAATTGTTTATAAAATAATTCACTACACTATTATAACTTTTCATTGATTGAGTATCACTTTTCGTTAATAATGCTATCACATTTTATCCATTTTTAAGGACTTACGTACATTTCACACAAAACCTATTTATTTTGTTAGATGTTTAAACACCTCTATTAATATATTTCATATAAGTTTACGACATATTCCAATTATATTCATAATTATCTGTAATAAAATCTTCTTCTAATTAATTAATAGGTTTCCATATCTCACTCTCTTTGTACATAGCTTGCTTTAGCATCCCTTGATATCAATAAAATTCCAACCTAACCCTTATATAAAATGAGTGTATATTTAGCCATATAAAATTGACCTTCACAAGTTTCCGCATGCAAGTGGGATATATTTAATTGAATTTTAATTAATCACGTCATCGAAATTATAAATAATTAAGAAAATAAAATCATGTTGATACCTATAATTTGAGCATGCTATATTGACCACAATGGTAAATAATGACTATTTCCAACTAACAAATCCACTTGCCAGGCTGTCAATCTATTCTCTACCTCTCACTTTTATTTATTTATTTATTTATTTATTGACTTCTCTAGTGCCAGTCTCATACCTACATTCTTTCTAATACTCCGTATGAAATTTAAGGTAAAAAATATTAATTTTAATACTTAAAGGTAAAAATATAATTATATTTTAAAAATTAAAAGTTAAATTATATATATATATATATATATAATGTTACATGTAGGGGTGTCAACGGCCCCCGGCCCGCGAGTACTCGGTCTGCCCCGCACGTTTTGGGCCGGCCCAAACCCGGCCCGTAGGAGAAATGGGGCAGCACGACCCAGACCCGTACATATACGGAGCGGGTCCGGGTATTAACTAAGCCCCGCCCCACCCCGTATATAATATATTAAAAATTAATTTATATTATATATATATATAATTATATTTTATGTTAATATATATATATATTATACAATTATTTTATATTTTATACATAAAAATTATTTATAATTATATGATATATATATTTATAAAATTTAAATTATAATTATATTTAATATTCTTATGATTATTTATTTAAATATATGAAGAAATTTTATATGATTTAAATTTTTTTAAATTAATTATTTTTAAAAAAACGGGGTGGGGCGGACCCGCCCCGTATGGGTCCGGGCACGGGTCCGGGGCAAGTCCTCCAGAAACGGGCCGGGTCCAGGTAGTTAACTACCCGGCCCATACCCAACCCGTTGACACCCCTAGTTACATGAATCAGTTTACATGACCTTATGCATGCCGCAAATAAGTCGGGGAGGGGGAATGGTTCTTCAAGAAGAATTTATGTGGAATCAAATGTTATCTTTAAAATAAATAAATAAAATTTTCTTTTATATTGTAATTACAAAACGCTTCATGTTCATTTATTTTTGTTAAAAACCCAAAGGATTCATTTTTTTCATTTTGGGCATCTCACCCAAAGAGTATCCTTTCTTTTTTTATGTACATGGGACCCACACACACCCACTAATACAATTAAAATATGGGGTCTACACTCCCACTAATACAACTACACACTACACATTAAATAATAATATTTCTTGATCCACATGCAAAAAGAAAATACTACCCTTTGGGTGGGACGGAGGAAGTATTTTTTTATCAATTTTATTGACTTTAGAGGGTATTATATTATTTTTAAATAATAAAAATATAAAATGATGATATGTGCGTGAAAAATGACTGACAAATTTGAAATTAGAGTAACTTTTGGTTGGTTGTTGGATAACTTACTATTTTAAAGCGCAAAAATTTTAATGAAATAAACAAATGAGAAAAATATGAAAATTTTATGATACTATAAAATATTATGTATAAGGATAAGATAAAAGTCTCTTGCGAGACGTGTTATTTATAAGATAGGTCGATCAATTACGAAAATATACTTATTGTAGATAAAATATGTTTAATATTTATTAAAGTATATTTTTTAAAGTATGTTTAATTATGCATTAAAGTATGATTTAGCGTGTTATAACATACTTTAATTATAAATAAACATACTTAATCTATACAATAAACATACTTTAGTAATGAATCGATCCGTCTCACAAGATAATGTCTCCAGGGATAATACTCTATCCATCAATTTCACATAAAAATATTTTCATATATAACAAACTAAAAGTTTAATAAATCTTTCTATATACATTTAGAAATCTAATTAATCTCACTCTACTCATCTGCTATATATATATATTATATGTCTTTAATTATATTTTTTCTTCATTGATTCATTCTCGTTCATTTCTCGTCAATTAAAACTCTCTAAATTAATTTACTAAATTACTTAAATCTAAAACAAACCCCTACCCCCACAATGGAATTAACTAAAAGGAATCCTTTGCCCCACACTTTTATTTATATATATAAAATTTTATTTTAATTCTAATAAAATTTCCAAGTCCACTGATCTAGTGCTACGACTGTGTCTTCATTGTGACGAACATTCACTTATATATGTTCACATACAACAACTACGTCCCTGTAGGCTGAACATACAACCTTGTCAAGATTAATTTCAGATGTACTTAATTAAGGTCTTAATCATCATTAATTTGGAAACAAATCTCTTAATTAATTAACGACTGGAAATTAGTTTTTGTATAGTCGGTGAAATAAACCTGATGACATTAACAGCTAGCTTTCTCGAGAGATTAGTTAAAATGAAAACGCAAATTAAAAATGCATTTAATTTATACACCACTAATATTATAGTATTTCTTCACTAGCTAGCTAGAAACCTATAATTACAACTTTAAATATGACATGCTTTTTTTTTTTTTAACCCTCAATTTATATAAGTAATGCAACGTAAGAGTAAAATAAACCAAATTATACATACAACCGCGGGTTGTAAGCAATATTTTACTCTCTTTTTTTATGATAATATCTCATTTTAATTTCTAATATGAACGCATGATTTATCATATCTTTAAACTCTCCTACCTATCGATTATAACAATTTTTTTTTAAATTTTGATAATATATAGATGTGAAGAAAATAAAATTGTGAGAACTGCCATTAAATTATAGGTGAACACGTGTGCAAATGGCGTTTATGTTGTAAACCCTATTATCCCCCTTTCCAGTCCTATTATATATCTCATATGTATTGTTAGGGTTTAAATTAAAAGAAAACTACAGAATTTACTCCGTAAGTCCGATTTACAAGATACTAACTCTAAATTATACTCCAGAGCCAATTTTAAATAATTAAGGCCAAAGATTAAAAAAGAAAATCTCAAAATGTAAAAGACGATATATAAAATTTTAATCAAATTATTGAAAGAATTTAAATCACACATATCTGAAATTGGATTATTAAGAGACATTTAGAGACTTTATCGATTTGTTATGAAGAAGAATGAAGGTGATATCTGAGATTAATCATTAAATTCTATAGCTGTTGGGTGGTAGATGATTAATTATAGATGCTATGTTTTAAAAGTTTCTTCAACTTTCTAAATTTCAATTTCATGTAATTTTGGGTAACTTTCTTGCCTTATCATTAGTGTTTACTTTTGTCGATTTAAGAAAATATAAACGATAAATAATATTAAAGCACTTGAAGGTAGTATTTTATAACATGATTATGAAAAATTAACTTAACCGGGTATAGTAAAGTGAGACTATTGAAATTTTCCAAGTCTAAATATTCACAAGTAAAAAAACATTGGAATTACGTGTTTAATTACTTTGTCAATGCATGAAAGACATGCAATAAAATATAATTAATGAATAGTGACATCTAAACTTTAACTGCTTGATTTTGTCAAAATTTCAAATAATTCCCAACCAACACTATTATTATTTTCTAAAGTACCTAAAGTTGTGCTTATCTAATCTATATATTCAGTTCTTGTATTCGTATATATAGCATGTAATAATTGGATAATTATATGCAACTATAAATGTAAGACCGAAAGTAATATTTCAACTAATTAAAAAAAATGATTTAGGACTAAATTAGCTAGCTAATTAAGGAGGGAAAAATGACAGTGGCATATAAAGAAAGAGTGAAATTAACAAATTACAGTATCTATGTGACATTTATTTAGTAAGATTTAAATTCAAGAAAACATTTAGTGAATAATTGTTTTAGTGACCAACCAACATTTTTAGTCATGATTCGAAATTGATTAATTTCTTCTATGTTTTTAATGTATTTTTCAACCTCTAATTTATTTGTATTATAGTTAATTTTGTCTTGTAATCTACGTAATTAAGATATAATGAAATATGAGATTATAAATATATATTGAGTAATAATTTTGGCAAGAATTGCATGTAGCTAGTTAGATAATTGTTAGAAGAATATGTGTACCAACATCCTACTGGTATATCTTTTGCCTTATACAAGAAGCTTGAAAATGATTAATTTATTAACTAATTAATTAATAAATTAAGGAATAATTATTTGTAGGTACAAACTTCCTATGTATAATTATGTTAAGATACATCCATAAAAATATATTATTATTAGGTACAATTTTTAGAGTTAAAATTCCAAATTTATCCTTAATTAAAATATATCTCAATAATATCTCTTCCACTCTCAACGTATTTCACTTTAAGATTTCTTGACTTGCCATAATGAATTATAATTAATTCCCATGAATTCTTATTCATGTTGTTAGAAACCCCTTGACTTGCCATAATGAATTATGATTAATTCCCATGAATTCCTATTCATGTTGTTAGAAACCCCCAAACAAATCTGCATTTCGTGCAGAAAAATATCATTAATTGCGAGAATTGGAAGATAACTATGCATTTCGTGTAATTTCGTGCAGAAAATTAACTACATAAAAAATCTGCATTTCATGCAGAAAATTAACTATTAAAAAATCTGCATTTCGTGAAAAAAAAATCAACTATACCTCCTTCAAATTGCATTTTTTAATCGGAATTTGCATTTCGTGAAAAAAAATCAACTTAACCCCAATCAAATTTGCATTTTTAACTAAAATCTACATTTCGTGCAGAAAAATCTGCATTTAAAATCTAAATTTGGATATTAGGGCAAAAAGGGAAATACATACATAAATTTTGTAGTTAGTAGTAAGAGTTAATTTAGAATGTATCTATCAGTTAATTACGCTTAGGGAGTGTAGTGGATAGTAACCAACCCATAAATTAATCAATATTTAAGTTCAACCACCAAAACTAATTAAAACCGTGTTTCTGGTGAAAATGAAATCATAGACTAATCGTCATCTCCTTTGCTTTCCAATGGCAAATGGCAATTCCTCTCTATTTTGTCAAATTTGTGATTAATTAATTGGGTGTTAATTAAATTTTATTTTATCTTTAAATAGATAAATGAAGTAATTTTACATTGATACGTATATATCACATGATCTCAAAATGACCTAAAAAACACTTTAAGCCTAAAAAAAACGATGACATACATTTCATTATAAGCACTCGTTAATTTTGTTACAAGAGAAATTGAATACTTTATTAAAAAAAAAAAAAACTCAAACACAACAATATCATAACACACTCTCTTTTGATAATTATCATAGGAGTATTATAAATCTAACACATAACATATTACAATTTATTTGTTACTATTTAATTAAAAAATGATTCAACTCTCCTCGTACAATTTGTAAAATGCACATTTTCTTAATCTCTAAATGAAAGTAAATGTTTGCTTTCGACTTTTTAACAACTCCTTAATATAATTAAGTCCCATGAAACTTAGATGATCCATTTGCAACATAAAATAATACTAATTCACATCCCTAATTAACACATATATAAACCCTATTGATCAATCTCCCATTTATCTTCAAACTAAACCTAGCTAGCTCACAAATCAACAAAAATGATGATCAACTTCAACCCACTTTTCTTATCACTAATCCTTCTTCTCTCCTTCACAAAACCCTCAATCCAACAATACCCCAAAACTCCACCCCCCACCCAAAACCCTAGATTAGTCAATGCTTTCATAGCTTTGCAAGCTCTCAAACATGCCATCACTCAAGACACTAAAAACTTCACCTCCAATTGGTACGGCTACGACGTGTGCAAGTACAAGGGAGTCTACTGTGCACCCGCCCCCGACGACCGCCACGTCCTCACCGTCGCGGGGATCGACCTCAACCACGGCAGCATTCACGGTTACTTACCGGAGGAACTCGGTTTATTGACCGACCTCGCTTTGTTGCACCTCAACTCCAACCGATTCACCGGCACGCTACCGTCTACTTTCTACCGTCTCCGTCTTCTCTTCGAGCTCGACGTCAGCAATAACCTATTCTGCGGGGACTTCCCCACCGTCGTCTTCAAACTTCCGTCGTTGAAATTTCTCGATATCCGGTACAATAACTTCTCCGGCGACGTGCCGAGGGATCTATGGGACATGAAACTCGACGCGCTGTTCATTAACAACAATAATTTCAAATCGACGTTCCCGAAGAACATGGGGAACTCAACCGTCTCCGTTTTGGTCATGGCGAACATCGATCTCGACGGTTGCTTACCGGCGGGGATCGGAAAAATGGCGGAAACGTTGAATCAGGTGATTCTGAAGAACGTCGGATTGAAATCGTGCTTACCGGACGAGATCGGGATGCTGAAGAAGGTAACGGTATTCGACATCAGTTCGAACGAGATCGCCGGAACTCTGCCGGAGTCGATGGCGAATATGAAGAGTCTCGAGCAGCTGAACGTCGCCGATAACTTACTTTCCGGCGACATACCGGACGGAATCTGTTCGCTGCATCGGCTGGAGAATTTCACGTATTCCGGCAATTACTTCTGCGGCGAGCCGAAATCGTGTATGAAGCTGAAACATTGGGACGATAAGGAGAATTGCATACCTTACCGGCCGAAACAGAGATCGGCGGAGGAATGCAGTAATTTCTACGCGCATCCGGTGGATTGCAGCGCGTTAGGGTGTTTTGCGGCGTCGCCGCCGCCGCCGTACTATTATAAGCCGTGATCGAGTCGTTTTGCTAAATTGCGCTCTCATTTGACAGCTTCTTTTCTTTTTCCGTGTTTTACTTTAAAAAAAGGAATAATGCCACATAATAATGTTTTTTTTTACTGAATTGAACTTTTATGACGTGTACATATAGTAATATATACTCCTAATGAGTAATTAAGTTGAGTATTTCCCACCCGGATCTTCTGCGTCATTTTAGTGTATCATCTTCTGTGTCACGCGTTAAGTGATTGACACGTAAGATGGGGAAACAAATCAAACCATTGCCCCTAGGGTTTAAAGTTTAGGGTATAATTTCTCTCTCCTACGTGTCGTCAATCTAACAGTGTGATACAGTGGATGATGTACCAAATGACACAGAGAATTAGACGGAGTATTTCCTATGATGTTTACGTCTAATAAATATAAGAATAATGTTTCTTGTGGGTGGTAATTATATTTATAATTGTTAAATATTGCAGAGTTTATTTGTTTATACATTTCTTTATTACTGGTTGTTAGCAGCTGGGGGGCATGTTTGTATGTGTGGGAGTTGAATTTTCAAAAGGCAACAGCCAATCATAATTATATTTATAAAATTCATTTTTACTAAAGATTAATATAATTCATTGTACAATAGATTAGTTTTTTATTTTATTTTATTTTATTATTTTTAAAGAGTAATATTAGGCATTTTAAAGAGTACTACTTCCCAAAAAAATCTAATAGCATAGAAGTTCTCTTTAATATTTTGGTCTAAAACTATTTCCTATTTTATCATGCTCAAGAGTTTATATATAGTATTTTTTGGGTCTAAAATAGTAAAATACCTTTTAATTAGTTTTTCATGTTAAAATTTCTAACTGAATGAATAAAAATTAATGCTCGATGTAGTATGGTTTAATATTTAATTGATCGATAATATTGATTCTACTAAACCACTCCTCTCAAAGGTTGTGTTCGAAAATAACAATTAATTCAAATTCGATCCTAATCAAACTATAAATCACCAATAACTATGCCATCTTTAAAATAAAGTTTAAGATAGTTTGTAAAATGGAGTACTTTAAAAACTCCTCTTTATGGGTCACATAAAAAGTTTAAAGGAGAAATATGATGGTACGCATTTTTCAAAAATTATAAAAATGCAAGTATTGGTTTATCTCCTTGCTTATTTAAATAATATTTCAAAATAAATAAATTAAATTATTTCATTAGTGCATAAAACTGAAATTCTAGCCATCGAATAATTGCATATAGACAAACAAACGTATAGTGAATCTAATATATTTCATTCCTCCAACAATAAAATATTGTCTCTAGAGACAACACTAATATAACTTTTCATACACATTGAATATCATATCTCTCAATTCACTATATATACATTAAAATACTATGTCTTTCAATCACGAGATGGAGGAAATATTAATTTACTAAGTTTTTAACTACCAAATCCTGTACTTATATTCCATTTAATTTTTTTTTTTTGACAATCATTAAAATAAAATCTTAAGAATAATTAAATCCTATATTCATCTTCTTTATAGTTGCGGCAAAAATTAATCAACTCATAAAGGCTTATCTTTGGGCCGGCCTGTTAGAACGGAGCGTTACTAAAATTAGTGGGCCTAATTGGGCTTATAATGATCAGGCCCAAATAAAAAACCTAACAAGAGCATCATATAAAACACTCAGAAAACCTAGCCTGCTTGAGTGCCTCACTACAAGCGCAGTTCGGAGTTTCTCTCAATAAGAGCAGCCGTCGCTCTATCCATCGAAGCTCAGCTGCTCAGCAACCATGGCCGTTGGGTAATCTCTTTTCACGAGTGCAACATTTTCATTGCAGAACATGTTGTTGTTGATATCTCATACGATTCTGTTGGCGTACTCCTTCATTCATTTATTTCGTTGTATTAATGCATTTTCTGATTTGGTGCAGTAAGAATAAGAGGATTTCCAAGGGGAAGAAGGGTGGGAAGAAGAAAGTGTGAGTGTTATTTCGTTTCTCCTTTTATTCTAGCTTAGCTTATGATTGCGTTTGATTCGCTTGAAGATATGTACGCCATTGTTTCTGATTTGTTTATCCTTTGCATTTGTTTTAGTGTGGATCCTTTCGCTAAGAAGGATTGGTATGATATCAAAGCGCCCACACTTTTCAATTTTAGGAATGTGGGCAAAACCCTCGTTACACGTACTCAGGGTACAAAGGTATTTTAAATGTTTATTTTTTATGCATAAATTTATGTTATTAGGTCATTTCTAGTATTTATGTTCTTTTTCAGGATGTTAGCGATGTTTAGAAATGCATCTATGCATACGATTTATCAAACGCTTGAAAATGAGTATTTGGACATAGGCTTTCTCCGATATGATCAAGGGATTACCCCTATGAGATTGGATTCGACGTTACTGATCAGTTGGTCTAAACGAAGATCTTATTACCATTCTATTTACTCATTTGGTACTGCTGAATCGAATTTTTATACTACCCTTTTAGATAATAGTGAACCAAAAAGTTCTTGCTTGCTAAATCCTTTAAAGAAAATTTCTTATTTAAATGACGTATATGATCTCTCTATCTAGTGGATTATCCAGCATTTTTGCTAGATTACGGGTATCTGAAAAGGCTGGTTACTTGTGCTCTACATCAACATTCTATTTCTTCTATTTGCAGTGAAGGGTCATTTGTTGGAAGTATTAATTTTTGTGTATAAGTTTCTATTCAATCTTTAAATTATGATCTTGCCCATATCTGTTATTGGGTAACTATGTGTCATCTCATCCCGACTTTATTCTCTGATATTACTCTGCTGGAATTTGTGTTATTCTGACATTGGGATTTGAAATTTTCTAGTATTTTGAATTTAATTTTTCAATGAAGTGAATTTTGGACTATCACAAATGTTTTTTTTTTCTGTCTTTTGGTTTCTTCACCTTTTGCATTTCACTGTTGTTCAAGTATTTAAGATTGAATGATTTTCTGTTAGATTGCATCGGAAGGACTGAAGCATCGTGTGTTTGAGGTGTCTTTGGCTGACCTTCAGCATGATGAAGATCATGCTTACAGAAATATCCGGTTGAGAGCTGAGGATGTTCAGGGAAAGAATGTTCTCACTAACTTCTGGGTATGAGGGGATACTCTCTAACATAGTTAATTAATTTGTGTGTTTTTGTGCCCTTAATTTTCTGTACTGTTTAATGGTTGCTGTCTTTTCTGAACTTTTAGGGAATGGACTTCACTACAGATAAACTGAGGTCGCTTGTCAGGAAATGGCAATCATTGATTGAGGCTCATGTGGATGTCAAGACAACCGACAACTTCACTTTGAGATTGTTCTGCATTGCCTTCACCAAGAAGCGCCTAAACCAGCAGAAGAGGACATGTTATGCACAGTCAAGCCAGATCCGTCAGGTGTACATTGATCTTTCAATTTTCTGTGCTTGTATAACTACTGAAAGAATGTCTATAAAATATCGATACCATAATAGACCTTGAGCATTTTCAGAACAGTAGTTTATTATCATCATTGTAACAATCCATGTAATTTTACCTTCATTTTTTCATACGCTTATTTATAACTTCCTCTTATTAATCTTGGTGTAGATCCGGCGTAAGATGAGGGAGATCATGGTTAATCAGTCGCAATCTTGTGACCTCAAGGATCTGGTTCAGAAGTTCATTCCCGAGGCCATTGGCAAAGAGATTGAAAAGGCAACTTCTAGCATTTACCCTTTGCAGAATGTTTTCATCAGGAAGGTGAAGATCTTGAAAGCTCCCAAATTCGACCTTGGGAGGTTGATGGAGGCAAGTCTCTTTGCGCCACTTGTTTCATACCTTCTTTTGACTGTAATTTTATCATCAATTTCATTAGCCCGGACAATTAATTGACTATACCAGATTCGTATGGTTACCCTACATTACGTTGCTTTAAACCTATCGAAAATTGCTTTAGTTCTCTCTAGAAAGCTTATTTTCTTGCAGGTTGGTTATATCCACACGATCTAAGCTGTTATTTTTTCCTTTCTTTGTTTTAGGTTCATGGTGATTATAGTGAAGATGTCGGCCAGAAGTTGGACAGGCCGGCTGAAGAACCAGCAGCTGAGCCTACAGAGGTTGTCGGAGCATAGATGTGGTCAGGCCGGCTGAAGAACCAGCAGCTGAGCCTACAGAGGTTGTTGGAGCATAGATTTGTGCCATCAGACACTTGTGAGCTGTGGGTTTCGCTTGTTGCTCATTAGGTAATATTTTTCAAAGACATGAACTTGCAGCTTTGAGTTTTTCGTTTAGGAAAAGATTTGTTTACAATATTTTACAGAATTGTCTTTTGAGATACATAAAGCTTGTAATGCTCTGTTGTTAGACATTTTCCATTTATTAAATTTTGTTGTGTTTATGTTGGATTTTTTCTCCATGTCTTCATGTTGGGTTAAATCATATTCGTTTTATTACAAATCATATTTTAAGAAGGTTCCATAATAACAATTAGCTATACTGTAAATAAAAATGCAATATTTACAAACTTTGAATATAAGTGGTACTCGTATTCACTAATGAATATAATAGAAAAAAAATAGGCGTATGATTAATGCCTCATTGTAACAACCGCTCAAGTCTTAACTGGACTTTACTTGAAAGAATAATTATGATTAATTAACTAAATATCAAAGAATAAACAATTTCATACCAGTTGTATCTAATGGTACAAGCCAACTTTACACTAATCCAAATCTGGTCAGACAAGAGTATGGAGAACAATAATTATCTACAGCTTCAGCATTCACCTAATTAAAATAACATACAAGACCCATTGAAACCATCAGCTAAAACATATCTAAAACATCGAAGCAAATCATATATCATATATATATGGAATTAAACCATAATTGTTTCTATAAAATATATTGACTGCAAAATAGGAACTTTTAGTGCACTTAAAAAAAAACTCAGATTTATTGCAGCAAGTTTATAAGCCCAAAGTGTAAACTCAGCAAAGTTTTAATTAAATTCCAAACTGTAGCATGCACATAAAAATGCATTGAACCCATAGATATTCAAAGCAATATCTCATCTCATAGAGTACCTTGCTCCATTACTCATAATTCTTACTCATAATTCATAATTTTAGAGCGGTACCTTATGGTCAGCTACCCAAAATTCATATTTTCATATAATCATAAAGACATTCATATCATTACATAATTAACACATACTATGTGAAAAAAGGAAATTTGTAATAGTGGTGGGTGGACGGAAATCTAAAAAGAAATAGTGGAGTTATTAAGACAAAGAAATAGCGGAGAAATTAAGAGATTTAATGAGAGGATTAAAGAAAATGAGAAGAGTTATTGGAAAGAGTCACTTTTTTTGAGGAAATTTTTTTTTTTTTTTTGGCAAGCGTTATTGGTCAAACTTTCCATCTATGAGAGTGTATTATTGGGAGGTATCAAATTGTATGGGAAAACTTCCTTGTCAAAGGTAAAGTGATGGGAAATGAAATATTCAGGATGAGGATGAAGAAGAAGATTGTAGTGTATATTGTGGGCTTTGGAATATAATTTTTGAGGAAAGTGTATTATTTGGCCATAGAAAAATATTGCGCCAATAAACATATTAAACTCTATTTGATTGATTTCTTTGTGGAGTTGGCGCAAAAGTTTGTCTTAATAATGTGAAGGCTATTTATTTCCTTCTTCAGAATGAAGCTAATGTCAAAGAGCTCAAGAATGTTGTTTTCAAGATACTGTTTCATCTTCATTGAGTCTTGAACATCTGCCTCCAGTTCATCCACCACTGTGCACAATTCTGAGTTGGATTTTTGAGCAACTTTAAGCTACATTTCTGTATCCAAGAGATTCCTTCTGTTAAAAGCAAACTCTCCTTTCCACTTACAATCACTCTCTCAACCATGCATCTTTCCTTCCAATCTATGAACAGCATCTTTAGATGCTAAGTTTTCTGCACCTCCAGCATCTGTGTCAATACGCCTATTTTCGCGTTCAATTCCACAGCTGATCTCGTGTTGTCTGTTCAGGTTCTTCTCCTCTTCAGATTTTTTTCTTCGAGGGTTTCTTTGCTGATGCCACATTTATTTTGCCCATGAGGTATTCGCCACCAAAGAGATGCATGCAATTTTGTATGGAGACTAATACAATTGCTGTAAATAAGCACGTGTTCAAGCTCTTGCTTATGAATGATCTCGAATTCACCACTAAATCCTTCAACAGTAATAATTGTTCTTTATTTTCTATAGATTAGATTTGTATTACGTGACGGCCTGCTCGGAGAACATTTTCAATAACCCGGTCGTAAAATTAAAATTAAACTTGCAGGCAAAGAAGCAGTCGTTCACGGTAACGACTAACACAAATCTACAAAAAAAATAAAGAACAATTACTTGAGTAAGATTGAGTGGTAAAATCTAGTTCATTCTTAAATGAAATAAGAGACACATACTTAATTATTACAGATATTATTTATAAGGTACAACATCTAAAAATTAGTCTTTTCCACACAAAATCAACTGTATCTCCTTATTGGAGAACCGTGAGAAAACACCCTAAATACCTCTGGCCTGGCATCAGTAAAAATCCCTCAAAGAAGAAACCTGCCCTAAAGAAACATACTCCTTGATCTGCATATTCGGATAATGAATCATATAAGATTCCAATGACCAAAACGTAATCGGCAGGCAATAATACAGCAATTGGGGTCAAAAATCATTAGGTCATTCAACACTCTTATTAACCACTAAAATCAAATTTTAAAAAATATAATAAAAATAAAAATCAGTACATATTGATTATTAACGACTTACAAAAAAAAAAATGGCTGTTAGACATTGATCACCAAGCAATTTGAAAAAGAAAAAAAGAAAAGAAACTATCGAATATTCATAGGAATGCTTGGACAGTTTTAGTATCCAGACTCCAGGGAGAGGGTGAACACCTAAGATGTTATGGCCATAAATAATGATAATAACAAGAGCAGAAAGTAAAGATTTTCTAGGTCACAGGTGCTAAAAGAAAAAACCCCAAACCACACATTTATGAAATCTAGTAGTAGAGCACCATTTTTCTAGGGAGATCAAAACCTACAAATCCAAGAGAAAATAGCAAAACCTAAATTATAGAAAATAAAGAGAGCGCAGATTTAGTACAAACAATTGAAGCAACATTTATAATGCATTCAGAAACCAGATTAAGATGTACTTTTGCAAGATATCAGTAAAAAACCACTGGTGTAAAACAAAAGGAGGAAAATTAACATTCCAATAATCACAAAGTATGAAAAACAGAGTACACTAATACATAATTTTCTGGATCGACCCGATTATTATCTAAATATCAAGTGGGGAACAATACATCGATTATATCTCTCTCAGACACATAAAAATGACTTGTATCACAACCAAATTAGAGGATCACTACAAATGCAGTACCTTAGGCTTAAAAGGTAAAATAAATAGTACTCCATCTGTCCCACACTTATGTTCACACTTTCTGTTTTCGTCCGTCCCACACTTATCTTCACCACCTAAAAAATGAAACTTCACATTAACCAACAACCTCAAAAATTATCTTAATTTCAAAAATACCACCCACACCTAACACACAGTATCGATGAACTTAACTATGGGACGGAGGGAGTACTAAATTACCAAAAGTGGGATCTTTGGGATGACTCTATTGATCTTTTTCTGGTGCAATAACTGGTTCTTGAAAGTATGAAACAAAAAAGGCATTGCCATCCCAGAAGCTAATCACATCAATCCAAATATAAATACGCAGAATCATTGTATGTGAAACGAGAGTCATTACAAACAGCCGGAAAATGCTACATTCATCAAATGTCTACATGGACCAGCAAAAAATACAATCACAACACAATACACATCTTAATACTAATAATATAGCTAGCTAGCTTTTAATGAACATTTGCTTGTAAGTGAGGGGTAGAGGGAGATGGAGATGGAGAGAGAGTGAGAGAAAACACAAGCATGCCAAAGGATGAAAATTCTCAATATAAACTAAGCTTTCACAAACACAACCCCCTTCTAAACAAAATATAATATATTTGTGCATGGATAGATTGAACATGCATAATGAGATTAATGTTTGAAATACCATAAGTAGAAACACAGTTTATTGTAAGTAATTAGATAACATCTAATCCTTAATAGTTTCATCTATACTAGAGATATCAGTTATTGGTTCAACTAATCAAAGATAACAAATCACAATAAGAGAGAGAGAGAAAGAGAGAGAGCTAAGGGCTGAGTCCATTTCTACTAGTTGATGGCCTAAAGCATCCACAAAGAGGACCCTTCTTACGCCTTGCACTGTTTTTCCTTCCATTGTAGATAAACTCTCTAAGAATAACGGTTTTGCTCTTGAGAAACTTGTTCCTCTTGTTTTTCTTCTCATCTTCCATCTTCAACAGAATGTACTGAATCTTCTGAAGCTCCAACTGCAGCCTTCCAATCCTTTCCGACCCTTTTCGCGCCTGTTCCATCACCTTCCTTCTTCGTGTTTTCACAGCTTCTTTCGACTGTGGCGATGCCTTAGCGTCTGGAGAAGGGCACTCCTCTATGTTCCTCACTAACCGTCCATTCAAATCCACCAAATTCACCACAGTTTCTTCAGCTTCAAGCAACTGTTCTTGAACTGTTTCATAGTCCATATTCTTAGCTTTTCTACCCTTCTTGTTTATCTCCATTCTGCTTCTCAGATTCTGTAGTGTTACCTGCATGTTTTCCAGCTTCTGTGCATCCATTGTGAGTCTATCAAGCACTCTTCTACCACTCACTTCTCTCTCCAGTTCACCACTTCTTGTTGACACCTCCAACTTGTCCACACCCAACTCCCTCTCCTCTTCTGAGTTGGATGGAGGCTCAGATACTCGTTTTATGTTCTCGAATCCATCGTATACAATATCTTTATCTGTCATCTTGTATGAGATTCTGAGAGACTCACCAATTGTTAGATCTCTGTTGCCATCTTCCCATAGCTCCAGCATCTGATCATCTCCTCCTCCATAGCTGCCTTTCTTTCGTATGCCTTTTCGTGAGCTGTTTGAGACTCGATCCAATGGGATATCTTTCATTAGCACACCGCTCCGACCTTCAGAAGGTTTGGTTTTTATCTTCTGCAATTTGGGAGTGTCACTGAACTCACTACTTCCATGGCCTTTCTTTCTGCTGTGTTCTCTACCCAAGCAACGTCGTGACTTGGGCTGCTCGACTTCCCCCGCTGAAGATTCTTGCTTAGTGTTTGAGCTTGATCTTCTGTGCAGCACAGGTTTGTTCATCTCTTCCATCAACTTTCCAACTGCTTTGATTCTCACCTGCAAGCTCTGCAGGCTGGCAAGAGACTGATCTTCCACGAATGTTTCAGAAGCACTTCTACTAGGATCAGTAGTGATTTCAAGATTCTGCAAATATAACACATTATAACAATTAGATATGTAGATTCATTTAGAGAGAAAAAAAAATAAAATTTTGAGGATATCACAATTCACAAGTA
Organism: Pogostemon cablin; assembly: GCA_023678885.1. NCBI lineage: Eukaryota > Viridiplantae > Streptophyta > Magnoliopsida > Lamiales > Lamiaceae > Pogostemon > Pogostemon cablin. The sequence continues at coordinate 23,560,470 of CM043009.1, read as the reverse complement.
TTTTGAGGATACCTCAGACTTTTGGATATGAGAAGATTTAGTCTTTGACTGAAGAAGTGCATTTTGTTCAATCAGCATTATATCATCTCTAAGGGCAGCTATGATTGGAGCATATGCATGTACCTGTGATTTCAACCCACCAATTTCTTGCTCCATTGAGCAAATCTTCTCCTTCATCTGCTCAATCTCCAAAGCTTTTGAAGTGTTTTCACTCTCAAGAACCTGGCAAACCCCACTAAGCTCAATCACCTTATTCTTGAAGATAACTTCATGGATGGAAGAGATGTGAAGATCAAAATAAAATGCGGCAGCTTCTGCCTCCCAGAGTTCAAACTCATTGTTCTTGTCCTGGAGCTCTGAACATAGAATCTGCTCCCTCATTAACCTTTCTTTCATTTCTTTGCGAAGTTGGCCGAGCTCACCCTCAAAGTTTCTCTTGACAATGTGAAGGCTTTCTATTTCCTTCTTCTGAATGAAGCTAATGTCAGAGAGCTCAAGAATGTTGTTTTCAAGATACTCTTTCATCTTCATTGACTCTTGAACATCTGCCTTCAGTTCATCTACCACTGTGCACAATTCTGAGTTACATTTTTCAGCAAATTTAAGCTTCATTTCAGTATCCAAAAGCCTTCCTTCTGTTTGAAGCAAACTCTCCTTTCCATTTACAATCTCTCTCTTCATCTGAACATTATATTCTCTCATCCCCTGCATCTCCCCTTCCAATCTCTGAACTGCATCTTTAAGGACCAAGTTTTCTGCTTTCTGCAACTCCAGTTTCTGGAACAATACGCCTATTTCGCGTTCAAGTCCACAGCTGACCTCATGTTGTTTGTTCAGGTCATCAAGAATCAGCCTTAGTTCCATAACTTTCTCTTCACCGAAGCTCCGTAAAATTTGTGATTCGTTAGCAGTTGCAACAAAATCCATGAGAGCAGCATCATTATGCTGATCTACCTGGTTTTTCTCCTCCTTCAGATCAGAGAACTTCTTCATTAACTCCTCGTTGTCCTGATTCAGTTTCGAGTATGCTTCCTCTAATGCACTGTATGATCTATTCAAATCATCTTGTTTTGAACAAAGACTCTCCAATTCAGCCTCAAGTAAAGCAGCATTGTGATGACCCTCAATAACATCTGACTTCAGTTTCCTGTTCAAGTTGAGGAGTTTGTGCTTTTCGTTTTTCATCATAGCAAGTCTGCCTGCCATGTTTCTGAACTCCTCCTCCAAGCACATTTTCTGCGTCTCGAATTCCATTCCCTTCGACTCCAACTGCTCAAGTAGAGTCAGGAGAACTGAGTTCTCAACCAGGAGCAGCTGCTTCTCATCCTCATGGTCTGAAATTGAGCGTTTCATATCTTCAATAGCCTCTACAATGCTGTGCAAGAAAGTACTCTCGTTTTCAACCTTCTCCCATGAACCACAATCCGAACTATTCGTTTCAAGAGACTTGAAAACCTGATATATGCCCAATCTCAGCCTTTCAATTTCATCCAACAGGAACTCAGATTCCACTTGCTGCTCAAGGCTTTCATTCTCCAGCTCCGAGATCAGTTTCTCTGCCAACTTAGACGCCTCGACGTGCTTTTGACACTCTATTATGAGAGAGTAGTTCTTCTCTTCCATGTCTTTCATGAATTTCTGCAAGATGGATATCTCAAACTGAGCTTTGAGAGACCTCTCAAGCTCCTCCTCGAATTCCTTCTTCTTCCAGCTATTTTCTTCTTTCAAGAACTGAATCTGGTTTTCAAGTGAAGCCAATCTGGTGCCACTTTGCAGCTGCAAGTTCGCCCGTTCTTGCTTCTCCACACTCAAGGAAACCTTGAGTTCTTCGACTCGATAGTGAGCAGCCTCATTTTCCTTCTCTAAGCTAGCATATTTTTCTTCAAGCCCTGAATACCTTCTCTCCAAACTTTCCAGTTTTCTCTCCACATTTTCCAACTTCAACGCCAAAGTGTTTCGTTCATTCAAAAGATAAGACCTTTCATCTCTTAGTAATTCACATATCTTTTCTAAGCCATTGGATTTCTCCCTCAAACCTTCAAGTTCAACTTTTGCAGTTGAAAGAGTACTCTCAAGAACAGCATTTCTTTCCAACAGTTTGTGCATGTTCTCAGTTACAGATTGTAACTGAGACAGAAGAGAAGCTTTCTCCGCAGCGACAGTAGCCTTTTCTCCATGGAGAAATTTGGAATATTCTTGCAATTCTTTAACCTTTACGCGTGAACTCTCCAGCTCTCTATTCAAGTCAAAGAGGGAGCTTTCTAACACAACCTTTTTATTCAAAAGTTCTTGCATGTTTTCCAGCTTCTTCGACAGATTTTCTTTCTCATTACTTCCCTCCTCATTCATTTCTCTCAGCTTTGAGTTCTCATCTTGCAAGCTTTTCAATGAAGTGACCAGGCTTTCCGGGCTAAGACCTGCTGCTTCCACTTGCTCAACTAAGGCCTGGTAGCTGTTTTTCAAGCCTTTGATTTCCTCCGACAGACGTAAAATCTCCTGCTGAAGGGAATTGCTTAGCTCAGTGTGGTGTGAAACTTCTCTTTCAAGCCTAACCTTAATCTCTCTCAAAGTAAGGACTTCATTTTGCATGTTTTCCATCAAAGAAGCTGAAGACAAGTTTGTTTCACAGAGGTTCTGGTTTTCTTCACAAATCCCCCGAATTTCTTCTTCCAAGCTATGCTTGCTTTGGTCCAAATCCTTCAGCATGTGAAGAGCATTCTTCAGCTCCAATGCTAAAGCTCGTTGATCATCCTGAGATTGGGAATGCAAGTTCTGTAGACTATGAAGAGTGGCTTCAATGTTCGCATGGCGCAAGTGCTCGTCATGCAAACACGTTTGGAGAGTCTCCAACTCTTCCTGCTTCTCAGTAAGTTCTCGATCCTTCAAAGCAATCTTCTTAGTCAGATCCTCCGCCTCAGTTTGTAGTGATCGATTAGTCATTTCCAACACAGTACACTTCTCTTCAGCAGTTTTGAGTTTTAGATTTCCAATCAAAACTACGCTGTTAAGACGCTTGACTTCCTCTTTAGCACTGGCCATAGCCTTTTCGAGCTTGGATATTGTCTCCGAGCAGCATTTGTACTGGACTGCAGAAGCTTCTTTCTCCTTGTTGAGATCCTCAAGAGACTTCTTCAGTTCAGAGACATCATTTTCAGCTCTTTCGGCTTGCTTCTTAAGCAGACTCGCCTCGTTTTCTATAGCAGAGATTAGACTCTCCAGAGCTGATATTCTTTCAAGACAATGCTTGTACTGTTGTACCACTGCTTCTTTTTCAACCTCTAATCTTGAAATTTCATCCCTTAGAGTTTGAGCTTCGCCTTCTGCCACTACTGCTCTCGTGTTAAGGCCTTCATTAACTTCTTGCATTCTAGAAACCATACTCTCCAAGCTTGATATCTTCTCCAAATACATCTTGTGTTTGAGAATTCCAGCATTCTTCTCGACGTCTAACTGAACAAGAGCCTCCTTCAATGTTTGGACTTCAATTTCAGCTCTACTCGCCTTCTCATCGAGCTTCATTGAATCCTTTTTCGCGATATTCAACTCTCCCTCTAAACTAGATAGCTTAGCCAAACAGTGTTGATACTTAAGGAGAACATTCTCCTTTTCAGCTTGCATATCAGAGAGGGATCTTTTCAACTCTTCAACTTCAGTCTCAGCCTTTCCAGCTCTTTCAATCTCCTGAACAACCTTCTCCTTTAGATGATGATTTTCATTCGACAATTGAAGAAATTCATCGCGGTCTTTCTCTTTCTCGTCCACCCCCACATCTTCTTTATCATCAAGGAAGTCATCTGTTCCAAACAATACACGAACAGGAAATTTTGTATCAGGTGTATGTGGTTCACGGTCTTGTGTCGAAGGTTTTGAAGGAGAATCTTCGACAAACTCCAACGGTACTTGATCAGGGAACGCTTTTGCTATGGTCCGGTGTGCATGGCGGAGTTCCCCAGTTGCATGGTTGTACCTTTCAGCTAATGCACGATAAGCCCGGTAGAATTCCTCCACCAGTTTCATCAACTCGGGCCGTTTCTTGTAGTACATTTCGGCCCGCCTAGCAAATGAATCTGCATCCTCTTCAATTAACTTGATCATAGACTTGACTTTGGCATCCATATCTGATACAAAAAATGCAGATTCATACAACCTAAGATCTTACAAGCAACCACTAATATGCGTAGCTGAGGGGTAAATGAAAAAATGAAAGTAGTATCCACCTGTAAGATTGTCTTGGAGCCATTTTGAGTTCTTTGGGCTATTGTGGCTATCCCACCACCATGAATACCGGCGCCTCGACTCAGAATGCGATAAGGCCGCCATGAACTCACAACGGCGTAACTCCTGCTACTTGTACTTAAGTGCCTAGGCCAGTATCAGAAGAATCAGCTGAAGTACAGCAATATATTACAGTACCTGAAGCAGATGACCAAGATGTAGCAAAAAATGAGACAGATTTCCACAGGGTAGTTGTTGATACATGATCTTAGCAGCAAGATCAACGAACAACATAGCACAATCAAAAGAATTCTGAAAAAAAAAAAATCAAGAATGATACTAGAAGTCTTGACAATTAAGAACTTTGGTATCACCTTCTTGAATCTTGATCAGAGTGTTGGAAATGTAGAAAATGAACTCCAAAGTACTTGATTCTAAGCTAGTTCGTGGAAGAAATCCTGTACCAAATATGTAAACACAATATTGTTCAATCAACCTGATCTTCTCACAGAGCAAGAGAGAGAGAGGGAGGGAGAGAGAGAGAGCAGTTTAAAGTAAGAACTCAAACAACATAAAATTGACAATAATCAATGAAAACTAATTCTGAGGAGTTGCTTGATTAATCTAAACAAACAAAGGTTATGATTTATTGAATTTAAAACAACCCCTTCATGGCTAAGTTTCTCAGAGAGAGAAACAAAAGAAGATTGATAGCACCTACATAATTTTTTTTCTTTTTTTTTTTAAGTTGAAAATCAATACCAACTGTAAGTAGAGATGGTAGGTAGATGATTTGAACACAATAGTTTTTCCTCTAATGAACTTCATCAACACACACACAGATGAATGTTTTCTAAGGATTCAGATCAACTTTCTAAATGTATGAAATCAGTGATGCAACAACTATTGAGCCCCAAAATCAACACATACAGATAATTAAATCAGAGAAGAACATAATCATCTAACCACAATATCACAACATTAATGCAAATGTAGTTTCCAGAAACCTCTAGAGATTAAATCTGTCCTTTGGCAACTAATAAACAACAAAGATTGAATTTTGAAGACACCCCAGAAGATCAAAACTCACAAATTTCTTGATCAGCAGCTGTTATTGCAATAACCAGTCACAGCCGCTCAATCCTCACTTCTCACCCCATTGTTTCTCTCACCCACTTCTCACTCACTGTATTTCTTCAACCTCTCTATCTTCACTTTCTCTCTCTATCTGTGAAGTGTAGTCCGCGTTAACACCAGTGTTTGATTCTTGGTTGTTACTTTGGCAGAGTGACAAACTCTGTAAAAGTGCAGTCTTGAAAAAACTTTATAGACCTATCACTAGCCACCATACTCTGTGTATAGATACAGATGAATGTACGTATAATAATACACACACTCCTTTATGATTGGTGGGTGGATTAAAAAAAGGTGGATAATTGTCAAGTATACGTTACCCATTAAACATGGGATTTCGATAACGGACATATTTTCACTGTGGGAGTTTGATGGCGTTTGTCCACGCTTTATTGGGTACTGAGATATGGTAGTACTCATGACTCGACCATGACTCAGTGACTCAATTCACATGTTTTTTTTTTTTTTTTCTTACTATTTAGAACAAAATTATTCTCTACTCCCTCCGCCCGCACCAAGGGTGCATTTTGTTTTTTTCACGTGGATTAAGGAGTATTATTATTTAATGTATAGTGGGTAATTGTATTAGTTGGAGTGTGAGCCCCATATTTTAGTGGGTGAGTGTGGAACCCATGTGTATAAAAAAGAAAAGGGGCCTTTTGGGTGGGACAACCAAAATGGAAAAAATAGACCCTTTGACGGGACGGAGGGAGTATATATATATATGACTTGTTTCTTAGATAATTTATGTTTAAATTAAAAAACTATAATTCTATAATTACTCTTAAGACAATTGGTATTTTTAAAATGTAAACAAATTGAATCTAGTTGAATACTAAAGTATTTGAAATAATAATTAATTAAATATTTAAATATTTATATTCGTATTCGATTATTAATTGAATTCAAATCAGATTTGTATTCGATTAGAAAGTAATAAATGAACTATTCGAATACATACGTGTATTCAAATTTAAACATTTAAAATTAAATATTCGAATTCGATTTGAAATTGTAAATTCATATATATATTTTTTTATAAAAAGTATTTATTGAATTTATTTATAAGAATAAGAAAATTTATTCTATCATTATTAAAAATCAGGAATACTACCCTCTTGTGAGATGGATTGTGAGACGAATCAATAAATTGTTAAAGTATAGTTATAATTATATAGATAAAGTACTTTTATAGTGAATCGTATTATAACAATTTAATAACATATTGTAATTCATTATACATTATGTACTTTGGAAAAATATACTTTAACTACGAATAAACATATTTTATCTATATATAATGATCATCCTTTAACAATTGATCGACCCGTCCCACATAATTACGTCTCACAAGAGAATTTGTTTAAAAATTATAATTCAATAATTCACATGATATATAAATACATATATATACATATATATTAATTTGATCGAATATTTCTGAATATTGAATTGAATATAACGATATTTAGATCAATATTTGAATAATATTCGTAATTGGAATCATAAATTTTATTAATATTTTAATTTTAATTTAAATTTTTCGAATTATATATCTCTAGTTCCATGTTTATTATTTCACCAAGATTAAGGGGAAAAAATTAGAGTTGATATTACACTACAAAAAAATTATTTTTAACAACGGAATATTCCGTTGCTAAAAATCTTAATTCCATTGTTAAATTGGCTTACCAATGGATTAGCAACGGAATTCGTTGGTAAAATGGTCGTTGGTAAATTTTTAGCAACGAAAAATCAATTCCGTTGGTAAATAATTCCGTTGGTAATCAATTTCTAATAATTCTGTTGGTAATTTATATAATGATTCCCTTGGTAATCCGTTGGTAATTAGCAACGGATTGAATTCCATTGCTAAAATAGAGAATAAATCCGTTGGCATTTCGTTGCTAAAACAAAAATGTCATGTTTGTTGCTAATTCATTACTAATTACCAATTGATTGAATTCCGTTGCTAAATTCGGTTCCTAAAAAATATTTTTTTGTAGTGTTAGGTGCACCCAGGTGCAAGGGTGCACTCATATGTGTATAACTTTTTATTCTATTTTGTATACATGTTATTCTATTTTGTATACGTATTTCTTAATAATTGTATACTTTTTTCACATTAAGTTTTTCATTAAAAAAACTAGCATCCATATGTGTATAATTTTTTATTCAATAATGTATACATGTTTTTTAATAATTATATATTTTTTTACACTCAATTTTTCATTAAAAAACTAACAATTAAATTGTATACATTTTTATTCATAATTGTATATGTTTTTGTTTATATTTGTATACGTTTTTTAAAGTGGGTGCACCCGTGTACACAGTATAATTAGCAAAAAATTATATAAATTTTATTAATTTTTAGTTGTCAATAAAATACTTTTACGTACTCTCTCTTCCATTTAAAGGTTTTTTTTATTTTTTATTTTGAGTGCCCCATCTAAATAGTCTCCTTTCATTTTTTATACACATGAAATCGACACACACTAATATATTAAAATATAGAGCCTACATACTCACTAATACAATTATTTATTACACACACTCCTTTTGGGAAAGAGGAAGTAAAATGTATAGTTGCATGTGAGTATGTGACTATGTGAGTGAGATTTTGATAAAGAAAACATTGTTACCTTTTTTAGGTGGAGTACAATTGTAGACGCGCGCATATTTATAGTGTGAATGATTTTATAGAGGAAAGAGTATTTTATAGTTTTATTTATGAATTACACTAAATACACACCCCTTATTATTAAATACATATTTCTATTATTATATATTTAAATTTTATAATTTGTAAAAATCTAAATTACCCATGTTTCATTTAATACACACCTTTTTCTTTAAATCGATCAACTTTTTCTTTAAATCAATTTGATCGTGGACTTCATCTTCGTCAGCGTTCCCGTAGTCCCTCCAGTTATGAACTCAACTTTTCTTTCTAGCCTATAACACACAAAAGTCGTAATTGACGTTGCTGGGCGTCGTGTTAGTTTTTTATATTTTAATTTTTTTGCATGGCAAAAGCTCCTGTGCGCCCGGGGACAAGGAAAGATGCTCCGTGTCCCCATGTGAACACAATCCTCCCCTTCAATCCTATTTAAACCTATGTATTGCTAGGGGTTTAAATTGTAAAGGGACATGAAAATTGTAAAGGCGCACGGGATGTGTTCCGTGCGCCCGGGTGCACAAGAGCCTCACTCTTTTTGCATACACTCCTTTTCTTCTTCCTCGTCTGCCATCGATTGTGTCTGTCTTTTGTTGTGAGTACTCTTCTCTCAAAAATGGCTCCGTCACGCCTCTCCAATTGGGTTTGAAGGGTTTGAAAAAAGGCTTGAGATATCTTTCTTTGAGATACGTTTCTTTGTTGATCCTGAAGGACTGGTTCATGTTACAAAAGGAAATTAGGAGACACATGTATTCATTATTTAATTACTTCTCCTCAATAACACCATTAGATTCATGAATATCATAATTAATAATCATCGCTGATGATCTCTCTGCTATATCTCACGCCCTTAAAGACTGACACCACCAAAATCTACGCCTTTCCCATCGACAATTTTTGTTGCAGATTCAGACTTGTGATAACCATAAATGATTCATCATTCAGAGATGATGAGTGCAGCTTTAAGGGTAATTTTGGAGTTTTAAAGGGTGTGTATTTAATAAATTTTAAAAAATAAAAATTTAAAAGGGATGTGTATTTAATAAAGGGTGTGTATTTAATAAAATGGGGGTGTGTATTTAATAATACTCTTTATTTATTTATTTTTATTAATTATGATTTTTTATTTAATATATTACATTTTTATTTCAATTGGTATAAAATAAATTAGTTTGATGGATGTTTTTCTTATGATCAAATATCATTTTTTTACCAATCTTACTATATGAGTTTAGTATTACGATGAAGCATACATGTTTGACAATATAAAAATAATAATAATATTAATAAATTAAAGTTTTATACTACCTATGCCTTTTTTGGTTACATAGAATTTTTCAAATTCCTCCTTTCTGTCAAATACGTATGACTATATGATTTTATGCGTCTTACAAACTCAGATGATAAATAAAAAATTAACATTTCTTAAAAATATTAAAGTTTTATTCTTTTCTTTCGCACGTAATATATTTGAGAGTGATGTCTGCTTTTAAACTTTCGTGAAGTCTTATTGATAGAGATAGAATAAATGTAGCAAGTTATAATATAATATATATATATATTATTTACTTGTTTTTCAAAAAATTCTGTGCAATATTTACACGGAAATTAATTACCCTCGTTTTACTCTTCTAACAAAGACAATTATTATGTTAAAATTATCCATCAGAGCCAATTCGATTTTTTTTTCTTTCTAAAACGTTGTAGTTAAAAAAATACACCTCACTTTTATCATTAGTTGATTAATAAGGTGTCCACACTTGTAAGGTAACTATTTATGTTAAAAAAATAATAATTTTAAAGGAAGAAAAGAAAACTTAGAGTAGCAGTTATTTCGACAATAAAATTTGAAAACAAAGATTAATGGATGACAATTAATTAGATGGATTTAAATTGATCTCTAGAATAGTCTAAAGCTAAACAGTAATTGGTAATCAAGGTTCAATGATTACGTGTGTTATTACGAGAGAATCTAGTCTAGAATACTGGGTTCAACTTATAATCGTATCTTTCCAAACGTTTAAAAATTATTTTTAAAATAATTAATATAGAAAAAATATATTCTTAAATTACACAATTAACATTAGAATTTTCAAGTTATTTGGACTATGGATGAGTATTATATTTTGCTTGACTTATTTACTCTATTATTGCGCGTATCAGTGTGGGAAATTCATGATATATAAAGTCTTTTATAATACTATGATTGTACGAGAAAGTATTAAAATATGATTATTATATAAATAAATTATACAAATTCATTAAATTATTTATCTTAAAATATGATTAATAATATATTAAAATATAATTTTATAATATTATAGTATGATTCTTTATATACATATTTTAACTATCAATAAATATAATTAAGGAGTCTACTATTATAACTTACCACCCGTCTCATGGGAGTTTTGAAAATTTTGCTACAAGAGATTAATTAGACTGAAGTACAAGTTTTTATATTAAAAAGATAAAATAAGATAAAGTAAAAAATGTCCAGCTTTCTTGATTCAACATAACTATTGAATAATTTGCCGACTTAGGTTAGCAATAAAATGAGAAAAGATTTAATAAGAAGTGGCTAGCTAGGTATAGATGAGTTGGTATATTTGGTGTGACATTAATTGAAACTAAATTGTAGCATACACTTACGTATATATATTATAGACTTTAGACATCACATTTAAATTGGTAGCCTACGTACCTATAAAAACTAATTAAGATTGTAATTAATTATTAGATGGAAAAATGGCCATCCAATATGATTGAAAAGTTGGTCGATCTTGACTTATATTTTGCTCAATTAATTATCATTTAACAAATGCCGTTTGAAGTTAGCAATGATTTATTATTATTATTATTATTATTATTATTATTATTATTATTATTATTATTATTATTATGCATATTAAATTAATTAATGTATTTTTTTCCGTTGAATTAACGATCAATAATGTTTATATTAAATGACCATCGGACTTAAGTTTTTTTTTCTTCTTTTCATTTCATATTTAGACATATATGTGTGAGGGTCAATTAAATAATTACCTATAAAATATATATTAACTTAATGTAATGTAATATTATTTTCATATATTTATATAAATAAATATTTTTAAATAGGATTGAATACATATTTCTTTCAAATCGATATAATTGTTGCATTTCATCGATCATTAATAATGTAGAGTGTGATACATTATTATTATTATTATTATGGAGTATTATTTTTATAATTATTTTATGTTGGTAAATAGTATGATACATTATTAATTCTATAATAATAAATTGCAGTGGGGGCCTGATTATAATTTTGTCCGATTTTCTTGATCTTTTAATTTCTAATAAAGCGTGGCAAATTAAGGTTTTGACTTTTTTGTCTAAGCTTTTTTTCCCTTATTATTTATTCTTTTTGTTGGTTTTGCAATTATTAGAATTACTTTTCAGTGTTTCTAGATTTATCAAATTATAATGACACTAGTAAACAAAATTATTACGTAAAACCTAAATGTAGAAGTGGAAGAAATATTTAACATTTCTAATTCAAAGAATTTTATTATGTACTATATATTCATCGCTATTCTTTGTTAAATAAATTTCACAAATAACGACAATATTCTATAAATATATATACACACTATGATCTTACTATGTATATTCACATATAAATAATAGAAAAGGGTTAACTAGACCCTAATCTTTCCTCCCAAGATCATCCATGCCCCTAAACTTAATTTTAGTACATCCTAACCCTTCATCTTCTATTAAAGGATCATATTTGCCCTCCAACTTTTATAAACTAACAAACAAACCCCTTTTAGCTAATTCCCCACCTTTTACTACTATCATATTTTATTTTTTTAAGAAAAATATTTAATTTTAAACAATACATTAACTTAATTATTTTATTTATGTATGTAAGGATAACATATTTTTAAATATACATTTATATACGTACTTAGAAAGAAAAGATGAAAAAAAATGTTAATATATTATTCAATTTAATTAGTGATGCATTTCTATAATAAATTTTGCTACGAATTATTTTAAGAATATTAATAATTATTTATATTTTTAAGTTTTTTAATTTTTTTTATAATAATTACAACGTAAATATTTATTTTTTAAAATATAATAATAACTATAAATTAAGAAAGATGTTAAATTAGCCACAAATTTCTAATTATTCATTTAACTGAATTTCTTAAAGATTTATACTCTATAAATTATATTAAAATTTTTATTAATTGTATAAATAAAAATTAAATTACATATATTATTTTTTAAATAATTGAAAATTTAAAATACATTTGAAATTAAGATTGGATTAAAAGAAAGTTTCTTATACATGCTTTGATTAATATTTTCAAGTATTAATTAATAATATTAAATTATATTCAACCAATAAAAAGTTAACACGTGTTTTCAAAATGTACATTTTAAAAACCTTAAGTTAAATTCGTAACAAAATTATTTTTATTAAATATTCTTAAAATAAATTCGTAAGAAAATTTATTACAGAAATGTATCCCTAATTAAATTGAAGAATATATTAACATTTTTTTTCGTCTTTTTTTTTTCAAATATATAAATGTATATTTAAAAGGATGTTATCTTTACATACATAAATAAAATAATTAAGTTAATGTATTGTTCAAAATTAAATATTTTTTATTCTCTTAAAAATAAAAATAAAATATGGTAGTAGTAAAAGGTGGGGAATTAGCCAAAAGGGGTTTGTTTGTTAGTTTATAAAAGTTGGAGGGCAAATATGATCCTTTAATAGAAGATGAAGGGTTAGAATGTACTAAAATTAAGTTTAGAAGCATGATGATCTTGATAGGAAAGATTAGGGTGCTGGTTGACCATTTTTCCTATAAATAATTACTAGCCGACCGTTAGATTCGACATATTAATGATTTTACTAGTACGTAATAGAAAATATTTATTGCTAATAATTATAAAATAAAATAATATTATATATATGTATTTATCAGTTCTGTAATAATTGTACGGACAATATCTAACGGCCAAAAATTATGGGCAGTATGGCTCCAAAATTTTACTGTTCATGGACGCTGCATGCATTAATTTAAATTATTTTTTTCTTATTTCCTTTATAAGTATATAGTAATATACTAGTACGAAACCGCGTAACACGTTACGCGGGATTATTAAAATATTATTTTTAAAACATATTAATGAAATTGAAAAATATTAAAAGTTATAATTTATATTAATAAAAGACAAAGACTTGCGTGAGACCGTCTCACATAAGGGCTTATGTGAAACGGTGAGAAAGTGATAACTTTTATATAGGAAAGTGATAGTAAACTAATGAAATGTGATAATACTATTTCATGAACAGTTTATAGTATAAATAAAAAGTGATAACATTTTTTAGCCAAAGTGATAATGTTTTATAGCGAGAATGATAACTATTTTAAAAAGTGAAAAATGACCTCATTTGAGATGGTCTCACGCAAGACCTAACCTTAATAAAAATATCTAACTTTATTGGTAGAATAAGGATTATAATAAGGCAAAAATTTGTGTGTTCCGGGACATGTTGTGCACCCATATCTTTAATATAATTTTGTATATATATCTCATTTATATAAAAAGAAATTAATAGTACTTTGTAATGGGAAAGATCAAAATGACAAAACGAATATTTAAAATAATAATGAATTATCTCATGCATTCGAATACACGCGTACACCCATCTATATTAATTTTATTCAATACTAATGTATATATGTATTTCTTAATATTTATTAAGAACCCTAAACCCTAAACTCTAAAACCATAAACCCTAAATTTAGGGTTTAGGGTTTTAGAGTTTAGGGTATATACATTTGTATATATTTTTTATATTCAGTAATTTATTAAAAAATTAAGTAAAAAACTGGAAAAAAATTATTAACAAACTTTATAAATTCTTTTATTCATTAATATGTAATATGATAGGTCTGACATGAAACCGTTTCACGTGAAATCATTTTACACTTTTTATAATACTTATCACTTTCGCCATAAAATATTATTAATTTCGATATAAATTGTTATCACTGTCATTTATACCATAAGTTGTTCATAAAATAGCACAATCATTGGTTTAATATCTTTTTTTATAGTACCCGAGGGTATTGCGGTATTATCCGTACTCGTTCCAAACCCTAATGTGATTTTCACAACTATTTGTATCCGTCTCAAACCCGTTTACAATTACCCATACGTGCCCTATTAAGATTTGGATAGAATAGATACTTAAAATGCCCATTTCATTATCATCCCTAACTATTATCATTTAATAAATAAAATCAATAAATGTATATAATAATTATAAATTATTGTATAATTAAAATTAATTATTAAAAATAATAAAATAAATATAAAATAAATAATTAACAATAAAAAAATTATGAAAATTAATTAATATTAAACTAAGATTTATTTTTTCATGAAATTCCTCATTTAGAATTCTATAATAAACTAAATTTATTAAACTTAAAATTCTAAGGATAAATAGATTAAATCTATTAAATAATTTCTTACTCTTCTAAAAATATTTTATTTATTAATATATTTTATTAAAGAATATTTTACAATATAAAAATTGTTATTAAATTTAAAAATCTATTTCTCCAATCATATATTATTAGTAATATGGATGTCAAATTAAAGATCATGAAAAGACAATTAATTTGATATAATTTTATATAAATTCTATTTAAAAATAAAAAATTTAAAACACTTAAAGTTTTAGGTAAATTTTTAAATAAGATAAAGAAAAATGAAATATTTTGATTGGTTATTTAAAATAAAGTAACTACATTATCTTCCTTCCTAAGCAAGTTTATTATTAAAAAAAATTCAAAAATCTATAAAAATTACACATCACCTAAATTACTCACATGATGTCATATAATAAATCCAAAACCCTCCTTTAGTATATAGTATATATATTTTTTTTTTTCTCTATTTTTTTTATATGTCTTTTTCTTTTTTTCATCTCTTGCTATTTTTTTTTACTATCAAATTTTAAATTTACAATCATCCATTTTTTCATTCTACTCTATTGCTATTTTTTTATATGTATATTTTTCTCTAATTTTTTTATATGTATCTTTTTCTATATATCACGTATCGTATTGCTATTTTTTTTAACTATCAATCTTTAAAATATGTATCTTTATCGATTTTTAAAATATATATATTTTTCTCTATCATACTATCAATCTTTAAAATATGTATCTTTTTCTTTATCATATATGATTGATAAAAAAAAAATTTATCTTTTATTTTATTAATTTCACCATGATATCTATCGATCTTTAAAATATGCAATTTTTTCTTAATTATCATTGCAATATTTTGTTTACATTTTCTAATTCTATATGAGAATTTCAAATAACTACTTTTCTAATGCTATATGAGAATTTCAAATAACTATAAATTGATGAAGAGGGGTTGATGATGAAGAAACTCCTAGTCTTATAATAAGAGATCTCCCAATGATCAATTGACGAAGCGACCACCAAATCTACGAAATAAATCGATGATGATCATTAAGTAGTGTCGGCTCCTCCACTATTGCCGCCGACCCCAATATAAATCGACGACTTCGAGAGATCATTAAGTAGTGCCGGCTCCTCCACATTGCCGTCGGCCCCCATATTTAGTCCGCAATCGACATGGGCAACCATATTCACAAACCTACCTTGAGACTCAATAATACTTTGCCCATGACCACTTATATATAGTCAATTATCAATCTTCTTGTAGAAGTTTTGTACATGTCTTCTTGTGGAAGTCTTGCACAATCTTCTTTTGGAAGTTTTGCAATTGTCTTCTTTTGGAAGTCTTGCACCTATATTAATAAATTAAAATTCACAATAAATAAAATTAAATTATTTTGGTGGTTTACTAAATAGTTTCTTGGCCTTGTATTCTTATATATAATAATAAAATATATTAATAATAATATTATATATATATATATATATAAAAGTATATAAATCTTATTATTCTAAATAGTTTATTAAATGTTTACTATATATATATATATATATATATATATATATATATATATATATATATATATATATATATATATATATATATATATATATATATATATATATATATTATAACACTATTAAATTAACATATTCTCATTTATTGAGCATAAATATTTTTATAAAAGTAAATGATGATTGATAATAAGAGTTTTTTATTTGTGTATACATTTATTTATTAATTTCATATATTCATATTTTATCCATTTTTTTATGTTATACAAATATTTTTCTTACAATAAAGTTAAAAATAGAATAAATAATTTCTTACTATTTAAAAATATTTTATTTATTGATAAATTTTAATTAAAATTTATCTTTAATAAAAAAATTATTATTAAATTTAAGAATCTATTTCTTAAATTATATTATATTGGTAATATGGATGTCAAATTGAAGATCATGAGAAGACGATTAATTTGATATAATTTTTATATAATTTATCAATAAATAAATCGATGATGATCATTAAGTAGTGTCGGCTCCTCCACTATTGCCGCCGACCCCAATATAAATCGACGACTTCGAGAGATCATTAAGTAGTGCCGGCTCCTCCACATTGCCGACGGCCCCCATATTTAGTCCGCAATCGACATGGGCAACCATATTCACAAACCTACCTTGAGACTCAATAATACTTTGCCCATGACCACTTATATATAGTCAAGTATCAATCTTCTTGTAGAAGTTTTGTACATGTCTTCTTGTGGAAGTCTTGCACAATCTTCTTTTGGAAGTTTTACAATTGTCTTCTTTTGGAAGTCTTGCATCTATATTAATAAATTAAAATTCACAATAAATAAAATTAAATTATTTTGGTGGTTTACTAAATAATTTCTTGGCCTTGTATTCTTATATATAATAATAAAATATATTAATAATAATATTATATATATATATATATATAAAAGTATATAAATCTTATTATTCTAAATAGTTTATTAAATGTTTACTATATATATATATATATATATATATATATATATTATAACACTATTAAATTAACATATTCTCATTTATTGAGCATAAATATTTTTATAAAAGTAAATGATGATTGATAATAAGAGTTTTTTATTTGTGTATACATTTATTTATTAATTTCTTATATTCATATTTTATCCATTTTTTTATGTTATACAAATATTTTGCTTACAATAAAGTTAAAAATAGAATAAATAATTTCTTACTATTTAAAAATATTTTATTTATTGATAAATTTTAATTAAAATTTATCTTTAATAAAAAAATTATTATTAAATTTAAGAATCTATTTCTTAAATTATATTATATTGGTAATATGGATGTCAAATTGAAGATCATGAGAAGACGATTAATTTGATATAATTTTTATATAAAATCGATTTAAAAATAAAAAATAAAAAACATTTAAAGTTTTAAGTTAACTTTTAAATAAGATAAAAAAAGTGAAATAATTTAATTGGTTAATACTCAACTCTTTCTTAGCAAGTTTAGTAAAATAAATTCAAAATTCTAAGAAAATGCCAAGTCATCCCTAAACTACTCTCAAGTTGACAACTCATCAAATCATAACCTTCCTTTAGTATACTAAAGATAATATAAAATTTATTTATTTATTTTTTTGATAAAGTGATCAAACTAGCAGTAGAATTTATGATTGTCCACATGCAGTGTGGTTTTTGTAAGTGAATAATTTCTTATCCTGGGTCCATTTCCACGTCGATGATTCACTTCATGTCCTCTTAAAAATATTATTATATAAAAAATATTTAATTTTATATAATTATTGGATCAAAAATAATGTGATACACACCTAAATGTGATCTCAAGAAATGATGCATGTCACTAAGTAATGGGTCGTGAGAGTCACATGCAAGAAAGAAAAAGGATAATACTTTAAGTTAATTCTTTTACTTTAATGTAATATATTAATATTTATTTTATTTTATTTTATTTTTGAAAGATCCAATCTAAGTTAATTTTTTGTTTATGTTTTTTTGGTTACATGCCATTCATCAAACACAATAAATTTTTAGATAAATATGTAATTAAATAGTTAATGCTATTCCACTAATTAAATATTACTCCGTATTTCAATTTAACATGATTTCATAGTTTATGTTGATACTTGGAATAAAGATTTCATGGTTTATGTTGATACTTGGAATAAAGATTTCATGGTTTATGTTGATACTAAGAAGAAGGGATTAACATCAATGTATTATAATAATAATAATAATAAATTATACTCAACTGGCTAAAAATAACGAGTTCGGAAAAAAGAAAACAAAAGAAATTAATAATATGAACCAGATAAAATATTTGCTAGCTAGCTTATGTAATGGAGTATAGCTTTTTATGATCAAAAAAACTCTCTCTCAAATTTGCAAAATTATAAAACAATTTTGGGATTTTTTTCTTTTGACGTATAATATATATATATATATATATATATATATATATATATATATATATATATATATAAAGTCACAGTATGAATAATTTTAAGGTTAATTGCAAATAAAGTTCTAACCTTTACTTTGATTGCAAATAAGTCTAAATCTTTGAAAATTTGCAAATAAGTACCTCACTTTAAAGTATTTTTGCAACAAGAACCACCGAGCAGCGGGAGGCTTACGGACAGGTCAGTGACTGGGCAGGCCTCTCGCTGCCCGGTGATTCTTTTTGCAAAATGATACTCCCTCCGTCCCAAGAATACATTCGCGTATTCTTGGGCACGGAGTTTAAGAAAAGTAACTTTTTGGGGGTGTGATGTAAGAAAGAGAAGGGATATTTTGGGTAATTGAGTAGAATAAAGTGTATGATATAGTTGACTTTGACTAAATTGTGTGTAAAAAGAAGGTGGCATTTTTGTAATATTGTAGTATTGTAAGGTTATTGATATTGTGTATTGTTTCCATTTTTAGGGGGCGAATGTATTCTTGGGACGGACCAAAATGGAAAGGGCGAATGTATTCTTGGGACGGAGGGAGTATTAAATGAGGTACTTATTTACAAATTTCCAAAAATTTAAACTTATTCGTAATTAAAGTAAAGATTGTGACTTTATTTGCAATTATTCCATAATTTTATTTACATGGAGTACAATATTTCCACATTGGCTAGCTTTATCAGCACTCTCATGTGGGCTTCTAAATCTTAGCCCATTTAACACCAAAGTTAGGCCAGCTCTTGTATATATTTGTACATATACTCACAAAATCATTACTATTAAGCATACAATTTAGGAGTATATTTTATTACAACATAATATACATTTTCTTTTTAAAATTAATTAGTAATCCCACTCTATAAAACTAAATCTCTAAACGTTCTTCAATAAAATTACATATATACAAAAGGTAAATATACCATTCAAATTTATTCATTATGAATTAAAATACGGTATTTTTTTTATTTACATATTATAAAAAAAATTATACATTTTAAAGGGATTGAATATGATATGAAAAGGAACTTCAAATTGAAAGTATGATTTTCTTTAATTGTTTGATGTGATGTGTTATTTTTTTTTTGTATGTATATATAGTTGATACATATTTTATGAATATAATATTCTTTTAATAATTACTCTCTTATTTAATTAATGAGAAAATGTCTAACTCTTTTTGTTAGGTTTGCATTAGTTTAAATGCCAACTCTTATGAATAAATTAAGCTATTTTGCATATGTCGCAAAGTGTAATTTAATCTTGATGGAATATTGTACCATTAGACGGAAGGTATATATACAAATGATGCTTAAACTTTAATTTAAATTATTTAATTTATAAATTTATAATCACCTATATATTAATTAATTTTGATAAATCATCTCACGTCACAATCTCAAATTCTCAATACAACTTCTGATTTATATTTTCTTTAATAGTGAGTAATAATGAAGCTAGCTTTCTATCTTTGATGGAAATAAATTTATTACTATAATAAGAAATTTCTTTTAAAACTCATCTTCTGCAGTAATAAAAATAATATCTCACTTTTTAAGTATAATTCAGAATATATATACTACTCTACTTATGATCAATAATAATGTTGTTATTTTGATCTGCACTCTAAAGATATTGATTTTTTATTTTTAGCAAAAAGATATCACACATGTCTTCCCATTCACTACTAATATAGTAATTACTAACTAACTATAAAATAATAGTAGTAATACTCTTTAATATACACTAATATAGTAATTACTAACTAACTATAAAATAATAGTAGTAATACTCTCTAATATACGTGAAAAAAATAAATGATTATTTTATTGATGGACAGAAGGAATAAATATATAGAGATAAATACTTGTATAAGATCATTTCATGTGAAATTTTCATAAAATGAAAAGAAATAATATTATTTTAATAAAAAGTGATAATTATTTAAAATATATATAAAGTGTCAAAATATAATGTTGTCACGCAAATACTAGCCTATACGAGGTCGTTTGCTTGTGGGTATGGGATATGGAGGTATTGTGTATAATGAAATTTGTTTGACTTATGATTAATTGTATTGTTGTTTAGTATGATGGAAAAATTGGATTGTTAATAACTAGATATTAGTTATTTTATGTTTGTTATTGAGTATTAACAAATGAGATAATAAGTAAAATGACATATTTACCCTTATTATTTTTGTTGTTGTTGTTATTATTATTACTATTATAAAGTATTATTTTTATTATTAATTATTAATTTTAAATATCAATATATATTATTAATTATTATTATTAATATTATTTATTATAATTATTATTTATTATTACTATTTTTATTAATAATAATATTATTAACTATTATTATTATTTATAATTATTATTATTAATATTAATTATTAATTATTAATAATAATTATTATTTATTATTAATACTTTTAATTATTAATTATTATTATTTATTATTAATACTTTTAATTATTAATTATTATTAATAATTAATTATTATATTAATTATTATTATTAATATAATAATAATTATTATTGGATGAGAGTATAATAATAAAATTACATTTAATGGAGTACTTAGGTATTAAATGGTAGTATTGTGCATCCCACCTATTGAGGTGGGATACATAATACCAAATGAATGATATTATTAATATAGGGAGATTTTAATACCTTTGACCAAGTATTATTAATACATCGAGGCAAACGTGATATTACGAGGTATATTGCATCAATCCCATCTTAATCATGGCAAGCAAACGACCCCTACATATATTCCCTTTCTCTAAGAAGTTTAATGATGGAAACTTTTGGATTGAAGTGGGGAAGTGTGATTAAATAAGACAATCTTGTAAATAACCATAATGATTATCACCAAATTATAAGATCATAGTCAAGCATGGTCCATGTATTCATATGGTTACACTTGTGAACAAACAAGAGAGAGAGAAAGAGGTGTGAGAGACTAATCTAATCATTGAGGCTGTAGAATTAGTTGCAACTGCTTTATCATTTATATGTTTATAAAGAAAGAAAGTAATGACATTAATACCTTACTTTAAGTAACCATTGCTACCCCACTTCAACTGTGTGAACAATAAAGACATGTATATATCAACTATTGTAATTGACTGAAAATGAAATCTTTTCTTTTTTTTAAACTATTGTTTTTTGATTGAGTATATTGATTTGAGATATCATTTGAGGTACATCATCTTATGTGCCACATCGTTAGATTAACGAAACGTAAGAGAGATAAATTATACCTTAAAGCTTAAATTGTAGGGATAATGATTAAATTTATTTCTTTTTTTACGTTTCAATTACTTAACGTGTGACACAAAAGATGATGTTCGAAAATGACATGGAAGACCTGATTGCATTTGAGGAAAGAGCTTAAATTATAAACAAAGTGGAATAGTAGATTTTAATTACATTAATTAATTAATATCATTACTTCAAAAATACTTTAAAATGAAAGTTATGAATTTTAAATCCACATGAGATTTTTTTAAACCATGCAGATGAGATTGCTAATGTCATACTTTATTACATTAATAGATACTACCTTTTATAAGCAATATAATAACACTTAAGCAGTACATATATTATATATATTGTACTTTCGTGGTTTATATTTTATTTTATTATAATTCGAATTTAATTTTTACAAATTTAGGTATTAATTATTAGGATATGATAGTTAGAATTATATTTCAATATTTATGTCGGATATTAGAGATAGTTGTGGTGATTAACCTGAAAATTCCCATGTTAATTTCAGATGATTCTTGTGCAAAATTCATCTGTTACATCACTCGAAATTATAATGAAAATCAAAGCAGGCAAATGGATTAATTATAATTAGAAAGCTCACCCAACAACTTTAATTGTATTTGAAAGAATAATTTTGTCAACAATGTTTTGATTTTATGTATTATTTAATTAATTAATAATTTTATCTATGTTACATCAATTCCTACAATGGAAAAAGACAACAACATAAAGTTAAACCTATTGTTTACTACTACTGATGTCGCGCTTCACCAGTTTGTACCTTCCCTTTGAATTATTGTAAACTCTTCTTCTCTCTCCAAATAATAAACTAATATAGTAATACTAATTCAAATAATATAAATTTAAAAGACGAATAAAAATTAATAATATTTCAATAAAAAGTGATACATAAATTAATAAAAAGTGACAGTGTTGCAATGAATAATTTCATAAACAAGTCATAGTATTAATAAAAAAAAGGATAAAGTTTTTAATGAAAATGATAATATTTTTCATAAAAACTAAAAAATTAAAGTAATAACTAATTAAGAACGTGAGCCAGTATCACGCAAGTGTTTCACACTACCACATTTTTTTTAGGATTTCATTAGTCAAAATCAAAAGTTTTACTTATATTTTTTTAATAAATTAACCAAAGTATCCCTACTTTATTTTACTTTATAAACTAAAAAACGACTTTTCTTAATTCGTGTGGCGGCATATGCAGGTAGAAATTGGCAAAAACTTGTGTGCCTGATGGCACAACAGATTAACTAGTAGAAATTTCCAAGATATAATGTTGTGATTAGGGACAATTACATGGACATGGCTCGTGATATGTCATAAATGATGTATCTAATCATGGATTTATACCTCACATGTGGACAATAATTTGTATCGCAATGTATCTAATCATGGATTTAGCCTCACATATGGACAATAATTTGTGATCCAGATGCATTCGATGTATGTTATGTTCGTTAAACCACATTTTGAATTTCTGATAAATGGTCGTATATGAATTTGATTTCTTTGGAGTGATTAAGTTGACTTCTTTGTTTGTTATGAATAATTAAATAAAATGACTTAAAAATCTTATCATCTAAGGAACTGAACTATCAAAAAGAACATGATAAGTGACCAAAATATTGGAAAGAAAAGCAACATATTGGGACCTAATTTTTTCAACATTGAAATTGAGATTTTGTTTGTTAGTGTTTAGAATAACTATATAACCCATGCCCCCTTTGTGGGTTCCCTTTTGCATATATTTAGATTATATAATGCACTGTTTATATATTTATATAAAGATAATAAAATATATAAATAAATATAATAAAAATAAAGTGCTATTCTAAATGTACTTGGCCTAATGTGAATACACTACACTCCAAAAGAAGAAAGAATGGCAGCCCACAAGGCCCACTCTACATTTGGGAAGTACTTGTAAGAAGAGCCATCCCATGTGCAACTCTTTTGTCTTGAGAAACTTTGTCTCAAAATACCAAATATTTCACAAGTTATTTAGCATTTAAATAAAAATGATTATATATAATATATGAAGTTACTAATAATATGGGTTCATTGTTCTATTAGATCATTATCTGGCCCACTTAATTGTTTGGTTATTCTTTAAAAATAAAATTGTTTGTATGATTTTTTTTAATTGTTTGTATAATAAAAAATTGTATGGTTATTAATTTTTTATTATTTTTTAAATGTTTGGTTATACCTTGGAAAAATATTTTCTCATTTACAAATAAGAGACCAACAACTGATAAAGTGGGCCAAACAAGCCATCTAGAGTTCTACAGAGGCCTGTAATCCTAGCCCACCTAAATAAAGTGGATAAGCTTTTTAGAATTCCAACACACCATCAAACCTTTTTTTTTTTCCATTCTCACCATTCACCAATAATGCATTCTTTGTGAAAAAAATATTACATTTATAAACGAATGATGGTTTAAACATTAAAAAGTGATATTTAAAATTCTAAAAAAATTATAATGATACTTTTAACTATCCCATTACGAGCAAAGTTTCTGCTTTCATATGGAGTATGATCTAATGCATCACTAGTCATTTATAAATTCTTTTAGGCGGTGTTTGATTGAGTCATTTCAAATCCAATAGATTTGAAAATGAGTAGATTTTAAATTTTTTGAATTTTAAATCAATTCATTTAAATTTTAATGTTTGGATAAATTATGGATATTTGAAAGGATTTCAAATTCATAGTTCAAAAATTATTTTTAAAATATAATTTTATATATGATAAATAAAAATAATAAAATTTTATTATATTAAATATTAAAATCTAAAATTTTATTAAAAATAATTTTTTTTGGAGGGAATTCTACCACCCAACATATCCCCTACCCACTCCCCTCCCATCACCCCACCCCCAAAATTTTATTTTATAAAATTTTAAATTTTTAATATTTGAATAATAAAAAATATTACCACCCAACCCTATTCCTACTCACCCAACCCCCACCCAGCCCAACACTACCCCCAACCAAAAAAAAAATTTATATAAAATTTTAGATTTTAATATTTAAATAATAAAAATATTACAGCGCAATCCTACCACCCTATCCATCCACTCACCCACCCCCAACCCACCAATTTTTTTTTTTAAAAATGATTTTAATATTTAAAAAATAAAATCTAAAATTTTATTAAAAATTTTTTTGGGTGGGGTGTGGTGGGGGTAATGAAAGTGGGTGGGTTGGCTTGGGTGGTAATATTTTTATTTTTTAAATATTAAAATCTAAAATTTTATTAAAAAAAATTTTGAGGGGTGGTGGCTGGAGGGGGTGGGTAGGGGTAGATTGGGTGATAATATTTTTATTATTTATTTAAATATTAAAATTTAAAATTTTATTAAAAAATTTTTTTTTGGGTGGGGGTGGTGTTGGTGGGGTGGGGGTGGGTTGGGGGTAGGGCAGGTAATATTTTTATTATTCAAATATTAAAAATCTAAAATTTTATAAAAAAAAAATTTTTTGGTGGGGTGGTGGGGGTGGAGAGGGTTGGTGGACGGGGGTGGGGGGTTGGGTGGGGGTGGGTGGGTAGAGTTTAAAACATAAAAAAAAAAAAATATATATATATATATATATATATATATATATATATATATATATATAATATTATATTTTTTTTTATTAATTTTATATATTATTTTTATATATTAATATATCAATTACACAATAACGGAAGGATTTCAAATGACACGGTTTCAGTGAGGATTTGAAATCCATTCAAAAACAACAAAAAAAATTCAAAATCAAATTCATGATTTGAAATCCATTGAATTAAAATCTTGGATTTATAAATCCATTGATTTTAAGTGTTATCCAAACATGATGGAGGGATTTGAGGTAAGAATTTATAAATCCCTCCTCAAATTCTCCCATCCAAACACAACCTTAGAATATAATTTCTTTCATTTTATTAAATGTTATTCATCCAAAATATAGGGAGTATTACTAAAAATGAATTGATTATGTATATCGACACACACAGAGTTAATTTCATACAATCTATATTTTTAATCATTAAGAAAGAATGTATTACTTTGTTCATTAAAAAATTAACATGAAAATTATTAATTTGATAATAAATAAATAAGTTTTTATTCTTGTATATATTTTTATTAATAAACGTATATGTTTTGATGGAGGGTTAACATGATATTTTGCCTAAAAAATAGAGAAGAAAGTGCAAGAGAGCTACAAACTCAAAATAAATGTAAGAAAGAGAGGCTACCTTGTTGAAATATGTATAACAAACTCTTAATAAAACAAGAAGTTTTATTATTTAAAAACACTATTTTACAAGCATAAACGGGAAGTAGATCAATTTAACTAGCCAACATATATTACAAAACTACAATGCAGATTGCAACAGAGCTGAGAAGCTCACCTGAAGTTCAGGGCAGCATTCCCTCACTGGTTTTGAGTGAGTGACGGGAACGACGGTATCGATTGAAGTATGAGCTTTCGGCTGCTTTTCAGACCGGACGACATCCCTACATTGTGATGAGGAGGCGAAACTCTCTTCCGGTTAGGCGATGACGTTTTGATCCCATCAACCGGTGATCCACCTTGTAGAAACTCGGGCATTTCGTCTTCTCTGATGGTCTCAAACTGTTTGTCGAACTTTGGTGGTGGTGGAAAGAAGCTTGGCTTCCCGAATGCTGTCTTTGCTTGGAAACCGGACGAGGATGCAATAGAAGGGAATGAAGAACGAGGTGGTTTTTTCTTTGAGGAAAATGGGAGCTGAGCCATTTGCCTGCCAAAAAAATGCAAAACACAATCAGCTTGTTTTTTTCCATGCATCGAATAATTCTGCACGAATGCATGTGATCGGGCGTTTGAGTGCTCGTTTTATGGACAGTGGATAAGCTGAACCAAGGGGGTGTAGTAATGTAATGAAAATGTTACCTTCCAGCTCGTAAAGGTGTTGCAGGAGGAGCAGAATCTGTGTTCTGTTCCAGCTCGTTTTCGATTGTAGTTTTCTTGAAACTTCTATCTGCTTTGCTCTTCTCAGTCACGTCTGTTTCTTCTTCTTCGGGTTCAGCTTCGGTTCCTGTTACATTACACCAGATCACGAGTCAGTCGTATAGTTGGACGAATCAGTGCTTGAGAGTGTATGCGAAAACTCACCATCCTTTCTACCAAATGCATTCTTACAACCTTCGCATCTGCAGTTAATGGAGCACCCGACGCCACCCTATAGAGAGGTGAACGTTGTCTCATTAGCTGACAGAATAATAAAACCATATGTCATAGAGAGATAGAAGAGAAAGAAACCTGATAGCATTCACAGTATTTCTTTAGGCAACCCGATTTCTTGCAGTTGCATCCTCGTTTATGGCGAGCAGAAGCTGGAGTCTTGCTCGAGTCATCCTGCAATGGAACATTCAAGTAAATATATAGGTGCATGCAATCATAAGAGGGTAAACTGTGTCAAAAAAGAAGATGGTTACCCTAATTTCTGATGGCGAGTCGGATCCCCTTATTACTTTGGGAGCGAAAGCAAGAGGGTTCCTTGATTCGATTTGTTTGCGTGTTGCAAGGACGGTATCTTCATGAATAGGTTTGTTGAAACAATCTACACAGGCGCAGGGCTCCACACAGTACACCCCAGCAGCAAAACATTCACAGTAACTGCATAAAACCGTAAATACGTCTCACTTTGTGAATCTAAAATGACATCACCAAGCAAAACAAAGGCACCTATCCATTTATTATTATCAATGATCAATCACAGTTCATACAGCAGACCTCATCGTTGTCTATGGACGGAAAGGTTGAACACGACAGAAATATCTCATCAACGTAAAATAAGAAAACACTCAAACTAGGAAAGCCCCATAAAAATATTACACCATAGGATTTAGAGGGTGTTGAGTAATAAAAAAATGCTTACAGTTTTAAGCATTTTGATCTCTTGCAATTGCATCGTTTGCAGGCTTCACCCTCCCCCGCTTGTTCAGCCTTACGCCTGAAAAACGTATTCCAGTAATAAGTTGAAAACAACATGATTTGGTAATTAACTGCTCAGAAGGAAACAAACAAGCATACCTCTTCTTCTTTGGGCTGTTCTGATTGATCTCTTCATTCACCACATATCTAGAAGCATCTTCCAAGGGCACAATAGCATTTTCCATGTTGTCAACTTCTCTATCGGACGAAGCAACAGGTAAAACATCGTTTAGCAGCTCTTGAGAGGTAGCAGAAGGCCGGAAATTGACAGCTGAGCTAGGTCCTATCAATAATCTACCAGACATTGAAGAATCATGGTTTATGATTTTGTAGTCCTTAGGCTTTGTTGCTAGCTTATTTAAATGCAAGCCAATGCCAGGAAATAAACGAGGCGATGGTTCACTTCCTGTCCTCGCAGGAACTAACGCCTGTTCATTGGCAGACGTACTGCCATCATTTTGAGGACACAGAGAAGAATCGGAACCAGGATTCTCATCCAAATGCTTCCTACGGGCGCCCCCCATCTCAAAAACAAGATAGCGTCTCCTCATACCTCGGTATATACCAGAAAGATGCTACAAGAACAGTGCAAGTGAAATGTCAGTGAATATAAAGGATCTCATTGTGCCACCTTAAGATAAACTAAATGAAATTTTTACCTCATAATCCTCCTTTTCATCAGCATTGTTTAGTGAAGGACCAGCAGCTACGTCGCATGCGTCAGCACTGTCGGTTCCATCTCCTGGCTGAGTACACACGTTTTCTGGCTCGATTCCTTCTACAACTAGCTCACCGGAACCCACTGCACCAAGGGAGTGCATGTTTTGCATATCATTTTCAATATTATAGTAGAAACTCGTCTCGGGATCAACTGATTTCTTGTAAGGATCTGTGACAACCGGCGATTCAAATATTAACAATTCGGAAGCATCGGACATCAAATTTTCCCAATCACAGGGCGTTGGTTCGTTGTCTTGGTTGATCTCGGTTAACCCCTCCATATTCACTTCACTTCTGAATGAGCACCTTTGGGAGTCCTCTTGTACTAAAATGAGAGAAGAAGAACTGCAAGCATAGTCTGCCACCCCTTCAGCTTTAGGACTAGTGCTATCATAATCTTTGTGATAATCAACTACAAATTTTGAGCAATCATAAGATGTCTCAGCAGCCACTTCATCATCACCATTATCCCGGAGCTCATCCGACTGCTTAGCAGCATCTGTATTCGACTCGGTCGTATCAACTTTGGCCCCATCATCTGAGGAAAACTCAGGGTTTGATGGATCCGAAAATTGATGCCTGTTCAACAAGGAAATGCAGTCTTATGAGGTAATGCTCGAAATAGATATCATATCAACCCTGTAAATGAGATGATCTTGCAAGAAGTAGATGCATTACCTTCGAAGAAACCGCGATTCCCTGAGAGAACTAACATGGGGGGAAGTGAAAACGGAGAGGGAAGCAAAAGTAAGAGGGTTGATCGTCTGAGTGATGTGTGTGGATTTAACTGGCTTGATAGGGGAAAGATTGTTAAGAAAGTTAAAGACAGGGGACTCCTGCATATGAATAAACAAGATTTTGCATTGTCAGAGAACATTTCATTCAAAAATTTTGCATAACATGATTCATTCAACATAGATGAATCCAATAAATCAACTAGCAATAGCAAGATTATATTCAGGGGTGTTGAGGGTGTGTATGTGTTGTGTGGGGTGGGGTGGTGTGGGGGGGGGGGGGGTGTTGAACACATAATTAGTGAATCTCCATCTTATAAAGATAGATACTGATCCAAAGATTTTGTCCAATTAACCCCAAAAATAGATCAGAGGGGGAACAAGTTGCATCAAATTTTCTAGATCACAAGCACAAAATAGAAATTTATCAAATCTGATAATAATTCAAGAGCCAAAAATCATTTTTACAGGGGTGAAGTGAAGAAAACCATTTTTAGAAGTATTTTAGGAAGCATGCATAGAAGAAGAAAGAAATTAAAAAAACCATTGAGGCCTGAAAAGTGTAGGAAACCCCCAAAAAATGCATAATTCACTCAAAAAGCATAATTTAGAAAATGAAAAATAATTATGAAACCAAGTCAAAAGGCAAACTTCAAGAATTTGACCACCATTTTTCTAAAGAGAGAGTTCAGTTTAGCGGATCAAAAACCACAAAATCCAAGATTTACACACCCGAAATCTAAATTCAAGAAATGAAGCAGTTTAGAGAGAGGGAGAAATCCCAAACACATCACTAAACAAAATCACTACATCAAAAATTATTACAAGCACTCAAAAGACCATGAAATCCATCACCAATCTAAAACAAACCCAAAGAAATGCAGCCCCCAAAAAACCCACTTAAGTAACTTGAATTCCTCACAATGAAGATGCAAACTTTGAGTTCAAGAAACCAAATCATACCTCAAATTTGGCAATAGATGCAGCGATCTGGCTGTTCTTACACCTCTCAGGAGTGTCCACCACTTCAATAACTTCTTTATTACACCCTTTTGCAGAACCCTCAACTCCCTCCCCCATCTCTTCTATCCAGAGATATACTCTGAACACACAGAGATGTGTGTGCTTCTTTATCTCTCTTATCTCTCTTATCTCTCTATCTCTTCTCTATGGATTTACACCACAACCTCAGTAGAGGAGAAAGAACAAAATGGGTCAAACAAAATTCAAGAAGAAGCGGGAAACAGAGTGAGTGAGAGTGTGTGTGTGTGTGTGTGTGTGTGTGTGTGAGAGTGAGAAAGAGAAAGAGAGAGACAGGAGTGGGGTGCAGTGAGTGAGTGAGTGAGTGAGAAGATTAGTGTAGATAAAAAGAAAAGAAAGGATTTTTCTTGTGCTGACAAAAGAGAAGACCCCACCACCCCACCAAAACACACACACTACACACAGCTGTTGCCCATGTGGTGGTGTGTTGTGGGTGAATTTATGTGCAAAGCAAAAAGATGCAGCGTTTAAAGAGCGTTTGAGAGGGAAAATAAAGAAGAAGAGAGAGAAAGAGAGAGTTTTAGAGAGAGAGAGGAAAGACACCACATACACACTTTGGAAAGTCCGCTGTAAAAAAAACAGAGATGTAATTTGCCAGCACAACAGAAGAAGACTCCATTAATTTACACATCTGTTTCTTTACTATTTGTGCTAATCATTTACTATTTAGATCATATCGAATTGGACTTCTTCGCCATAATCCAATTTCAGTTTCCTTTAATCTCTAATCAATGAGGATTATTTCAATATTCAGTTATGCTTTTTTGCGGGATAATTGTGGAAAAAGTTGGTTTTTTTCAAATCATTTTTGTTTATGGGATGTAACCTCTCATTTAATATAAATATTTGGTTAATCAATTATAGAGATAGATTTTTTTTTTATTTTTCCCTTTTTGGTATGTAATGATCTGTTATCCTCTGTATATTTAATTAAACAATTTCTTCTCTTACGCCAATGAAAATGGCGAATTCAGTTCTCTTAATAATAATTTTTTATTTATTTCACATATTTGTTGAATAGTGATTAACTACACTATTTACTGTTTCATTATAGGATATGATATGGCATTAGAAAAAAATAAAAAGTATAATTAATTTGCAATAAATAGTCAAATTATGATTTATTCATGAGTAAGTTATATAGTCAGAAAAATAAATTGAGAATTAGTGTACATTTGTCCGTTTTACATCGTAATTTATTAAAGAAAAAAAATGCAGAACTTCATAAATAATACAGACTAGTAAAATTAATATGATTAAAATTAGAAATATTCTCAATTAATCGTCTATTTTCCTCTTTGACTATTTTGAACAGAATTAATTGACTGGAATCTGAATATTCTGACCAATTTTAATGCAATAAGTTTGGATATATCACTTTGATGTAGAAATAAAAAATGTTAAACATTATGCTTAGTCAAATAAATTACAAAGAAATTGAAAATTAAAATTTTAAGTATTGGAATTTTAAAAAAATAATAACAATAATAATAATTGAATAATATCCCTACTTGTAAAAGCAGTGGAGATAATTGTAGCATAAAGTTTTCTCGAATTCGGAATTTTATGTGCAAAGATTGAGATCAAATAATAAACTAATAACAGTACTAATAAATAAACAAATCACAATGATCATGCATAAAATTTTAATTAATATCCTAAGAATTATTATCAAATTTTAAAAATTAAAATTTTAAAGAAAAAAATATAACACTAAAATATACAGAATTTCATTTATATGACATAAATCAATAATTGATGTAAGAAAATTACTAATTATTTGGATTTTTTTTTTCAGAAAATCTTAAAATTAGTCGCCTCCAGACAATCATTATGCTAGATTAATAAGCAATAAGTATGACGACAGGTTAGTGTATATTGGATTTACAATTTATAATTGAGCCCATTAGCAATTATCAAATGGTTAATCTAAAATTAGTGCATTTATTATGCAGTGTTTGGTACGCTAGGAATCAACTATACTTTAAAAAAAATATGTAGATCCAGTACATTTCTATTCTTTTGCTATAGGTTATTTGCAAGAATATCGAAAATCAAAAATGCCTCAAAGAAACTCCTCACCCAATACGCATCATGATTGACAACTCCCTCAAGGTGATTCCATCAAAATCAACATTGATGCCTCTACTATGAGAAGTTTGGATACTAGTCCAGGTGGAGTTGCTAGAGATAGTGGTGGTAGAATCGTTTGAAGCTTTGGTAAGATGAGAAAAGCATGCAGTACAGTGGAGGTTGGTGAAGCCTTTGCCGTTCAAAAGGAGTTAGAGATCGCCTACGAATAGGGAATGAAGAATGTCATCCTTGAAATGGATTTCTAAGTTTTATTTATAGCTCTCACAAAGTTAAGCCCAAACATGTCCTATTTTGGTGGTATTGTTGAAAAATCATCTCATTTGGCTCCAAATTTGAACGTGTCTCCTTTTATTGGGTCGGCCGATAGTTCAATTCAATAGTACATAATCTTGCTTCATATACTTTTTCAAAACATAACTTCGTCTTCTCACTAATCGAGGCCAAAGGAAAAGGATATATGTAAGATTTGAGTCTTTAACAAAGAAGAATATGGATGACAAAAGAAGTTAAATCGATAATAAGTTTTTATTCTCAACCTATTTCATTATCTTCAGCCAATCATATAATATCCATTAAAAATTATATTCCGCCGGCCATGAAAGAACATGTTAGAAAAACTCACGTTCACACAAGGCACGAACCTACACATGCATAAGGAGAAAACTTCTCTGTAGGGTTAAGTTGTAGCGGAAGAATATCTACGAACCTGTTGGTACTCACGTTGATACACTGTGATCTCTAGATCAAATCTTCAACACGGGATTGTTGATTATTGTTTTACGATATAGTATTAATATATAGAATGAGAAAACTGGATTTGCATGTGATTTCTGGGAGAAAACGAGAGAGAAAACGCACTCTTGCGTTTTTCGTTCTGTCGCGTGCATGAACGTTTCAGCGTTCTGTAATGCCACACATCATATATGGAATTAATAAATAATATTATATATTATTTACAGAACACGCACACAGCATGAAGAGAACATGCTACACTCATGATTGTACTTCTAACAAAAAAGATCTCCAATGAAAAATCACAAGATATATAAAGGATGTTCGTTCACTAAAGAAAGACCATCAAAATATCTCATATGAGAGAAGGCATCACAAGTTCTTCCATGAAACTTCAAATATACAAACATCAATAAATAAAAAAGAGCTCCAGCTTACGGGTTGAAGAAAATTATACATGTTTGATTGGTTTGATTTCATTTATCACTTATTTCATACCCTATTTTACACCATTAATTATGGTAAAAATCGACCGTCAACAATAATGTCATACAAGTGTTTGCTTAAATTTATATATGTATTTGCTAATTTTTACTAACAGTTAAGAACAGATGCAAATTTTCCTGTGCAACCAGATGCATGATCTTAATTTCGTGCATCCATATTCAAAATATATGACACTACATTTGCTATTAAAAATACTAAATTAATGAGTAAGAACTTATATAGTTTATTACTTAATTTTTAGCAATTTTTTTATTAGTTTTTTAATGAAAAGTTTAACATAAAAAATTAATACATTTATTAAGGCAGATATATTATTAATTAAATTAATACGTGCAATGTATATCAACTCAAGAACAAAGTAGTAATTTTGCAGTTGGATGGCCCGGGTATGGGTAACCCGGATAGTCCGAACGGGCCCGTATCACAGAATTCATGTTAAGGCGCGGGAGTGAATTTAAAAGGTGGACCATAGACCCGACGAGCCCACATTAGGATCTATTCTAATTGTGGTCCCCCGACCCGACAGCTAATCATAATCTAACTATGACCATTTTCGGTGCACCTATTCATTTCTCGTGAAATCCTATTTAATGATGTCACTCCAAAATATAATTAAGTTAAGATAATACTAACGATGTTATTAAAATCCAGATCAGCACTTGCAAAATGACGTCATTCTAATTTAAGCTTTGGTTAAACCTAAATTAAAGAACACTCATTCTTTTAAATTGTGTAAAACCAAAGAACACTCATTTTTAATTACACCAATTATGGAAAATTAAAATACAAAAAATATTAATTGTACCAATAATTAAGGCTTTTGTTGGAACTTGAGCAGTTCGATTGAAGTCCAAAATCCGACCCGTAAGTGGACCCATTCGTGAGTCATCTTGTATAGTTCTCCAAATATCTACCATGAATTAAGTCATTATTATTTACTATATTTCATTTTCATTATTATTAATTTATTTTGTTATTTTAAAGATTAGGTTATGAAATGACATAAATTATTATTCTCAAAAAAAAAAAAACTCGTTTAAAAAAGAATTTAAAAACCACAACATATTAAATTTTAAACAGTAATATTTTTTTATTCAAAATTATAATAGTTTATCACTTTAAATAATTTTAATTTTTTTTATTTAAATATAATTTTAATAAAATTAAGATGTAAAATGAACTCAATTCACATGTTTTCCCGGTGGAGTTCTTTCTGAATCAATATTTGAATGCACTTCATTATCATTCCCTAAACTAATTATAAATTAATATTGCCCCAACTCCCCCCCCCCCCCCCCCCCCTCTTAATACAAATTCGCAGTACAAATATTTTTCATTAGTGAAAACACAAATAAAACAAATTAAAGAATTGAGCTATAAAGCGACAAGATTTAAGCTGATGGGTAATGATAGTTTGAACTATGCAGTGGTAATCAAGCGGATCCTTAGAATCATGGAGTTAATATCTGGATTGAAAGTTAATTTCAATAAATGTCGTCTGTTTGATATGAATGTGGACGAGAGAAGACTGGATGAGATGGCGGAGATTTTGGGGTGCGATGTGGGTGAAATACCTTTCTCATACTTGGGCATCAAGGTTGGCATGAACCACCATCGTATAATGGAATGGAGCAGTATCATTCAAAAAATCAAAAACCGCATTAAAAAATGGGAGGGGAGCAAAATTTCAATAGGCGGAAGAATCACGCTGCTGAATACGGTATTATCTTCTATACCAACTTATTATTTTTCTTTTTATCTTGTTCCCAAAGAAACATTGCAGATGATAGTGAAATTGTTTAGTAATTTCTTATGGGGTGGTGGAGTTGATGAGAAAAAAATTAGTTGGATAGATTGGAAAATTATATGCAATCCAAAGGAGAGAGGAGGCTTAGGAACAAGGGATCTGGAACTGTTCAATAAGGCGTTGGTGGGAAAATGGATGTGGAGGTGGCTGAATGAAAAAAATAGCCTTTGGGTGAAGGTGATAGAATCTAAATGTGGGTATAATAGTGGGGAACAACTATATCAAAATGTTATGAAAGGAAGAACGAGGTGGTCTAGATGGTGGAATGATGCAGTTAACAGTACTCTTGAAGAAAGAAATGACTGGTTTAAAAATATATTGGAAAGAGTTATTGGGAATGATAATAACATATTATTTTAGGAAGATAAATGGGTTGAAGGAGAAGTGCTGAGAGAGAAATTTCCAAGACTTTTCCATCTTTGTATGGATAAAGGGAAAATAATTTGCGAGATGGGAAGAGAATACATGGAAATGGACATGGAAATGGAAAAGAGACCTATTTGAAAGAGAACTTGATAATTTCAATATACTTGAGTCTTTGGTGAATAGTGTGTTATTTAAAAAGGATATGAAAGATGATTGGAAATGGAAGGGAGAGACAAAAGCATATTATTGCACTAGGGATGCATATAACATTCTAGCAGAAATTCGTGGATGTACACCTATTGAGATGGAGAAGGAGATGCTTCAAAATCAGTAGGAATAAGTTTACACTTTCAAAGGTAATAGCTCATTCATGGAGGTTGATATGGGACCGGTTACCAACTAAGAAGAATCTGCAAATGAGAAACATCCTTAATCCAAACAACAACCTAATGTGTGTGTTTTGTAATGAGAAGGAGGAAAACGGAAGGCATATCTTCTTTGAATGTGAAGTTTCCTATAAGGTATGGATGGCGTATTTCAATTGAATGGGAATATATACTGTGTTGCATTCAGACCCTGTTTCAAATCTACTTGCCAATTGTAATTTGTTTAAGAGGAAGAAAGGAAGAAAGAAGGCAATCACTTTTTGACAATCTGTTGTTTGGATTTTTTAGAAAATTCGAAATGTTATCATTCATGATGGGGTTGTGCTCTCAGTTGACAAACTAGTTGAGGAGTTAAAAGGTAGACTATGTAGCTGGTTTGTAGTGAAAGATTCTAGGTGGTTCAGATATTCCTTTAGCGAGTGGATTGAGAAACCAAAAGAACTTATGGAAAGTTAATATTGTAAATTGTAATCTGGAAGGTTATTTCTTGTACCCATATTCGTTAATAAATTCATTTTACTGACAAAAAAAAAGCCATTCACTGTTAAGTAATAACTATCCCCATAAATTTCAAAGAATCCATTTGTTTTTTTATAGAAATATTATTATTTTATGTGTAATAAATAATTGTATTAATAAATGGATAAGTCCCATATTTTAATTATGTTAGTGGGTATATAAATCTCATGTCTGTAAAATGGGAAATGAGACACTTCGAGGCGGACACCAAAAATAAAAAAAATGTGACTCTTTAGGTGGACAGAAGTAGCACTACATGATATGTATTTTTATTGAGAAAAATATATACTCTCTCTGTCTCGTTCGAACATTGACGGCTGCTTTTTGCATTAGGATTTAAAAAATATAGTGTATTAATGTATAGTGAGGTGAGAGATTATAATATTTCAATATATAGTGTTGTACAATGTTGATATACTATTAATTATTTTGTGCATGTCTTATTTACTATAAAGAGAAATGTAAATTTTACCATGTGACGCTCAAAATTGAATGTGTAAACATTTTGGTGGAATGGGGGTAGTACTCCATTTTAGGGGGCAGACTTGTGTGTGAGACCATCTCACGGTGATATCATTTTATATTTTTATAATTAATTATCACTTTTTATTAAAAAAGTTATAATTTTTCTTTTAATATGTTATAATTTTTTGTTTATATTGTAAATATATTACAACACCGTTATTAATTTTCATCAATTGAATATCACTTTTTATTAGGAAGATTATAACTTTATATCTATTTGATGCAAGTATGAGACAATCTCCTACAAATCTTTTTCTATATTTTACTATAAGTCCATTACTGAGAATATTATGAGAATAGCGAACCAATTAACATATATATGATTAATTTATACTCCCTTCATACCCTTTACATGATTCATATTTTTTATTTGGGCGTCCCACCCAAAAAGTCTAATTTTTTCTTCTATGTACATGAACTCAAATATATTCACTAATACAATTAAAATATGTGGCTCACACACCCACTAATACAACTACTCATTACAGATTAAATAATAATACTCCTTAATTTTACGTGAAAAAAGTAAAAAGTATCCATTTGAATGGGACGAAGGGAGTATAAATCACCTTTAATACTAATGTATACTACTTCCGTCCCGCGTTAAGATTTATGTTTTCCATTTTGGGTTGTCCCAAGTTAAGGTTTACGTTTTTTTTTTTCAAATTGGACCCACGCACAAAATAATTAATTATTGCATGTGGGCCCCACACATAACACTAATACAAATATCCACTTTACATTAAATATTATTTATCTCACCTCACTATCCATTAAAATATTATATCCCTTAATTTACGTGAAAAAGTAAATGTAAATGATAATGCGGAATGGAGGAAATACTAATTTTTAGTTAACGTATGGTGTGCAAACTAAACAAATAATTTATAAGTATTATACTCCCTCCGTCCGGTTCTAAGGTATCCATTTGCTTTTTGCACGTGTCCGATTCTATGGTATCCATTTGCTTTTTGCACGTGGATTAAGGGGTATTATTATTATATGTAAAGTGGGTAGTTGTATTAGAGGAAAGTTGTGGGTCATATTGTATATTTTTTTACTAAATAGGAAAAATAAATACCTTTGAAGCGTACGCAATAAAATGGATACCTTTAAAAGCGGACGGAGGAAGTAATACATACTCTATAGTCGAAAAAGGTGGTCTCTGTGTAATATATATAGTCGAAAAAGGTGGTCTCTGTATTTTGTCACCATTACATGTTACAAAATATCACAATAGGGATATTATTTATTATACACATTAACATAAATGAAATAAAGTAAAAATAAAAAAATAAAATATCCACAGAACTGTGTGCTAAGATATGGACTATCTACCAACTCTTGATTTTTTGTTTCGACTTTTTCACTTTGTCAAAATCTTCTAAATTAGAGGTACCTTTATTCGACCCTTAATTAATCCTTTGGAATTTGGACCAAGTCCATCTGTCACGTGACATCTCCAAGTACACAACTTAATTAATGACGTAGATATTAGCTAAACAATTATTTTTTTTTTTTGTAATTTATATCAACTTTCCCAAATTCCCATATTTTTTGGAGCAACAAAATTCATGTGTTATCATAATGTCCATGGATGCTTGGTGTAGCACGTGACCAACCATTCATAATTCCTACTATTTCTTTAGATTATTTGAATTTTTTTTTCATAAGTAATAGTCAATGATAATCTATTTTTTCTTTAATTTTTAGGAAATATCATGATCTACCTTGAAGTGTTTGACCTAAAAAAAATTTAGAAAATTATATATTTGAGTTTTTCATAATCCCATTCTATAAACCAAGCTAGAGTATTTATTTAAATTTTAATATTGGAGTACTATACATACAGTTATTATCATTCATCCAACCTATCTATCTTCATGGAGAGATCTTCATGACAATTGTATTACTCTTCAAAAAATAAATTAATTTTCTATCATATCCTAATTTTTCAAGAGTAATATATATTTATGATTTAAAAAAATAAAACCCATGCATATGGATGTCATTTCCTGATCTGATTCACGTTGATATAGATCAAATGAATATAAGATAGGATGCTCTAACTTTTCATTTTGTGACTGGCTAGTATATCCGAGAATAGTACTAGGATGTTAAGTATTGTAAACTTGTATAAGCTGTAATTTTTGGGTATCCCTGATACCCTATATGAATGAAATTTTCTTTACTGATAAAAAAAATGAATTTAAAATAAAAACCCTCTTATATAAATTTATTTCATTTTAAATAATAAAAAAAACTTAATTTCTCCAAAATAGTTTCATACCTTTTAAATTCTCACGAAAATAGTTATTTTTACTTAAAAATAATTAATAAGATTGAATCAGGATTTTTACGAAGTTTAGAAATAAAATTGATAAAAAAAATTGTTTTAAGACAAAATCAAAACAAAACAGAAAAATTTGGGATAAAATGACTTTTTTTACTTCATAAACTAAAAAGATACTATACTATTTATGTTTTAATCTCTAAAACAAATTCTATGAAATTAAAGCTCTATTATTATTTATTTTTTTTGATAAGTAAAATATTATTCATTATGGGTACAAGAGATACCCTAAAGAGTACAAATTTACAACAATTAATACCCTAATACCATACTTGGGTTAACTAGCCAATTACAAAATGAAAACTTAGAGCACCGAATCTTATTAATATAAAACCAACTTCAAAGTCTAAACTTAATATCCTCAACAATCTTCTCAACACTAAACTACACGCCATTAAATATCAAATCATTCCTCCCTTTCCACAATCTCCAAATCAAACATAACCAAATTGTGACCGCCACCTTCTTTCCTATTTTGCCTCTTAAGATTCGACTATGTGCAATGAAATTGGATAAAATACAAGAATGTAATACAGTAGTAATTCCCAACCATTTGAAACAAGCCATCCATACCTCATGTGAAGTTGAGCATTCGAACAAAATATGTCTTCCAGTTTCGATATGATTTCCACAAAGTACACATGTTGAATCATCGCTAGGAAGTAATAAATTCCTTCTTAGCAAATTGGCTCTTGTCGGAAGCCTATTCCAGAGTGCTATCCATGCATGGGCAATTACTTTTCGTGGTGCAAATGTATCCCATATTAATTTGAATCCATGCATCTTTTCTTTATCCACTGCTGCATTTTCTCTGAGTTCAACAAGGGCTGAATAGGCACTCCCTGTACTGTAGCAATCATTCGAGTTTCCAAGTCATTTCCATGAATCTACAACCCCCTGCCTTAAGGTAAACCTGTTAAGGATAGACAACAAAGAGTTAAAGGCATCAAGTTCCCAATCAAATAAAGATCTCCTCCACTCCCAGCTCCATCTCCATCTCCATCTCTCTCCCTTCCACTTCCCCATGTCTCCAGTCAGACTCTCTTTATTCCTACAAAGTTGAAAAAGACGTTGAAATTCCAGTTTTAATAAACCCTCACCCGCCCAGTTTTCATCCCAAAAATATATATCCCTACCATCACCTATCATCCTTACTAATCTATTTTTAAACCATGTTCCCTCTCCTCCGAAAGAAAGACTAAACACATCCCTCCACCACCCTGACCACCTACTACCCACTATACTATCTAAATGAACACAATTTCTCCATATCCCATATTTAGACTCCACCACCCTCACCCATAAACTATTTTTTTCACTCAAATATCTCCAAGCCCATTTACCCAGCAAAGCTTTATTAAAAATTTTCAAATCTTTTACTCCAAGACCCCCCTGAATTTTTTATTTGCAAATTTCCTTCCACTCAACCCAAGCTACCTTTCTAAAGCCCTCTTTACCCCCCCATAAAAAATTACGTTGTAAGCTCACAATATCACATAGGATTTTTTTTGGGGCTTGATAGAAAGATAGGTAGTAAAGAGGCAATGAAGAAAGAACCGCATTAAGGAGAGTGATTCTGCCACCCAATGAGATATGCATATCCTCCCATCGCCTTAGGCGATTTTTAATCTTTTCCACCACAATTGACCATTCAACTTTATTCTTATGATTCATTCCCACCTTAATCCCCAAGTAAATAAAAGGGATTGAGCCCATAGAACAACTTAGAATCTCTGCCATTTCTCTTAGTGTATTGCTCTCGACATTCTATTATTACTATTATTATTATGAAAATATATATCGCTAATCATTATCTGACTAAAAATGTCTACACCCTCTAAGACTTTTGGTAGGGATCAGATTCTAAGTTCAGAATTAATAAATTATCAAAGTTGACTAATTAATAGTACATACCTAGTAATTAGGATCAAGTAAACTTACAAGTTGCTAAAGACAAAATTAAGATAATAATAATTATTGATTTCTCTGGATATTAGTGTGGATTTCAATCCAAAGCATAAACAACCATCTTTAGTGCATAAATTTTTTGTTTTGACAATGCTAGTAAATTGGTACAATTTTGTCTATAATTGTTTTCTCATGGGAAATTGAGCTCAGAATAAATTAAGTTTTGTTTTAGATTATTTGTCCAATGACTCCAATCATAAGAAACTAATGTAATCAGAAAATTTGTACTATTGCTACATCTTTCTAATTGTCCAAATGTAACTGCGACTTCAGCTTTCCTCCCATACTCCTAGGGGTGGTCATTTTTTTCGGGTTTCGGGTACTCGAATTGATTCGGAAAAAAATTACCCGAAATACTCGATTTTTTTGGATAATTTTGGGTATCGGGTAAACCCGGAACCGGTTATTCACTATCGGATCGGGTATCGGGTTTTCAAAAATCCCCAAATTACCTGATCGGGTTACCCGTTAATATTTTTTTAAATTTCTATTACATATATTAATATGATATAATATATACTAACTACATTTCTCACCCATACCTTTTGTCTTTATCAATTATCACACACATTTCACAAATCAAGCATTAACTTTTACACCACATCAATTCCTCAAAATATC
Source organism: Pogostemon cablin (assembly GCA_023678885.1). Classification (NCBI taxonomy): domain Eukaryota; kingdom Viridiplantae; phylum Streptophyta; class Magnoliopsida; order Lamiales; family Lamiaceae; genus Pogostemon; species Pogostemon cablin. The sequence goes on along the minus strand of CM043009.1, from coordinate 23,518,282 downwards.
TTTTATTATACTCTAATTTACACTTCCCCTCTTGCAAAATTTTCCATTTTTTTTTGCAATTTAATAGGTTATGATTCAACATGCTAGTTGATTTGATGAACAGTTTGCTTAAAAATTTGTTTTAGAAAATACTACTGTTAAATAAACAAATAAATAAATAAATAAAAAATCAACTTATTTATTTATGAGATTGTTATTGATTGATTTTAATATTTAATTAATGGAATAATATATATATTAGACATCAATTATTGTGAATTGAATAATATCTAACCCAAATTTATAATAATGCATCATGACAATTTTTAGAATGTTGGAAAATCCTATTAAAATTCAAGCAAAATAAATATTTTTAGTTTAAAATTATATAATAAAAAAATTATGTAAAAAATGGGTAATCGGATCGGGTACCCGAAATTTCGAATAATAATATTATCGGTTCGGGTTCGGGTAATGAAATTTCAAACCCGAAATTTTGGGTACCCGGACCCAAAACTCGAAAAACCCGATACCCACCCCTACTTACTCCCCACTTTAAGGCGTTTTAACATTTTAGTATGTTTCGATATAAAATAGGGGTATACATTTACTTTTTACACGTAAATTAAATAATATTATTATTGAATGTGTAGTAGATTTTTGTATTAGTGAGATGCATGAATCTCATATATTAATTAGTATGTTAGTAATGTGTATGATTTCTATATGTTTAAAAATAGAAATGTATACCTTTTGTACGAACGCCTAAAATGATAAAATATATACATTGTCAACGGATGGGGGAGTATATTTTTCTTTTTGGTTGATGAGATCCATACGCATCAATTACTCCCTCCATCCCCTTGAAATGCAACTGTCACTTTTTGCATGTAGATTAAAGAGTATAATAATTTAATGTGTAATTAATTGAGGAATTTTTAATATTTAATGTGTAATGAATAATTGTATTAAAATATTACATTAAATATTACATCTTTCAATCACCTATCCATTAAATTCTACTCCCTCCATCCCTCACTAAGAGGGTCTTATACTTTTTGGCACGTGATTAAGGAGTATTATTATGTAATGTGTAGTCGGTAGTTGTATTAGTGAGAGCGTGGGTTTATATTTTAATTGTATTAGTGAGTGTGTGTGGGTTCCATGTGTGTAAAAAGGGAAAAGAGACTATTTGAGTTGATCGATCAAAATGAAAAAAAAAAACTCTCTTTAAATGGGATAAATGGGATGGAGGGAGTATATAAACAACATACAAAACAGGATGTAAGCATTAAAACAGGGTATATTTTGCTATTTTTGTTGTCATCATTACAAAGTACTATTAATTTTTTATTTTTATTTTTTACTAAATATGGGTCTTCATCCCATGACAAAATTTACTAGCACAAAATTATGCTCCAATATGTCCCTTATTTAATTTAAAAAGGGAAGACAAATGAATAAAAGTTCATTCAAAATTCAGCATTTGATATTATACTCATTAATTTATTTATATATAAAACAAACAAAATAGTATAATATTATAAAATTTAAAATTGATATTATACTCATTAATTTATTTATATATAAAACAAAGAAAATAGTATATACTATGAAACTTAAAATTATAATCGTTTTATATAAATTTACTTTAAGGAAACACTTTACAAATTTAATATTGCCACTCGTAATTCTTAAAACATAAAATGAAATAACTATTATAAACCTATATGAAAAATCACTTAAAATTAATTTAAGTAGATGAAGATCTATTAAAATACAAATTGTTTTTCACACCCAACACAAGCTCATAAATCCGGACCATACACGCACAACAAAATCACAAAGTTTAAAACATAAGCATTTGAAAAAAAACTGTGCAGAGAATAGAGGAAATGGAAGGAGCAGAACCATCCCAACATTCAACTAAATCTTGATTTATTAAGAACATTTTCTAAAATTTAGATCAACGAATTAATATGATTTTTTTCTTTTGTGTTGAGATTAAAAGAACAAGACCTGCAAAAAAAAAGGGAAAAATTCAATCACCATTGGAGATTTTCTTGATAATGATGATGATGGACATGTGGAGCAACACAGCGTGTTGTAATTTTGCTTCTATTACATGAAAGGGATTCGATCGGATTTAGAAACTCAGGAGCGGTACATATTTGAGAAATTAATAATTAGGGACTCGTTTGATAGCCCATAAAATTTGATCTTTGATTTGAATTGGTGAGATTAGTGTTTGATTTTTAATTTCGATTTTATATCCTAATTAACAAATCAGATTTAGAATGTTTAATTTAGGTTTCTAAACTTAGGGTTCTTGACGACAATGTAGTCGTGTTCCTAATGAACGAATTTGACTTAGAATATTTGATTTTTTTTATTTTTCTTATTTATCGAAGTATCACACAAATCATAGATGAGAGACGATGAAGATTTACAGAATTAGACAGATAAGTAAACATTATCTTTGGTTTTAATAATTTTAAAATATTATCTATTTATTTTATAAATAAAATTTACAATAAAAAAAGGAACTTACTAAATGATTGTATTAAGAAAATTATATATATAAAAAATAATATTGAATATTAAATGAGTATAAATCAACATTTCAACCCAGCAATCGATAATTTAATTCATTAATAATTTAAATTATTATATAATATGTATTTAGGGATAATTTAGATTTCAAAATAATTTAAATTATATTTAATTAGAATCATATTTACTTATTAATTAATTATAAGAAATGGATATGAAAAAATATCTACAAATTTAACGAGGGTAAAAGTGTAATATTACACTATATACTTCATCTTAATACTATCTATCACACTCAAAAATAATAATTCCAACTTTTATTACATCCTACCAAACAAACTCATTTTAAAACTCATTTTAGAACATGTTCTTCATTCTATCATCTTTGATTGAATTTATTTTCCCTCTTATATATCAATCATTTAACGTGATGTATAGAGAATGATGTACGAAAATGACACAATAGATACAGTATGCTATAATAGTACCGTGCATCAGGTGATTTGATTCTTAAATATAATACTCCCTCCGTCCGCTGATTAAGTATTCATTATGCCATTTTGATCTTCCACTCTTAACGTATCCATTTTTCCTTTTAGTAAAAGGTCACACACATACATACCACTCACTACTAATATAACTATTCACTTTATATAAAATAATAATACTCCTTAATCCACGTACAAAAAGCATGAATACCTTAAGGACGAAGTATGTAATTTATTAAAAAATTATGTTTGAATATAAAATTAGGGTAATTCTGTGGTGCTCCGGTGCATCTAAGGATTTAATGGTTTAATATAGGGTATAATAATAATTATATATAAATTAAAAAGTTAGTTACTAATTAAAATGGTGGAGATTAATTGTTTTAACAAGAAATTACATTTATTTATCATTCAATAAGAATAATACATTTATCATCTCGAATAGTAATAGTTCTTTAATCGATTTCACATGATTGTTCAATGAAATATGTGTAATTTTATTCTAATCAAATCTTACTTAACAATTTTAATGATTACGTTATAAGCTTTCTTTATATATACGATCGGGACGTAATAATAACATAAATCTAACTTCTTTTTGTTTATAAAAATAGGATAGATATTGTGTGAGGATGTCTACCATTTTATATTTTTTAAAATAATTATCATTCACTATAATTATCACTTTTCATTTACACTATAAATTATTAATATAATTTCATTATCACTTTTTATCAATTAATATGTTATGAAAATTATCTTTTCATAAGAAATTTTGTTTATTATTTTTATATTTTTCTAAATAAGTATAATTTTTATTAAAAATATTACTCCATATTATTAATTTTTCTATAAAAAATGTTATCTCTTTTTATTTTACAACTTATTCATAAAATAATTTATTGTACTATTATCATTTTTAATTAATCCAAATATAATTTTCTATTAAAATATTACTCCTTACTTTTTTATTCCTTATACTAGTGTTTCAAATAATTTTTTAACAAAAACGAGTTTTCTCATTTAATAATAATAATAATAATTTCTAAGCATGGCAAAATACTACTTCTCCCGTGACAACTTCAAATTCACACTTTTCGTTTTGATTCGTCCCAAATTTAATTTCACACTCCATAAAAAAAATAACTAACTAATATCTTTCTAATTAACCTACATTAATTTCAAATTTGTCATAACTTTTTTAACATACTAACACACTTAACATATTTTATCATTTTTTATTACCTAAAATATTACACACACGACGAGTATCAAATACTCCCTCCGTCCCGTCCAAAGGATTGTTTTTGGTTTTTGGCACGTGGATTAAGGAGTATTATTATTAAATGTGTAGTGTTTAGTTGTATTAGTGGGAGTATGGACCCCATATTTTAATTGTAGTATTAAAGAGGGTGTGTGAGTCCCATGTGTGTAAAAAAGGAAAGAGACCTTTGAGTGGAACGACCAAAATGATAAAAATGAACTCTTTGAGTGGAATGGATGGAGTATAGATACAGTCCAATAAGCACCACCGGTTCACCACTTTTCATTTTTCAATTTTTTTATTTTAAATAAAATGAAAAGGCGGTTTTCCATTTAATATTCTTCCATTTTCACGCCTGTAAAGAAAAGTTACAGTAAATGTTTCTTTGAAACGGTGCTTATGTTTCCACGATATATACATCTTACTGATGTACACAGTATTCCCATCCACCACAACGGCTACATTTAATGGTTTCAACGAGTAGTGTTCTTTGATTAGACACGCAGTACAATCAATTTCCTTTTTCTTTAATTTTTTTTTTTGCTTGAATGTTTTTCGAGTTTTCAGTTGCTGAGGAGAAGGAATTACTCCAGAAAGAAAATGGATTACAACAATGGCAAGTGAGTGTTTCACTTGAATTTCAACTGGGTTTCTACGCTGTTCTTGCGTTAGATTAATAGATGGTTTGTTTTGGTTTATTTATTTTTTCGATTTATTTTTTTAGGTGGGTTTGTGCTTTAGATGCTGCCCATTTGTTGAGATGAGAATTTGTGATTCGACTGTGAGGATCTTGATATGCTTTGATTACTGGGTTCTGATTCTTTGATTATTTTTTGGCGAATTGCATGTATGATGTTGCGATCGGTTTGTGGATTGATGTATAAAATCACATTTAATACTCATACATCATATATTTGTGTAGGATTCGATTTAGTTCTTGTTTTCCAACCTTAGCTTCTGCTATGAATGTGAAGATATTTTTGCTTAACTGCTTTGTTTATGGTAAATAAGTTAATTGAACTCAGACATTTATTGATTTTTTGGTTACTCTTCCTTCTTGATGCATTGCATCAGTTATATATACTAGTAATCTGCTGAATGATGCATATTTTGGTTGTTTTCGCTGCTAATGGAAGGCGATTAGTTATTGACTTATTGTTACTCTGCCAGATGTTCTTCCACTGTATATTTGGGAGTTTTAGAAGTTGTGTTTATGCGGGTTTATATGTGGTTCATTATTTTGTGCATACTGATTATATGATTTTAACTGATGACAGTGAGATTTGGGATTGGGAAGGTCAAGATTGTGGTCTTGAAGATGATACCAGCATAGGTGAATCTGCTTGCTCTAGTTTTGAATCAACTAATCATAACTCGTTTGTTGGGAAATCTATCTACTCTATTAGATATAGGATGCTACTAAGGCATTGATCTTTGGATTGTGTGCTGTTTTGGTAGAAGTATCTAAGTGTCTATTGAGTGGAAATGAAGAACATCTCTCTTGTTCGTTTGATGATACAACTACACCTGTCAAAGCTTGTGGCGATATAGCTTATCATGTGACTAGTAATGGTATGATGTTACTTCTTTTACTTCTATTCTCTTGCTATCGTAATGGGGAAGGAGGGAGGGTGTATATTTCTAGCACACAGTGGCTTCAATGCATTATTAATGAACTGCAGATGTTATGGATAAAGAGTTTGAGGAACAAAGAGAGCATTCCTCTCAAGTAAAGAGGCGACGAATGCTACAATTCGAGCCGGAAGTCCTTGATTCATCTCTGCTCAGTGATGAGATGTTTCTAAGGTCTAAGGTGATTCCTTCTCATTCTCTTCTTTCATCAGTTGGCATGGCTTTTGTTCTGTGATATTCGAATGATTGCATTGGAGAGCATCTACTGCTTGAAAATTGTTTTCTTAGTGCAGTATTAGTTTTTATTCCATCTTATGAAATGCTCATATAAGAAACCGAAGACTATATCCCTATACGAATCATATACTCTTATTATTTATTCTAACATTCTTCACTTGTATCTTTGCCTTTTTGGCAAAGGCTATTGAACATAATTTATCATACTCTAATTAAACTTCATACAATATAACCCACAAACTGCAACTCTTTGTTTCATTAATAAGGTCAAAAGTTAGAGCTCTTGACCATCGAATAATTGGTTTTTTGGTCTCAGAGTTGGTTAATCATGTAGCATTGCTAAATGTCCTGTTGTTTGACGTTTAGGAGACGAAGGATTCACTTGAAGATGTTATTTCTGATATGTCAGATTGGGTTGCTGGATTTGCAGGTTTATGTCATTGCAAATTTCTCATATATCAAGATAAATGCTAATTAAAGTGATGTATACATCAAGTAAACAATTCTAATATTTGCAGAAGATCCAGCTGGATCGAGTAGTGAGCATTTTGACCCATCATCTGAAGGGTGGATTGCTGATTGCTTCAATGATGCTGAAATGCAGTTCAGCGCTGAAGATATGTATGTGTACTTCGATTATTATCTACTAAAATCATATAATGTTCTTAACTAGCTCTCCCTCCTGAACAGGACTGGTGCCACCGAAGTTTCTGGCATTCAAGTCGACATAACAGGTGGCACATTAACACTTTCCCATTGTTGATCATTCCTCCCCTTGTTATGCTGCTTTTGTTGCCCCGGATTAAAATGGATTTTGTGCTATTTTGCAGAGCTTTGTGATACCCCTCCTGAATATGATGCTAATTCAGTTCAAAAACATCCAGTTCGTACTCCTGGAAATGTTGTTCTAAGAGGTATGTGTGATTTTTGTTTTCTTTAAGAAATGTTAATTAGGATGATTCGTGCTATAGAAGCCTCATAGTTGTAGCCTTTAATTCGTAGAGGACAATTTCAAACAACTTCATAATGAATGGATATCAGCTCAACCAACAGATCCTTCAAATTTCTAGATGTGTATGAATGAACTTGATCAAAAGAGTGTAATATCATGGATTTGAAATTCTAAATTAAAAGTGTTGTAACAGAGCCTCATAGTCACTTATTGTTGCTTTGTATTTTCAATTATATCTATCCCTTTTGTAATGAGGTTTTGAGCTATTGGGATATTGGATCATTCATGAACGAAACATTCGTTTCTCTCCCTCGTCTAATTTCTTCTCTTTCACACGACCAGGTAGGAAATCATACATGCGTACGCCACCCAAACTTGCCTCCTCCGTTGTCTATCCATTTACCTTCATTAAGCCATGCGGGGTGCATGGAGACGTCACTCTGAAGGACATAAACCAGCGGATACACACTCCACCAAAGTCGAATCAGAATGAGCAAGACCCTTCTGTTTCTTACCCCACATCAGCATTCTCCGGGAAACCTGTCGTGGGAAAAACTAAAATCCGCACTGAAGGTGGAGAAGGTAGCATTACAATTCTTAGGACCAAAGGCTAAGGTACTTACAATGGCAACCTCTCATTTTGAGCTGCATTAGAAGCTAACTTATGATTATTATGGCCTATTGACCTTAGTTGGGTTTGTGTTCATATGTGCTTGTACTTCTTGATGTCTTACTAGGCGACTCCTCTTTTGATATTATATTTATCAGGATGATTTAGAAGTATTAAAGGATCTTGATTTCATAATTGTGAAAAAAGATGCTTCTAATCAATCTTTCTTGTTATTCAATCTATCCTTTGTTAGTGATGAGACTTGGTTAGTAACGCGTGATGCCAATGTCGGCCGTACAAAATATGCGGCTCACTTTGGATATATTTTTGTATGCACCCGATGCAGGGTTTACACTATTAAATTAGGGATGAAAACGGAACGAGTCTGTCATTCAAGCTAAATTTTGGTTATAGAAAATTATGGAGAGTAACGAGAATAAAAAGATATTGATTCTCATTTCTCTCTTATGTAGAGTAATGGAAATACAAATTCTTCCATCATTCTCATTTCTCTCTTATATATATATATATATAGTAATGAAAATTCAAATTCTTTCATCATTCTCTTTGATTTAATTTTCCTTATTTTTTAACCGATTCACTGTGGAATACTTTGGCCCAATTTTTTATTTTTTAAATATATTTATGATAATCTTATTTTTATATGTCATAATATTGAATGATTATATTGTTTTTAAGATTGTGTTATTCTTGTTTCAAAAAATAAAAAGAAAAATAAATATTGTGTTATTCTTAGTTATTTCATGCGGTGTGTCCTATAATGTTATCATCATCCTATCATTATGTTTTCCTTGTACTTGACTTGGAATAATTGTACTGCAAAATATTTATTTATTAAAAAAAATATATAAAATGATTATCAATAAGGTTTTGTATTAGTTTAATAAATACATAAATTAGGCCAGTACGAATCCTAGGTGGTGAAAAATTGTTGAAGGCAACAAGAAGTCCAGCCTGGTAACGTTAATGGGATTTTATTTACTTCTCTTTAATTTAATTTAATTTAATGAATTCGTACTTTAAACAACTGCAAAATTAATTTATAAATATAATATATTGAAATTTCAAAAGTTGTTTTTAAAGTAAATTACTAAAACCTCGAGGTTTGTCCAAACTATCAAATAAACCCCGTGATTTGAAAAATTACTAATTATCCCCTTTAACTTATTTTTTATTTGATCATTAATAAAAATATATTTTTTCTTAAAATAAAGAAGGATGGAAATGACATCAAGATCAATATATTTAACATTGTATTTTTAAATTTCACTATTTTTTTTAAAAAAATATTTTTAAAGGGGGTAATTGGTAAATTTTCAAACCACGGGATTTATTTAGTAATTTGGACAAATCTCGAGAGGGGTTTTTGTAATTTATCCTAAATTTTAAGAGTTAGATATCTTGTGTGTGTATTTGAGTATATGCTATACTCGTGTATTAAATAATGCATATATGTTTCTTAGACTCTTAGTAAATGTATTTAATTTTTTTTATTAAAAAATTAATAAAAAATTCGTTAACAAAGTGTATAAATTTTTATTAATTAGTGTATACGGTATAATTTTATCTATTAATGTATAAATTTTTAATATGAGTACGCCGTGAGAGAATTTGCCTTTTTCAAACTTAAAATTGATTTTAAGTATTATAAGGGTTGTGAGCTTAGTTAATATTTTAAACCTAAATAAATAAAATTATGAGGTTGGAAATATCCTACGAGTTTATGAGACAAATTATTCAATGCACCTATGTGTAATTAATTTTGGATTTACCCTTGCAACCACAAGTTAAACAGTGAGCCCTCTCTATAAGCCATTTGAAGTACATCCTGCGATTTACCTCCTCCACCAATCCCCAAAACAGGAGCAGCAGTGAGGGCCCCTAATGGTGGGGTACACCATTAATTTTACTCATGTTGAAGTTATATTATGTTATGGCACTTTCATATACACATTAAGATTAATGATATTTTATCAAGTCTTTTATTAATATATCTATTGTAATACTCGCACTAGATTCTACATTATTTTTATTATGTTATTTTTCTTATCATAAAAATCATTAAATATTTTTTACTTATTATCTATCATTAAATTTGTATTTTAGTGTATGGAATCTCTCTCTTTCAAAAATAATTTTCTTCTTAAAAACATTAATTTATTTTTTGTGAATTAGTTTAGCTTCAACACCACTCATAACACAAGGGCCTGCAGCCTTACCTAATATTTGTTCGTATTTAGACAAGTGTATCATATTGTTTGTTTGTTAGTGTTATTATTTTTATAAATTTTCTTTATGTATGTATTTAATTTATTTATTGTGGACTTATATATACTACACATGAAACTATATATCATTTTCTGTCTTCAACTCTAAAAAACTTTAAACCTGAGGTTTGAAACTAGTCATGAGAATTTATTTATTTATATGGAGTATATTATTAAATAAAGCTTTCCTTTTTCTTAATTTCTTGAAGTCAATTGATCATCTGGTTGTTGAAAACTCACATGTATTCATCCAATACTTAATTATTCTTTCAAGAATCAATGTAATTATTAGTTGAAATTTTAATATTATTTGCAGCTATTTACTAATTATGTTAGTTAGCAAATAATTAGTCGTTTATAGTTTGATATTGCTATAATGATCACTTCTAAATTCTCAAATCCAAACGTGTAACCTTTAAACCTTCGAATATTAAACCATCATTTTCAATGGCTTTTAACCATCTCACGATTAGATTATTTTATGTTTTCGTAATTAATTATCACTTTCGTTATTAAATGTTATCAATTTTTGTTTATACTATAAATTGTTCATAAAAATAGTATTATTATTTTTCATTAAATGAGTATCATTTTTCATTATAAAAATTATCACTTTTTATCTTTATCACGTAAGGACTTATGTAAGATTGTCTCACACAAGTTTTTGTCATTTTTGAATTGTCGATTTCAATATTTAATTGAGCTTTTTTTATATAAACTTAAAATTATTAATTTGGTTATGATTTGACCCAGCAAACTAATTTATTTGGTTTTCTAAAATAAATCTTAAAACTTTAAACTTTATTACGAGATATCTAGATATAAAGTGGAAGCGTAACTTAATTTATTGAGGTTTTATGGTGGAATACAAACTCGAGGATCCGTGGGTATTAGGTGGCGGAATACAAACTAGAGGATATGTGGGTATTAGACATTCCTCACATGAGCCTCTTTATTAATTCTATATTGGGACCATAACCTAAGAGCTTTATATACTACTTTAATCAGACCATTCATTATCACCTAATAAATAAATTCTATATTGGGACCATAACCTAAGAACCTTTATATACTACTTTAATCAGACCATCTATTATCACTAATTACGTAGTATTGAGTATCAACTCATTGTCCATATTATTATTATTATAGCCCAGAACTTTTTACCTTAATTAGATCACTTTATTTAGTCTAAAATAATCTAATTCAATAGCTAATATAATTGCATAATAATATATTGCCCACAATTATATTATATAAGAAATAAAATGAAAATTTCCTAACATTCTTGAAATAGGAATTCGGTTTTAGGAGTAAATCCCAATAAATTGGTTCAAGAACTAGTAATTCGTGAATTATCATTTCATGGAGGAAAAAAATTGAGAATTCTTGATTCTCGTCTTAATTTTCTTTTTGTCAATTAATATTGCTAGTTAGGAAATGTTATTATTGTTATATATATATATATATATATATATATATATATATATATATATATATATTAATTAGAGGCAATTTAATATAATGGACCCTTATAATTTATTTATAAATTTAGACTTTGAGAATAGCTCAACTCTACAGTCATGATTATTTCAATTTAATTGGTCAAAGTCAAAGTAGAAGAACTTTGGGAGAATGAATTTTAGTGCAATAAATTAAACTAATTCATCAATTTTACCCTAAACACTCCATGTGATGTACGGAATCCCTAGGAAGTAGGAATTTAGATGATGGGTTTAATTAAAGATAATAAACTTTACCTTATATATGATTTAATTAATGAAAAAAGACACCTTAAATTGTGTTTGAATGGAAAGATTTGAGAATGATTTAAAAATTCTTCGTTCAAATCAATGAATTTCTAAATATAAGATTTCAAATAAATAGATTTTAAATTATGAATTTGATTTTAAATTTCTTTTAGTTATTTTGGATGGATCCTTACTCAAACGTGTCTTGAAATTCATTAGTTGATTTAATATATAAAAATAATATGTAAAATTAATAAATTAAATAAAATATATTATTTTTAATTTTAATTTTTAAATTTAAAATGACTCAATTTAAACACAATCTTACTTAACATAATCAATAAGTTCTAAAAAAATATATATACATAAACAAGTTTTATATAAAAGATAGTTTAGGCCATATATTCCCTCTATACCATTTTAATTTTAAACATTTGCTTTTTTAAAAAAAAATTTAAGAATATAGTATTTATTTTGTTTTCTTTGAATGTAATATTACTTATTTAGTTAAGTGAATAGTTATATTAGTAGAGTGTGTGAATTATATTCTAATTGTATTATCTAGAGTGGGGTGGATAATTATATTAGTAGAGTGTGTGAGTTATATTTTAATTGTATTAATGGTTTGTGTGAGTTCTATATATTTTTTAAAAAAGAAATAGATACATTGTAATGATGAAAATATATATATTCAAATGGGATGGAAGAAATAATATTTAATTTGTAGTGTGTATTGAGTTTCATTTATTATCTTTTTTGCTCTTAACTAATTGATGTGAAATTGTAAATGTAATTTTTAAGTGGGAAACTCATTTAACATAAAATGAAAATGTAATTGTTCTATACCCAAATTTATAACATGTAACCACTCCGAGGAAGTATTTTATTTTATAAGATTAAAAACTTACAGAGTATTTCAATTTATATAAAAAAGGAAAAAAAAATATATACACTACAATTAAAATTTCTCTTTAGATATATTCCAATGAAAATTCTAATCCTTGTCACAAAGGATACTTTACCCTATAATTATCTGTAAAATTGACCCTCAATAAAATTAAAACCTAGTAAAACTCAAATTATAGCATCCTGAAAGAGAGAGGGGCATTTTGGTCCATCCGAAATTATAGATTACAGGTAATTTAGTTGGAATAAACATGCACGGAAGAGTACAATAATTTATGTTCCTTTTGGTAGTATCTTTGTATGCTGTCTCATACTACAATTATATATTTATTCTCTCTCTGAATCTATATCCGCCATTAATATAGAGCAAAGCAAATATGGAAAACCTTGATTTTAGCCTAACCCGCGCTTTTCTCTCTCCTCCCCTCTCTCTCTAACCCTTCTTTCCTCTTCCTTCTTCTTTACTCTCTCTTCCTTTCTAAGAGTATATTGTTGACCAGAAATTTCTTTCGAACTTACGCAAAGGTATTCATATTCTTGGTCAATTTTTTCGTCTCTTTTTTCTTTTTTTTCCTCTATTTATGCCTTTTTAAGTTGAATTTCCATATGGGTTTTTTTTGCTATATATGAAATTTTTGTGGGTTTTATTTTTTCCCCAATTTTGTTTTGTTGATTTTTCTTTTTTTTGAAGAGGTCTCCTTTTTTTTTTTTTTTATGTGGGTCATTTTCTTGGGATTTACTTTTATATTTTAGAGGAATTATTGTTGGGTATTATATATTTAGCTAAAGTGGTTGTTGATGCGATGTTATGAATCAGGCTTTTGAAATATTGAAAGTCAATCGAATTCTTAATATTTTCTTGAATTATTGCAACTCTAATCTTAGAAGTTAGATCCTCTTAACAGTTTCTTGAAAAGTCAATCCAATTTCTCTATTTGGATAGTTTTTTTTTGCTGTATCTGTGAAAGTTCCACACCAAGAAAAAAGCTTGTTTATTGAGACTTTTATTACAGATTTAGATGGACTTAGGATTAAATCTATGTAGTTTTCTTATTGGTATCTTTTGATGATTCTGATGATGAAAAGTTTTTTTTTTCTTGAGGAAAGCATCTGATCTGTATTAAAGAATATATACATATATTCTTGCCAATTGATTACAACTGTTGAATTTTCTTCCATTGATTGATTGCTTTGAATTGCTTACATTTGTCAAAGTTGCTGATTCATCGTTGTATCCTTCTGATTACTACTTAGTTTGGGAAGAAATTTCTGAGTCTCAATAAAAATGGATCCAAGAGCTGATGAGGAAGGAGGGGAGGTGCTGAAAACTGCGAAATCATGTGAACAGAAGAAGGCTTGTGAGGTTTCTGGATTGAAAGGCTCAGTAAGTGAGAAGAACCTTGGAAGCATTAGTAGCAAGGACATGATTTTTCGAGCTGATAAGATCGATCTTAAGAGCTTGGATGTTCAGCTTGAGAAGCATCTGAGCCGTGTTTGGTCGAGGAACGTGGAAGGCCAAGCCAATCAGAAGCCGAAAGAAGTGTGGGAGATCGATCCTATGAAGCTGGAAATTCGTTACCTTGTGGCGCAGGGCACATATGGAACAGTTTATCGGGGGACTTACAATACTCAGGATGTTGCAGGTAAAAATCTGTCTTACTAGAGCTATATCTGTTTCTATGTTTTATTAAATTCTAGAAGAAGATGGTTGGAATAAAGATTTTCGCGGGATTTGTGTGAGGGAGTGCGTGTTGGCGGAGATCATTGCATCCATTTTTCATTAACCGTATCTGTTTATTTGTTAAAATTGATGGAAGTAGGTGAAACTACTTGGTTATAATATTTGTGTGCCATAATTATTGCTGTTTTTACATGTTTATATTTTAATTCTTATGAATTTGTCTACTCTGGTTGTTCTGGTTGAGTTCCATTATCCAATATGTATAAGATTTGGATAATTTATTCTCTTGTATTAGAGCCATTCTTGATATGATGGTTTCTAGAATTTATTCCATGACATTTGACACTCCCAAAGAATTTGAGTTGTGTGATGAGTTGCTAAAAATGGGAGATCTAAAGACATCCATTTTCAGACGTAATGGATATCTGCTATACGTGCAATCGTATGTACATTGAGGCTTCATTTTCTCTATAGTCTGTGTCCTCAAGATTACATTTTTTTGTTGTGCTTATATGTGCACTCTGCTGCTGAAATTTGTCCTATTCTGATTTATACTGATGAATATATTTAAGTTTTAAACTTGTTTATTTCAAGGAAAAAGTAGCCTGTACTTCACATTCCTATACATTACCAACGATTCTCGAATTGTTGATAACTTTCCCTTTATCTTGTTTTAATCTCTTAAATTAGATACATCTAGGTGATAGTTTCTTGATATCTTTTCACCATACTGTATATGTATTTGAGTGCCATGAAGAATTGATAAAAAAGGTGATGTCTAAATACATTTATTTTCAGACATAATTGGTATCTGCTTCTCATATATGTACTTTGAGGCCCTCCATAGTTAAATCAGGTACTCATGATGATGAAAATCTTACAGTTATGCTTGTATTACACCACTCATTTTCAACGGTTTCGTTGTCGATTATCACCTTTGGGAGATTAGGACTGGCATCTTATACTCATAGTATATGCAAGAGCTTAATTTAGCTACAAGTCTAATTTAACAAGTATTAATAATAATCTGAAAGAAACTCACAACGATATGTATTTCTACAAGTCTGGTGTTCCAAAAACATTGTACGAATACTGACAAACATAGATGGCAATTTCAAATCGGCTTAGTTATGAGGTTATAATAGTTTGCCAGTCGCGAAGCAGTCCACATTATATATGGCCTCCTCTTTTTTCATGTTTTAATAGCAATATTTGTATATCCAATTAACATGGCTAGATTTTTAACACTTTGCTCGTCATCCAAATGTAACATTTTTTCTGTTTTACAGTGAAACTGTTGGACTGGGGTGAAGATGGGATGGCCACAGCTGCTGAAACGAATGCTCTTAGGGCATCGTTTAAGCAGGAGGTTGCTGTCTGGCACAAGCTTGACCATCCAAATGTCACTCGAGTAAATATCTAAGTCATTTTAGTGTATCTTTGATTCAAACCGAATCCTTTTTACAATGTTGAGAGTTCACTGATTTTTATTCACAGTTTGTTGGTGCTTCTATGGGAACTTCACAACTAAAAATCCCTTCCAAAAACCCAAGCGAAGGCTACACCAACTATCCATCGAGGGCTTGTTGTGTTCTCGTGGAATTTCTTGCCGGAGGGACATTGAAAAACTTCTTGTTCAAGAACAGGAAGAAGAAGCTCGCCTTCAAAGTGGTGATCCAACTCGCATTGGACTTGGCTAGAGGGTGAGCTTAAAATCAAAATAGTGTCATACAAATTTACTAAATAGTCCCAAGAAACTTAATTTCTCCGGAACAGCCCCATAACTTTTAAATTCTCACCAAAATTGTCCTTTTTACTTAAAAATGTCAATTTTCTAATTCCATGGGATGAGACTGAATTGATGCTTTTACTCCTAGAGGGTAGTGTGCTTTTTAATGTTTATCCGATGACGTGCAATGTGCAGATTAAGCTATCTACATTCGCAGAAGATTGTGCATCGTGATGTCAAAGCTGAAAACATGTTGCTAGATACTCATAGAACATTGAAAATTGCCGATTTTGGTGTGGCTCGTGTTGAGGCTCAAAATCCCAGGGACATGACTGGTGAAACCGGAACCCTCGGCTATATGGCCCCGGAGGTATTCGTCTCAATCACTGCCATATTGTTTTTGCTAAATGGAAGTTACTTATATCCATAAATACATGCATACATGTCTTATTTGAAACAGAGTACAAGCTGATGGATATGTGATCTATTCAGGTACTTGATGGGAAACCCTACAACAGAAAATGCGATGTTTACAGTTTTGGAGTATGTTTATGGGAAACGTACTGCTGCGATCTCCCCTACCCTGACCTTAGCTTTGCCGAAGTTTCATCTGCTGTCGTTCGACAGGTAAACACTTCCATCCATCTCAATCTATGAGGATTGTATTCCCGTGTCCTATCTTGATGTATAGTCATTTCTCCATTCAATCTAGCATTTCGTTTGAAGACATTAATAATCATATGCTAGGAACAATATGTCATTCATCATCTCTAACAGCTTGAGCTTTTAAACGAGGTGGTCTACATGATATTAGAGTCATGACCTAATAAAAGTTCCTCAACTCAAATCCACTTTTAAAAAATTTCATGTGCATGTCTTGGTTCCCGACTGCACGTGAGGGAGCGTATACTCTAATGGCTTGAGCTATTATACAGTATATCATCTAATATGACAACACTTGATGGTGTATTGTGCAGAATCTACGGCCAGAAATCCCTCGATGCTGCCCAAGTTCACTTTCAAACATCATGAAGAAGTGCTGGGACGCGAATCCAGAGAAACGTCCGGAGATGGATGAAGTGGTGAGGCTGTTGGAAGCAATCGACACGAGCAAGGGAGGCGGGATGATACCGGAGGATCAGGCGGCCGGGTGTTTCTGCTTCGCCCCGTCGCGCGGGCCATGAAAGAAGAGCATGTTGATCATCATGGTTCCCTGTCACAAGATCCATCTGAATTATATTGATTCAGTTGATTGAGATGTTCATGCATACGAAACTGGTGAAGTTGATTAGTTCTTGATCAACTGGTGAGGAGTTCATCATCTTTTTTTTTTTTATGATGGAAATAATTAAATGCCATTGTTATTAATTTTATATACTACAATTCTTTTACCACATCTGAGCTTCATTAAATTATTACATGCTACATCTACAGGGTATTACTTGCAGGCATATATGGTACTATCTACTATCAATTCTACACATATACATATAAGCAGTAAGTCCAATATAAATAATTAGTCCTTACATTTTTTTATTTTATCAATTTTATTTAGTAATTTTTTAGTCTTATAATTTGAAATGGTAGCTATTTTATTTCTTAATTAGCCGAAAAAATAATTAAAAGTCAATTAAAGATCAAAATTGTTACAATTTTAAAGTATAGTTACTATTTTATACATTTAGAGTATGCATTCTTTTTAAAATAATTACTATTTTATTCTTATAATTTTACGTGTATATTTTAGGGGAATAAGTATATAAATAGATGACATTAAAGTAGTGAATTTCCAAGCTGGGCCAATATTAAAGCCAAGAGAAGATGAAAGCTGAGTACTTCTCCATTTTTATAGCATTTTCTCTGATTTGATATTCACTTTTTTTTTTTTTTTTTTTCCCTTCGAAAATACTAGAATCGTGCACGCTAATGCTATAAGAATCTTCTCTCTTTGTAAATCATCTTTATCGAAAACTGAAATGTCAAAATAATTTATTTTTATTTCCCTCTCTCTCGAAATGATTATATGTAAGTAAATTTTTTGAATTGAGTTTATCCATACACCTTAATTTAGGTAATGGTATTTGAAAATTTACTTTTTTTTTAACGGTTGGATTCTAATTTACCATTATCTTTTAGTACATTAAAAATTATTATTTAAAAAGATGAACTATTATTTTTTTAATAAAAAATATTGAGTGAGGCTTGCGTGCACCCGGGCGCACGGAACACATTCCGTGCGCCTTTAGAAATTTTGTATTATGGGTAAGGGTACATTAATTTGGTCTAAAGGGTATACACTTTAATTACTAAAAGGTACACAATTTTGTTCTAAAGGGTATACATTTTTCATTAATATTTTTTTTTCTTTAGAAAATAAAGGGTACACATTTTTATACTAAAGGGTATACAATTTAACACAAAATTCTAAAGGCGCACGGAGTGTTGTTCGTGCGCCCAGATTTTTCTTTAGAAAATAAAGGGTACACATCTGTATACTAAAAGGTATACAATTTAGCACAAATTTCTAAAGGCGCACGGAAAGTGTTCCGTGCGCCCGGGTGCACAGGAGCTTTTGCCAAAAATATTACTCTTTAAATTTTGATATGTTGTAATTTTTATAATTTTGTTGAGATGATAATATTTATATTTAAAAGATTAATGGTTCAACTTTCTAATTAATAATTTCTTTTATACTAAAGAGTAATTTTGTAAAAATACGGTACATGTGTAAATTAAGTCACAGTAGATTCCTTCGTAATAGTATTACATAATATATAAAAAAAAGATATATTTTTTAATAAAAATTGACGTCGAAGATATTTTTTACTTTTATGAGGTCTTCATTTGAACTGTTAAATTAAACTAGATATTCGAAAGTTTGATTTAACTCGATTCGATAAGGTTTGAGCTTAGCTCGACTTGTTAAAGCTCGAACTCGTATTATGTTTGTTGAGTTAAACGAGTCGAGCTCGACTCGTTAAGACTCGTGCCGATAATAATAATATTAATTATAATAATATATAATAAAATAATTATTAATAAACATAAAATATATAAATTATTACTCTCTCCGTCCCAAAGAGAAATTCATAGTTACTGTAAATACGGAATTTAAGAAAAAGTTTACTTTTAGGGGTAGTTTGGAATTTTTAGGTAATAAATAAATTATAAAGTAAGTTATGTGAGTTGTAAATGAGTGATAATTTTGAAATTAAAGTGTGTTATAAGGTTATTGGTTTGTGTGTATTTCCTTATTTGGGGGTATGAACTTGTTTATGGGGCGGACAAAAATAGAAAGTGTGAACTTGTTTATGGGAAGGAGAGAGTATAAGTTAGGTTCAATAAAACTCGAAATTTGATCGATTTTACTTAACGTGTCGAGTCTCGCTCGACCTCACTCGAGTGATTTTCGAACCAAGATAAACTCATTTATAAGCTCGTTATCTTAACGAGTGGAGCTCGAGTATATGGTACTTTGACTCATTCAGCTCGTTTAACACGCCTTGATTAACTTTTAGATATACATTGCAATCATAATTAATTATAAAATGTATTACATATACTTTTATTAAGAAAAATGATAATTTAACATTATTAAATATATTTTATTTAAATAATAAATATACTTTAACACGTCTCACAAACTGTCTCACGTAAAGAACATCTCACAAGAGATTTTGTCAATTAAAAATACATTAGTGGATGAGAATTATACTCCATATATCTTAATATTTCATTAATGGATAGATAAAATAGGTTATGAATGTGAAATCACGAATTGAAACTGTAAATATACCTTAAAAATAATTATAGAAGTAAAATACACAATTGTTTCACTTTCAATTGCACACAAAACTTTGTCTGCATTTTAATGTATAGTTGATGAACTTTATATCAATTAATTTATATTAAAAGAATACTATGGATGATTGATTGTGTTGTTTAAAAGTTTTTTTAATTAGTGGAGCAATAGAAAAGTAGTGTTGTTTGATTGATAGACACGATCAATCTTGTTATCTGGAATATTGCTTCTACAATTATATACAAATGTATTCTAATATCCTTGATATATTTATAAAATTTATTTTCTTTAATATTATTTTATTGGTTAGAGTTATAACTTGAATAGGCGCGCGCCATTATTTAAATTTTCAATATATATATATATATATATATATATATATATATATATATATATATATATATATATATATATATATAATTCAATGCAATTTAGAAAAAAAAAATTATTTAAACAGTAAGATACTATCCTTTTCAAGTGTGAGTAGTGTGTAAATTGGATTTGTATGTAAACTCTATTTTTTAAAATTATTCTTTAATAAAAAAAATACTATTTAAAGAGTTATAATTTTTTACAATAGAATAATAATTCATATTTATAAAGAGTAATTTTTCATGTACTATAGATGTACAAGAATTTGAAGAGTAATTTTTTAATTTGAAAAAGTAATAAATGAAAACAAAATTTACGTGTAAACCCGATTTACACAAGTGTTTGCCCTTTTTCAAATAATATAAAAACACCTTTTTTTGTTTAATATAAAACAAAATATTTTTCAACTGGAATATAAAATAAAAGTATATACAGTATAAAATTGAAATATATCATTTTCTCTTGATTGTACGAAACATCCTTTAATTTTGATTAATTATTGTTAATAAAAAAATAATTAATCAAAAATTAAAATAGAGATGTATTTGCTCTTAGATAAAATATGTTAACTTAAACTTCATCTTTTTTATGGTTTTTAAATCGTTTAATACAAGCTGCTTAAAAAAATCGTTAAATAAATACAATAAATTTGTTTCTTCGTTTAATACAAATTATAAATTTTTTAAAAAAAAGTGATTATATATTTCAATATGTTTTTAAAATATAAAAAGTATATGATAAATTAATACTCCCAACTCAATGGTCACATTAATCTTCAACTTTCCTTATCCCCTTGAAAGTCAAGCACGCAATGATTTATTCAATTTAGATTCAAATGATAAACTTATGCTTATTATTAGGATATAATCAATCATGTTATTATATATTTTGGGTTTATTTTAATATCATAGATTTATATTTATATTAGTATGTTCTGAAGTCATGAAATTTGTAAGATTATGTAACAAAACATTTTTTTTAAGCGTAGTCTTTAAACTTGAAAGGATATATTATGATCACATGGTATATACATCTAAATATATAATAAATTAAGATATTCCATTTATTTATCTAAATATCTATTAATTCCCACTCATTCCTTGGATTAATTCATCAGTTTCACATTAATACGATGTAAATAGACAATTATATATTATTATCATTATTATTTATTTATTTATTTATTATTTTCTAAAATCACACTTGTATTTTGTATAAATATGAAGCATTTTAATCATGTTGTTTATAATAGAAGAATCTGACCTGTTTGTCTGTTTGTAATCAATATCCCCTCTAACAAATCCTTATTCCTTCACCAGATACATTTTTGTATCCATTAAAGAAAGATACATTTATTTTGATTTGAGAATTTAAGTTACCAAAATTCATGTCAAGCACATCTGTGACACTGTTTTACAAAAGTTTTAAAGAGTAATCATTTATTTTAGGCAAAAGACTCGTATGAGAGTTTTTGACGCAAGGATTTATGTGAAACAGATAAAAAGTGATAAAATTATTTTTTATTTTTTGTTAATGATATTATCATTTTTTATCCATTTTACGCGAGGCCTACTCTTTATTTATTTTAATATTTGGATTAATTTAATTTAATTTAAATATTTGATGTTGATAATCTTAGATAATTAACAGCCTTTTGCACAACTAAATTTGTAAATCACATGGGAAAAAAATTTAATGTTTCCTTATATTGCAAGTTGTTGAAGGTCAGATCCCTGTAAAATAATTCATTGCCAAAGAATGGTGTGAGGAAAATTGATAATTACATGATAACTAATTAGAAAGTATAAAATAAATTTTAATTAAATTATTAACATAGTAAATGTTTAAAGTGGGACATGTGGCAGAACCTGCATATATATGAGACCCCTCATGTCTAAAATTCATCCACCTACAAATCAACCATTTGCTTATTCACTTTTTTCATCGCATTTCTGCCACCTTTCCTCCTCCTCCTCTATTTCATAAACAAGCTCAACCCATCCCTGCCGCCACCGCCATCGCCGCCGCATCGGAAACAGAACAAGAGAAAAGATACTTTAAGGCTGACAGCACATATTGCAGACATGGTTCTAGAAACAGTGGAAGATTATTCGAGTTTCATGACAAGTTTTCTCCAGCGGTGCGGTGGCTCAGCCGTGATCGACGGCGGGCTCGCGACGGAGCTGGAGCGGCATGGCGCCGATTTGAATGATCCTCTGTGGAGTGCAAAGTGCCTCATAAGCTCACCTCATCTCATTCGAAGGGTATCCTCTGTTTCTCTTAAACCTGCTGACGTGTAACCTTGACGTGTTTTCATTGGTCCGTTTTTTGGAGTGATTCATGCCATGTGACACGTGTTGTTTCACTTAATATAAATGATGTTTAATTAATTAATATTTCTCAGAAGAGTAATAGTTATTTGAAGAGTGTAAATTTAAAAAAAAAAAAAGGATGTACCTGAGAATCGATTCATAGGAGACTATTGTATATGTGAATTTATGTATAGTCATTTTAATTAAGTTGATAATTTTTTTAAATTAATTTAAAACATATTTGTAAATTATCCATAGATCAAAATGAATTTTTGCAGCAAATAGTAACATGAATAAAGATTTTATGAACACAGGTTCTCCTGGATTACTTAGAAGCTGGTGCAAATATCATCATATCTGCGTCTTATCAGGTATTTCACAAGATTCAATCGAGTTAATATTAATTTAATCCTGTAATATTTGTAATTCTAATTCTGTAATTTTTGTCTAATAATCACTCTTTATATATATATATATATATATATATATATATATATATATTTCAATTTAGCCCTTTTTCATGTTGATTATAATTTGGTAACTTTAATCCCACAATTTTAGTCTTTCTATAAATTTTAGCATTTTCTAGTATGGGAATTAAAGAATTCTCTGTTTTATTCTTTTAATCTCAACCCTGTAATTTTTGTTCAGTTTTATTTAAGTGCTGTAAAATTTTATAGATCCTGAAATTGAGATTGAAGTGAACTATTTCATTAATGAATTTTAGCCAGATTGATGTAGTCTAAATTTAATCATTAATTTAGTTTCATCAAAATTACTTTATATAAGAAATGGAAATGGAGGGGAAAAAAATGATCTTGTGGATTACCATATTTGATTTGCAGGCTACTCTACAGGGGTTTGAAGCCAAAGGAATTTCAAGAGTAGAAGGTGAATCCTTACTAGAAAAAAGTGTGAAAATCGCGTGCGACGCACGTGACATATTTTACGACAGGGCTACGAAGGGGTCATGGGATGTTTCTAAAAACGGACAAACTCGTCCTGTTTTGGTGGCTGCGTCGGTTGGAAGCTACGGGGCTTTTCTTGCTGATGGTTCTGAATATAGGTTTGTTTGTTTGTTTACTTCATGTTTTTTTGGAATTCTCACTCTCCACTTTAAGTTAATGATTATGGATATTGAGGTACTGTTTGTATTGATGTTCTTTTAATGTGTAGTGGGATATATGGACATGATATCGGTTTGGAAACGTTGAAAGACTTTCATCGTCGTAGGGTTCGGGTTTTGGCTTCCTCTGGCGCTGATCTAATCGCATTTGAGACCATTCCGAATAAACTTGAAGCTAAGGTATCTTTAATGTTGATTTGAGGCAAACATCATTTGCTATGTTATTAGTTTTTTTCCTCTTCGGTGTAAAAGTCATTATTGAAGTCGATTTTTACCAATACTGAAGTCAATTTTTTTGGGGAGAGATAGACACAATGTGTGGATCCGTGTCTATCTCGTTCTAAAAAATTGACTCTAGTACCAAAGGGGCATAGGTCCTTAGTTTATCATAAGATGATTACACTAGATATTACTCCTATTTTAGGTCTATTTTATTGTTGAATATGTCTAATTAATGAATAGATGATAACCATGATCTCATTGTTCATATTGGTGAATATTCTGCACTTGTCCTAGTGAAATTATAAAATTTAGATGCTTTCTTTGTTTGTTTTAAATATTCTCGTTTTGGAATCATTTGCTTGGGAATAAACTTCTAAGTTGTTATATGAGACATATTCTTAGTTCATCTTTAATTAGCTGTGATTCTGATAGCATTTGTCTATTTGAACAGTTGTAGTAATTTATGATGAAATCGAAAATGAGAGTTCTCTTTCAACCTCTTATTCTATACACTTTCGCTACGTTAATTAGGTTCGTGTCGTATTTTTCCCATGTGATAGGCATATGCAGAGCTTCTCGAAGAAGAGTTGATAAAAATTCCTGCTTGGTTTTCCTTCACTTGCAAAGACGAAACCAATGCAGTGAGTGGCGATTCGATCGAAGAATGTGCTTTAGTTGCTGACTCTTGCAACCATGTGGTCGGAGTTGGAATCAATTGTACCGCACCAAGATACGTTCTTGGACTGATCCAATCGATCAAAAAGGTGTGATGGCTATAGCTCGTTCCACTAAATTATTCACTAGTAAACGTGCTACTAATTTTATGGTGATCATTTTGTAGGTGACGGATAAACCGATTCTTATATATCCCAACAGTGGGGAGACCTATGATGGCCAATTAAAAGAATGGGTGGTGAGTTTTCTTGTGTGAAGTTAACCTAGCCTGGTCTAGGGTTGTGCTTGTTAGGCCCCATAACGACTAGGCTATGGGGCCTTTTATTACCATTTCGTATACCTATCTTCTTGTTCCAAACTCTATCCTCAAAGTTGGATATAAATGTTCCTGTTTATGGTTGAGCTCACTTTGAACACTTCTTGATTCTAAAATAGATTATTTTTGTGTGTTGAAGCAATCGACGGATGTTGGTGATGTTGATTTTGTGTCGTACGTTGAAATTTGGCGCGATGCCGGGGCGTCCCTCGTTGGAGGGTGTTGTAGAACCACACCAAACACAATTAGAGCTATTTCTAAGACACTCTCAAGCAGCTGAACAAAATTAACTAATGTTGGTGTGATTCATACTGTTTTTAATGTTTGTGTTATCATGTACGAAGCTGAGAATAAAGTGTTTATATATGGATATAGAGAATAAGGTGTATTTATATATGCTTAGGCACCTGAATTTTATTGCCTATTAAATAAAAATATATGGCAAATTAATGTAATAATTATCAATTAATTAATTATTTATTAAGGAATTTAAATAAATTAATTTTTAAAATAAATAAGTAAATTATTGATAATAGGGTCAGATCCAGTCAAATAAGCCCAAGTCAAATGGACCTGACTTAAGTCAACAAGCCCAGCAAATTAAATTCAGTTCGGTAGGCTTAACTGAATTAAATAGGTCCTTATCCAGTCCAGCATGCTTAATTAAAGGAGAAAAGCCCAACATATCTTTTAAAGGAGAAAATATCTCACAAGTGGTTATTTTTTCTACCTATAAATAAGGGCCTTCAGTCCTCATTCCAAACACATCAAAAACATCTGAAGACGCGCTTCTGAAGAGATTAAGAATACGAGCAGTGCTCCCTTGAGATCTTCAAGCTTCTTCAAGTCAAGACTTGAGATCTTCAAGCATCTTCAAGTCAAAAACGGTCTGCAATCAGAGATCAATGTTCTAAGCCCCTTCGATCCGGCGTTCTTCCATCCAACCGCCTCCGATCAGAGATAAAGGTGTTAAGCCCCTCCGATCCGGTGTTCTTCCATCCAACCGCCTCCAATCAAAGATCAAGGTTCTAAGCCCCTCCGATCCGGCGTTCTTCCGACCAATCGCCTCCGATCAAAGATCAAGATGTCCAGCCCCTCCGATCTGGTGTTCTTTATCAAATTCATCCAGCAGTCTCCGTGAAGTCAACGTTCTACCAAATTGAACGGCGTTCTTCATATCAAATTCATCCAGCAGTCTCCGTGAAGTCAACGTTCTACCAAATTGAACGGCGTTCTTCATATCAAATTCATCCAGCAGTCTCCGTGAAGTCAACGTTCTACCAAATTGAACGGCGTTCTTCACGACAAATCTTCAAGTCAATGTTTGATCCGAACAAAGGCTCGACGCCTCTGGATAAACGTTTTAAAGCTTAAAGTCAACCCCGAGCTCGGGCAAGCTTCATCCGAAGACCCGACTCAGAAAGTTGATAAGGTCAAGAAGTTAACTCAAGAGAGGAATCAGAGGATAGCCAGAAGCTGTTTTCCTAAATTCTCAAGTTCAATCCATCTCGATTATCTTTGTAATTCATTTTGTGTTTATTATTTAATAAATACAAATTTTGTTGTTACAAATTTTAGCACGCTCGGTGGGACAGTTTCTACCTCTCATCTCCTCTCTTCAAAAATTCGAAGATACAAAGTATGGCTCCTCTCAGGATTGCAATAAGAAGGTCTTCTGCCTTAAAACCTTCAAAGTTGCAGATTGAAGAGATTCAAAGAACAACTCCACTCAGGATTGTGATAAGAAGGTCTTCTACGTCAAAGCTTTCAGAGTTGCAGACTGAAAATGTTGAAGTCGTTATAAAGAGTATGTCTGAAGCCTCCTCTTAGACAAACCAAGTGGTGAGGATTGTTCTCGATAAGCCATTGCACGACGACAAAGATGGTGAAGGTGACTTTGTCTGCCCAACTCCTCGATCCATAGAAAGTTCGGCGTATGACTCATTTATAGTCTCTGCCATGGCAACAAATGCTTCGTCTGTCGAAGAACAACTGGCAAGCTTGACTCAGTCCGTTGCTGCACTCACCAAACAAAGCCAAGAACAAGGTCTGTTGATATCCAAACTAATGCAAAAGATGGAGATATCACAGACAAGTCATGCAAATGAGAAACGAGTTGATGATGAAGACGAGGAGGAGGACTCCGCGAAGAACCATCCTTCTAAAATAAATCCAGTTGAGGAAGATATTCAAATTTCAGCTGATGAAATGCTTCCTATGAACCAACTGAAGAGCATCGTACTAGAGACGATAAAAGACAAGTTTAAAGGG